>CM063170.1:162855834-164095001 GCA_031835075.1 Saguinus oedipus
GGCCTCTACCTAAAGGAAAATAAGCCAATGTATCAAAAAGACACCTACACATGTATGTTCATCACAACACAATTCACAACTGCAAAGATACATAACCAACCTAAGAAATGTGGTATACATACATCGTGGAATACTACTCAGCCATATAAAGAAAAAATAGTGTCTTTTGCCGTTACTTGGGTGGTGCTGGAAGCCATTTATCTAAGTAAAGGAACTCAGAAATGGAAAATAAAATACTGTATGTTCTCACTTAAAAGTGGGAGCTAAGCTATGGGTATGCAAGAACATACAGAGTGGTATAATGGACACTGGAAACTCAGAAGTGGGGAAGGTGGGAGGCAGTTGAAGGATAGAAAACTACATATTGAGTATAAGGTATGCTACTCGGGTGATGGGTACAGTAAAATCTCAGACTTCATCACTATACTTTCATCCATGTAACCAAAACCCACTTGTACCTCAAAAGCTATTGAAAAAGAAAAAAACAACTCTTATCTGTGATAATGATTTCAGAAGCCTATTTTGTGGATCCTGCCGAAGGGCACTAAAAATAGAAGGAAAGAGAACAGTGCTACACAGTAATTACTTATTTTTTATCTTATAAAAGTAACTTCCATAAATATTTTAAAAATCAAATAGTTCTACAAATTTTAGGATGAAATACAATAGTCCCCTGCTACCCCCTCCTCATTTCCCAGACTCTGTGATGCAACAATTTTCAGCTAATTCCTTTGTTATTTACATATTTGTTTCAAAATAATTCCCATCTCTTGGCTCACTGAAATCTCTGCCTCTTGGGTTCAAGCGATTCTCCCACCTGAGCCTCACAAGTAGCTGTGACTACAGGTGCATGCCACCATGCCAGCTGATTTTTGTATTTTTAGTAGAGATGGGGTTTCACCATGTCGGCCAGGCTGGTCTCAAACTCATGACCTCAAGTAATACACTTACCTTGGCCTCCCAAAGTGCTGGGATAACAGGTGTAAGCTACAGTGTGTGGCCTTAAAGTAACACCTTTGATTTTCAGTTTTACGCGTCATAATAGGCAGAATAGTGAGTCCTAAATCATCCTAATCACTGGAAACTGTGAATTCCCACACGTTCCATGACAAGTGGGAATTAAGTTAGCAGATGGAATTACAGTTGCTAATCAGCTGGCCTTAAAGAGATTATTTTAAATTATCCAGGTGGGCCTCATGTAATCACAAGGTTCTCTTAAATGTGGAAGGCACAGGCAGAGAAATCAGCGTCAAAGTGATATGCTGTGAGAAAGACTCACCTGGTTGTTGGCTGGCTTTGAAGCTAGAAGAAGGGGCAGTGAGCTAAGGGATGGGAGCAGCCTTTAGAAGCTGAAAAAAGCAAGGAAAGAATTCTCCCTACAACCTTCAGAAAAGAGCACAGCCCCGCAGCACGTCTCGGTTAAAGGTTTGTAATTCTGATCTCTAGAAGTATAAAAAACTAAATTTGTGTTGATGAAACTACTCAATTTGTGGTAATTTGTTTTAAAGCAAAATGAAAGGAAAACAGCTATTATTAGTGCACTTCATACTATAGGATAAGAATTCAATTTCCTTTCATTTCCTCTTCTCAATTTTTCTGTTAGAGTTATTTCACTCATTACATCTAAATTCAGTGTTTATATTTTTTGGGCCATTTCAAACATTTTGGAGTTGAACAATATAATGTCTTGGTAATTGCTCAGTTTCTTCCTTTGGTTTCTTTTCGACTTATCTGTATTCATTCTATTCCTTTGTATAAGAAATATGAGTATCAATAGCTTGTAGTATTTATTGCTTTGTTTTTGAAATATTTGTCACCAAGATTCTTATTATCCTAACATCTCTGCCTGAAATATCACTCTTAAGCCCTTCCAACACATTGAATGAACTATGAATTTTATTCATTCACCTTTCCTTGGAGGTGTATTTTTATTAATTTTAATTTAAGTTCTGGAATACATGTGCAGGATATGTGAGTTGGTTTCATAGGTAAATGTGTGGCATGGCGGTTTTCTGTACCTATCAATCAACCCATCACCTAGGTGTTGAGCCCCACATGCATTAGCGATTTATCCTGATGCTCCCCCTTCGACCACGCCCCTGACCCCCACCCCCGGCTGGCCCCAGTGTGTGTCGTTCCCCTCCCTGTGTCCATGACTTGAATCCATGTGCTTCTCACTCTTTTTCCCCGTGTTGGCAGAACATATCATCTAGTAGTTTATTAATAAAAGATAAATGAGAAATAGTCAACTCCCAATATTTCTGGAGTTATGCACTTAAGAAGCATCTTGCTTTTCAGCATGTCTCTTCTCTCTGCCCCTCAGTCATAAGCTTTCAGCTTGCTTTGGTTTGTTGCATTTATCTGTCTCCTTTGCTTTTAGCCTTTACATAAGGATATAGAACACGCATATAGAAAGGAGCATAAAGTATACATGTGTAGCATAGCAATAATGTTAAAGTGACAGCAGTTTATCCACCATCTGAGTCAATAAATAATACATTACTGCCTCTAACAAAGTCCTTAAATACATTCCGTTGTGATTTCACTTTCCTCTCCTTTGAAAACAGCCACTCTCCTGATGTTTTCATTAATAACTTTCTTGCTTTCATTTGTATTTTTTACCACCTATGAATGCCTCTCTAAGCAATAAATCTTAGTCTTGCCTCCTTTTTGAGCTTGACATCACTGGAAATAGATTACACATAATCATTCAGGTCTTGCTTCTTTGCTGAATATTATGATCATTAGGTTCATTTATGCTGTTGTGAGTAGCTGCAATCTATTTCATCCATTTCATTGCTGTGAGAATGCCATAGCTTGATTAGACTACAATTTAAAAAAATTCTATTATTGCTGGGCATTTTAGATTTTTCCATGTCCTTCATCTTTATAGATTTCAAAATTTTCTTCTCTTTTTGCTGTTGCCTTCTTTCATCCTCTTTGGGCATATAACTTAAATAAAGTTCATATTTTTTTCTTTCAAATGTTTTATACTTTTTAAGTAGGGGGGCATGGGGAGATAAACCGTATGTTTAAATGAAGCCATAATTATTATGTTAAGATGTTAGATGGTGTCGAAGTTATAGAAATTATGTTAAATAAATTTTACACACTTCAGTTCTCTGGTTCTTTTTGCTGTCATAAACTGAGACTAGGAAACTTAGGACAATGTTGAAGCTAAGTTTTCTAAAACCTAAATCATGGTTTAGTTAAGAAAGAGATCTTAGTGTGTTTGATGTAGGAATTCCACTTTGCAAAGGGAATGGAAGTAGCTGCCTCCATAAGAAGGCAACCACAAACTATGTAACATTTGCCTTTGAATTTGTGATATCCCCTAATTCGCCAGTATCTTTCTTTTTACATTAATGTTCCCTTAAAAACGTGACCTGGAATGATCCTCTGTGCATGAAGAAATACACATTCTGCAATGATAAGTGCAAACAAAACTGAAAATTTTATTTCTCTCTTTTTGCTGTTCTCTGACCTGCAGTGCATTCCAGTATTTTCTGCTTTCAGTGAACACGCAGTTCTTTGTTATTTTGATCGCTGAACCTCAATAGAGCAGAGCATAGGCAATGGCCAATGGATATACTGGCATGAATATTAATGATATCTGAGTACAGACTGAGACATAATAATGCTAAAAATTATAGATGATGGTTTATTACTTCTAGATAGTAGCACACAGCTAAAGGGAGAGTATAGGTAATTAAATACAGGTGATAAAAACACACACTTTACTCTTTTGTGGTCAAACATAATTATATCACATATATCATAAATTCAAAGTTTTATTTTCAAAAGAGCAACCTAATTATTTCCAAAGCTTTTTGTTAAAAACCCCATTCATGACTTTGATGATTACACAGACTAAGAAAGCTATATTTAAAAGAGTGTTTTTCTGTGTAAGAAATGTTTTTTAGTAGATCATTACAATCACTGTAAAGCATTTTTTCCCTTTCAGGTTACATAGTATAACGATAAATATACTTGCTCTGATCATAAGCATCAGTGTTTAATTGAAGAATCAGTTTGAACTCCAGAAAATGTGGTTTCTATTATTCATAGGATTCAATGTTTTTTGATTAAAAAATAACACACAAATAAAGAAAAAAGCAGATAACTTAAGGAAGAGGAAATCTTATAAAGTAGAAATTTTACCCGTGGTGTAGTGGTGTTGCAGACCATTTTAATGGTGTCTCCTACTGTCTGATCTGGAAAGAAAAGACATTGTCCTGCTGTATTTTACTTATAGAAAAATAGGGTTACATGGAATTATGTTACTTATATAAGTTGGATAAATAATTTTTCAGGATTTGGGGATGATTTTTCTAAAGCAGAAACCTCTTTCTTTTGGAATATTTCAGATAACTCCAATAGGATCTCAGCTGGAGCTCAAGACTTGGTTATTTTCTTTTTCTTTTATTTGTTTTTCTTTCCTCTTATTTATTTTTTCTTCTCTCTCTCTCTCTCTTTTTCAAATGAATCCAGCATCCCTTTGGAGAACAGAAGATGGCACTCTTCCTTTTATCTTGTGAAATTTTCCACTTGAGTGTTTTTTAATTCTTTCTGTTAAGATTCAGAGCAGCACCCTGTTGGCGACTTGATTGTTTCTTGGCGGTTAATGACTACTTTTTCACTTATCAAAAGACAGGGACACATTCCATGAAGTATAATGTTGAATGTGAGGCACCAACTGTCATTGGCAATTCAATAGTAAATAGTGGTTAAAGTTTGACAAGGTCTCTTGCAGTTTACTTGCTAGTAGTGTGAGCAACTTGTTTCCTGAATGATTATCTTCTCATTTTGTTTTATAGACATAGGTAATAGAAAACATCTAAATATATGAGATCACTTGGAAAAGATTTGCTATTACCACTTCCACATGCTCAGAAACTGGTGGCCAATTAAATGAGCATATAGTGACTCAATGTGTGACCTTTCAGCCAATTCTAAGTCTCAAATTAAGACTTAGAATTAATCTGAATCTTAAATCTTGTATTTTCTTCTATTTGGTATCTAATCTAGGATAGTTAATGTTGGTAAGGTTGAGATTTGTCTCATAGATGGCAATAAAATCAATTTGATTTCCCTACTTTGTATTTACATTTTTTGCCAAGGGCATGAAAGCAGTTACACATATTCAAATATTTTCTAAATGAGGTTATCTTGTTAGAAATAATATATTTTATTTCTTTTTTGAAGGTCATCTCTTCATTTTACATATAAAACAGGCCCAGATTTTCCTAGTGATACCTACATTTTAGGCTTCATTGTCATATAATTTGCTTCATTTTTTTAATGTTTGCAGCTCCAAATTGATATATGAATTATAAACACCACCGTGTCTTGTTACTAATATAAATTATTAGAATATGTGTTAGGAAGTTGGTTACCTAAATTGGGGAAATTATATTTGGTTCTATTTTTAACATTCTGCCTGACATCAATGTAGAGTTTAAATTTTGGCTCTCCTCAACATTTTAAATGATATGGCTATATGTGTGTCTGGAGCAATTCTACCTATCATATCCCAGCTTGTTTTTATGCTATTTTAATTATAGCTCTCATTTTTATTAGGTAAACAATTCAAGAGTTAAGTCTTGTACTCTTGCACAAGTGCTATCTATTAAGCAAGTAAACCAAAGTTCACAATGATAATAAAGCATTTGGTTCTCTATAAAAACTAAGCAAAAATCAGGCCAGGTGCAGTGAAACCCCATCTCTACTAAAAAACATACAAAAATTAGTTGGGCATGGTGGCACATGCCTGTAGTCCCAGCTACTCGGAGGCTGAGGCAAGAGAATCACTTGAACCAGGGAGCCGGAGGTTGCAGTGAGCCGAGATCGCGCCACTGCACTCCAGCCTGGTGACAGAATGAGACTCTGTCTCAAGAAAAAAAAAATTAAAAATCAATGAGATTTCTTTTCTGGGTGGTGGGCTACTGAGGTAGGCAGAAATACAAAAATATAATACCTTTGACTATAAGCGTAAAAGCTCATGGCTGGTAAGACATAGGAAAGGAGCAACAAAGCCTATATAATCACAACAAGAGAGAGTTGCTTGGATATCATGATAATCATCTGTCTCTGTTCCCCACTTCCTACATTGATAAACTGTTGAAAAAAGAGTTACAGATATCAGTTATTAAGATGATCTGTTATAGAATCTAGTCCTGGAGAATTAAAAAAAAAAGTATAACGGAATGTTTAAATTAATTTGAGAGCTATGGAGTCCAAGTACTAGTTCATAATTTTTCATTATATTGGCCTCTTGGTAGCATGAACATGGATTTTCTTCAGTTAAAAGGCCTGTGATTTGTTTTACAGGGACTTTGAAGTTAGTAGGTCTAGGCTATATAGCTGCTAGTCTGGGTATGCTTTGCATTGGTTTTACAGCTGTAGCACTCGGGACTAAAGTCATAGAGGCAAAGAGAACTTTCTAATAAAAACTTTGATATTCTATAGCAGAGGTCAGCAAACTATTTTGTTAAGGCCCTATAGTTAATATTTTAATTTTTGTGGGCCGAGAGACAAAAAAGAGTACATTATGTAGGTATGTTTATAACTATTTGCAAATAACAATATAAACATGTAAAAAAGAAAACCTCTTAGTAGACTATACAAAAATAAGCAATAGGCTTGATTTGGCCTGCAGGCCACAGTTTGCTCAATCTCTACAGTATTCAAAAACTGTATTCTGTATTTATATATCTTTTTAAAAATAATTCAGGCTAAGATCCAAATGTTTGGTGAGAAATACAGGAACACCAGTATTCTTAGACCTTGAATGTTTGTTTGAATTATATAAAGAACTGTAGCTGATGAGACAGATTAAAATTTTGGTTTGGTTGATTTGCTTGCACTAATAAAGACACATTGACATCTGTCAAACATAAAGGCAGGTCCTCAACAATCAAGTGGCATTTATTTAAACTGTTATGGAAATGTCAAAAGTCCCGCTGGAGACAAGGAATCATTACAGCAGGTAATTGCTATGTTTTATAATTCTGTGCTTAGGAAAGACCTGATCTAGTTTAAGAAGTTGAATAAATCAGTCAGGAAACTACAAAATTCTATTTATTGAGAAGGAAAAATACAAAAGCATAATTTGGTAATAAATTTTGTCTTCCAGTTGCAGAGGCTCTTTAATGATTCCCTATTCAGTACTAAGCCTTTGAGAATTTGCTTACTTTGTCATCTGCAGGGAAATATCCAGCAGATGGGCTGAAGGCCTTGTCTAGCCATTGAAGGACTTGCTAGCCCAAAAGGAAATCAGGTCATCCAATCAGACAAACCCATTCTCTTGAGGTTTTGCACAATTGCTTCCCTGGATGGCAGTTAAGCATCAGGCCATACGGATGCTTTTAACATCTGGCTAACTTCCAGGAAGAGTTCAGTAAGTTTGGTCTAGTACAGTTGGACTATATCTTCCACTGTTTATATGTCTCATAATTTGTAGAAAAATATCTTTCCATTTGGGAAAAAAGGCTTAGAATCATCAGGGCTTCATTTGCCCTATAGAGCTGTTGCCCACCTTAGGTTTTTCTCCTATAGCAGGTAATGTTGCTGTCTTGATATCACGAACAGTGGTTCATGACATCAAGATATTTCTTCAGTAGTTTTGTCCTATGCATGCTTCTCTATGAATTCAGAACATGTTTAGTATTTTCATTGTTGGTAATAGGTAATTAGTGTTTTTAGTTACTTTTAAAATCCACTTGTATCATAGAAGGGATACAAAGTGTAGTTAGGAACGTAAGGGTTTTCAACAAAGAAAGTGAACCCCAAATTTTTCTAGTTCATAGAGAATAGTAATTTTAAAAAGTAAAGAAGTACTGATTATAATTAATTGGCACTTACTGAATTGATACTAAATCTGTCTCAGCCATATTATTTTGATTTAAATATATTATTTTCATCAGAACTTATTTATACATTATTTTGGTATAACTGTGGGGTAATGATATAAGATTAACATCTTTGAAATAATTATTTCCATAAATATATATTTTATTTAAGGAAGAACCTATAAAGGATTCCCCAATAATTGTCAACAAATAAGTTTCCAATATTTTGTAACAAAGTGGTCCCTAGATTAACTATCATATTAATTCTAAGAGACATAGTTCCTTATTTTCACTTTTTATCATCTTTGGAATTGGGCTGCATCCTGTAAGTGATAATAATAACATGATGTGTGTTATATAAAATCGGCAGATTTTAAATGATGGTACATTTTAAAATCGGAAGCTGATTTAAATGACAGTACATCTTAAAATTGATGTGTCTTAAATTCAGTAAAATAAACTGTTTCCGGAAATATCCCAGGAAAGAACAAGAAAATAGAGAAAACATACATAAAATAATAGAAACAATCATATGGGAATGTAGAGCTCGATTAAACAACAATCTGTAGTTAAATTCATTCTTAAAATGGATATTCACTGGTGGCCTATTTTATGCATAAAGCTATAAAATTAAGGATTATAAAAATGGTATATGATACTACCCTGATCTCAAAGAAATTAGAATACATTTTGAGAGTCAGGACAAAGATGAGATAATGAAACACTGTCTCGACTTTTTACAAATATTAAAAGGATAATGTTTATGTGTATATCTCTCTGTGTATTTATAAATACATATATATAAAACACTAATGATAGAATACATATATCTTTAGCATTTCTACATATATATATATATATATATATATGAACACTATTGTGGGCTAGATTAGTTGAACTGTTTAGAATTATCATCATGGCTGGGAACAGTGGCTCACATCTGTAATTACAGCATTTTGGGAGGCCAGGAGATCAAGACCAGGCGGGGCAATGTAGGAGACCTGACTCTGCCAAAAGAAAATCATTATTATCATTACAAAGAGCATCGATTGCTTACTGTAAACTGTACCAGGAAGAGTATAATGTAAAATATGAATTGCAGAGGATCTTAAAGGAAGGCTAGAAACTATCCAGATTATAAAAGTTAGGATAAAAGAGTATTTCAGGTAGGGAAAATGGCATCAAGAAAAATTTGAAGTTGGTTGTGGGAAAAACGATTACAGTGGTGGTAAGATAAAATGTTATAAATTTCAAGACTAATGCTGGAGATGAAGCTGGCTAATAGGCTAGGATCAGATGATAAGTAAAATCGCATGCCAGGATAAACAAAGCCCTGAGAAGCTCTAAAGGGCATTTGAATAAAAAAAGGACATCTTGATCTTGAAGATTTCTCTTGCTGCTGCTGTTTCCTCTAGCTATTATTCTATTTCTTTATTCACTATCAATCTTTGAAAAAAGTCTGTAACTCCTGTCTTATTATCTATTTCCTTAACTCTTCTGCCTCATAGCATGGCTTTTTGAAACTTTCCGTTTTGCTGGATTTGATCTCTCAAGTCCAGTTGTGTCTTTTCTCAGGCTTCATCTTGCTCTAAGAAGTGTGTAGTATCATCAATAAGTTCTGTGTCCTTGATTGGTCTCTTTGTGGATCCTGTGGCAATGCTGTCTCTCGGTTCATATTCTATCTTTGTTTATTCTTTTAAGATCTCTTGCTTTATTATTTCTTCTCATTCCTTTGAAGTAGATTTTTCTGAGATGAATTTTAAAATCTTACTTCTTAGGACCTCATCTTCATGTAATAATTTTGACTTAATTCACAAGAGTCCCCAATTTATCTCTAACCTGACTTTTTATCCAAGTATTAGTCATGTATTGATATCTTCATAGACATTAATTTGGATAGTTCTTAAGAAGAAAATATACAAATCCAAACTGTTTAATTTCTTTAAATATTTGACAAGTGACATCCAAACCAGTTTCTTCTGATCTCATATTTCTGCTTTTAGCAATAGCCCTGTGTCAGTCACACAGGTTAAATATCATCTACCAATTAAACATTATATTAAACTGTATAGTTAAATAACATTTTCATAAAAGTTCAAATATTGCAGGTAAGGCCAATGTATCATTGAGTCCCCATATCCATATCTTATTATCAAAGAAAACAATTGTGTATAATCTAAGTCCATGTGAAATTTGTGTGTGTGTGTGTGTGTGTGTGTGTGTGCGTGCGCACGCGTATGTGTGTATACAATATATGGTTTTGTTTGGTGAGCATATATTTAACAATTTATCTTGCACATCTTTCTTGTAATTTTGGTATCAGTAAATATATCTAATTGTTTTAAATATTAATAGTATTTTGTCATCAAGACATTTTTAAAATATCTCCCTTACATTTCAACTCATATGTCATCCTTTTTACCTCAGCAGTGTTGTTTTACATACAATTTAAAACTCCCATTTTAAAGATGAGAAAACTGAGGCCCATAAAGTTTTTTTTGACCTGTCTAGGGCTATTCAGCCCTTTGTCCTAAAACCAGACCTGCTCTCTTCTGGTGTTTTTTTTTTTTTTTTTTTTTTTTACCAGTACCAGAGTTCCTCATTCACAGTGCTGCTTCCCTAGGTCTGTTAAGATCTCGCTGAAATACAGGCACCTAACTAGAGCAGCTCTTCAGCCAGTCTGACCCAATTTTTATCACCTAACATCAAAATTCAAATAAAATAGATAGATAATAATATCCTTATTAACTTTACTAAAGCCTGAACAAATTAAAAAATAATTGCTTCCGGTCTTATAGGATTCCCAATACGTAAGTTTTACATAACATGCTACAATGAAAAAAACCAAAGAATATAAACCTGTAAGTAACTTATTTAACTGCTTAATCAAACCAGTGAAAGCACTTGCTAATGTGCTGTATGTGATTTATGCTCTTTCTCATTGACATTCTTAATAGAACCTCTGTGTTGGTTGATGGAATCAATAAAGGTGAGCCTTATATCAAGTGATTTTGATCCATGTATTACCTTTGTCCTTATCGTCTTAAATTGGAGGACACTGATGAATCATTTTGTTAATATGATTGATTTGATAGATACCACCCTAGGAAAATTTGTTTTGCTAAAATTTGTAATGATTATATGCCATACTTATATCTTCTAAGCACATAAGCACATTATGTTATTTATATTTAATTATTCAAAACCCCAAAATTGACATCAACACTGGATGTCTGTGAATCCAATAGCTCCCTATTCCTCTCAAGTTCCCAGCCTGTGGGTTCTATTGTCTCAGTGAATGACTCTTAATGATAGATTAAAAAAACCAAAAAAATAAAAAAATAGCATCTTTCAGTAAGTTAACTAAATTTCAACAGAGAGAACCATACTCCAAGTGTATTGAACAAAATAGAGAATATATTGCCTCCATAACCTAAGACTGTAGATACAGATGCTCAATTTTTACTGTAAAGTTTCTGCCTGTCTTCATCTCCTGGTTGGGTATCTGTACTTCTGTTCTTTTGAGATAGTCCAGGTTTATGTTGTTTTCCTGGCATCCATTTAGCATTTGTCCTGGACAAAAGTGTTCTAATATGGATGATAAAGTGTATGGTCACTCTGTCTGTTGATTCCAGCATTGGGCTAATGCAGTCTCCTCCTGTGGTGGTGAGATGGGCCTCAGGGAATCCAGCCTTAAATTGTACTAGCTTGTATCAGCTTGTCATCAGGGCAGAATCCCCATTATGTGGGTCAAGGGCCTTTCCTGAATCAGTTATTTTGGCTAGATAAATGGAACCTGCCCATTAGGCAATCTCTGCTCATGTTGAGGGGAGAGGAAAATAGTTTTCTCTCTACCCAGATGATAAAGACTGAAATATAGGAAAAAGTGGTTCCCCAAAGCAGAATTCCTTCAAAGTACTATTTTTAAGATGAAGGGTAGAATAGATGCTGGGTAGACAAAAATTATTTTGTTCACTGAAAAAAGAATTTTTTTTTTACCTTCTGTACAGGAATTACCAAAGAAACTTTTCTTAATAGTAACTTTTGGAATAGAGATTATATCCTCCTTCTTCTGTTCCCCCTGCCCTTTTTTTTTTCTAATGTTGCTGAGAGGACTTGTCAGGAGGTAGACAATTCAATGGTTTCTATACTGTTGTGTGTCTTTTGCCTCTCTGCTTTTCCTTAACTAACAGCACTTCTAAGTTGCTCACATGAATTGATTCACAGTAATCAGACTCTGAAGAGACTGATTTGTAAACCAGTGCTCAACTTGTTTATAAAGGAAGATGCATCTAGTGTAATCTATAACTGGTACTAGCTGTCTTCTCAGCACGCCACTTTTTTGACATCAATATATGTGGGAAACCCAATCTGTTAGTAATAGATGGCTTTCACAAGCATAGAATCAGCCAGAGCCAAGGGAAGTAGATGGATTTAAGGAACATCTCCTGTAAGTTGAGATAGAGTCTGAAGGAATTATGCTTCCCCCAAATAAAGATAGATTCAAGTGGTAATCAGTGCCTGTCATCAGGTGCAGTGCCTTTGCTTCTCAGGTCAATTCCTGGTAGATGTTGGTAAGGTTCTTGTTCTGCTTTTTCCAACACTGCTGTGGAGTCTTATGGATTCTTATTTTCCCATTTCCCTCCCTGTGCCCCCAGGACTGATCTTAGGTAAAACTGGGAAGTAGATGCAATTGTCATGGCATGTACTGAATAATTTTTTCATATTCCTCTTACTTTTTAAGACTTTTTTATTAAAGTATAATACTCATAAAGGAAATCATACAGAAATAAATAACCCATTGAATTATTAAAAATTGAACTCATCTGTAAACAGTACCCAACTTCTTTCTTTTTTTAAAATAATTCTCCTTTCTCATATGGTATGCTATCATTTAATCTCTTCCCCCTCATGTTTTTGTATTTTAAACCAAGACCCCAAAGCAATATCAATGCTTGAATCAAGGTGATGAATTGCTAAAGATAGACTACCACGTATATCAGAAGATAAAAAACTGTGGAGAATCTTCCAATTTTTTCTATGGATTAAGTATGAGGAGACTTGGGGAAAACAAAATTCAATAAAAGTTGGAGAAAGCTTTATGTAAAAGTTGGAAACAAATCTTGAGTAAGTGTAGAATTTCTCAGTTAGAAGGCAGGAGGAGAAAGGGAGTGAGTAGAAGTGAGAGGAATAACACAGTGCAGCATGGCGCAGAGTAAAAAGGCAGGCCAGGGGCTGAACCACAGGGTGAAGGTCATAGGGATAGTAAGAAGCAAAGTTTCAGAGGGACAGAGTCCAGCAAAAGCAAAACATTTATGAAGCAGAGACTATAGACTGGATCATGGCTTTCAGCAAGAATGACAGTAATAGACACACTACGAAAATAATGGCTTGACAGTAATATGTTAAGGGTTTTGAGAGGAAAGAAAAAGTGTTGGAAAGAACAATTTCATTGTTGTTCTACCTAGTGTATGAGCTAATTCTTAAATCTGAACTAAAGGAATTGCAAAAATGGATAACAGATCTTTTGAAATAGGAACCAATAGAACTAGGTTACATATCATAACAGGTGTAGTTATTTAGAAAGTCAAAATTAAATAAAGTATTTAAAATCTGTAGAATTGGTTCCTAATAAAAGTTGGGTTTGGAAATAAGAGGATTTTAGTTTGGGATATGATGTGTTTGCATAGCTGGTAAGACATACAGGTGAAGGGCTCAAGTGGGCTAATGAAAATATGGATGAGTAGATTTTAAGTGTTTGCATCACAGAAATGACAATCATGTGAAGTAATGTATTCATTCATTGTGGAATGGTTTGACCATACCAGAATATACATGTGTTTCAGAATATTGTATTGTATACAACAAATATATACACTTTTATATGTCAATTAGAAAAGTTTTAAAAATGCTAACATATGAAAAAAGAAAAATAAATATGGGATAGAGGTATAAGGAAGAGGTCAAGATTGGAGATGCATTTGGGGGTTGTATGTGTGGAGAATTATGAGACTAAATAAGCTGCCATTTGAATGATAAAATGAGCAGAGGGAAGATATCTTATACTTTGGGTCTACACGTGGAAGACAGGATGCTTTAAACATAAGAACTAAAGAAATAAAAACATTTAGCGGCTTTCATATGCCTTGTATTTTTCTAAGTGTTTCAAGTGTATTCAAGAGTTCAATCTGCTTTACAGAAAAGGAAGCTGAAGTACAAAAAATAACCATAGCGAAGACTTTAGAAATCAAGAAATTTTAGGTTTGACATTTCAGCTAAATGCTACAGAAAAGTTAAATATACTGAGAAAGATCACCATTGAGAGTTGAGGTAGTAGTTTCATTTATATCAGCATAGAAAACAATTTTTTTTTCATTTTTATTGCATTTTAGGTTTTGGGGTACATGTGCAGATTGTGCAAGATAGTTGCATAGGTACACACATGGCAGTGTGTTTTGCTGCCTTCCTCCCCTTCACCCACATTTGGCATTTCTCCCCAGGCTATCCCTCCCCATCTCCCCACCTCCACTGTCCCCCCCCATTCCCCCCAATAGACCCCAGTGTGTACTATCCCCTTCCCTGTGTCCCTGTGTTCTCATTTTTCCTCACCCGCCTATGAGTGAGAATCTGTGGTATTTCATTTTCTGTTCTTGTGTCAGTTTGCTGAGAATGATGTTCTCCAGATTCATCCATGTCCTTACAAAGGACACAAACTCATCATTTTTGATTGCTGCATAATATTCCATGGTGTACATGTGCCACATTTTCCCAGTCCAGTCTATCATCGATGGGCATTTGGGTTGGTTCCAGGTCTTTGCTATTGTAAACAGTGCTGCAATGAACATTCGTGTGCATGTGTCCTTATAGTAGAACGACTTATAGTCCTTTGGATATATAGCCAGTAATGGGATTGCTGGGTCAAATGGAATTTCTATTTCTAGGTCCTTGAGGAATTGCCACACTGTCTTCCACAATGGTTGAACTAATTTACACTCCCACCAACAGTGTAAGAGTGTTCCTATTTCTCCACATCCTCTCCAGCATCTGTTGTCTCCAGATTTTTAATGATCCCCATTCTAACTGGCGTGAGATGGTATCTCAATGTGGTTTTGATTTGCATCTCTCTAATGACCAGTGATGATGAGCATTTTTAAAGAAAGAAGTGGAAAACATTTAGAATCAGTAGGAAGAAGACCTATGTGCTATGAGTTTGCCATTGAATGGAAGAATAAAAACACTGTGAAGGCAAAACTAGAGTTTTAGAAAAGAAGTTCAAATATGATTAAAGGGAGATGGAGAAAATGTATAGAGAAGAGTGTGTTACTGATCCAGAAAGAGGGAGCCATTGTCAAAGGGACGTTCTGGGAATGTAGAGTTTGCATGGAAGCATTAACTGCAGGCGCTGGGGCTGTGTTCTTGGTTACTATTATGGGACGAGATGTGAGGGGATGTGGTAACAAAAAATCCTGTGATGACACACTGCACGAAGAGCTCACAGAAGGGCTTACATTGTCTTCAAACAGAAGCAGGCAGTTCTGGGAGCTAACAAATAAAAATTATTAAAGAATGAAAGGAGAAGGGTGGGCAGGAGGGAGGAAGCTAATGTTCTATGAGAATCCACTTTGTGCCAGGTGGTGTGACAGAAACTCTGACAAATTGGACAGTGTGAGTCTTTAATGCATCACTTTTACAAAATTGAATGGTTTCCCTCAGGTTATCTATGCTTTTTCAGTCTCTATTATTTTCCTTGGGACAATTTGTCATTCTCCCTCATCTTCCCATATTTTATTTTATCTCTCATTGACTCTAGGTTGACATTTGTTCAAAAAGCAGAATTCTGCACAGAGTGAATTCCAGATTGAATGTTCTATGTGTAAACATAATCTCATGTACTGGCAATTTCCTTGTATTTGAAGCTTGCATGAATATTCACACTCCTGGGTTCTCCATCATCTGTTGAGTAGAAGTCCTCAATCTCCTTAATGCAATCTTTAAATTATTCTATGTCTATTGAAATGTTCATGTTTTGTGGAGATGTAGATGAGTTCTTATTCTCAGACAGACTAAAAAGAATTATGCTTGCAGGAATAAGAAAGAAATAATAAGTTGATTATGTACTTGACAGAATTTTACCTGGTGCCTCTATCATTTTGAATATGATAGAGTATTTAAGGGTTTTTTTCTCTTTGATAAAGTTACACTGGGTTATAAATATACAAAATACCTCATTGCTATATGGTTAAGTTCATATTTGTCATCTTACTCTTTTTAGCTGGCTGTTGAGCATTGGAATTTTTCATCTATTTAAGCATTAAAAATGATATAAGCTACATTTAAAAGATGTAGGCTAACAGTAGGAGGACTGCACTTCAAATATCAATGAAAGGATTTAAAAATGTTTATTTGTATATATTTAAGGAGTACAAGTGCAATTTTGTTACTTGGCTATATTACCTATTGATGAAGTATGGGCTTTTAGTGTATCCATCACTTGAATAATACATTGTGCCCATTAAGTAACTTCTCATTAGTCACCTGCCTCCCACCCCATCCCACCCCCACCTTTCTCAGACTCTGTTGTCTACATCCACACTGTATGTCCATGTGTATATATTGTTTAGCTCTCACTTATAAGTGAAGACGTGGTATTTGTCTTTCTGTTTTTAATGCTCAATGACAGCTATCTTTGCCTATTTTGTCTCTCTAAGGCCTGTAAAGCAAGTTCTGAGGTTAAAATTCTATTCTTGTTTCTGCACAGGTTTCTTTCCCTGGTATCACTGCCATTGATTGCTCACTCTTATAGATGTATCCAGAGTCCTCAAAAGCAATTTAAAGATGTTTGTTTTTGGTTATAGGATTGTAAGTGTTTTTAAGGATGCATACAGATCTGTTAGCAAATATCGTAAGTGCATAACCTACTGCCATTAGATTAGCAGGAGCATTTTTTTTTTTTTTTTTTGGCAAGGCACAGAATTTTAAAAAGCTTTTCTGGCATGTATCAGAATCACAAATCTAGATTCCTCTTTTGAAGTCTCTGGTTCAGTATATCTGACAAAGTTTGAGTATGCGTGGTTTGAAAAATCTCCTTTTCTGACCTTGAGGAACTGCAATTATGTAAGTGAGATTTTATATTACACAAATAAGAATTTTGAGACACTTTTATGAAAAATTTTAAATTTTAGAAAGTTCTATTAGCTTTCCAGTTTATCCTGATGAATTTCCTTAGGCAGTTAAGTTGCTTGTTAATGGATATAAAATAATTTCCTTATAGTATCAACATATTTTTATGTGTTTCTTTCTGGAAACTAATCACTTGTACTTTTGCTTTAAACCTTTACTTATAGTATTAAAAAAGTAAGCATTATAGGAAAAAGTAAAACAATTGCAATTGATAAGTGAGGTGCAATTGATAATTGTATAAGCTGAGTTGCTATAACAAAGAAAGCCAAAAGTAGTGACTCAATGTAGCAGTTTATTTCTCTCTTTTGTGACAGACCAGGGGTAGACAAATCATCCAGGGCAAGTAGAGGTCTTTGATCTAGGAGGCATTCAAGAACCAGTTGTTTTGATTGTTCTACTAGTTTTGGGGACGTTTCCCTCTTCTGAATGGACAGAACTATCTCATCAGCACCATGTCTGCATTTAAGACTATAGGCGAAGGAAAGAGAGTGGTTGGATTTTAAATAAGAAAGAAGATGCAGTCATCATTTCTGCTCATTTCTCAAAAGACTGCAACCACACTTTGCCTCAAGGGAGGTTGGGAAATACCATGCCTTCCTTGCACACCATTAGCCCCAACTGAAATTAAAGGAGTTCTTTTTATTTTGATTTTTTTAAACAGAGGGAATGGAATAGATACTAGTGTAGTAGGGTATTGGGTAGTCTCTTCCAAAACACTCAGGCAAGTTAATAACATCCATGAATTGAAAATCTTGAAGAAATGAAATGATATAAAATCATATAAAATTAGCAGGGGAAAAGTAGAGAATTTTACAAATAGTATGAAGCTTCAGCTTAACATTAGGATGATGATACAATTTATGGCATCTTCTGTTGCTAAGTTATTTGTAAATTAGAGAAATGCAAGAGACAATGTTAACAAATGTTTTTTCTCCTGGCTTATGGTAAAAATAACAGTGCTGAAAAGTAAAGTGACTAGTTTTATATTCCTTCCCCGTACACCTAATCAGAACTCCTCAGTACATCACATTCATATTCTCATTTCCTCCCTACCCTCTGCCAATGTGCTGGACTCTGCTTTCAGTGTGCTTCTGATCCATTCAAATTGTAATAACAGGAAAGCATTTGCAGTGTTGCTCAATTCCTTATAAAAGCAGAGTGACAATTCTGGCAGTTTAAGCTTAAAACCCAGTGAAAATTTCCCAAAAAGCAATACCTACAGTTAAAACAGTTTATCACTTTACATAAAGAAGCCAAGCTCAAGCCTATAATGAATTTTGAAGAAATTTCCCTTAAAGCTAGTGAATAAAAAATATAGTTAAAAACACAAATATAATTCAACAACATGCATCTTTGCCACTTTTTCTTCCTTTTCACAACAGGGCTATCCTCACTTTATTTGCTTTTGCTGTAGCTATTGGAAATGTCCAAGGCTTACTTGGTTTAGAATACATATGTAGCCTTCATAGAACATAGCGTGGTTTTATATTCATCCCTGGGGACTTTAATGGCTGCAATAGTTCCTTCTCTCAATGATTCCCACCTTATGGACATACGCATGCTTATATAACTCTAGTTTAGGGTCTTTATATCAATAGTAGTATGATTAATAAAAAAGACAATTTTTAGTTTACATTAAAAATACCAATTCTCGGTGTTTGGGTCCCTTGCTTCTCTCTGCTGGAATTGGCTAGAGGAAAAACTGTAGCCAATATGGTATTTGTTTCAAATTTTCTGCTCCATGCTTAGAATTCTAGGCTATAAACTCTCTTCTTTATCCTCATCATAACCAATTTACTACTTCTAGTGAAGATGAAGAAGGGAAAATGCTCAGGTTAGGAGTCGTAAGCAGACATTTCAAGTGGACTGAGCGTGAGGCTCACTGATATCTAGCTGATCTCTTTTATTTCAATATGCACATCCTGTGTAATTAAAGGAGTAGATGGACACTCAGCACAGCTCACAGACAAAGATGGATAACTTGATTACATTTTATAATTTTCTTGACTTGATAAGTGTTGGCAAAGGCAATATATTAGTCACACTGTCTGGGACATCAAATGTCATAGTGATAATGGGATTTGGGACCATGTGTTTCCTTTGGTGACAGGCTGCCACATGCTGTTCTGTGGTTTTAGACTGGTACTAGGAAAAGACGAGAGAAGGTTGCAAGGAGGTGAGAAGTATATGAATCAGTTCCTGGGGTGTCCTGAGGCTCAGGAGAAAATGACTTGAAACAATTCTAGCTCTCACTTTTTTCCTTCAATCAATTCCCAGCTGGGCTGTGACAGAAGGCATATGATAAGAAAAGAGGAGAGTGAAACAGTGCAGCCATTTTAAGAGAATAAGTTTCCCAGAGGGAAGGAGAGTGAAAAAGAAAAAAAAAAGTAACAGAGCTTTCTTCGGGGAGGCACATGACTATGAAATCTTTAGACGTTTTAAACATCAGCAGTAACAGCTGTTAAGCAGTCGGAGCAGATGTAACGTGGTTCGGTGGAACTGGGCTTCGCTATAGCCATACGGTCTTGCTATATTACCCAGTATTCACGTCTTTGTCGATGAAAAACTTCCTTGGTGAGTTGAAAATGAAGCCACAAGAAATCTTCCCGGTTGCTACGTGAACTTTATGTAGTTATTACAAAACTTTGCTTTGTGTGGAAATTATAATACCTTTGTAACAACAAGCAAGAAACCACAAGAGACTCCTCACTCTTAGCTCAGTTAAAAAAAGACGAAGAAAACATAGTTTTATATTTCATTCAGTTCTGCATTTTATGTGTATTTTTTGTAACATCACCCGAGCTTGATTTTGTATGTTTTAAGGGAAAATACTTAAGGGGAAAGGTTGGGTGCCTCTTGCTGGACACATACTTGTAACTGCTGAGGCGCTTATGTACTTGTGATTTATAAGGCCAAAGTATAGAAATTCCAGAAGTCATATTCCAAATGAATCACTTACATATGTCATTCTCTGTGGTTTATTGAAGCAAAATCAGATTGAGGGAGTATGAAGTGTTTTTTCACAGATCTCTGAAATAAGGGGTTACATATTGAAGCTTAAAGGGTATTAATAATGACAACAACAATAATAAAAGAAAACTAGTTACTTCATACTGAAAGAGTTAAAGAAATATTTGGAGAATATTCTTACAATGAGCTATAAGAGAAACAGAAATATTATTATTTTGGGAAAAGTTATTTTCTAGTATGTTCCTGTGTAAATCAGGATGTTAGAAAAGTAGACTCAAAATTTCTAGGTTTCTTGAGGAAGCAACTGATTGATGGCTATTTTCTCTAATTCTTGGCAGCACAAATGAATGGCTCCAATTTATGGAAGATAGAAAAGGGGATAGGGAAAAACATAGAAGACTTACATTCAAATATTCATGGCCAAACTCTCAAACATGGTTAGGAGTACTTCAGATTTGTTTTAGATGATGGCAAAATCTAGGTAACCTTATAAGATTTGAGAAAGTAGCTAAATTATTGCTTATTTTGTTTCTATTTAAATATTAAATGTACATCTTCAAGGTACTCAGGTTTTTGCTAGAGACACTGGAAGACCTTTGCCTCCAATCCAGAGAATTGTAGAGTAACAACTTGATTCTCTCTTTGATGCCATCTCATCAAAAGACTTGGGAAATGTGCAATCCTAGACACAAGCTGTATGCTCAGTAACTACTCTTTTTAGGGTTTATAAGTTTTGGATTAGTCATTTATGTCTGATGATTTATTTTGCACAGTGAACGTAGATTTATTTTTGTGGACTACAAGGATTTCAGCATTTGACTCTGATATTTACCCCCATACCCTTTATTAATATTAAAATGAATAGAGAACGTTTTTTATATGAATGTCTCCTGTCTGCAAAAAACTACACACATATGAATTATAGTTAAGGCAGAGCCCAGTACTGTGTATATAACTCATGTTTGGTTCTTATTTAGATATGTTCAATTTTTTTTAGCTCATTTTTAATTTTTGTGGGTACACAGTAAGTATTTATAAGGTACAGGAGATATTTTGATACAGACATACAATGTACATAATCATATCAGGGTAAATGAGTTATCCATCACTTCAAACATGTATCCTTTGTGTTACAAACAAAACAGTTATGCTCTTTTAGTTATCACAATATGTATAATTCAATTGACTATAGTCACCCCATTGTGCTATCAAATACAAGGTCTTATTAATTCTAACTATTTTTTTGTACCCATTAATCATCCCTACCTCCCTGAAACCCCACTGCCCTTCCCACCTTCTGGTAAAGCTCCTTCTATTTTCTATGGCCATGAGTTCAATTCTTTTGATTTTTGATCCCACAAATAATGAGAACATATGATGTTTGTGTTTCTGTGCCTATCTTATTTCACTTAACATAATGATCCCAATTTCCATCCATGTTGTTGAAAATAGCAGGATCTCATTGGTTTTTATGGCCAAATAATGCTCCATTGTGTATATATGTACCACACTTTCTTTATCAATTCATCTATTGGTGGACATTTACGTTGCTTCCAAATCTTGGCTATTGTGAATAGTGCTGCAACAAACATAGGTGTGCAGATATCTCTTCAATATGCTGATAGAAATACTCAATTTTATTTCAGCGTTTGTACTTATGGTCCAATAATTGTTTCCTTAACAGTTGTGGTGATTTTGAAAGAATGTATTATATATCGAAGGAGAAGAAGACATTTAGGAGCTTTCTACATGCAATTTTATCAGTCTAAGGAATCAGACCTGGAGGTAATTGAGAAATTAAAATTATGTTTGAAAGCAAAAGTTTTCTTCTTTGAAAAATTAGCTTATCAGGCAATTCCTTCAGGCATTAAGAAAAAAATCTGCCAATAGAAACAGTTTCCCTGTTGATTTTCAAAATTTTAGATTTTACCTATGTTTTTCATTTTTATTAATCTTCAGAAGATTTACTAGTGGGCTGGTAAATTTACTAGAAATAAATTTAATATCTGCAAATATGATGAAGTGATAAAGCTAATACAAATCCCAAAAGACACAGTGATGACAGATAAATGTCAGGTTTGTGCTGAAATACCAGGTAGAAGGAGAAAAAACGTAAAAGAACATTATCGGGGGAAAATTCCATTTTGTGCAGCGGTAAGAGACTGATTTTGCACATTAGCTTTTTTTCTGTATAATTGTACATTGAAATAGGTTTGTGAATAATGTAATATTTAAATGCATTTCTTAGTTCAACACATAATTTTTTCTTAACCTTGAAACTTTCTCTTTTTTAGAAGCCCCTTTTGCTTATTCCATTACACAAAAAAACTCATGTTTTCTTTCAAACTAGATTAAATAACCCGATAAAAAGTATTCTGATTAATGCTTATAAGAGAACAAAGCATAGACAAGTTTAACATCTAAATGAAATGCCAGGACAAACTGGCCGATAAAAGCGTATACCTCAAGGTACTTTGGGGAAGGAATAAATCGTGCTGCTTATAGTCTTGCAGTACCACATACTGTGTAGAGCCACTGGGGTCGGGAAGATGCAGTGGTCATAATGAAAACACATCTATTATGCATGAGTCAATTCCCTTACATTGTGTCTGGAAGATGTTGTGCTTGACAGTAGAGGACTAGTGGGAATAAGAGTTTTAAATTCTTTTTCTGTAACCTTAAAATAAATCAGAAGTCAAACATGATGGTCTCACATAGCAGAGCTCCTTTAATTCTTATAAGACATCAAGCGGGGCCTGTTTCTCTTTAATTAATGGACACATACATCAAACCAACTGACAGAAAAGCTTTCCCAGAATCATTTTTGACTCCTTTTATAGCTTGATTTATTCTAGGGTCCCTAGATGCTTGTTTTCAGCAATGGTAAAAATGTTTTGAATTCACTAGGACTTAGGGATAGTTGGTTATAATGGTTTATTATAAATTGAAGGTTTTTTTGCAGTCAGGGATGGAGTCTTGAGGTTTTAAACTGAATTACTTGCTTGCATAAAACATAGTGGATTTTCCTGGCTTTGAGTGTTTGCCCAAATCCTATGCGGGAAGTTATCCTACCCACCTCTGCCAGTCACATCCCTCATGGCAGCCTAAATGCTACATCCTCTGGAGCCTTTCCTTTCCTACTCTCAGCTCCACTCAGAGGGATTTATCCCCTTAAAAGTGCTATAATTTATTCGACATTCTTTTCTTTTCTTATAACACTTTGAACACACTGCCTTGCATTATGGTTATTTGTGCACATATCTGTTTCTGCAGAGCATTTCTGAACAATTAACTCACTCTATCATCTCTTCCTGTTTACTTTGTCCCTCTCTTCCATTCCAGCAGCAAGGCTGTGAGGTGAGTCTTACTTCCAAGGAAGGATGTGACAGAAGGGAAACCACATGCCAAGAGAGCCTCCTGACTTTCATTTCCAAAATATTAAGCCCTCAGGGGAATGGAGTCAATTTCAGAGTTAAACAAAATATTAGTGGTTTGAAGATAGATTCTCTCTTTCTATGACTAGAAATTTCTCTACACGGTTTGGAGAAGAAAGAACAATAGAGGGGAAATGATTAGAGAATAGAAGTTGCTGTTTCTGAGATTGAGACCCTGGAAGCAGAGGGAAGAACTTGCGAAGGGGTCTAGGCTGCTACATTCATCAAACTTCAAAGTGTGGAGTGTCCCAGAGGGAAAAAGAATATTAGCCTCTTGTTCTTAAGTAGTAGTAAATAATTGGCAGTAGATACTAAGAATTGTAAGTTATTTTTCTGGAAACTTTAAAGCAAGAGGTTGTGAGGGTCTTTAGACCTAAAAATGACCTGAGGATAAGAAATAGGGGCATCTTTATTTGCTACTCACTTAGATTAAGGATTAAGAAGATGACAAGATGATGGATAATTCAGGAGAGAAAGGACAGAAGGTAGAGAAAACCAGGTGTTTATTCCTGCCATTCCCTCCCTTTGATGCCTTTGCATTTCATAAACTGTTAACAACTTAGATACAAATTCAGACAAAAGACTGAGGGGTGAGGTGGCCAGATAATTGACTGAATGCAAATTCGCACCATCATATTTGGAATGGGAGAAAGAGTAATCTCAGTTTTACCAAAACAAAGCAAATAAAGAAGTGTGTTTTGGGGGCCTTTGGCTCACTTGGTTTTAAGGGCTAAGGTTCACACCTGCTTATCTAATTTTAAAAATTATCACATTTTTGTTGCACCAGGTTCTCTTCTAGGTGCTTCCGAAATGTTAACCGAATGGTTCTCATCATACCTCCATGAAAAGGTACTATATTGACCTTAACCTCATTTTTAAGCTAGCAAAATTGGGAAAGGAATAATTATATAACTTGCCCATATAGAAAGAAGCAAAGGTAGAATTTGAACCCAAATTGTATGTCTCTGAAAACTACTCTTGACCACTGTACTCTGCTGCCTTTCACACTCGGTGACACTTTTCTTAAGGGAAGGGCTGTTTTTCATCTATCTTTGCTGCTCCCAGAGTCCCTGCTACACTATTTTTCTAAGCATCTGTCGAAGTGAAACACTTTTAGTACTGGGGTAGTCCAAGTAGCCAAAGGATACTTGATGAATACATGAAAAACTGAAAAGGGCCTTCAAGAAATGTGGGAGATCGCCCATGTCCACTGAGGAACTGTCATTCTGTTTTCTTGATCATAAACCACTTGTACTATGGTACAGAGATCTACAGTGCAAGCCTGATCAGAATTTAAGTGCATTAGCTATACAAAAATAACATTCTGATTGCACTTTTTCTGGTGGAAAGTTGTATTGCATATATATTTTTTTAATTTTTAAAATTTTTATTGCATTATAGGTTTTGGGGTACATGTGCAGAACGTGCAAGATAGTTGCATAGGTACACACATGGCAGTGTGTTTTGCTGCCTTCCTCCCCTTCACCCACACTTGGCCTTTATCCCCAGGCCATCCCTCCCCAGCCCCCCCTGCTGTCCCTCCCCCATTCCCCCCAATAGACCCCAGTGTGTAGTAGACCCCCTCCCTGTGTCCATATATTGCATATTGCAGCAAAGTGGTAAGTGGTACCATTAGACTTGAGCTGGAGCTGTAAGTGAAAGTTAACAAAGCAAGAAATACCACAGCCACATTTGATGAATGTGATGCATGTTTGTCATGTGGCCTCTCTTACATCTCAACACTTGCAGCTTTGTTTGGTTTGTTTACTTTATTTTTCTGGCTGCCTTGGATATTTGAAGAAACATAGGGATTAAGCCATCAAAAGACCTCACTAAGAGGTTCCAAGCTGCTTGTGGTCAGATATTATGGTAAGTCTTCTGTTATTCCCTCAGGCAAGCAAATAAAATAATTAGCCTGTCAAGGTGCAAAGCCTGAACTAATTGTGATTTGGGCAAACTTTGATTGAAAGGACATATGTAAAGCGGATTAGGGTCAGCTGTTCCTTATCTCCACTGAGGGTGAAGCAAGAAGTTGAGGCTAAGTTTGCAGCCAGAGGACTTGAGTTAGATAAAAGGAAAAATGCTTTCAGATACAGAAATATGTGACTAAAAGCTGTGAAGAAATTTCTTCCTTGAGATCTGTCTTAGTCCATTTTGTGTTGCTATAACAGAATGCCTGACACTGGTAATTTATAAAGAACAGAAATTTTGTTTCTTCAAGTTCTGGAGGATTGGTAGTCTAGGTGGGGGGGCCCACATCTGGCCACGGTCCTCTTGCTGGCCATTGCAAGGTGGAAGCCAGAAGGGCAAGAGAGCACATGAAATCATGGAAGAGACCAAGAGAGGGCCTAACTTGCTGTTGTAACAAACCCACTCTTGCAATAATGAACCCATTCCCACGGGAATGACATTAATCAGGATATGAGGGCAGAGCGCTCATGACCTACTCACCTCTCACAGGACCCCCTTCAACACCATTGTATAGGGGATTAAGTTTCCAACACATGAACTTCAGGGAACACATTCAAACCATAACATTTCATCCCTGTTTCCTAAAATTCATGTCTTCTTACATGCAGAACACAGCATTCCATCCCAATAGTTCTAAAAATTTTAACTTCTTCCAGTATCAACTCAAAAGTCCAAAGTCCAGAGCATCACCTAAATCAGATATGGGTGAGAGTCAAGGCAGAAAATTTCACAGCTGAAATTTTCTTTCAGCTTTGAGCCTGTGAAATTAACAAGTTTTGTGCTTCCAAAATACAATAGTGGGACAGGCGTAGGAGAGACATTCTTATCCCAAAAGTGAGAAATAGGCAAGATAAAGAGGGTAACTGGCCTCAAGTAAGTCCAAAATTCAACAAGAAAAACAACAGTAAGTTTTAAAGCTGGAGAATAATCTCCTTTGATTCCAGGCCTCCGATGCTGGGCAACTTGAGGCAGGGACTGAGCCCCTGAGTCTCAGGCAGCTTCACCCTGAAGGCTTTAATAGAATCCTGTACCTGTTAGGATGACTGTTATCCAAAAGACAAAAGATAGCAAGTGTTGGTGAGGCTATTAGTGAAAGGGAAACTTACACACTGTTGTGAGAGTGAACAGCCATTAAGACAAGGAAAGCAAGTTAGGCCCTCCATTTCTCTCATACTTTCATGTGCTGTCTTGCCCTTCTGCCTTCCTCCTTGAAATGCTCAGCAAGAAGGCCATGGCCAGATGTGGTCCCCTCAACCTTGGACTTCCCAGCCTCCAGAACTTTAAGAAATAAATCTCTGTTCTTTATTAACAACCTCTCAGGTATTCTGTTACAGAAGCACAAAATGGACTGTAGAAAACAGTATGGGGGTGGGGCCAAGATGGTCAACTAGAAGCAGTGGAGATCTGAGGCTCCCATTAAAAAGAACCATAACATCATGTGAATCCTACATGAGCAATCTAGGTATCCAGGTTCTCTCATCAGAACTGACTAGGCAGCTAGAGTGATCCATGAAGAGGAAGGAAGAACAGTATGGTGAGGTGGCCCACCTAAGAGTCACAGAGAGCAGGAGAGCCCCAAACCCCCAGCCAAGGGAGGCAGTGAGTGAGTGTGCTATCCAGCCTGGGAAACTGTTTTTTCCATGAAACTGTGCAACCCATAGATCGGAAGTTCCTACTAGTGAACTCACACCATTGGGGCCTAGGGTCCCATGAAGCTATGCAGATTCTCAACAGCCTCTCAGCTAGAATCTGTTTAAGCCTGCTGAGTTTCCTGGTGGACAGACATCCAGCGCCACAGCTGCACTACCTGCCTTTTTGGAAGAGGAGTGGCAGCCAACACTGCGACGGATAGCTGCCTAATACACTAAGCTCCCAGGGCAAGGAAGGGCGGTAGCCATCTCTCTAGTTCTAGGCTGTGCTTTTCACTTGCTGGAGCCAGAATGGCTAAATGGCTTGCCCCAAGTGGTAGCCTCCACAGCCCAACACACGGGCTGTGGTAGATAGATTGCAGCCAGAGTGAGTCTTCAGGCCTGACCCTGACCCATCCCTCCTCACTGAATGAGGCCTCCCTGCAGGAACTCAAACAACTCCAGCCAGTGGCTCCAGGATGGAACTCTGACACTCTGGGCCTGAGCTCCTAGGAGGAAGGGCGACCACAGTTTCTGTAGATCAGCAGACTTAGTCTTTTCTGATGCTAGTTTTGAGGTATCAAGACAGCCCAGATGAGTGAGTTTTCTCCCAGTGAAGCACACCCCCTTCATTAAAAGACAGTCAAAGTGCTTTGTTAAGTGGATCCTGCTTTCCATTGGGTGAGACCCTCAAACAGGGGTTGTCAGACACCTCGTACAGAAGCATTCCTACTGGCATTAGGTCAGTGGCCCTCGGAGGTCAGAGATCCCAGAAGAAGAAGAAGCAGGCACTCATCTTTGCTGTTCTCCAGCTTCCTTGAGTGACATCTCCAGGCACAGGAAGGAACCAGATGAATAGGGCCTGAAGTGAACCCCCAGCAAACCACAGCAGCCTTACAGAAGAGGGACATGACCATTGAAACAAATGACAAACAAACAGAAAGCAACAACAGCATCATCAACAACAAAAGTCTCCACGAAAACCCCACCCAAGGGTCAGCAGCCTCAGAGATCAGAACTAGACAAACTTATGAAGGTGAGATAGAATCAGTAAAAAATGCTGAAAACCCAAAGGCCGGAGTGCCTCTTCTCCTCCTAATGATTGCAATGCCTCTCCAGCAAGGGTGCAGAACTGGACAGAGGATGAGATGGGTGAATTGACAGAAGTAGGCTTCAGAAGATGGGTAATGACAAACTCTACTGAGCTAAAGGAGCATGTTCTAACCCAATGCAAGAAACTAATAAACCCTGATAAACCTGATAAAATGTTGCAGGGGCTGCTAACAAGAATAACCAGTTTAGAGAGGAACATAAGTGACCTAATGGAGCTGAGAAAAACAGCATGAGAACTTAGTGAAGCATACATAAGCATCAATAGCTGAATTAACCAAGTGGAAGAAAGTATATCAGGGTTTGAAGACCACCTTGCTGAAATAAGGCATGCAGACAAAATTAGAGAAAAAAGAATGAAAAGGTACAAATAAAACCTCTGAGAAATATGGGACTGTGTAAAAAGACCGAACCTACAATTGATTGGAGTACCTGAAGGAGATGGTGAGAATGTTATGAAACCAAGCTGGAAAATTTGCTTTGCTCAATGTCAGTGATTCAAACTCTTGACCTTGAGGTGATGGCTTTTCACAGTTTTTTAATATTTTATATCTCTTCAGAACGTGAAATGTCATTTTAGATTTTTGACATTGGTATCAAAAGAGAAGTTGAGGAAATCTTCAGAACACTGGTAGCTTTTAATTTTGCTATAGATTTTAGCAGTGTTTATTTATATGTTCAGTAAATGCGTTTACATATACAGAACCTCTTTGTCAGCAAATCCATGAGATCATGAAGTTGGATTAATCCCTGGGATGCAAGGCTGGTTCAATTTATGCAAATCAATAAATGTAACAGAAGCAGAACCAATGACAAAAACCACATGATTATCTCAATAAATATAGAAATGGCCTTCAGTAAAACTCAAAATATCTTCCTTTTAAAACCTCTCAATAGTTTAGACAGAACAGTATAAGAATGTCCCCTTTTAGCACAGAAATAAACTTGATCAGCTAAGATTTTCTACACAACAATACCTCTAAACTTTCACAATTCACAAATACTAAATCATCAACCAAGAATTGAATCTTTCCAATAATTAAATGCCATCAGAACTAGCCCAGTAGTCCCAACAAGTTCAGTAAAGAATCTGTCCAATTCTTCTCTCCTGCCTCTGTAAGAAAAGCCTGCCCCATAAAATCAGGGCAGGGAAAATATCCCTTCCTTCTCAGTTTTGTGCCTGCTTATGAGAGCTTGTAAGTGGAAAACTGGCACACACACACATGCATGTGTGTGCATGCATGTGTGTGTGTGTGTGTGTGTGTGTCGGGGTGGGGGCAGTTGAGAGTGGTGAGGAGTTGGATGGAAAACAAAAAAATACACAGTTTGTCATCCTTCCATTGTTACATAAACTTGTAAGGTCACTAAAGTCCTGGTGGTTACTGACTAGCAAATAAAATACTTTAGCTCATTAAGTTTAGTGTCTCCTAAGCAGGTATACAAACTCCTAGAGAAGGGTAGAGATAAAGAATAGTAAATAGAAAATTAATACCTACATATCTATATACTCTAAATCATCTACTAGTTTCAGCACTTTTAAAACAACTTTCTCTTACCTTCTAAAACTTCCTTATCCAAACTCTGATTATCAGGATGCATGTCACAAGTTGTGCAAAGTTCCTTTCACTGACCTCCTTACAGTAACTATGGTCATTGCTATCTGGAAAGTGCTAAAGACTAGGTGCAAAATAGGTGTTTTTTTTTTAAAAGGTGAAACAGTTTTGCACTGAGGACAAGTTCGGATACTCAATAAAATTGACAGCTCAAATCAAGAGGGTCCTGAACCAGAAGCATGCAAGAGAACACACAGTAAAAGTAAGATCTGCCATATATAAATCCATGATTACTATTTCAGAGGCTTCATTTCTTATCTGCTGTGTTCCTTTAAGTATTGAATATTCAGTGCCTAGAAAGACAGACCAACATACTAATTCAGAAAATACAAAGAACACCATTAAGATACTCAATGAGAAGATCAACTCCAATACACATACTCATCAGATTCTCCAAGGTCTAAATGAAAAAAAAAAAAAAGTGTTAAAGGCAGCCAGAGAAAAAAAGCCAGGTCACTTACCAAGGGAATTCCATGAGACTTAACAGTGGACCTCTCAGCAGAAACCCTAGCAGCCAGAAGATAGTTGGGGCTGATATTCAGCATTCTTAAAGAATTTTCAACCCAGAATTTTATGTCCAGGAAACTAAGCTTCATAAGTGAAGGAGAAATAAAATCCTTTCCAGACAAGAAGATGCTGAGGGAATTCACCACCAGGCTTGCCTTGTAAGAACTCCTAAAGGAAGCACTAAATATGGAAAGAAAAAACTGGTACCAGTCACTGCAAAAACATAGCAAAATATAAAGACCAACAACGCTATGAAGAAACTGCATCAACTAATGTGCAAAATAACCAGCTAGCATCATGATGACAGGATCAAATTCACACATAACAATATTGACCTTAAATGTAAATGGATTAAATGCCCCAATTAAAAAACACAGGCTGGCAAAAATCCTCAAAATACTGACAAACCAAATCCAGCAGCACATCAAAACCTTACCCACCATGATCAAGTTGGCTTCATCCCTGGGATGCAAGGCTGGTTCAACATATGCAACATATGCAATAAATGTAATTCATCACATAAACAGAACCAATGACAAAACCACATGATTATTTCAATAGATGCAGAAAAGGCCTTCAATAAAATTCCACATCCCCTTGTGCTAAAAACACTCAATAAACTAGGTATTGATGGAACATATCTCAAATAATAAGAGCCATTTATGACAAACTCACAGCCAATATCATATTGAATGGACAAAATCTGGAAGCATTCCCTTCGAAAACAAACACAAGACAAGAATGCCCTCTCTCACCACTCCTATTCAACATTGTATTGGAAGTTCTAGACAGGACAATTAGGAAAGAGAAAGAAAGAAAGAAAGAAAGAAAGAAAGAAAGAAAGAAAGAAAAAGAAAGAAAGAAAAGGGTGTTCAGGTAGGAAGAGAGGAAGTCAAATTGTCTCTGTTTGCAGATGACATGATTGTATATTTAGAAAGCCCCATCGTCTCAGTCCAAAAACTCCTTCAGCTGATAAGCAACTTCAGCAAAGTCTCAGGATACAAAATCAGTGAGGAAAAATCACAAGCATTTCTTTACACTAATAATAGACAAACAGAGAACCAAATCATGAGCAAACTCTCATTCACAATTGCTACAAAGAGAATAAAATACCTAGGAGTATAACTTACAAGGGATATGAAGAACCTCTTCAAGGAGAAATACCACTGCTTAGGGAAATAAGAGAGGATACAAACAAATGAGATAAAAACATTTCATCTTCATGGATTGGAAGAATCAGTATCATGGAAATGGCCATATTGCTCAAAGTAATTTATGGATTCAATGCTATTACCATCAAGCTACAATTGGCATTTGTCACAGAATTAGAAAAATCTACTTTAAATTTCATATGGAACCAAAAGAGAGCCTGTATAGCCAAGACAATCCTAAGCAAAAAGAACAAAGCTAGAGGTATTATGCTACCTGACTTCAAACTATATTACAAGGCTACAGTAACCGAAACAGGATAATACTGGTACCAAACAGACATATAGATCAATAGAACAAAACAGAGACCTCAGAAATAACACCACATTTCTAAAACTTGATAAAAACAAGCAATGGGTAAGGGGTTTCCTATTTAACAAATAGTGCTGGGCAAACTGGGTAGCCATATGCAGAAAACTGAAACTGGACCCCTTCCTTACACCTTAGTCAAAAATTAACTCAAGATGGACTAAAGGCTTAAACGTAAAACCCAAAACTGTAAAAACCCTAGAAGAAAACCTAGGCAATGCCATTCAAGTCACAGGCATGGGTAAAGACTTCATGATGAAACTGCCAAAGCAATTGTAACAAAAGCCAATATTAAATTAGATCTAATTAAACTTAAAGAGCTTCTACATAGCAAAAGAGACTATCAGTGGAGTAAACAGGCAACCTACAGAATGGGAGAAAATTTTTGCTATCTATCCATCCTTCAACAGTCTCATATCCAAAATTACAAGGGACTTAAACAAGGGTGAAAAAAACAACCCCATCAAACAGTGGCAAAGGATATAAACAGACACTTCTCTAAAGAAGATAAACAAACACTTCTCCAAAACACTCTCAAAAGGACAAATAGCTAATACATGCAGGGCTTAAAACCTAGATGGTGGGTTGTTAGGTGCAGCAAACCACAATTTGAGAGGATACAAACAAATGAGATAAAAACATTCCATCTTCATGGATTGGAAGAATCAGTATCAAGAATCAGTAACAAGCCTACATATTCTGTGCTTGTATCCAGGAACTTAAAGATAAAAGATATTTATGCTGCCAAAAAACCTATTAAAAAACCCCAACATTAATGATCATTAAAGAAATGCAAATTAAAACCTCAATATGGTACCATCTCACACCAGTCAGAATGGTGATTATTAAAAGTCAAGAAACAGTAAATGCTGATGAGGCTGTGGAGACACAGTAATGCTTTAACACTGGTGGTGGGTGTGTAAATTAGTTCAACCATTGTGGAAGACAGGGTGACAATTCCTCACGAATCTAGAACCAGAAATACCATTTGACTCAGCAACCCCATTACTGCATATATACACAAGGGAATATAAATCCTTCTGCTGTAAAGACACATGAATACATATGTTTATTGCAGCACTATTTGCAGTAGCTAACACATAGAAGCAACTGAAATGCCCATCAATAATAGACTGGATAAAGAAAATGTGGCACATATATACCATGGAATAGTATGTAGCCATAAAAAGGAATGAATTCATGTCCTTTGTAGGAACATGGATGAACCTGGAAGCCATCATCCTCAGCACACTAACACAGGAACAGAAAACTAAACACTGCATGTTCTCACTTATAAGTGGGAGTTGAACAATGAGAACATATGGACCCAGGGAGGGGAACAACACACACGGGGGCCAGTCAGGGTGGTAGGTGAGGGGAGGGAGAGCATTAGGACAAATAGCTAATACTTGCAGGGCTTAAAACCAGATGATGGGTTGATAGGTGCAGCAAACCACCATGGCACACATCAACCTATTTAACAAGCCTACACATTCTGTACTTGTATTCAGGAACTTAAACTAAACTAAAATAAAGAAAATATAAAGGGTCCTCAAAAAATAAAAATAGAATTATTGTATTATCTGGGAATCTCACCACTTGGTATACATTCAAAGGAAATAGTATGTGGAGGAGATATTCACATTCCCATGCTAATTACAACATTATTCACAATAGCTAATATATGGAAATAAATTAAGTATCCATTAGCAGATAATAAAGAAAATGTGATGTATATATGCAATGGAATATTACTGAGCAATAAAAATTAAGGCAATCTTGTCATTTGCAACAACATGGATGAACCTGGAAAACATTATGTTAAGTGAAATAAGCCAGGCACGGAAAGATAAATGCCTTGTGATCTCAGTGATGGAACCTGAATAAGTTGATCTCCTAGAAGTAGAGAATATAGCAGTGGTTAGTTGGGACTGGAGATATGCAGGGAGGGATTTGGGGACATGTTAGCTAAAGGATATAAAAGTTTTTGGACAGAATGAACAAATTCAAGAAATCTATTATGCCACATGATGATTATGGTTAATAACAATTACTGTATTTCTGAAAAAAGCTAAAAGAGTAGATATTAAACATGCTTGCCACAGAATATCACTGTGAAGTAATACATATATTAATTAGGTAGATTTAGATATTCCACAATTCATATGTGTTTCAAAACAAATACAAACTAAATAAATGTAATTTTTATCCATCAACTTAAAAGCCAAAAAAAGCTTTGTGTCTCTGGAACACATTTTTATGCCCCATATTTACTTAATTCAAAGGATCAGCATCAGAGTCATCAAGGACCTTGTTATAGACTCTGAAGACTCTTGCTAGACTTAACAGAATTAAAATCTGCATTTTCAAAAGATCCTCAGGTAATGGTTTATATGCATATTTAAGTTTAGGAAGCAGTCTTCTATGGGAATCCCTTGTTTTCTCTTATGACACAATGCTGTAGGTGATATATATCTTTAACACTTATCTAGTATAATAGTAAAACTGGGATAAAATCCACTTGAGAGGTTTTCTATAATTACCTGCATTTCCCCCTCTAATTCAGTATTCTCAAATTGTAGCCTGCATTAGAATCACTTGCACTTGTTCAAACAGATTACTGGGGCCCACAAAAATAGTTTCTGATTCAGTAAGTTAGAGATGGTGTATTAGTCCATTCTCATACTGCTGTGAAGAACTGCCTCAGACTGGATAATTTATGAAGAAAAGAGGTTTAATTGATGCACAGATCCACTGGCTGGACAGGAAGTATGGTTGCGGAGCCCTGAGGAAACTTAACCATTATGGCAGAAGGGCAAAGGGAAGAAAGCACCTTCTTTACAAGGCAGAGAAGGAGGAAGAGAGATAAAGGGGAAGTACTACACACTTTTAAACTACTAGAGCACATTCACTTTCACAAGAAATACAGGGGGAAGTCTGCCCCATGATTCTCTCCTACGAGGCTTCTCCAACATGTGGGGATTACAATTCTTTTTTTTTTTAATTTTTATTGCATTATAGGTTTGGGGGTACATGTGCAGAACATGCAAGATAGTTGCATAGGTACACACATGGCAGTGTGCTTTGCTGCTTTCCTCCCCTTCACCCACACTTGGTATTCATCCCCAGGCTATCCCACCCAGCCGCCCCCCTGCTGTCCCTCCCCCATTCCCCCCAACAGTCCCCAGTGTATAGTAGACCGCCTCTCTGTGTCCATGTGTTCTCATTTTTCTCACCCACCTATGAGTGAGTATATGCGGTATTTCTTTTTCTGTTCTTGTGTCAGTTTGCTGAGAATGATGTTCTCCAGATTCATCCATGTCCTTACAAAGGACACAAACTCATCCTTTTTGATTGCTGCATAATATTCCATGGTGTATATGTGCCACATTTTCCCAGTCCAGTCTATCATCGTTGGGCATTTGGGTTGGTTCCAGGTCTTTGCTATTGTAAACAGTGCTGCAATGAACATTCGTGTGCATGTGTCCTTATAGTAGAACGATTTATAGTCCTTTGGATAGATACCCAGTAATGGGATTGCTGGGTCAAATGGAATTTCTATTTCTAGGTCCCTGAGGAATATCCACACTGTCTTCCACAATGGTTGAACTAATTTACACTCCCACCAACAGGGGGATTACAATTCAACATGAGATTTGGGTGTGGACACAGAGCCAAACTATATCAGAGGGGTACAAGAATGTACAGTTTTAGAATGTTTTCAGGTGATGCTGGTGTTTTTGGTCCAGAATTGCTGCTCTGGAGTCAGGTATTGGTTCTTAATTTACTTTGATTCTAATTAATCCCTGTGGAAAAACCCAGCCAAGACAGTGTTTTGGAACACGGGGAGCATTCTGTTTCCTTTGGACTATGTAGCCTTAGAAAAGTCATATAATGTCCTGTGTTTTAATCTACTTATCTGTGCAATGAAAATGAAATAGGATAGCAAGGAAAAAATGAAATAATATATGGAACAAAACATGGTGCCTTGCATGGAGTAAGTTCTCAGTATGTATTATTCACCTTCTCTCATTGGATATAATTGCATTTAAAGCAATTAAACATTCCCTATTCTCACCTTCATTTCCTTCTAGTCTTCTTCCAATTCAATTCACTGCATCAAATCCTAAGCTCCAGCAGTAACAAACTTTTTAATAATTTTCAGGCATACCGTATTTGCATTTGTATATTGTATATGCTACTGTTTTTGTTCTCTCCTGATTTTCTTCATAGCTACTTATAACCAAATTTCTGATGGCTGTTGTGAGACCTTGGTTCTTGTCTTCTTAGTTTAAAAGAAAGCAAGAGACACACAGCAAAGAACGTGTAGCATAATTTATTGCAAAAGAAAAATAATATTTTGAAAGTGAAGTACAGAATAGACAGTGTACCCTGAGAGAGAGATAATTCAGGGTGGGCTGCTTGTAAGGATGAAACAACGTTACTTATTTCTGGAGAAACTCCCTTGTGGGAATCTTACATGATTATTCTTGCAGAGGTGGGAAGAGGCGTTATTTGTAGCATGTTGGGTGGTCTTCTGGGTGCACATGTGCAGTAGCTGTACATGTTTGTTCATACGTTACATGTCTCATGAGAATCTTAAATCTTCACTTAGGGTTGTGTTTTTTACTATTATAATGAAAAAAAGGTCAGTTCGAGGACAAGTAAAATGAAAATGTACATGCTGTTTACAGGGGAAGTTTCCTACTGAAAATAGCTTTGCTTGAATCAGATCAATTACAATGTGAATGCTGAGGCTCATTGTGTTGATTGTACCATCACCATGGTTGCTGCTTCCCAAGAGAAAATGGTTATGTCCTTGGCTATCCATCCTGCCTCACAATAATTCTATAATATTCAGTCCCATAGTCTGTGCTAACTCACCATCTTTATCTGTGTAGATTTCGTTATTTTCTATTCTATGCTAATAGCATACCTTGCTCATTTCTGTATTGCTGAATTTGTAACATTGCATCTAATTGATTAGTTAACTTATTTAATTAACTCTTATTCATTTATCTTTCTCCCCAACATACTGTTTTCTTTATAACAGAGTCACATCTCACTCATATATTTTGAACGTAGCAGAGAAAGAGGAAGTGAGCTAAAGTGGAAGCGCTACGTACTTTTAAACAACGAGATCTCGTGAGAGATCATTTGCTATCGTGAGAACTAAACATACGACACATTGCTTTGTCCACACCACATGTTCCACAAATTGGCAGTAACAGAAGCAGACTCTATGATATCTCCTAATTATTTGGGTTTTTTGTTGACAACTCAAGGGAGGGAGATTCCCAAGTTGAGGTTTTAATGACTTGGCATAGAAATGGCTTTCTAGGAAGCTAGGATAAAAAAATCACAGTCTTAAGATAGAGAATTCTGTAGATTAATCTGGAATTGACCATCATATTCAAAGATTATATAACAGTTGAAATAAAATCCATGGGCCACTAAATATAAATTTACTAATCTTCTCATGTATGGTATTTCTAAAATTTCGATATGTTTAGTAGAATGAACTATTTTCTACATTCCTATTTTAAGTGTACCATGTACTGTCCACAACTGTCTTTTAGTAGAATTTCCATGCATGAGACATGTCCCTGAATTGCAAAAAAGATGAGGTTGCAGGTACTGAATAAATTACAATACCTTTTTATGAGTTGGAATGGAGTGTGGAGTGTTAACAGACTTGGGAAACTCTCTTAAATCTTCTAACTTAGAAGACAATGTAAATTCTATAACATAAGCATATATATGACAGAGTAAGAGCTTCCCACCATGAACAAGTTATGGCAGCTATAAAATGTCTTAATAGAAACAGCAGTGAAATGGGATTAGACATTTTAGTTGTGGTCTGATTCAAGACTAGTTTTAAATTTTTTTTTCCCTGGGAGTTGGTAAAGTACCTAGAATCCTTCACAGAAAGGGGCTAGATAAAACATACTTTGTCTCAGAAAGAAATGGTTTTACCTATGCCTTTCTTTTCTTTATGAACTGGGAAAATCTTAGATTTTTAGAAAGTATCCATCTGATAATGATTGATTTTATTTTACTATGTACTCTATAATTTCAGAGTAGTGTTTCTTTATAGGTGTTTTTTTTTTGAAAATAATTAGTTACATGTCGATAACACTATAAAAAGCTACTTCTAATTGATTTTTTAAAACAATTGTGTATTATTTTTGTTTCTGTTTTGAATATCTGTAAAGGGAGTTATATTCTGAACTTCTCATAGGAAAAGAATGTCCCCCAATAATATGAAATAACAACTCTGGGTAAGGAAGGCAGAAAGTGTAAATCCAAATCCACAAATTACTGAATATTGTAGCCCTTTTTAGTATTTGATTGTCTTTGAGATACTTACCTTTCTTGCTCTGCCATGGCTTAGCACTCTAAACTCTCTGAAACAAATCTGTAGAACAATACACCAAAAGGTATATCTCCATTTATGTAGCACTGCATATACATGAAATGCAATGAGAAATAACCTATTTTGTCAAAACAGTGGTTCATTTATTTCAATAATTATTTATTCCTTCTGTTAAAACCAAATCTATTTGACTGCTGAATTTGTTTAGGAACATTAAAAGTATATTGCATTAGGTTTTAATGTGTTTTTTTTTTTTTTTTTTTCAGAAGAAACAACATAAGCACTCACAGGTACAAAGTCCTTCCCCAGTCCCACCCACATAAACATGACCCCAAGGATAGTCTATAGCATGTGCATAGATATGCCTTCTAAGCATGCTTCCCAGTCCTGTAACATTCCCAGAGGGAGATAAAAAATAAGTAGGATATTAGGAGTCTGAGCCTGAGTGTGTATATGTTAATACCAGTGCTGTGACCTTCTAACTTAATGAGGCAGGGTCAGCCTTTTCTGGGTGCCTTTGATAATTTCTGAACTGTTTATAGTATCATCAGCGGTCTCTTCTTTGGCCTTTTGTTTGTACCCCTCCTAGGAGCTAAGTATAATTACTTCATTGGTAGAGTCAGTTTTTCCTTTTACTTAGGGCAAATTAACCCTATAAACCAGTTTTCAACACAGTAGTTTATTTTAACAAGATATATATGTCTGATCCGTGTTAGCCACATACTGGGAACCAAGGATTTGAGGATGCTTAACACTAACCCTTTGCCAATGAGCTGCATGCCAAATGGAGTGGGGGGAACCCTCTGCCAAATAGTCCTGAAGAATAAGTAGGAGTCAGTCAGACAGAGGAATGGAGTAGGGTGAATATGTCCTGGCAGAAGGAGAAACATCTAAAAAATGTTTGGGGTAGAGAGGAGGGAATCATCACCCTTCAGGTGTTAGATGCACTTCTGTATTGCTGGTGCAGATAGCGCATAAGGATAAAGGCAGGAGATCAGGATAGAGAGGTTAACTGGAGTCTGAATATAAAGGACTTTGTGTGTCATGTTATGGATTTTAACTTTATCTTGAAAGATTTTAAAGATGGATGAGACATGACCAGATTTTTTGGTTACAGCTTTATTGAGATATACTCAACATCATGCGTACATATGAAATAATCACAAAAATCAGAATAATTATTTGCATTTAAGATAGACTGATGTAGCAACAACATGGAAAGTAGGTTAGACAAAAGTATTCCTGGACTCAGGGAGAGCAATTAGGTGCCTTTTGTAATATAATGAAGACTTCACTAAAGTAATGGCATTGAGATTAGAGAGATGTTTGTCTGGGAGATATTAAACCAGAATCAACTTGACTTGATCATTTTTTGGCCTTAGGGATAAGGAAAAGAAGGAATCAAAGTTGAGCTCATAAGTTTATGTCTTGGTCAACTGAGCAAATGGTATTATTTGTCTGAGATGGGGGATGTGCAGGTAAGGGAAGACAGTGAGTTCAGCTTTGGACGTGGGTTTTGGGCATTTAAGCTGGAGTCAGGGAACATCAGCATAAAAGAAGGGAGGATGAAACTGGTTCAGCAAATGTGTTGAGTAAAAAGAGAAGAGAACAGACACTAAGGAGTGGGGGCCAGGCACAGTGGCTCTTGCCTGTAATCTCAGCAATTTGGGAGGCAGAGGTGAGTGGATCACTTGAAGTCAGGAGTTCAAGACCAGCCTGGCTAATATGGTGAAACCTCATCTCTACTGAAAATACAAAAGTTAGCCAGGCGTGGTGGCATGCACTGATAATTCCTGCTACTCATGGGCATGAAGCAGGAAAATCACTTGAGCCCAGTTTGCAGTGAGCCAAGATTGCACCACTGCACTCTAGCCTGGGGAACAGAGTGACATTCTGTCTCAAAAAAAAAAAAAAAAAAAAAAAAAGAAAGAAAAAGGAATGAGTGGTAAGAGAGGCTGGTAAAAGCAACCAGGAAAATGTGAACATATGGATTCAATGGACAGAAATGTCATAATTTTGCACTTATGCCAGTAACATTCTTTGACCTGTGATATGTTGTGATTTTGTTGATTGCCTCTCCTCTTCTGTATGGTTCTTTGTTCTTTTGTCCTCTTGTTTGCCAGTGGTGGCCAATCATTGCACAAGTTAGCCCTCTCTCTGATAGGTAGGTTCCCTAGGGATACCAGTAAAAATAAAACTCAAATTCATTATTAAACATTAAAATTATCTGGCTTTACTTTTTAAGGTTTTAATACGAATGTAGAAGAATTGATTTTTCAATCTCACATTTTCTTTCATTTCTCACTATAGGTGTCATTTGCTTTGGCTTCCAGATAAGAGTGTGTCATTTATTTCAGATAACTGATTCATGTCAGATAATCCATTTAATCTTAATTAAAAATTTCCTTTTAACAAGGGACAACTGTGAAAGTCACTGGAATAACTTTAAAAAAGAGTCATAACACATGGCATTTAAGACTTTTGGTATGTTAAGAATTGTATACAAATTGATATATCTATGTATTCATCCCTGATATATCAATAAAATCTCAATTATGAAATAAAAGAGAAAGAGAAGAGCTGTTGAAATTTTAGTTCCCGAGAGCAGGGTCTTTTGGCTTGAGGTAAATCCTATTCTTCCATTAAACATTCTCAAAAGGTCTATCAATTCCAGCTACATTTTTACTCATGCTAGGTTTGCTCACCAAGTCCCTTCTCCCTGTCAACATCTGGTCCTGGTGTTTGGAGAGATGATTTTGGGTAATTCATCATCCCCATAAATTGATGTTAACTGAGTCTAATTATAAAGGCATAACTGTGTGCTATGTTAATGAATTTAGACTTTTCTCTTGAATCATTTAAATATGGTGAGGGTATGAGTAGATTGATTTAATAGCAATATTTATCCTTAATTATTTTCATCTTATAGGGTAGGGAACTTGGTTATGGAACAACACTGATTGCTAGGGTTTCTCTGTGTGACTCACTGTGTGCCTAACTATAGGTTTTCTGTGTGATATCATTTGAGGAATTTCTTTCTTTCTTCAAAAGACCAGCCTACTGCAAAGTATTTCTCTCACTAGCCTGTCCTGATTTTCTTCTTTTATGGCTCATAATTTTTGTTGTTAATTATAAACATGATGCTGTATACCTACCCATAATAGGCATTAGATAAAGGCTTACTGAGTGAGTGAATGATACACTGCTGCCCGTATTCTTTAAAACACCAGTGACATAAATGGTTCTTTTAAATAATTAATGCTTTTCACTTTATACTACAAAGTGTTAATAAAATTTAGTCAAAACTAGACATAGATATACATCTTATAAACTAGCATAATTACTGAAGTTTTCTAAGTAAAATTATAGTAATATTAGTGCTCAGAGGTGAAAATGTGGGTTATTTTCTTGAAAAATGTGCTGCAACTCACTCTTTCACTGTTACATGGTTACATTAGTATGTCTTGATCACTGTTGTTTTTAATAGCCTTTGTACTTTGTAGGTTACTATCTGAATCCTTAGCAAACCACTTTGTAAAATGACATTTCCACCTTTTGCCCACCCCAAGTTAATGGTACTGAATTTTAAATTAGTTATTATACATCTTCTACAAGAGGAGTTGTGCCAAATATGAATGCATAAATTGAAAGAACTCTCAATGAAGAATGGTTTTCATATGGTAATCAGTCCAGTTTTAAACAATCAAAAAGCAATGTTAATGCTTGTAATTGCCTGATTTCATGAATATTTATGATTAGTCATTATACTCATTAACTATTTTGTTCTCTAGGTGATCTAGATAACATTTACCATGTTTCTGTGGTAAAATAAGTTACCTTGTTAAACCAGGACAACTTGGTATTCAGGATAGAAACTGAGTAAGTGACATCTGGTTCCTATTTGCCAAGTTTACTGTAATTCTCTTTCTTCTAAATGGAGATCATATAGCAGCTTTTGCTGTTAATGATTTGTCCTGCTTTCTTTTCTTACCTCTCTTTATAATCATATACAAAGTCAGGGCTTGCTTTAACTGACTCTTTGTCCTTCCTCCTGGTGAGAGACATATAGAACTAAAATGCAGTTAGAAAAAATGAATGCAGAAATTTACCTAGTGAGTCTCCCTTGACATCTTTGTAACTCTGTCATAGAAAGTCATTATAAGCATATGGGAAAGAGACTTCAGATTTGAACAGAATTTAAGGTGATTTCCGTTACCCCATTTTAAGGTAAAAGGAGAGAATATTTTTGGAATTGCAAATGCAAAAGGCTCAATCATTCAGCTCATCAATTGCAAAGATTAATTAAATTTGCCTCAATCATAAACTTTGGTTCAGTTTAAGTAAGGGAGAATATGTTCATATCATTGACAGGCCAGCATTGGTTGCATATAGCCAAAGGTCTTTAAAAAAGGTTGGGTAAAATATGTAAATATAAACTTCAATATTTGTATGTATACATGTGTGTTGTGCTGCTTGTACACAAAGAACAATCTTTGCAGGTGCAAAGCCTATGAATACGGAGGGCTGAGTGTACTTCTTTTTCCTAAGAGAATATTTAGGTGCAATGAGTCTTGTCAATTGTCCAATACTACGTGGTTAGTAAGTGATGGAGATGGAATTCAAACCCAGGCTGATTCAAAGTGATTTTTTCTTTTTGCATTATGCCATGCCACTATAAATTTAGTAGCAGTTTAAAATTAATTTATATTTCATTTACTACTACGTATTTACTTTTTTTTTTTTCTTTGTGATGGAGTCTCACTCTGTCACCAGGCTGGAGTGCAGTGGCATGATCTCAGCTCAGTACAAACTCTGCCTCCCAGGTTCAGGCCCCTTCCTCGGTCTCCCGAGTAACTGGGACTACAGGCACATGCCACCATGCCTGTCTAATTTTTTGTGTTTAGTAGAGACAGGATTTCACCATGTTAGCCAGGATGGTCTTGATCTCCTGACCTCGTGATCTACCTGCCTCAGCCTCCCAAAATGCTGGGATTACAGGTGTGAGCCACCATGCCCAGCTACATATTTTAAAAGTAGTACATATATTTGAAAAATGGTTAATCTGGCACATGTACAGGCAAGATTTAATGTGTGTATGTTTAAGTGTGTTTCTGTCTTACGAATTTCTTTATCTCCTTGACATCATGCTATGTAGGACGTGATCCCCTTGACATCAGGGAAGGCCAAATCTACTCGAGTTTAGCTTAATATATAATTTGCCTGCTAGATCTGTTTCAACTCATGCTGGCTGAACCTGAATGGAATCTATCACAGGGTCAAATATGCTTCCAATCCTGTATCAAATACTCATTTAACACATTTTAGTACAAACTGCCATTTGTTTGTAAATCTGCATGGCTACACAGGCTAAGTTTCCTAGTTTCAGTACACTGTGAAATGTGTGAATTTTTCCTAACCATTTTCTCAGATTTGCTATGTTTCTTCTTCAGTGCTTCCTCCATTGGCATCCTTTCTTCAATCAAAATCTTAAAATTATAAATTCACTTATAATTACTTCTAAATGAAAGTAACATTATTACTTTCCACCATGGAGATTTTTGTTTTAACAGGAAAAGCTAAAAGAGTATAGCTTTTAGACAAGACATCAATGTAAGGGAACACTTTTCTTTGAACTAATTTTTCTCTTCTCCTCCTGTTCTTCCTCCCTTTTTCTTTTCTCCTTCCATTCCTCATTCCTTCTTTTTTCTTCCTCCCCACCTTCCTTCCTCCAACCCTTTGTTTTTTTCCCTACAAACAAGGGGAATTTCTCCATCTCTTTGACATCACACTATGTAGACCATGATCCATTTGGCATCAGAGAAGGCACATCTGCCAGGATTAACTTAATCCATAATCTGACCTGCTGGACCAATCTGTATTGAATTTTTTTTGACACTAAGGAAAAACACCTTCTCATTCCAGTCACTGTTCAGACAGGCAACCAAATATTGTCCCCAACTGCGGCAGGCAGACATCTTTCAGATTTTGACAGTGTGTCAAGCGATAAGTGCTAAGGCTACAGGCAGGTGAAATTCTGGCTGTAGAAGGTGATATATAAGATATCCTGACTGTATGCCGTGTCTAAAAGGATACTTTGTAGTTGCGGGGGAAGACATAAATAATAGTAACAGAACTAACCTGTCATAAAGTGTTGTTGAGAAAAAGTGTCAAGCACGGACGTGATTAATGATAATGTTTAAGGAAGTGTGCTGCTAAGTGTAAAAATAAAATAAAGTGTGAATGCTAAGTAGTGATTCAGGCTACACTAACATTTTAACTCTCTAGAAAAATATATCTCAAGTTAAGTCACTGGAGAAATGTTCACAAAGCAAATTCTGACTTTCAGCTGCATACTTTAGAAAGATGAAGGACCTTATTGATCTCGACAAAATGTCATCCTGCAGTTTCAGCAATTTGAGCATTCTAAATATTTCATGTAGATTGCTAAATTATCCCTGCTGGCAAAGTTATACTATTTTAGAAATGATAACATCAAAGAGAAAAAGAACAGTATATTTCCAAGTTAACATTTAATTATAACAAATAATTTTTCAGTGTGAATGAAGAAGCATGTGAATATAAATCTTGAAAAGTTAATTTTCAGCACAAAAGTGAATTCTAGTAACCTTTTACCTTTTTCACATACATACCACTTACTTTAAAATAAAACCATCATTCTCAGCAAAGTGACACAGAACAGAAAATCAAATACCACATGTTCTCACTCATAGGCAGGTGTTGAACAATGAGAACACATGGACACAGGGAGGGGAGCATCACACACTGGGGTCTCTTGCGGACAGGGGGCAAGGGAGGGATAGCTGGGGGGGTGGGGAGGTTGGGGAGGGATAACATGGGGAAAATGCCAGATGTAGGTGATGGGGGATGGAGGCAGCAAACCACATTGCCGTGTTTGTACCTATGCAACAATCTTGCATGATCTGCACATGTACCCCAGAACCTAAAGTACAATAAAAATAAATAAATAGAGGCAAGATGGCATCGTAGAAGTGACTCAGGATTGAAGCTCTCAGTGACGGTGCAGAGGGTGAGTCCTAGCCGCATTCTCGGATGGACCTTTCTAGCCCACAGAGCATTGAAAGTCCCACAGGACGCTAGTAAAGTAAAGCCGGCTAACGTGACTGGCGACGCAGCGGGACCCGGCACGGAACTCACTGGTCTGGGTGCCCTGTTAAACTGGCAACCTGAGAGTTTGAAGGGCAGATTGGCGCGTCGATCTGATTGAATGGGACTTGGACAGTGAACCAGACCAGGAGTTTCCTGGGAGTTTCCTGGGAAGTGTGATCTGAGCCAGTGAAGTGGGCAGTGGCACAGGAGATTGCACGGATCCCAGTGCCCTATCAGCAGGCTACTGGGGCGCCAGTGAGAGAGTCGACCTTTCAGCTCACGGAGAGGGAGAGAGAGAGAGAGAGCACGGACTCTGAGGCAGGGAGCTGGGTGATCGGGCTCGGCGGGTCCCACCCTCACAGGGACAAGCAGGGCAGTGACTGGAGATGCTTGGGGCTGAGAGTTTTGCTGCCAGCATCTAGGATGGTGCAGCCTGGTGAGGGAGGGGCATCCGCTATTGCTGACGCAGTCCACCCCCACTGAAGTACCACCCAGGACTGATGCAGCCTGCCATTGCCGAGGCAACCTGCCATAACAGAGAGACTCCCAGGAGAGGGGAGCTCTCCACAGCAGAAGGGAGCCCAGCAGCAACAGGGCAGACCCACGCTAGCAGGTCAGAGCCCCGGCAGGCAAACAGTGAATAGACTGCCACCTAGTGGGGCAGGACAGTGCAACAGATACTCATAAAGAAAGCCCCAACTCCCTGAAACAGAGCATATAAGGGGGGGAAAAAAAGGGCAGTGTTTTATGAGTTCTATTGCAGCAGACATAAACAACCTCCCAACAACCCTGAATGAACAACAGAGCTCACAGCTCAGCACTGGAGCTACTATAAAGCACAACCGTCTCCTTAAGCAGCTCCCTGACCCCTGTATATCCAAAGAGTCACCACAAAAAAGGACTAATCAGACTGACATTTGGCAGGCATCATTCTGGAACAAAGACAGCAGAAGAAGAAACTGGTATCATCCCTCACTGTTCCACAGCTGCTACAGGTATAATCCAGACAAACAGGGCCTGGAGTGGACCTCAGCAGTCATACAGCAGAGGGGCTAGACTGTTAGAAGAAAAACTAAGTAACAGAAATACTTCATCATCAACAATCTCAGCATCCACACAGAGACCCAATTGAAAAATCAGCAACTACTAAGACAACAGGCGGATAAATACATAAAGATGGGAAGAAACCAGCACAAAAAGGAGGAAAACACCCAAAACCAAAACACCTCACCTCCTACAAAGGACCAAAACTCCTCACCAGCAAGGGAACAAAGCTGGACGGAGAATGAGTGTGACAAAATGACAGAATCAGACTTCAGAAACTGGATAATGAGAAACTTCATTGAGCTAAAAGAACATGTTCTAAATCAGTGCAAAGAAACTAAGAACCTTGAAAAAAGATTGGAAAAAAAATTCGAGGAATTGATAACAAGAATGGACAACTTAGAGAGGAATATGAATGAATTGAAGGAGCTGAAAAACACAACACGAGAACTTCGCGAAGCATGCACAAGTTTCAACAGCCGAATTGACCAAGCAGAAGAAAGAATATCAGAAGTTGAAGATCAACTCAATGAAATAAAATGAGAAACCAAGATTAAAGAAAAAAGCACAAAAAGGAATGAACAAAATCTCCAAGAAATGTGGGACTATGTGAAGAGACCCAACCTACATTTGATAGGTGTACCAGAATGTGATGAAGAGAATGAATCTAAGCTGGAAAACACTCTTCAGGAGATTATCCAGGAAAATTTCCCCAACCTAGCAAGACAGGTCAATACTCAACTCCAGGAAATACAGAGAACACCACAAAGATACTCCGCAAGAAGAGCAACCCCAAGGCACATAATCGTCAGATTCACCAGGGTTGAAATGAAGGAGAAAATACTAAGGGCAGCCAGAGAGAAAGGTCAGGTCACGCACAAAGGGAAGCCCATCAGACTCACAGCAGATCTCTCGGCAGAGCCTCTACAAGCCAGAAGAGAGTGGCGGCCAATATTCAACATCCTTAAAGAAAAGAACTTTCAACCCAGAATTTCATATCCAGCCAAACTGAGCTTCATAAGTGAAGGAAAAATAAAATCCTTCATGAACAAGCAAGTACTCAGAGATTTTGTTACCACTAGGCCTGCTTTACAAGAGCTACTGAAAGAGGCACTACACATAGAAAGAAACAACCAGTACCAGCCATCCTAAAAGCATACCAAATGCTAAAGACCATCAACAAAATGAAGAATCTACATGAACCAACAGGCAAAACAGCCAGCTAGCATCAAAATGGCAGTATCAAATTCACACATAACAATATTAACCCTAAATGTAAATGGGCTAAATGCACCAATCAAAAGACACAGACTGGCAAATTGGATAAAAAACCAAAACCCATCGGTGTGCTGTATCCAGGAAACCCACCTCACACGCAAAGATACACAAAGGCTCAAAATAAAAGGATGGAAGAAGATTTACCAAGCAAATGGAGAGCAAAAAAAAAGCAGGAGTTGCAATTCTCATCTCTGATAAAATAGACTTTAAAGGAACAAAGATCAAAAGGGACAAAGAAGGTCATTACATAATGGTCAAAGGATCGATACAACAAGAAGAGCTAACGATTCTAAATATATATGGACCCAACGTAGGAGCACCTAGATATATAAGGCAAGTTCTTAATGACTTACAAAGAGACTTAGACTCCCACACAATAATAGTGGGAGACTTTAACACTCCACTGTCAATAGCAGACAGATCAACCAGACAGAAAATTAACAAGGATATCCAGAACTTGAACTCAGACCTGGAACAAGCAAACCTGATAGACATTTACAGAACTCTCCACCCCAAATCGACAGAATATACATTCTTCTCAGCACCACATCACACCTACTCCAAAATTGACCACATAATTGGAAGTAAAGCACTCCTCAGCAAATGCAAAACAACTGAAATCATAACAAACAGTCTCTCAGACCATAGTGCAATCAAGTTAGAACTCAGAATTCAGAAAATAACTCAGAACCGCACAGCTTCATGGAAACTGAACAACTGGCTCTTGAATGTTGATTAGATAGACAATGAAATGAAGGCAGAAGTAAAGAAGTTCTTTGAAACCAATGAAAATGAAGACACAACGTATCAGAATCTCTGGGACACATTTAAAGCAGTCTGTAGAGGAAAATATATAGCAATAAGTGCCCACATGAGAAGAGTGGAGAGATCCAAAATTGACACCCTATCATCAAAATTGAAAGAGCTAGAGGAGCAAGATCAAAAAAGCTCAAAACCTAGCCGAAGACAAGAAATAACTAAGATCAGAGCAGAACTGAAGGAGATAGAGACAAGAAAAACCCTTCAAAAAATCAATAAATCAAAGAGCTGGTTTTTCAAAAAGATCAACAAAATAGACAGACCACTAGCCAGACTGATAAAAAAGAAAAGAGAGAACAACCAAATAGATGCAATAAAGAACAATAAAGGGGAAATCACCACAGATTCCACAGAAATTCAAACCATCATCAGAGAATACTACAAACAACTCTATGCACACAAACTAGTAAATCAGGAAGAAATGGATAAATTTCTGGACGCCTGTGTCCTCCCAAGCCTAAACCAGGAAGAAGCCGAAACTATGAATAGACCAATAACAAGGTCTGAAGTTGAGACAGCAATTAAGAGCCTACCACACAAAAAAAGCCCAGGTCCAGATGGGTTCACAGCTGAATTCTACCAGACACACAAAGAGGATCTGGTACCATTCCTTCTAAAACTATTCCAAAGAGTCCAAAAAGAGGGAACCCTTCCCAAATCATTTTATGAGACCAACATCATCCTGATACCAAAACCCGGCAGAGACTCAACAAGAAAAGAAAACTTCAGGCCAATATCCATGATGAACATAGATGCAAAAATCTTCAATAAAATACTGGCAAATTGATTGCAACAGCACATTAAAAAACTTATCCATCATGATCAAGTAGGATTCGTCCCGGGGATGCAAGCCTGGTTCAACATACGCAAGTCTATAAATGTAATTCACCACATAAACAGAAGCAAAAACAAAAACCACATGATTATCTCAATTGACGCAGAGAAGGCATTTGACAAAATTCAACAGCCCTTTATGCTAAAACCCTCAATAAATTTGGTATTGATGAAACATATCTCAAAGTAATAAAAGCTATTTATGACAAACCAACAGCCAATATCATACTTAATGGGCAAAAATTGGAAGCATTCCCTTTGAAATCTGGCACTAGACAAGGATGCCCTCTCTCACCACTCCCATTCAACATAGTACTGGAAGTTCTAGCCAGAGCAATCAGGCAAGAAAAAGAAATAAAGGGTATTCAAATAGGAAAGGTGGAAGCCAAATTGTCTCTATTTGCAGACGACATGATAGTATACCTAGAAGACCCCATCACCTCAGCCCAAAAGCTCCTGCAACTGATAAGCAACTTCAGCAAAGTCTCAGGATATAAAATCAATGTTCAAAAATCACAAGCATTCCTATACACCAATAACAGACTGAAAGAGAACCAAATCAAGAAAGAACTGCCATTCACAATTGCTACAAAGAAAATAAAATACCTAGGAATACAACTCACAAGGAATGTAAGGGACCTCTTTAAGGAAAACTATAAACCACTGCTCATAGAAATAAGAGAGGACACAAACAGATGGAGAAACATTCCATGTTCATGGTTAGGAAGAATCAATATTGTGAAAATGGCTATACTGCCCAAAGTAATTTACACAATCAATGCTATCCCCATCAAACTACCATTGAATTTCTTCACAGAACTGAAAAAAACCACCATGAATTTTATATGGAACCAAAAAAGAGCCCGCATAGCCAAGTCAATTCTAAGCAAAAAGAACACAGCGGGAGGCATCACACTACCAGACTTCAAACTATACTACAAGGCTACAGTAATCAAAACAGCATGGTACTGGTACCAAAACAGAGATAGAGACCAATGGAACAGAACAGAAGCATGGGAGGCAACACAACATATCTACAACCATATTATCTTTGATAAACCAGACAAAAACAGGCAATGGGGAAAGGATTCCCTATTTAATAAATGGTGTTGGGAAAACTGGCTAGCCATGTGCAGAAAGCAGAAACTGGACCCCTTCCTGACACCTTACACTAAAATTAACTCCAGATGGATTAAAGACTTAAATGTAAGACCTGACACCATAAATACCCTAGAAGAAAATCTAGGCAAAACCATTCAGGACATAGGAGTAGGCAAAGACTTCATGAATCAAACACCAAAAGCATTGGCAACATAAGCCAAAATAGACAAATGGGACCTAATCAAACTCCACAGCTTCTGCATGGCAAAAGAAACTGTCACTAGAGTGAATCGGCAACCATCAGAATGGGAAAAAATCTTTGCAGTTTACACGTCTGACAAAGGGCTGATATCCAGAATTTACAAAGAACTCAAACAGATTTACAGGAAAAAAACAAACAAGCCCATTCAAAAATGGGCAAAGGATATGAACAGACACTTTACAAAAGAAGACATACATGAGGCCAACAAACATATGAAAAAATGCTTACCATCACTGGTCATTAGAGAGATGCAAATCAAAACCACATTGAGATACCATCTCACGCCAGTTAGAATGGTGATCATTAAAAAATCTGGAGACAGCAGATGCTGGAGAGGATGTGGAGAAAGAGGAACACTCTTACACTGTTGGTGGGAGTGTAAATTAGTTCAACCATTGTGGAAGACAGTGTGGCGATCCCTCAGGGACCTAGAAATGGAAATTCCATTTGACCCAGCAATCCCATTACTGGGTATATATCCAAAGGAATATAAATCGTTCTACTATAAGGACACATGCACACGAATGTTCATTGCAGCACTGTTTACAATAGCAAAGAACTGGAACCAACCCAAATGCCCAACGATGATAGACTGGACTGGGAAAATGTGGCACATATACACCATGGAATATTATGCAGCAATCAAAAATGATGAGTTTGTGTCCTTTGTAAGGACATGGATGAATCTGGAGAACATCATTCTCAGCAAACTGACACAAGAACAGAAAAAGAAATACCGCATATACTCACTCATAGGTGGGTGAGAAAAATGAGAACACATGGACACAGAGAGGCGATCTACTATACACTGGGGTCTATTGGGGGTAACGGGGGAGGGACAGCAGGGGGGGCTGGGGAGGGATAGCCTGGGGATGAATGCGAAGTGTGGGTGAAGGGGAGGAAGGCAGCAAAACACACTGCCATATGTGTACCTATGCAACTATCTTGCACGTTCTGCATATGTACCCCAAAACCTATAATGCAATAAAAATTAAAAAAATAAAAAAATAAAAAATAAATAAAAATTAAAGAAAGTTATATCTACATATTTATCACACATATATGTAACTAAAAGGTATAAATTGCTGTTAAAAACAAGTGTGTGATGGTTAATTTTATGTGTCAACTTGGCTGGGCCATGGTGCCTTGGTGTCTAGAAATTCTCTCAAACATTGTTTAGTATATTTATCATTACTCTGGTTGTGTCTGTGGGAGTGTTTCTGTGGGTGAGATTAACATTTGAATGGGTAGACTTTAAGGAAAGCAGATTTCTTTTCACAGTGTGGGTGGGCCTCATCTAATCAGCTGAAGGCCTTTATAGAACAAACATTGGCTTCTTCTGAAAAAGGAAGAAATTCTGCCAACCATCTTCAGTCTTGCACCACAGCATTGACTCTTCCTGGATCTCAGCCTGCTATGGCTTATCCTGCAGAGTTTGGACTTGCCCATCTCCATGCTTGTGTGAGCCAATTCCTTTGAATAAATTTTTCTCTCTAGATATCTTATTGGTTCACTTTCTCTAGAGAACACTGATTAATAGAAAGTAATATTTCCATATTCCCCTTGCTTAAGTATTTTTTTATTGAATTACTTAATTCTGAAGTGACTTTTGATATAAGATTATAATTTATTGTTTTAGCTTGTTATGCTGTTTTCATACTAGGTTTTCCCTTTATTTATTTCAAGAACATAATAAATGCTAACTTCTATAACAACTTCGTTTTATGGCCTGAAGCAGGCTTTAGATTTTTAATAATAGTTAACACATATCTTTTTCTCTGTGTTTATTTTTACAAAGGTATATATTTTCATTTATTTTTTGTTTTTCAAGTAGGGAAAAAACTAATCTGATTATAGTAAAGAATCAATAGTCAATTGTTATGCTAAAAGTTTTGTTAATAGAAAGCATACAAAAGTACACTAAGTAAGGCTGCTTACATGGTTTTTCAATCTTACATGAACATAAAAATATTCAATGCCTTTTGAAGTTGTTCCACTAGTTTCCCAGTGTAAGTCCTTGGTTTTTGCTATTCCCTTACTTTGTAGCTCACTTTTTTATATGGAGTTCTCAAGTCCCCAATAGGACCTCAAAGAAGTAAGACTTACTGTTCCCTTTTGTTTGAGTGGAGACTCACAACAGGATCACAGCTGCCCCAGAAAGGGATTAGAATGATGCAGAATATGACAGCACATTGTAGCATTTTTCTTTTACCTATGGTTTTCTTTTTTGTTAATTTTATCCTAAATTCTTCTAAGAAGGGTTATCTGGTATCCCAAATACCAGACAATTTACTGGGACATAAGTTCAATAAATGGTGTTTGGTAGTGATACACAACATATGCTAATCATAAAAAAGCTTAATTTTGTTTTGGAAATGTGCAAAAAAATTTTCTTCTTTTGGAACTATGCTAAACAAAATAACTTTATTACTTGATTTTGATACCTACCGGAGAAATGCATTTACTAACTGAAAGTGTATTTTTGTTTTTTGGCATAATTTTAGATTTATGAAGTAAGTAAGACAGTAAGTTCTAGAAATACCTATAATTCTTGGGTCTTATTAAGATATTTCAGTGTTAAAAACTATACTTAGTAGTACAGTCATCCTTTACTTTTGACAAGATCAAATTTCTCAAAGATTAAAGCTGGGCATTTTTCTTTGGAATTACATTAACAATGATGAAGTTTCTGTCAGTAGCATTCATTCAAATAATATTTGTCATTTTTTAGGATAACATTTAAGTATTACTAGAAATTTGTGTTTCATGATTCCCTAATAACTGAACTCTGCTTAGGACACAGCCAGAGGTTCTATATTCAACTAGACTTGCAAACAAACCTTGGAGGTGACCTTTGCAGTACCTGCAGTGACGAGGGAATGGGCGAGGTTATGCTGAAATTTTAAGAAATCCTGAAAGTCTACTTTATAGATCAAGTTACGGCAAACTGATATGAGTTAACAAGATGAGTTCTAATTCTCTATATGTCATGGCTCATTTAACTCTTCATTCGCTATGGGTAAGTGGTACTTTTCTTAGCTTAGGGAGCTGGCTGTTATGTGCAGCAACCAAGACAAGGTTGTCCTCATTACCATGTGTCTACAGCCTGCCTTTCTGCCTTGAGTGGGTGAGATATATGGAGATCTTTCTTTGTGTGTAGCACTAAGCCTTGTTGCACTGGATATATCCCATTCAGTTGGTTCCATATGCAGACAGGTGTTATGAAAAATCAGGGTTATTAGAGTTTTGTGGTTTATTCACCTTGAAAACTAACAAAATTTATATTTAGCATATTCTTATATAGAAGTTCCTGTTGGGAGCTTATGAAGCTCCAAAATTAGTTCATAGGAATTAGTTCATAGGAACTACTATGAACTAAATACCTTAGTAGTTCCTGTGAACTAATTTCTATGAACGTCTGAATTCAGACACCCTGAGAAGGAATAAATAGTCACTAAAAAGCCCCACTGTGGCTCCTCACCAAGAAGCAGCTTCTCTGCTCCTTCTGGAATCTGGTAGACAGGACTGGTTCTGCCTGTCTACCTCCAACATGTACATCAGGGTGACCCAGAAGTCCTACAAGGTGTCCACCTCTGGCCCCTGGGACTTCACATGAGTGTGTCTGGTGCCTGCATCACCTCCTTGAGCTTCTCCTGAGTGGGCATCAGCAGCTTCTGGGGTGCCTGGGAGGAGGCTATGGTGGAGCCAGTGGCATGGGAGGCATTGCTGCCATCACAGTCAACCAGAGCCTGCTGAACCCCCTTAACCTGGAGGTGGACCCCAACATCCAGACTGTGCACACTCAAAAGAAGGAGCAGATCAAGGCCTTTAACAACAAGTTTACCTCCTTCATCAACAAGGTATGGTTCCTTGAGCAGCAGAACACGATCCTGGAGACCAAGTAGAGTCTCCTGCAGCAGCAGCAGATGGTCAGGAGCAACATGGACAATGTGTTCGAGAGCTACATCAACAGCCTGAGGCAGCAGCTGGAGACTCTGGGCCAGGAGAAACTGAAGCTGGAGGTGGAGCTTGGCAACATGCAGGAGCTGGTGGAGGACTTTAAGAACAAGTATGAGGTTGGCAGAGATGCAGGTTAAATTTATTCTCATCAAGAAGGATGTGGATGAACCTTACATGAACAAGGCAGAGCTGGAATCTTACCTGGAAAAGCTGACAGATCAATTTCCTCAGGCAGCGGTCTGAAGAGGAGACCTGGGAGCTGCAGTCCCAGATCTCAGACACGTCTGTGGTGCTGTCCATGGACAGAAGCTGCTTCCTGGACATGGACAGCATCATTGCTGAGGTCAAGGCGCAGTACAAGAAGATCACCAACCTCAGCCAGGTTGAAGCTGAGAGCAGGTACCAGATCAAGTATGAGGAGCTGCAGATGCAGGCTGGGAAGCACTGGGATGACCTGTGGTGTACAAGGACTGAGGTCTCCGAGATGAACTGGAACTTCAGCGGGCTCCAGGCTGAGATTGAGGGCCTCAAAGGCCAGATCGCTTCCCTGGAGGCCACCATCGCAGATGCCTGCATGGAGAGTTGGCTAAGGATGACAATGCCAAGCAGGACATGGTGCGGCAGCTGCATCAATACCAGGAGCTGATGAACGTCAAGCTGTCCCTGGACATCGAGATCTCCACCTACAGGAAGCTGCTGGAGGGTGAGGAGAGCCGTCTGGAGCCTGTGATGCAGAACATGAGTATCTGTATGAAGAGACTAGCAGTTATGCAGGTGGCTGATTTGGCCTGTGGGGGTGTCACAGGCCCCGGCCTCAGCTTTGGCCTGGGCTTCAGCTTTGACTCTGGCTCAGGCTCCAACTTCTTTAGCTGCACCTGCTCCACCAGGGCAGTGGTTGTAAAGAAGATCGAGACCTGCAATGGGAAGCTGGTGTCCAAGTCCTCTGATGTCCTGCCCAAGTGAACAGCTGCGGCAGCCCTTCCCAGCTTGCTCCTCCTGTGGCTGCCCCAGAGCCTGGGAGGGAGGCCACTGTGCAGGGGAGCACAGGAAACAGGAGACCTACCTGAAGCTCAGCCCTAGCCCTCAGCCCACCTGCAGGGGAGTTTACTGCATGGGGATCCCTTTTGCTTATTCCTTCAGCTATAAAACAATTCAATTGCTCTTTTTCTTTTTCTTTCTTTTTTTTTTTTTTTTTTTTTGTCCAAAGTAAAAACCTCAGCTAGCTCTGAAAAAAAAAAAAAAAAAAGCCACACTGTGCTGAGGACTGTCTGGAATAAGAGAAAACAGAGAGATCCTCTTTGGGCCCTAGAGGAAGAAGGTGGCATCTTTTGGAGGATTTTTAATGACTTACTGTTGAGTGGAATCCTGGCTTTGTTTTTCACTAGCCCCGTGATCTTGGACAAATATTATAACGTCTTTATGGCTCAAATTCCTATTCATGTATACTATTCATATTAGTATACACCTCATTTAGCTGTTTGCAGATTTAATGAGTGAATTTGTAACTCACATAGTAAAGCAGTGCTTAGATGTTAGTTAACTTAAAAGAACCCTTTGCTGACATTTTTATAGCTGCATTAGGAGGTTTTCTGAGGATACTGTGAGTAGTCCTTTGGTGGCATTGCTGAGAAAGAGCAAACTTGAGCAATTAATGGCATCATCTCACTGATTAACTATTAAAATCAAAAGCTACAAATGAGACATGTGCTAATTTGATTTTTTCTATAACCTAAACTTGGTCTCAGGAGCTCTGAAACTTCATGGTAAATCAGTCACTTGCTGTTGAAAATACTATTTTGTTTTGTTTAATTACTCATTCAATTTAGGATTGAGTATCTATTCCAAATTTGTACTCCCTCTCAAGGCTATCCGTCCCTTACAAGATTCCACTTATTTTGAGGTTTTTTAAATAGTCAAATTCACAGACATGGTGAGTAGAATGGTGATTGCTAGGGGCTGTGGGAGGGGGATATGGGACATTGCTATTCATCTTATGCAAGATGAGTAAGTTCTATAGATCTATTGTGGAACATTGTGCTTAGAGTTAACAATGCTGTATTATGTACTTAAACATTTCTTAAGAGGTTAGATCGCATTTTAAGTGTTCTTACCACAGAAAAAAAGTAAGGATCTTGAAAGAGAGAGAAGAATCGAACATCTTCAACTGTAGGGAGGAAGCAAAGGGTTCAAAATGGAAGTGAGTAGGAGTGCAGTGGTGGGTTCTGGAGTCACAGTGTGCCTGAGAGTCCCTGAGGTAGTGCTCTATGATGGTAGCAGCACTCGAAAGTTGTTGGGTAGTTCTCCTAGAGAGGAAACTGTAGACATTGGTTGCTAAAACTCAACAGATTCCTGCATTCCCTGCACATGGGAAAGAAAGTTTAAGAGCTCCCTACTTCAAGGAACTGTTAGAAGCTTGAAAAATGAGAATGTCAGTGAAGATCATGATATAATGATGGTTAAAGATCTTCCTCCCTTTAAATAATAGCCATTTTGACTGGTATAAGATGATATCTCGACACTGCTGCATATCTCCTTAAAGGGAAAGAAATCATTATATCAAAAAGATACCCGCACCCATATGTTTATTGCAGCACTCTTCACAATAGTAAAGATATGGAATCAACTTAAGTGTCCATCAAGGTACAACTGGATACAGAAATTCTGATAGTGTATACACACACACATATGTATATATATACACACACACAGTGGAATAGTATTTAGCCATAAAAAGAATAAAATCATGTCTCTTGTGTAACCGCCCAATGGGTTCATTTTGCATGCTCCCTAGACAGAGCTGATTTATCAAGATGGGGGAATTGCAATAGCGAAAGAGTAATTCATGCAGGGCCAGATATGGGGGGGACTGAAGTTTTATTATCACTCAAATCAGTCTTCCCAACATTCAGGGATCAGAGTTTTTAAAGATAATTTGGCAGATAGGGGCTTGGAAGGGGGAAGTGCTGATTGGTCAGGTTGGAGATGGAATCACAGGAGATCAAAGTTAGGTTTTCTTAATGTCTTCTGTTCCTGAGTGCGATGGCAGAACTGATTGGGTCAGATTACTCATCCAGGTGATGGCAGCTAATCCATGATCCATCAAGTACAGGGTCTACAAAATATTTCAAGCACTGATCTTACATTTACAGCAGTCACGTTATCCCCAGAAACAGTTTGCGGATGTTCAGACTCTTGGAACCAGAGACTGCATGACCCCTAAGTTGTAATGTCGAATCTTACAGCTAATTTGTTAGTCCTGCAAAGGCAGACTGAACCCCAGGCAAGTAGGGGGTCTTTTCAGGAAAGGGCTGTTATCAATTTTGTTTCAGTGTCAAACCATGAACTAAATTTCTTCCCAAAGTTAGTTTGGCCTACAACCAGAAATGAACAAGGACAGCTTAAGGGTTAGAAGCAAGATAGAGTCAGTTAGGTCTGATTTCTTGATTTCTTGTGCTGTCATAATTTCCTTGGTTACAATTTTGCAAAGGCGGTTTCACTTTGAGCAACATGGATGAAACTGGAGCCATTATCTTGAGTGAAACAAGTAAAATAAAAGTTACCACATTTTCTCACTTATAAGTGGGAGCTCAATAATGTTATACATGGACATAGAGTGTAGAATAATAGACATTGGAGGCTTAGAAGGGTGAGAGGGTGGAAGGGAGTAAAGGATGAGAAATTACTTACTGGGAACAGTGTACATTATTTGAGTGATAATGGTTAAAAACAGACTTCACCACTACCCAATCTATTCATGTCACAAAACTGTACTTGTACCCCTTATATTTATACAAATAAAAAAACGTAAAAAACTCTCTCCCTCTCTCTCTCTTTTTTTTTTTCCAGCACTGCACACGCCTCCAGGATTTTGGTGTGCTCCTAGAGGCATATAGGGCAATAACAATTGTGTGAGATTAAATTTCCAGCTATTCTGGTTGCACAGGAGCTAAAATTCCAGTTTAATTTAGTTGAATGAGAAGAGAAAAATGAATGTTTTAAAAATGTTTGAGCTTGTGGCCTAAGATTTATACTCAGTGAAAGGAAAGTAAATTCAATCCTCTAATGCAAATGCTCTTATTGGACACCTGCTATGCACTTGACACATTTTATGAAATGCAGTTGGTTAAGATCAAGAAGTTATAGACTTATCTAGTGTTATATAGTGAATAAGTGATAGGATTGAGATTTTTAACCCATGTCTGAATATTTAAATGACCTCTTGACACATGGAACTGGGGCTGAATACGAAGCTAGGAAAGCTTCCTCCAGGGAGAATTACTGAATTGTTGCAACCACTGACAACAGAAATTTGAATGTTAAATTAGGCAACTGTTTCTCCTTGGAGAGTTTAGTTCCTTTCTTCTGTCTCTAAATAAATGCACTGTTGAATTTTTAATTATCTTTTATAGAGGAAGGAAAGTAAAGGAAGACATTGAGGAAACAAAGTGACTTCTCATCAGGATATCTGATGAATTTGGGTTAGGGGCCCAAAATCTTTGGGTAGAGCAAGTTACAGAAAGTGATAATGATTCAATTGCTGGCTGAATGATGTGGCTCAGGAAAGTGGTTTGTAATTAAATTTACTAAATCATCGTTGAGTTTTTGCAGCTCTGACCTATACTTACAAAGACTTTCATGGATTTTGGTTTAAATATGGTATTATAAATGTAAATACTAAGAGTGCTTTTAAAATAGCTCCCATTTAGCATGTACCAGCAGAGCTAATAAAAACAAAATTTCTTTGAGGACAGTAATCCCAAGAGCCTGTTAGATGCCATCTTTGGCAAGTTTTACCACTTTTAAAAAAATGAGTGTTTTTTCTAGAAAAACAATAATTGAAGAGTGTGTATTTCATCATACAATATGGCAATTCTTCAACTACTTTCATGGATGAGACAGTTAGATGTCAAGCCAGAAAAATGACCATAGATTTCTTGTGAGTCCACATACGCTTAATTCTAATATGAAGTGCCAGATTTTTGTAGTATACTTTGTCATAAATTTCTTGTGTTGGACATATGTTTAATCTTTCAAGTGTCATAGAGTAAGGATGGTTAAAAAAGAGTAGAACTTTGAGTGTTTACATGATTAAACTCTAGTCTTTCTTTTAAGGTGACTATTTCAGAATATAAAAATGTGTATGGAGAAACATTTGTATATTCAGATTCGAACTAGAACTTGATGAGTAGCATGCTAGGCATTGTCCTCTGCAGTGTAATAAATATTAACTCTACATAGCTCAGATATAGGTACACATCTTTAAATTTAGAATATTATTATTCTAAGGAAATGAAGAGGTTTTTTTTTTTTTTTTTTTTTTTTTTCCCACACCTTGTTTTACATATGGGGCTCAGGTCCATAGATAGAAATTAAATTGGTTGGGTATCCCTTTTCCAAAACTGTTGGGACTAGAAATGTTTCAAGTTTGGGTTTTACTTTTCAATTTCAATAGGTTTTTAGGGAACAGGTCCTGTTAGGTTACATGGATAACCTCTTCAGTGATGATTTCTGAGATTTTGGTGCAGCCATCACCCAAGCAGTATATACTCTACCCAATGTGTAGTCTTTTATCTCTCATCTCCCTCCCTCCCTTGCCCCCTCGAATCCCCAAAGCTCATTGTATTATTCTTATACAATGTCCTCATAACCTAACTCCCAGTTATAAGTGAGAATATATGTTTGCTTTTCCCCTCCTGAGATAGTTCACTTAATGGTCTCCAACTCCATCCAGGTTGCTGCAAATGTCATTATTTCATTCCTTTAATGGCTGACTAGTATTTCATGGTATATATATACATATATATATATATATATATATATACACACACACACACACACACACACACACACACACACACATATATATACACACACATATACATATATATATACCATGTGTATATATATATATTTTTTCACACGCACACACACATATATAGTGCATGTATATATAGTGTGTATATGTACATGTGCATGTATGTATTTTTGTATATGTATACACAAACACTACTTTTTTTTAAAATCCCCTCATTGATTGATTGGCATTGGAGCTGGTTCTATATTTTCTCTATTGTGAATTGTGCTGCTACAAACATGCGTGTGCAAGTGTCTTTTTCATATAGTGACTTCTTTTCCTCTGGGTAGATACCCGGTAGTTGGATTGCTGGATCAAATGGTACTTCTTTAAGGAATCTCTACACTGTTTTCCATAGTGGTTAACTAGTTTACATTCCCTCTAGCAATATAAAAGTGTTCCCTGTCACCACATCCAGGCCAACATTTATTATTTTTTATTTTTTAAATTATGGTCATTCTCGCAGAAGTAAGGTATCTCATTGTGGTTTTGATTTGCATTTCCCTGGTAATTAGTGACATCAAGCATTTTTTTTTATGTCTGTTGGGCATTTGTACATCTTTTTTTTAAAAATTATTATACTTTGGGCTCTGGGGTACATGTGCATAGCCTGCATCCTGCAGGATTATTACATAGGTATATACATGCCATGGTGGTTTGCTGTCTCTACCCCCCACTTCCATGGCCTACATCAGGCATTTCTCCTGGTGTTATCTCTCTCATCCTCCCCACCCTTCCAACTGTCCCTCCCCTCCTCTCCCCTCCATCCCCCCCACCTAGCCCATTGAGTGTTGTTCTCCTCCCTGTGCCCAAGTGTTCTCATTGTTCATCACCCACCCATGAGTGAAAACATACAGTGTTTGGTTTTCTGTTCTTGTGTCAGTGTGCTGAGAATGATGGTTTCTAGATTCATCCATGTCTCTAGAAAGGACATGAACTTGTCATTTGTTATGGCTGCATAGTATTCCATGGTGTATATGTGCCACATTTTCTTTGTCCAGTCCATGATGGGCATTGGGGTTGGTTCCAGGTCTTTGCTATTGTAACAGCACCACAACGAACATACGTGTGCATGTGTCTTATAATAGAATATTTTAAAATCCTTTGGATATATACCCAGTAATGGGATTGCTGGGTCTAATGGAATTTCTATTTCTAAATTCTTGAGGAATTGCCACACTGTCTTCCATAATGGTTGAACTAATTTACACTCCCACTAACAGTGTAAAAGTATTTCTATTTCTCCATATCCTCTCCAGCATCTGTTGTCTCCATATTTTTCAATGATCACCATTCTAATTGGAGTGAGCTGGTATCTCAGTGTGATTTCTATTTGCATTTCTCTAATGACCAGTGATGATGAGCATTTTGTCATATGTTTGCTGGCCACATATATGTCTTCTTTTGAAAAGTGTCTGTTCATATCTTTCACCCGTTTTTGAATGGGTTTGTTTGTTTGTTTGTTTGTTTGTTTGTTTTTTCTTGTAAATCTTGTTTAGTTCTACATAGATTCTGGATATTAGCCCTTTTTCAGATGGGTAGATTGCAAAAAATGTTCCCATTCTGTCGGTTACCGGTTCACTCTAATGATTGTTTCTTTTGCTGTACAGAAGCTCTGGAGTTTAATTAGATCCCATTTCTCTATTTTGTCTTTTGCTGCCATTGCTTTTGGTGTTTTAGTTATGAAGTCCTTGCCTGTGCCTATGTCCTGAATGATGTGTCCTAGGTTTTCTTCTAGCGTTTTTGTGATGTTAGGTCTTATGTTTAAATCTTTAATTCATCTGGAGTTAATTTTTGTATGAGGTGTAAGAAAGGGGTCCAGTTTCAGCTTCCTGCATATGGCTAGCCAGTTTTCCCAATACCATTTATTAAACAGGGAATCCTTTTCCCATTGCTTGTTTTTGTCCTGTTTGTCAAAGATCAGATGATTGTAGATGTGTGGCATTGTTTCTAAGGGCTCTGTTCTGTTCCATTGGTCTATATCTCTGTTTCGGTAACAGTACCATGTGGTTTTGATTACTGTAGCCTTATAGTATCGTTTGAAGTCAGGTAGTGTGATGCCTCCAGCTTTGTTCTTTTTGCTAGGGATTGTCTTGGCTATGCAAGCTTTCTTTTGCTTCCATATGGAGTTTAAAGTGGGTTTTTCCAGTTCTGTGAAGAAGGTTAGTGGCTTGATGGGGATAGAATTTAATGTATTACTTTGGGCAGTATGGCCATTTTCACAATATTGGTTCTTCCTAACCATGAGCATGGAATGTTTTTTCATTTATTTGTGACCTCTCTTATTTCCTTGAGCAGTGGTTTGTAGTTCTCCTTGAAGAGATCTTTTACATCCTTTGTTAGTTGTATTCCTAGGTAGTTTATTCTCTTTGTAGCAATTGTAATTGGGAGTTTGCTCATGATTTCACTCTCTGTTTGTCGGTTGTTGGTGTATAGGAATGCTTGTGATTTCTGTACATTGATTTGTACACTGAGACTTTGCTGAAGTTGCTTATCAGCTTAAGGAGCTCTTGGGCCAAGATGATGGGGTCTTCTAAATTTATGATCATGTTGTCTGCAAAAAGGGACAATTTGATTTCTTCTTTTCCTAACTGAATGTGCTTTATTTCTTTTTCTTGCCTAATTGCTCTGGGTAGAACTTCCAATATGATATTGAATAGGAGTGGTGAGAGAGGACATTCTTGTCTAATGCCAGTTTTTAAAGAAAATGCTTCTAGTTTTTGCCCATTCAGTATGATATTGGCTGTGGGTTTGTCATAAATATCTTTTACTATTTTGAGATACATTCCATTGATACCTAGTTTATTGAGAGTTTTTTGCATAAAGAGCTGTTTAACTTTGTCAAAGGCCTTCTCTGCATCTATGGAAATAATAATGGTTTTTGTTTTTGGTTCTGTTTATGTGATGGAATACATTTATATATGTTGAACCAGCCTTGCATCCGTGGGATGAAGCCTACTTGATCATGGTGGATAAATTTTTTGATGTGCTGTTGGATTTGGTTTGCTAGTATTTTATTGAGGATTTTTGTATCAGTGTTCTTCATGGATATGGGCCTGTAGTTTTCTTTTTTAGTTGTGTCTCTGCCAGATTTTTGTATCAGGATGATGTTGGTCTCATAGAAAGAGTTAGGGAGAATTCCCTCTTTTTGTATTGTTTGGAATAGTTTCAAAAGGTATTGTACCAGCTCCTCTTTGTATGTCTTGTAGAATTTGGCTGTGAACCTATCTGGACCTGGAAATTTTTTGGTTGGTAGGCTATTAATTGCTGTCTTGACTTCAGATCTTGTTATTGGTCTATTCAGTTTCAACTTCTTCCTGGCTTAGTCTTGGGAATGTGCAAGTGCCTAGGAATTTATCCATTTCTTCTAGATTTACTGGTATATGTGCATAGAGCTGTTTGTAGTAATCTCTATGGTAGTTTGTATTTCCGAGGAATACAAATTTTGATGGTAATCTCCCCTTTATTATTTTTTATTGCATCTATTCAATTCTTCTCTCTTTTCTTTTTTATTAATCTAGCTAGTGGTCTGTCTATTTTGTTGATCTTTTCAAAAAACCAGCTCCTGGATTTATTGATTCTTTGAAGGGTTTTTTTCTGTCTCTATCTCCTTCAGTTCTGCTCTGATTTTGGTTATTTCTTGTCTTCTTGCTTTTGACTTGTTTTGATCATGCTCCTCTAGCTCTTTCAATTTTGATGATAGAGTGTTGATTTAGATATTTCCTTTTTTCTCATGTGGGCATTTATTGCTATAAATTTCCCTCTAGACACTGCTTTAAATGTGTCCCATAGATTCTAGTACATTGTGTCTTCATTCTCATTGGTTTGGAAGAACATTCTATTTCTGCCTGCATTTCATTGTTTATCAATTCATCATTCAGGAGCAAGTTGTTTAGTTTCCATGTGATTGTGCAGTTTTGAGTGTTTTTCTTAATCCTCAGTTCCGATTTGATTACACTGTGGTCTGAGAGACTGTTTGTTATGATTTTCATTATTTTCATTTGCTGAGGAGTAATTTACTTCCAATTATGTGGTCAATATTAGAGTCATTGTGATGTGGTGCTGAGAGGGATGTGTATTTTGTGGATTTAGAGTGGAGTGTTCTGTAAATGTCTATTAGGTCCACTTGGTCCAGATCTGAGTTCAAGTCCTGGATATCCTTGTTGACTTTCTGTCTTATTGATCTGTCTGATACTGTCAGTGGAGTGTTAACGTCTCCTACTATTAATCTGTGGGAATCTAAGTCTCTTCGTAGTAACTTGCTTTATGTAACTGGGTGCTCCTGCATTGGGTGCATATATATTTAGAATAGTTAGCTCTTCTTGTTGCATTGATCCTTTTTACCATTATGTAATGCCCTTCTTTGTCTCTTTTGATCTTTGTTGGTTTAAAGTCTATTTTATCAGAGACTAGGATTGCTACCCCTGTTTTTCTTTCTCTCCATTTTCTTGGAAAATCTTCTTCCATCCCTTTATTTTGAGTCTATGTGAGTCTTTCCATATGAGATGGGTCTCCTGAATACAGCATACTGATGAGTTTTGACTTTTTATTCAGTTTGCCCATCTGTGTCTTTTGATTGGTGCATTTAGGCCATTTACATTCAACATTAATATTGTTATGTTTAAATTTGATTCTCTTACTGGCTGGTTGTTTTGCTCATTAGTTGATGTGGTTTCTTCATTGTGTCATTGTTCTTTACCACTTGGTACATTTTTGCAGTGGCTGGTACTGGTTGTTCCTTTCCATGTTTAGTATTTCCTTCAGGTGCTCTTGTAACCCAGGTCTTGTAGTGACAAAATCTCTCAGCAATTGCTTGTCTGTAAAGGATTTTATTTCTCCTTCACTTACAAAGCTTAGTTTGGCCAGATATGAAATTCTGGGTTGAAAGTTCTTTTCTTTTTTTTTCACAACTCAAACATTTTTAAAAAAGGGCACTTGAGTTCCTTCTTTCTTGTAATCATGCCTCTTCTTGTCCTCACCCCTCCTAAAAAACCACATTATAACTCCAGTATTGGCAATACATCTATTTATGTAAATTTATGTTGATGAACATACTGAAGTATTGGCTTTAGAAAGAGGATCCAGTAGAGACATCAACAACGCACCCCACAATACCCAGTGAGTTCGCAGAAAATAGGTAGGTTTTTCTCTGCAGCTCCCTGTAATTTAGCAGTCTACCCTACTTTGTTCGGGGCTTTGTCCCCACATTTTAGGAGTTGCATTCTCTTTCAAGCAGCACCGCCCCTATGGGACCTCAAATCTTGCCTTCTTGATAACTGATTGGAGAAGGTGCTGATGGCTAGGATCTCCCATCTGTAAACTTGGGTTGGATGTCCCTGCCTGGACACAGCTTCTCTTGGGGACGCTGTGGAGGAAATCGGGGTCTCGGATGTGGGTGTGTACTCAGGGAAGACATGTTCTGCAGCCTGAGGTGGGCCAGGTACCAGCTGGGCTCCTGCTGGCAGAGTCAGCTGTGCAGTCCCAGCTGTTCTGGAGCTCATGGCTGAAGGACGCACTCCTTTCTGCAATGACTGCATCCCAAGTCGTCCTCCCACTTCTGTATTTTTCTCCACCCCCTGCCCACGCTTAGTTATCTCCTCCAGACCCCTCCCCACTGGCCTCCTCCCTTCCACATGCAAGCTGGGCAGGGAAGGGAGCGCCCCTGTCAGTACTGCTCCCCCTCTGCGGCTGGCCAAAGCACAGCGCAGGAGAGTCTGCGATGTCAGAACGGTTCCTTTGCCAACTGCTGTGAGGCCGGTGGGTGGGTAATGAGCCCGGGCTGGTCGGGGGCAGGCAGCGTGTGGCCCTCCCGGACGCCTCGAACTTGGTAGGTGGCTCCTGCGCTATCCGCAGTTCATTTCTTTAAGGATGTTGAATATTGGCCCCCACTCCCTTCTAGCTTGTAGGGTTTCTGCTGAGAGATCTGCTGTGAGTCTGATGGTCTTTCCTTTGTGGGTGACTCGACCTTTCTCTCTGGCTGCTCTTAGGATTTTTTCCTTCATTTCAACCCTGGTGAATCTGATGATTATGTGCCTTGGGGTTGCTCTCCTTGAGGAATATTTTTGCGGTGTTCTCTGTATTTCCTGGATTTGAATGTTGGCTTGCCTTGCTAGGTTGGGTAAGTTCTCTTGGATAATATCCTGAAGAGTGTTTTCCAACTTGGATTCATTCTCCCTGTTACATTCAGGTCTGCCAATCAAGAGTAGATTAGGTCTTTTCACATAATCCTGTATTTCTTGGAGACTTTATTTCTTTTCACTCTTTTTTCTCTAATCTTGCCTTTTCATTTTATTTCATTGAGTTGATCTTCTATCTTTGATATCATTTCTTCTGTTTGATCGATTCAGCTGTTGAAACTTGTGTATGCCTCATGAAGTTCTCATTCTGTATTTTTCAGCTCCATCAAGTCATTTATGTTCTTCTCTAAGCTGGTTATTCTAGTTAGCATTTCATCTTTTTTTTTTTTTTTCAAGGTTCTTAGTTTCTTTGCATTGGGTTGGAACAAGGTTTTTTAACTCAGAGAAGTTTGTTATTACCCACTTTCTGCAGCCTGCTTCTGTCAATTCATCAAACTCATTTTCTGTCTTGTTTTGTTCCCTTGTGATGAGGGTTGTGATGCCTGGGAGGGGAAGAGGTGTTCTGGTCTTTGATGGTATCATCCTTTTTGCACTGGTTTCTTCCCATCTTTGTGGATTTATCTCCCTTTGATCTTTGAAGTTGGTGATTTTGGGAGGAATCTGAGTGGACATCCTTTCTGTTGCGGTTGAAGCTGTATCTTTTTTCACCTGTAGAAGTGCTGCTGGGCTGCCTCAAATTCAGTCAGGTTGCTGTGACTGAATTTGGGTGGGTGGTCTTCCCCTGGGGGTTTGTTTGCAGGTGAGATTAACCCTGCCTTCCCAAAAGCTTCTCTTTCCTGAGCCTGATCTTCCCAGTTGGTGTCAAACTGGTGTATTTGCTGCCAATCTATCTAGCATGTGAGCTTCAGTTTGAGTTTTGTGGTGGGTAAGGACTGCCAGGCCTTATGGCCTGTTTCCCTGCTTTCAACTCTGCCTCTTTCTGTGAGACGGGTTGTTTTGGCTGCTGGCATTAGTCCAAACTTCTGCCCAGGTCCATGCTGACAACTTGTGGCATCAGGCAGGAGCTGTCACTCAGATTTGCATTGACAACCCACAGCGCCCCTCAGTCTGGTGGGGCTCTCGTGGACCGTGGGTTGCGGGAGGGATGAGGTTAGCACAGGATCTGAATTGGAGCACTGAGGGGGTGATGTCCCCAATGCTCTGAGCTAGCTGCACTTTCCAGGTGGGGACACACCCCACTCTGTCTCAGTTTGCCCTCCCTGGCTGGCACTTGCCCTGCTTTAGTTCCTTCCCTTGGCTATTTTCAGAGTCCTACCAGTCCCACTGAAACAAACCCAGCCCCTCGCTTGGAACCATGAAGTCCTCTAGCCCCCTTCTTCTCATTTATTGGGAGCTGCATTCCAGTGTTGCCTCTGCTTGGCCGTCTCGGCCTGTCCCTGCTATATATCTTCTTTTGAGAATTGTCTTTTCATGTCCTTAGCCCACTTTTTGTTGGAATTACATGTTTTATTTCTTGCTGATTTGTTTGAGTTCCTTGCAGATTCTGGATATTAGTCCTCTGTCAGATGCATAATCTATGAAGATTTTCTCCCATTCTGAGGGTTGTCTGTTTAGTCTGATGATTGTTTCTTTTGCTGTGCAAAGTCTTTTAGTTTAATTAAGGCTCATCTATTTATCTATATTTTTGTTACATTTGCTTTTCAGTTCTTGATCATGAACTCTTTGCCTAAGCCAATGTCTAGGAGGGTTTTTCCAATGTTACCTTCTAGAATTTTTGTAGTTTCGGGTTTTAGACTTAAGTCTTTGCTTCTTCATGGGTTGATTTTTGTATAAGGTGAAAAATGAGGATCCAATTTCTTTTTCTAAATGTGGCTTGCTAATTATCCCAGCATCATTTATGGAGTAGAATATCCTTTCCCCACTTCATGTTTTTATTTGTTTAGTTGAAGAACAGTTAGCTGTAAGTGTTTGGCTTTATTTCTGGGTTCTCCATTTGTTCCATTGGTCTACGTGCCTATTTTTATATAAGTACCATGTTATTTTTGTGACTCTTACAGTATAGTTTGAGGTTGAATAATGTGATGCCTCCAGATTTGTTCTTTTTGCTTAATCTTGCTTTGGCTACATGGGCTCTTTCTAGGTCCCATTTGAATCTTAGGATTTGTTTTTCTAGTTCTGTGAGGAATAATGATGGTATTTTGAGGGGAATAGGATTGAATTTTAGATTCCTTTAGAACATATGGTCATTATCACAATACTGATCATTATCACAATATTGATTCTACTCATCCATGAGCATGGGATGTGTTTTCATTTGTTTGTGGTCATTTATGCTTTCTTTCAGCAGTGTTTTATAGTTTTCCCTATATAATTCTATCACCTCCTTGCTTAGGTATATTTCTAAGTATTTTATTTTATTTTATTTTATTTTTTTGCAGCTATTATAAAAGAGGTTGAATTCTTGATTTGGTCCTTAGCTTGATCACTGTTGGTGTATACTGATTTTTGTACATTGATTTTGTATCCTAAATCTTTACTGAATTTATTTAGCAGATCTAGCAAGCTTTAGGGTTTTCTGGATATACAAGCATATCATTAGTAAACAGTAACAGTTCAACTTCACACTCTACAGACTTGGATGCCCTTTATTTTTTTCACTTGCCTGATTGCTCTGGTTAGGACATCAACTACTATGTTAAATAGAACGGGTAAAAGTGGACATGCTTTTTTTTGTTCCAGTTCTTGGAAGGACTGCTTTCTATTTTTCCCTGTTCAGTATAATGTTGGCAGTGGGTTTGTCATAGATGGCTTTTATTGCCTGTAGGTAAGTCTCTCGATGGTGTAATTTTTTAAAAATTCTGTTTATGTGGTATATCACATGTATTGACTTGTGTATGTCAAACCATTCCTGCATTACTTGTATGAAACTCTCTTGATCATGGTATATTATCTTTTTGATATGCTGTTGGATTCAGCTAGCTAGTATTTTCTTGAGGATTTTTGCATCTGTGTTCATGAGAGATATTGGTCTGTAGTTTTCTTTTTTTGTTATTTTCTTTTCTGGTTTTGGTATAAGGGTGATACTGGCTTTATAGAGAATTTAGGAAGGATTACCTCTTTGTCGATCTTTTGGAATACTTTTGATTTTTTTAACTTAAAAATACCAACATGTCGGAAATTTTAATGTGTGAGATTTATACAATTTCTTTTAAAAAGTTTAAAAAATTTTTCTTCAACTTTTCAGTTCAGGAGCACATGGCAGGATGTGCATATTTGTTACAAAGGTAAATGTGTGTCATGTGGTTTGCTGAACAGATAACCCCATCACCTAGGTATTAAGCCCAGCATCCATTAGCTACTCTTCCTAATACTATCTCCCCAAATTCCCCTCCAAAAAGCCCCATTGTGTGTTGTTGCCCCCCATGTGTCCATGTGTTCTTGTCATTCAGCTCTCAATTGTAAGTGAAAACATGCAGTGTTTGGTTTTGTGTTCCTGTGTTAGTTTGCTGAGGATAACAGCTTCCAACTCCATATTCCTGAAAAAGATAAGATCTCTTTTCTTTTTATGGCTGCATAGTATTTCATGGTATATATGTACCACATTTTCTTTATCTGATGATAGTTTCTTTTGCTGTGCAGAAGCTCTTTAGTTTAATTAGATCTTATTTTTCAATTTTTCCATTTGTGGCAATTGTTGTTGGCATTTTTGTCATGAAATCTTTGTTCTAAATGATATTGCCTAGATTTTCTTCTAAGCTTTTTATAGTTTTGTATTCTACATTTAAGTCTTTTATCCATCTTGAGTTAATTTTTGTATATGGTGTAAGGAATGGGTTCAGTTTTGGTTTTCTGCATATGCCTAGCCAGTTCTCCCAGCACCATTTAGTAAATAGAGAATCCTTTCCCCATTGCTTGTTCTTGTCAGGTTTGTTGAAGATCAGTTGGTTGTAGATGTGTGGTCTTATTTCTGAGTCTCTATTCTGTTCCATTGGTCTATGTGTCTGTTCTTATATCAGTATTTTGTTGTTTGGTTACTGTAGCCTTGTAGTATCATTTGAAATTGGGTAGTCTGATGCCTTCTGCTTTGTTCTTTTCGCTTAGGATTGTCTTGGCTATTTGGGTTCTTATTTGGTTCCATATGCATTTTAAAATAAGTTTTTCTAATTCTTTGAAATATGTCAATGGTATTTTAATGGAAATTACATCAAACCTATAAATTGCTTTTGTAGTATGTTCATTTTCATAATATTGATTCTTCCTATCCATGAGCATGAGATGTTTTTCCATTTGTTTTTGTTCTATCTGATTTTCTTGAACAGTGGTTTGTAGTTCTCTTTAAAGAGGTCTTTCACTTCCCTTGTTAGTTGTATTCCTAGATATTTTATTCTACTTTTAGCAATTGCAAATGAGAGTTCATTTACGATTTGACACTCCACTTGCCTGTTGTTGGTGTATATGGTGCTAGTAGTTTTTGCACATTGATTTTGTATCCTGAGACTTTGCTGAAGTTGCTTATCAGCCTAAGAAGCTTTTGGGCTCACATGATGAGGTTTTCTAGATATAAAATCATGTCATCTGCAAACAAAGATAATTTGACTTTCTCCTTTTCAATACCCTTTATTTGTTTCTCTTCTCTGATTGCCCTGGCCAGAACATCTACCTCCTATGTTGAACAGGAGAGGTTCAAAAAGTCAGCCTTGTCTTGTGCTGATGTTCAAGGGGAATGCTTCCAGCTTTTGCACATTCAGTATGATGTTAGCTGTGGGTTTGTTACATGGCTTTTATTATTTTGAGTTATGTTCCTTCAATGCCTAGTTTATTGAGAGTTTTTAACATCAAAGTATGTTGAATTTTATTAAAGCCCCTTTCTGCATCTTATTGAAATAATCATATGTTTTTGTCTGCAGTTTTGTTTATATAATAAATCACATTTATTGATTTGCATATGCTGAAGCAACCTTGCATCCTGGGGATGACACTAACTTGTTTGTGGTGGATAACGTTTTTGGTGTACTGCTATATCTGGTTTGCAGTATTTTAGGGAGAACTTTTCCATTGATTTTCATCAAGGATATACATATATCTATCTATATCTATAAATATAGATATAGATAGATATATATATATTTTTAATCTCTGACAGGTTTTGGTATCAGGCTGATGCTGGCCTCATAGCATGAGTTAGGGAAGAGTCCCTCCTTTTCTTTTTCTTTTTTTAATTGCATTTTAGGTTTGGGGGTACATGTGAAGAACATACAAGATAGTTGCATAGGTATACACGTGGCAGTGTGATTTGCTGCCTTCCTCCTCTTCACTTATACCTGGCATTTCTCCCCATGCTATCTCTCCCCAACTCCCCACCCCCCACTGTCCCTCCCCTATTCCCCCCAAAAGACCCCAGTGTGTAGTGCTCCCCTCCCTCCTGTGTCCATGTGTTCTCATTGTTCAACACCTGCCTATGAGTGAGTCCCTCCTTTTCAATTGTTTGGAATAGTTTCAGTAGGAATGGTGCCAGCTTTTCTTTGTACCTCTGGAGGAATTCTGCTGTAAATTCATCTGGTCCTGGGCTTTTTTTTTTTTTTTTTTTTGGTTGGTAGGTTATTTATTACTGCCACAATTTCAGAACTTGTTATTGCTCTGTTCAGGGAATCGGTTTCTTTCTGGCTCAGTCTTAGGAGGGTGTATGTATCCAGGAATTTATCAAGTTCTTCTAGATTTTCTAGTTTATGTGCATAGAGGTGTTTATAGTATTCTCTAATGGTTGGTTGTATTTTTTTGAGGTCAATGGTGATATCACCTTTATCACTGCTGATTGTGTATATTTGATTCTTCTTTTTTTTTTCCTTTATTACTCTAATAGTTGTCTATTAATATTTTTTCCAAAAAACTAGCTCCTAGAATCTTTGATATTTTTGAAGAGATTTTTGTGTCTTTGTCTTATTCAGTTCAGCTCTGATCTTATGTCTTGTCTTCTGTTAGATTTGGGGTTTGTTTGCTGTTGTTTCTCTATTTCTTTTAGTTGGTATGTTAGGTTGTTCAACTGAGATCTTTATTGCTTTCTCATGTGGATATTTAGTGCTATACATTTCCCTCTTTACACTGCTTTAGCTGTGTCCCAGAGATTCTGGTACATTGTCTCTTTGTTCTCACTGGTTTCAAAGAACTTCTTTTTTTAAGTTTTCTTTTTTTTCTTTTTGAGATGGAGTCTCAGTCTGTTGTCCAGGCTGGAGTGCAGTGGTGTGATCTTGGTTCACTGCAACCTCTGCCTCATGGGTTCAAGTGATTCTGCTGCCTCAGCCTCCCAATTACAGGTGCCTGCCACCACACCTGGCTAATTTTTAAAAATTTATTTTTAGTAGAGTTGAGGTTTTACTATGTTGGCCAAGTTGGTGTCAAACTGCTGACCTCAAGTGATCTGTGCACTTTGGCTACCCAAAGTGCTTGGATTACAGGCATGAGCCACTGCACCCAGTCCAAATAACTTCTTAATTTTTGCCTTTATTATTTACCCAGGAATCATTCAGGAGCAGGCTGTCCAATATCTATGCAGTTTTGTGATTTTGAGTGAGTTTCTTAATCTTGAGTTCTAATTTGATTGTGCTGTGGTCTGAGAGACTTTGTTGTGATTTCAGTTCTTTTGCATTTGCTGAGATATGTTTTACTTCTGATTGTGTGACTAATTTTAGAGTAAGTGCCATATGATGATGATAAAAATGTATATTCTATTGTTTTGGGTGGAGAGTTCTGAAGCTATCAGGTCTGCTTGATCCAAAACTAAGTTCAGGTTCTGAATATATATATATGTTAATTTCCTGTTTTGATGATTTAATATTGACAGTGGAGCATTGAAGTCTCCCACTATTGTTGTGTGGAGTCTAAATCTCTTTGTGGATCTCTAAAAGCTTTCTTTATGAATCTGGGTGCTCCTGTATTGGATGCATGCATGCTTAGGATAGTTAGCTAGTTTTGTGGAACTAAACACTTTACTATTATATAATGCAATTTTTTAAAAAAAAGTCTTTGTTGGTTTAAAGTCTGTTTTGTCGAAAAATAGCATTGCAATCTGTGCTTTTTTTTTGTTTTCCATTTGCTTGGTGAGTTTTCCTCCATCCATTTATTTTGAGCCTATGTGTGCCTTTGCACATGAGCTGGGTCTCTTGAAGACAGCATACCAATGGCTCTTTACTCAGTTTTATGTATAAATTTGATTTTCTCATCATGATGATAACTATTTTGTAGACTTGTTTATGTGGTTGCTTCATAGTGTCACTGGTCTGTGTACCTCAGTGTTTTTAAATTTTTATTTCTTCTCTTGGATGGAGCCTCACTCTGTTGCCCAGGTTGGGGTGAAGTGGCACAATTTTGGCTCACTGCAACCTCTGCCTCCTTGTTAAAGTGATTCTCCTACCTCAGGCTCCTGAGTAGCTGGGATTACAGGTGCTTGCCACCATGCCCAGCTAATTTTTGTATTTTTTGGGGAGATGGGGTTTTGCCATGTTGGGCAGGATGGTCTCCAACTCCTGATCTCAGGTGATCCATCTGCCTCGGCTTCCCAAAGTTCTGGATTACAGGCATGAGTTATCACTCCTGGCCTAGTGTATTTGTGTCGTGGCTGGTAACTTTTTTTCTTTTTATATTTTGTGCTCCCTTCAGGAGCTCTTGTAAGGCAAGTGTGGTGGTGATTAATTACCTAGTATTTACTTGTCTATAAAGGATCTTATTACGTCTTTGCTTATGAAACTTAGTTTGGCCAGACAGGAAATTCTCTGTTGGAAATTATTTTCTTTAAGAATGTTGAATATTGGCCCCAATCTCTTCTGGCTTGTAGGGTTTCTGCTTGGAGGTCTGATGTTAGTATGATGGGCTTTCCTTTGTAGGTGACCTGGCCTTTCTCTTTGGCTACCCTTAATGTTTATTCTTTCATTTCAACCTTGTAGAATCAGGTAATTATGTGTCTTGGGTTGATCTCATGCAGTATGTTACTGTAGTTCTTGGCATTTTCTGAATTTGAATCTTAGCCTGTATTACTAGGTTGGGGACATTCTCCTGAAGTATGTTTTCCCACTTGGTTCAGTTCTCCCCGCCTCCCCAAATTGACTGTAGTTTTGGTCTTTTTACATAATCCCATATTTCTAAGAGGTTTTGTTCATTCTTTTTCAATTCTTTTTCTCTATACTTATCTTCCTGTATTATTTCATAAAGATAGTTTTCAAGCTCTGAGATTCTTTATTCTACTCAGTCTAGTCTGCAACTGATACTTTTGATTGCATTGCAAAGTTCTTGTGTTTTTTTGGCTCCATCAGGTCAGTTATGCTCCTCTCTAAACTGGCTATTCTGGTTATCAGCTCCTGTATTGTTTCATCGTGATTCTTAGCTTCTTTGCATTGGGTTACAACATGCTCCTTTAGCTTAGCTAAGTTCATTATTACCTGCCTCCTGAAGGCTGCTTCTGTCAATTCAGCCGTCTTTTCCTCAGCCCAGTTTCCTGCCCTTGCTGGAGAGGTGTTGCAGTTGTTTGGAGGAGAAGAGAATCTGACTTTTGGGTTTTCTGTATTCTTGCATTGGCTTTTTCTTGTCTTCGTGGACTTATCTACCTTTGGTCTTTGAGGTTGCTGACCTTTGAAAAGGGTTTATGTGGTTTTTTTGTTGTTGTTGTTGATGTTGCTGTTGTTGCTTGTGTGTTTGTTTTTATTTTAACAGTCAGGTTACTGACTGTTAGCAACCATAGGTCTGCTGAGGTCTGCTGAGGGTCCACTCCAGACCTTAGTTGCCTCAATTTTTCCCTTACCTAGAGGTATCAACGGTGAAGGCTGCAAAACGGAAAAAAGGGCAGTCTGCTCCTTTCTCTGGAAACTCTATCCCAGGGGAGTACTGACCTGTTGCCGGCCTGAATGCTCCTCTAGGAGATATCTGGAGATTCCTTTTTGGAGGTCTCACCCAGTCAGGAGGAACAGGATCAAGGACCTGCTTAATGAATCAACCTGGCTGCTTTTTGGCAGAGCAGGGGTACTACATTAGAGGGGGATCCTACTTAACCCAGACCATTTGTATTCTTTAAAGCTGGCAGGCTAGCCTGGCTAAATCTACTGAACTGCAGAGTTGGTAGCTGCCCTCTTCCTCCCAACCTCGATCCAGGGAATGCTCAAGGCTCTGTCCTTAGAATCCCGGCTAGAATAGCTGAAGCTCTTGCGGGGAGGTCCCACACAGTGAAAAGGAATGGACTGGGGTCCCAGTTAAAGAAGCAGTCTGTCTATGATCTGGCAAGGCAGATGTGCTGCATTGTGCATTGTGGGAGTCCCTTCCTCATCTGGATCATTTGTATTCTCCAAAGTCAGCAGGCTAGAATGGCTGAGTCTACCAAACTGCCAAGATGGTGTCTGCTCCTCCCCCAGGAACTCAATTCTGACTCAGGAAGACTCCAGACTGTTGCCATTGGCTGGCTGGAATTCCAAGCCAGTGGGTTTTAACTTGTGAAATGGCATGGGAGTGGGGCCCACAGAACAATGCTGCTTGGCTCTCTGGGTTCAGCCCCATTCCTAGGGATATGTTCAAATAAATCTCCTGCCTTGTTGTGGATTCTGGGACCAGGATATATAAAACTCCTGGGTCTCTGTGTGTGTGCCTGAGTGGCTTTTCTGTCAAGACACCACAGCTCTGTGTATCAAACCCAAGGCCCCAGTGGCATGGGCTCATGAGGGGATCTCCTGATCCACGGGTTGTGAAGATCCATGAAAAAAGTTTGGTTTCTTGAGTGGGGTTGCAGTCACTCACTGCTTCACTTGGCTGGAAGTGGGGGTTCCTTTGATTCTGTGCTGCTCCTGGTGGGCTGTTTCCCCACCCACCTTTTCTTTGTTCTGTGTGGTTGTTTGCCTAGTCAGTCCCAGTGTGGGAACCTGGCTATTTCAGTTGCAGGTGCTGAATTCACTCCCTCCTTTCATTCTTCTCCATGAGTGCTGTAGATTGCAGCTTCTTCTAATTGGCCATATTGGCCCCATCTGGAACTGTTTCAATAGGTTTGGTACCAACTCTTTTTTGAATGTCTGATAGAATTCAGTTATGATTCCATCTGGTCCCAGAAGCTTTTTTGTTGTTGGCATTTTTAAAATTACTGTTTCAATCTCACTGCTTGTTACTGGCCTGTTCATAGTTTTAATTTCTTTCTAGTTTAATGTAGGAGGGTTGTGTATTTCCAGGAATTTATCCATCTCTTCTAGGTTTTCTAGTTTGTGTGTATAAAGGTTCATAGTAGCCTTGAATAATCTTTTGTATTTCTGTGGTATCTGGGGCTCAAGGTCTACTGTTCAGATTATTTTGTCCCATGAGATGATCCCTTGATGTGGTCCTCTCTCATTTCCCCTAGTGGTAGGGCTTCCCAAGAGCCAAACTGCAGCAATTGTTATTGTTCTACTGAGTCTAGCCAACCAGTGAAGCTACCAGTCTCTGGGCTGTTACTGAGGAATGTCTGCAGAGTCCTGTGATATGATCTATCTTCATGTCTCTCACCTGTGGATATCAGCACCTGCTCTGGTGTAGTAAGCAGGGGAGTGGACTCTGTGAGGATCCTCGGTCATAGTTTTGTTTAGTGCACTGGTTTTCTTGAGTGCTTGTTGTGCTAGTAGTGAAAACTACTAGGCAGACTCAGGACCTCTGGCTAGCCAGAATGTTAAAGGTGGCAGAATTAGCTGATGTTTTCTCCTTTCTTGGAGTGAAATTGTTCTTTTATGAGTTGCAGTAGTGGCTTCAATTGGTTGGCCTCCAACCAGGAGGTGATGCTCTCAAGAGAGCATCAGCTGCTATAGTATAGGGGATACAAGCTTGCCTCAGGGTCACCTGGGTAAGTATTCAGGTTTCTCAGGTAATGGGTGGGGACATAGAACTCATAGAAGATTATGTGTTTTCTCTTGGCTAAGAGGGTGGATAGAGAAAGACAATCAGGTAGTGCCAGGCTTAAGTGTGTCTGAGCTCAGACTGTCCTTGGACAGGGCTTGCTACAGCAGCTGTGGTGGATGGGGATGTGGTTCTCAGGCTAATGGAGTTGTGTTCCCAGGGGGATTATGGCTGCTTGTGCTACATCGTACAGGTCACCAGGGAAGTGGAGGAAAGCTGGCAGTGACAGGCCTCGTTCAGCTCCCACACAGCCTTCAGGTCAGTCTCACTCCCATCATACTCCATCAACAGTACCAAGTTTATATCCAGGCAGCCAGTGAGCAGGGCTGAGATCTTGCTGCAGGCTAGGAGCTTCCCTACTGAGAAAGCAAGCAGGACTTTCATACCCTGCCACTCCCCACCTGCTGTGGCTTCTGTGCTGGTATGGGTACTTTCTGTTTATACCCCCACCCAGGAAGATTTTTCTGCCCAGGAAGATTTTTGCTCAGTCAAAATTATCAGAAAGTTTAGCTGGAAGTTTTCTTCTACCTGTGGTCCTTCCCCAATTCCTCTGGCACCCCTCCCCAAGGACCTGCATGAAATAAAGTCAGAAACGGCTTCCCTGGGGTCTGGGAATGTCTATAGTGCTCTTCCCACTGCTTCTTCTACTTTTATATTTTGCTCATTGCTCAAAATTTGTTTCGGCTCTAGGTAAGATTAATCCTTCTCCCATGATCTGGATTTTCAGGTTCCCCAGTGAGGATGTGTGTTCGGAGGTGGACTTTCCCCACCTCACACTCTGGGCGCTCACAGTTTTTTAGACTGTTTCACGAAGTTTGCAGTGGCAAGCTACTTCTTCCAAAGGCGCTGTGAATTCTTTTGGTTTTCCTGGTATGTTTCTGCAGTAGTTCTTGGTGGAAAGTTCACGGCATGAGTCTTCACATGCCATGAACTTTCTCCTGCCTCAGTCTCCCAAGTAGCTGAGACTACAGGTATGCACCACCAGGCCCAGCTAATTTTTTGTATTTTTAGTAGAGATGGGATTTCACCATGTTGGCCAGGATGGTCTCAATCTCTTGACATTGTAGACCAGAGGTTGGACCTGGCATGCACAACTATGTTGTGTCCATCTGAGTGGGAGCTGCAAGTTAGTCCTGTCTCTTATTCACCATGTTTTTTTTTTTTTTTGCTCCAAGTTTGAGGTTATTTTTTGAATATTTGCATATTCATAATGAGATATCTCAGGGATGGAACCCAAATCTGAACAAAAAATTTATTTTTGTTTTATATATATACACTTTATACACATAGACTGAGATAATTTTATTGAATATTTTATTTATTTTAACTTTTTATTTTGAGTTTGGGGTGTATGTGAAGGTTTGTTAAATAAATAAACGTGTCATGGGGGTGTGTTGTACATATCATTTCATCACCCAGGTATTAAGCACAGTAACCAATAGTTGTTTCTTTCTGCTCCTTTTTCTCCTCCCACCTTCACAGTTCAAACAGAACTTAGCATTTGTTGTTTACTTTTTTGTGTTTATAAGTTATCATTTAGCTCCCACTTATAAGAGAGAACATGTGGTATTTGGTTTTTTGTTTTTATTTATTTATTTATTTATTTTATTGCATTTTAGGTTTTGGGGTACATGTGAAGAACATGCAAGATAGTTTCAAAAATGGGCAAAGGATATGAACAGACACTTTACAAAAGAAGACATACATGAGGCCCACAAACATGAAAAAATGCTCATCATCACTGGTCATCAGAGAAATGCAAATCAAAACTACATTGAGATACCATCTCACGCCAGTTAGAATGGTGATCATTAAAAAATCTGGAGACAACAAATGCTGGAGAGGATGTGGAGAAATAGGAACACTTTTACACTGTTGGTGGGAGTGTAAATTAGTTCAACCATTGTGGAAGACAGTGTGGCAATTCCTCAAGGACCTAGAAATAGAAATTCCATTTGACCCAGCAACCCTATTACTCGGTTTTTTGTTTTTATGTTTATTTTATTGTTTTTAGATGGAGTCTCACTCTGTCGCTGGACTGGAGTGCAGTGGCACAATCTCAGCTAACTATAACCTCTGCTTCCCGAGTTCAAGCAATTCTCCTGCCTCAGTCTCCCAAGTAGCTGGGACTACAGGTGTGCACCACCAGGCCCAGCTAATTTTTGTATTTTTAGTAGACATGGGATTTCACCATGTTGGCCAGGATGGTCTCAATCTGTTGACATTGTAGGCTAGAGGTTGGACCTGGCATGCACAACTATGTATTTAGTCATTGCGTTACAAGCATTGGCAACTGCGTATATGGCATCCTCCATGTTAAATTCCTTTTGAAAATCTTTTACACCCATGCCTCTGTTCACTGCTGCAACCATGCTCTTCAAGAAATTGTTATACTTACTCTATATTGATCTAAGTAAACCCCAGTCACATGTCTGAATTAATGAAGTCACATTTGGAGGAAAGAACATGGCATAAACATTATTTTTCAGAATTTTATCTGGAAGATGCACAGCACTGTTGTCAAGAAATGAAATCTTGCAGTCAATCCAGTATAGGCTTCCCTGTAGTGAGTGTGAGTCGCTGGCACAAAATGTTTGTGGAACCAATCAGAAAAGATGACCCAGGTCATCTGTGCCTTTTTGTTATCATAATAAAAAAATCCACTGCTTTAAAACAACAAGGACACAAGCTTTTGCACATCACAGCAAATTTACACTTATGCATGCCTGCTGCATTAGCACATCTCAGCACAATTATTCTCTTCTTGACATCCTTAATTCTTTTTTTTAATTAAAAAACATTAATCTCATGGGTAAGCTCATAAGGCATCCTTAATTCTTGTAGGGGCTATCTTGTTGGTTGTAGTCAGTGTCATACTAGAGCAATAATGCCCAAAACAATGACATTTCATCAGCATTATAGACTTTTCTTGGCATTAGGTTTTTATCAACAATGGCATTATCAAATTTGTCAATGAATTTCTCCACTGTGTCAAGTTCAGTAAATGCTTTGTCATTACAAGTCTTTGAAAATTTAATTATTCATCTTTTCTTATGTATGCTTTAGCCAATCTATTGAATATTATAGTTATTCTCAATTTTTAGTTCATGTTAGTTACCTTTGCTTGTTTCATGATCAGCATATAATTGTCATGTGTTCACGACAACACTGGCAGATCCTTATCAATACATGATCAAGATCTTTATTATTAGTTTTATGCACAGTTTTAATATTTTTCATTAACTTCTGTTCATACGTTTAGCATAGAGAACTTCAGCATTCTATTCTGTTTCTTCAGGTCATATACGACAGTCATGTAAACAGCACACTCTTTGGTAACATGTTTCACACTTACACCACTGTCCAGTTTCTCCAACAGCTTGACTTTCTATACTGTTGCTTAACATAAATGCTTCCTCGTTTTCATATCACTGTTACTCTTAAAGCTAACTGCCTTTTTTTTGGACATTTCCAACAGTATTTTTACAACACAGAGCAGAGAACAAGCAGAAAAACTCACAGTGAAAAATGTATGTATATGTTGGCTCCACGTAGACCATTGTGAGGAATCTGCCATTGGTAAGTCTGGCCTGTACATGTGCCATTTTATTACCTTTTGTGGGGATGCTTGTGTGTAGGAACCTGGGCTGGCATGAAAGACATACCACAGCTAAGGGGATGGAAGGGATTTTCTTCTCCTTGGGGATGATGAATAAACTTTGTGTTATATGCCTGTGTTTTGACTGTGACTTGTCATGAGATCAGGTGTAGAATTTTCCTCTTGTGGCATGATGTCCTTGCTCAAAAAGTTTTAGATGTCTGGATTAGGGATTCTGAGGTACTGGGAGTCCAGGATAGCTAGTTGTGTAGCAAGAACTTCAATTTCTCGATTTGTGTTATAATCAACTTTGTCGTATTGCTGTTTCCATATAAAGATCTTTATAGTCATTCTCAAACTATCAAAGAGGAGCTACATGAACAGGAAACATACTCTACTTTCAAGTATCATTTTTTGCTAATAATCAGGAACAAATACCTTTATTTTTTTCAGGGAAATAATTTAAATTTGATAAGCTAAAATGTTTGTATTCAAAACATTATTTTATTTTGCAAGTTTGATTGTTTGAGACAAATAGACTAAATAAAGTTGGCTTTTACCAAAAGAAAGTGGCAATTCTGTGACTAAATCTCTTCTTGATTTGGGGGGAGTTAAAATCTATGACACAGTATAAAATAGACTGATCATGTACTTGTAATCATGTCTTCGTCTATTCATAAGTATCTGTACAAGTGAGAGAAACAGGAGAAACAAGCAGATGACCATACAAAGGCAGAAAAAAGTGAAGGCAGGTACTGAATTGAGTAGAAGGACAAAATTCTGAAAGGCTTTGACCATAATGTACAATCCATATTGGTGCCTAGCCAGGTTCTCTCTCTCATTTAAAAAAACCCAAAAGTAGGCATATGAATATTTTATTAAAATGACTTAAACGAACATATATCATCTGACAGAATGCAGGTGGCATGTGAGTAAAATCTCTAACGTAAAACTTTTTTGCATAGTCTCAGTAACAGCAAAAGAGGGAGATGTTTGGTATTCCTAAAGTATGTTCATTTTTAGCCCAATATGAAGGCAAACCTATGTTTTGGCAATTAATTGTGTTATTCTGGTACCCACTCAGGTAATAAAGTAAACATGGCTGGTATGTGATGTACACATGGCTGGACATGCTAACTTGGTTGGTCTCCTCTGTGCCTATCTTAATGGACACCACATTTAGCTTTTGGTTAATATTGAGCACTTTTGTTGATCTGATAAAATTCGTGTTTCTTTCTGTCTAGTCTATGTAAATAAATTACTCATAAAAATTTATTGCTTTATTCAGAAAGCTCAGAAAAACCTTACATATTTTTATTTAATAAATTAGCAGATATTCATTTAAGCAATGTATCAGGTTCTTACAGATTAATACTTATATATTTTTCTTATAAAATTGGATAAAAAGTGAGGCAAAAGCATTCCTAGTATTCCTTAGAATCATAACTCTTAACAGCATTAAATTTAAAAAAATCCTCTTTCAGTACTCTTCTATATCAGCTGCTGTATTAAGTCTAAGTGAAAATTTTGATGAGAAATGGAGTTGAGGATGTAAAATATTCAGATTTCATGGATTACTATGTTTGTAAGCAACTAGTTGGTTTTATATACCTAAAATTCCAATTTCCCCAGGATAAAAAATATACATTTATATAAATGTTTTATTGTTCAGGGAATATGTTAGCATTCTGTATGTGAGATAAATGCCAACCAGATGGTCTGTGGCAATCTAGCAAAAAGGAAGCTGGACTGTGCTTGCTTTATATATATGATTTAGCAGCCATGGAAAAGGTATTTTTTTTTTGTACTTTGAAAAATAAAGACAAACATATCTAAGGTATGGCTTACACACTACAAATGAACACCCTGGGCTGTCAAATTCATTGTATAAACAGTGCCAAAAAATCTTATAATTATATTTATGTTTGCTTATTTTGTGTTTTAGCTAGATTACATACACAGAAGAAAAATTCACAAAACACCAGAACTCAGTTCTACCAAATCTTTTTTATTTAAAAATAGTAATTGAATTCTAGAAGAAAATATTCTTAACTTCCTTGGAAGCAAATGTTTGCATAGTGATGTGTTTACTTTATATATGAATAGTTACTAATTATCACATAATAATTAATAAGAAAGTAAATGAGGTAACAAAATTTTCTACTTCAGGATGTAGAATCTTGAGTTCCAGTGCACAAATCATTTTGTTTATATACGTTAGGACTTCTATTAGCTTTTAAATTTGTGAAGACAAAGTAAAGGATAATGGTGAAAAGTTTCTATCATTGCCTAAATTTATAAGGTTCATCTAGGCATGTGTTCTGTAGACATGGAGATTAAATTTAGAATATTATAACTGTCATTCTCATATCTTGGTATCCATTGGAATAACATGGGTTATGTACTTTTACACAAAACACAGATTCTGAAGCAGTGGGTTTGTGATGAGGCCCAGGAATGTATGTTTTTAACAAGCATTCCCAGTAATTCTGATACAGGTCATCCATATTTGGGAAGCAACCTAAGTAGGTGGTTAGTATGTTTCTTTGTTCATGTTTTAAAAAATCGATTGTTTCAATTGTTCTAGACATTTTGTTTACTTGCTTACTGCTTTGAATAGGTACCATGATGTGAGAATATGGAAAGAAAAAGAGAGTATGTTTTCCTGATTAAAGGAGAATCATATGCTTGGATAAAAACTAAGTAGATGGCAATGTGAAAAACTCTTATGTAAACTGATGAGTCTGATGTGCCATAGCTGTGCAGAAATAACATGGATTTTGGAATTAGTGGGGACCTGTTTACAAATTTAGTTTCTGATATGACTAGCTGTGTGATCTTGTAAGTTATTTCATTGTGCTAAGCTTCTGTTTTCTATTATCTACGTTTATTAGTGTGACAGTAATTCTGTAACAGATAAACCCTAACATTTCAGTAGCTGAGTACATTAAAACTGTGGTGAGAGAGGCTCTCCACAATCTTTGCTATCTAGCAGTGCAGTTATCAGTAAGTGGCTTCAGAGCTGAGTATTGACATTCAGTTGGCAATTGAAGAGAGAGAATGGAAGTTCTTACTGGTTCTCACTAAGTGTAAAGGTGTAAAAATAGAAAACCAGCTTGACCTTGCTACAGGTCTTTGTATGACCTGTACTAAGCTGGCCTTAGTGACTTAGTCTAGTCTTCATTTTCCTTGTACATTACCCTTGATGTGACTTCCATGAGATGGTCCTTTCTAATTAGGTAAGAATGAAGACAGATAAGAGTGAGGCAATTTCAAAAATTGAAAGATGTGTTCAATTTGGAACATCCACATTTTGACAAGGCAGAGGATATTAAATTTGAGAGAGCTTCTTGGCAGTAATGTATGTAATTTGTTGCTAAGAGAGAGGCAGTAGGAAGATTACACACACACACACACGATCAACATTTAAGTACTAAAGTACTATTTGAAGCATTCATGGAAATCAGTGAGATCAGACATGGAATGAGTGCATATCTGAGAAGCGTCAAGGATCCTACCGAGTAGCAGTAGTTAGGGGGCAGGGAGAGAAGGAAGAGAATGAGAGTCATGAAGAGAAGTTCCAGAGATAATATAAGGACAAGAAAGATTCAGTGCTACAGAATCCTCTTTAGAATAACAGTGAAAGAGCCATCAGTTTTGGCAGTTAGAAGATTACTGGTGATCATTGCAAATACCTTTCTCATGATGAAATTAAAGTAGAAATCTGATTGCAGGGGAGATGAGAAATAAATTGTTGGGGAAATATGGAAAGAGAGGGAGTAAGTATAGATTCTCTTTTGAGAGACTGAGGTTGAAGTAAATAAATGGGATAGAAGGCTGAAAACTAGATAAGGTGAAAGAAGGTTTTCTTTTTTTTTTTTTACATGAGAATACTTCAATAGGTGTGAAATTGAAGCCCCAGATATACAGAAAAATGTATGTTTACTTTTTGTCTTTAAATTAAATTTAATCTCAATCCAAGTACCCCTCCCACCTGACTGGTGAGGAACACAATCTGTCATAGGTCACTTCCCCCTGCCCCACCCTAGTCTAGGCCCCATAATCCCAGGATTAAGCTAGATCTCATTCCTGGTACCAATATCTCTAAATGGTCTAGACAGCCATTCTCCTGGGACGTCCTGCTGCTCCCCAACTCACGCTTGTTTTAGAGAACAAAGGGTAGGTCTCTGGCTCTCTGATATTTATAATCTGCTGACCATAGTCCTATCTATCGCTTTCAAGGATTCTGCCCACATGTGCTACATGTGCTACCTTCAAACACATCCTTCTATTTCTTCCATTCTTTGGGTCACATAATATAAGCATTTCAAGATAGGGAGAGCCTTTAAGGTCTATGAGATTTTGATGAATTTTATCCTAGACAGCATAAGAAAAACAATAGAAAAAGATTTCAAGGGAGGATGGACATGGTGGTTCATGCCTGTAATCCCAGCACTTTGGGAGGTCAAGGCGGGAGGATCACCTGAGGTCACAAGTTCGAGAACAGCCTGAACAACAAGGTGAAACCCCATCTACTAAAAATACAAAAATTAGCTGGGTGTGTTGGCATGCTCCTGTAATCCCAGCTACTTGGGAGGCTGAGGTGGGGAACAGCTACTTGGGAGGCAGAGGTGGGAGAATTGTTTGAACCTAGGAGGTGGAGGTTGCAGTGAGCTGAGATCAAGCCACTGTACTCCAGCCTGGGTGACAGAGCAAGACTCTGTCTCAAAAAAAAAAAAAAAAAAAAGGTTTCAAGGGAGAGTCAGAGGTTGGACATGTATGATAAACCATTATACCAAAAAATGCGCCATGGGTTATGTGCATCATAGCTCGTTCCCTTTTCAACTTCTTCCTCTTTATTTCAAAGAGGTAGCTGTGGGGAATAAATGGTTGGAGGGGGTGTGAAGTGCCAATAACCTATCCTTGGGGTTCTCTATGTCTTAGGTGGCTAAGAGGCAGGGCGATTGCTTTATGACAACAAGTGAACATGACTTTTATCTCCAACTTGTAATATTATTACCACTTATCTATTTTATATATCTAAATATTAAAATTAAGTATATTTGTTCAGTTCAGAAAATTGTAGAGAAAAAACTACAGCTCATAAAGAAAAATAACAGTTTTACGTATCTCTAGAGATACTACATTACACAGGTGTTATAGTAATACAAAAAAGTGGTTGAAAAAGATTGTATTCTGCCATATTTTATTAGCATTTTAACTTAAAAATTGCTTTTATACATTATCTTAATTTACTCTTCTATATATTTTATTTTCCATTTTGCATTAATATCACTTACTCAAATACTAATGTAAAATATCATAATTATTTTTATCTACTCTACAACTGCCTTTTTTGTTTCCTTTTTATAGTATTGATAAAAAAGATTTACTTCTGTATATGATCAACCTAGACATAAGGTAACCTTTCAGTACTGTTTATGGTAAACAAATTAGGGCTGATGATAGTAGGTTACTTGCCCAATGACACAGCTGGGAAGTAGCAAAATTAGGATGAGAAAGCATTTTTATAGTTAAATCTCCATTATCCTTATTTCAAAATGAAAGCAAGGAGTCAAATTGGATAAAGGTCAATAGTTTTAGCCTGCTCAGGATATATTTTCATCATTTTATAATTTTAGTTAATGCCTCTGTCAAGAAGCATTTTCATAGAACAACAAAAAATGTATATTTGATACATTAAAAAAATCACAAAATAGGTATTCTAACAAGTCAAGAAAAGGTCCTGAATGAACAAGATTCACAACTTTATCATATAGTAATAACAATTCCATTAAAGGACTCAGGCAAAATATATTTTCAGTTTTGGTTCTTTAAAACTCTCTATACGTGCTAAACTAGAAGGTATTTAGAAGGAAGAAGGATTAAGACACCTAGCCTCACAATACCATTATTAATGACAGATTAAAAAGTAGATAAAAATTCAATGAATTTAAATGAGTTTAGTCATTTGAAGAAGCCTACAAGTGTTTTATGAAATAAAAATAACATATAGCTGGATAGGAGCTTCTCTTTTAGTTTTCTTTTTCTTTTTCTCTTTAAATTTTTCTTTTTAGATAGATAGAAAGCTACAAGCCTGAAGGAGAAACTTCTGTTATTTTTTTTTATCAAAGAAATTACCCTGAGACATTCTCCTGCCTTCTTTTCTTTTCTGCCTCTGATCTTTTGCAGAGTTTGTAAAAGCTACCTAAATCCATTTTCAGATCTCTTACTGATTGGTGCTCTTGTTGGTTGCCTTAGTAGTGAGGCCAAAGATTAAGTGGTTGCAGAGATGATACTTGATACTTCTGTCCTAGTTTGAGTACTGTTCTGCTGGTTGAGGCTGAATTTTATCGAAAGGACAAAGTTGTCAAGACAGTTGCAGTTTTCCCAACTCTGCCAGTGATATCCTGACTGCTTCAGGAAGCATTAGAAGATGTGGATTAGTATGATCCAAATTCGGGGAATGGAAAGTAGAAAAATGGGCTCAAAGAACAATTCCCTGCATATAAATAAGATATAAGCAAAAGAAAAGAATTCCTGGTAATGGATAGGTAAGGACTAGACTGGCAGGCAGTCAGGGAATGCATGCTTCTTGTGTCCCCTTTTTTTTTTTGAGAGAGGGCCTGTGAGAATGAAGTACACAAACTACCTGGAGACATTTCACAAGCATATGCAAAGCTTCCTGAGGCAGCAATAGATCTTAAAAACACAGGTCAAACATGAGTGAAAAGGCTACAAAACAAAGGGGGATATAAAGAGCTGTGAAAGGCAGAACCTGATGGCTCATGCCTATAATCCCAGCACTTTAGGAGGCCAAGGTGGGAGGATCCCTTAAACCCTGGATTTCAAGGCCACCTGAGCAACATAGTGAAACCCCATCTCTACAAAAAATAAAAAAAATTAGCTGGGTATGGTGGTACATGCCTGTGGTCCCAGCTACTCGGGAGGCTGGGGTAGGAGGATTGCTTTAGCACAGAGGTGGAGGCTGGGTCACGCCATTGCACTCCACCTTGGGCAACAGAATGAAACCCGTCTCAAAGAAGAAGAAGAAAAGAAGAAGAAGAAGAAGAAGAAGAAGAAGAAGAAGAAGAAGAAGAAGAAGAAGAAGAAGAAGAAGAAGAAGAAGAAGAAGAAGAAGAAGAAGAAGAGAAGAGAGGAGGAGGAGGAGGAGGAGGAGGAGGAGGAGGAGGAGGAGGAGGAGGAGGAGGAGGAGGAGAGGAAGAAGAAGAAGACCTTTTTGAAAAACACACATTCTCAATAGGACTACATAGCTTTTAAAAGACATAAATATCTAAACGTATACTTAAATATACTATGGTGGGTGCTTTGGGGGAGAAGGGGAAAAAATAGGAAGAGAACTTTACAGAGTTTGATGATGATGATAATAAGCCATGAATTAGGAAATATGACAACCAAAGAGTACCATGCTTTTATGGGAGGAAAGAGAGACAACAGAAATAGAGTGAGGGTGAGTTTGGGGATGTTGTATCGTAAAATATTTATGAGCACTGGTTGGGAGTTGGAATAATAGCAGCAGCATCTCTCGCTAGCTGCATGAATTCAGGTAAACCATTTGGTATCTTATTCTCTCTGCTAGTAGAGATTCATTAATCTCTTTCTTCAACAAATAGTAATTGATTTCCTATTATGCTCTCAACTCTGCTTTAGAAATTGGGAATACACACCAAGTCTTTACTTTTGTGAAGCTTATATTGTTCAGAGAGAAAGCATTTGAAAAAATATATATACAAGATGATGAAAGAAAACTAAAGCAAGTTAGTGCATGGAAAGGCATAGTGATGGTGGTAGTTGCGTGTGAGTGTTATATTTCATACAGGTGGTGAGGGAAGACCTTTCTGTGATTACTTTTGTGCCTAGACAGGAAGGGACTAAGGAAGCCAACCATATACATACATGAGAAAGAATATTTTGGGAAGTCACATATGTAATAATACGCAGCTTGCTTTTTTGCTTGTTAATACCATGTATACCCTTCCATGTCATCACACATAGATCAATCCCATTCATTCTAATGAGTGAGAGTGTTTAGTGTTTTTCAATGTAAATTGTATAGATGATATAATGACTCCTTATTGATGAACATTTGGCTATTTTCAATGTTTGATACAACAATATTGCAATGAACATTTCACTTTCCATATAAATATGTATCATTTGTATCCATCTTCACTGTTAATTTCTTGAAGTTGAATTGCTGGATCAATGAAATGGTGCATTTTACATTTTGATGGACAATACCAAAGTTCCCATTGAGCCATTGTCTTCTTGATAACAAACTTTTTGCTTTTCTTTTATGTATTTTCAGAATACTGAATTACTTTCTTGAGCTCAAAAATACCTGATTCAATCTTTACGTGAATCACAATCTTTATAATTTAATTTTATATAAATTCCTTTACTCAGTTTTTCCTATATAACAGAATTTTCATCTTCTTTCTTATTACCTGCTGTTAGAGATTGCATAGCTGGAATTTGGTTTTAAAGAAGAAGAAAATATCTATTAAAAATCATTAACAGGAAACACTTCTAAGATGGATTAAATTGTTCTGGTACCATTAATTAGGAATAAAGTAGAGTTTTTCACGAGAACATTACAGTTCCAAATTTAGTACAAATTTTGTTGTAGCATCTATGAAATGTACTGACCTCACTGCTAGGAGACCATAGTTTTAATCATTGAAAAGTAGAAAACTATGTGAAGAAACCACATTGGATTTCAACTTCCTCTTTTTTTACACGCAAGAATCAAGCTTAGTATTAAATGGCTAGACTAAATGAAGAAATATACATATTTTGAAAAATTTGTCAAAATTTTTTGTATAACAGATCTCTTTTTTTTAAGTCCTGTGTGTATGTAAATAGGACTTCAAAGACAATGACAAGTCCATCATTGCCAGCAGCACTGCCAGCAGTGGCATATTGAACAGATACATGAAACATTAAATTCCTGTTTTATTATTCTTTCTTTTCTTCTTCATTCATGCCTCTGTAATGATTTCATTAGGAAAATAATTGTAGACAGGCTTTCTATTTTTAATAGCTATTACTTTTCCTTGTACCTGAAAGGTATGTTGGGTAGTCATAAAGATGTGTGAGAATTTATGGTTTCATTTGTTTTAGAATTTTTTTCTTGCTTTATCCTAATCACTCATGTTTTTATTAACTCCAGAATTTATTGGTGAGCTCCACTGAAAAGGGTTTTAAATTTTACAGTTCAAGTGTTTTCTTCTTTTCTCTAAAACTATAAACATTTGTTATCTTGCAGTTTCTGTGGGTCAGGAATCAATGCGTGGCTCAGTTGGATACTTCTGACGTAGTCTGTTTTGAGGCTAAAACCACAGTGTCAGATGATGCTGTGGTCTTCTAAAGGCTTGAGTGGATGAGAACCCCTCTGAAGCTCAGTTATATAACTGATGGCAGGCCGTTTCCTGTTTCTGTGTTAGTTTGCTGAGATAATGGCTTCCAGCTCCATCTATGTCCCTGCAAAGGACATGATCTTGTTCTCTTTTATGGCTGCATAGTTTTCCAGGGCATATATGTGCCACTGGAATATATTTATTTACCCAGTCTATCATTGATGGGGTATTTGGGTTGCTTCCATGTCTTTGCTATTGTGAATAGTGCTGCATACATAACATTTTTAGTTTTGAATGATTTTAGATTTTAGCAGAGTTGACAAGAAAATGCAGAATGTTCTCCTAAATCCCTCTCTGTTTTCTCTAATGTTAACATTTTACATAACTGTTGCACAGTTTTCAAAACTAAGAAACCACTATTGGTTCAATATTATTAACTAAACTCCAGACTTTATCTAGATTTTGCTAGTTTTTTCCCCTAATATCTTTTTCTGCTTCAGGATCCCATTCAGTTCAGTGTATTGCACAGTCCCTTCTGGCCTGTGAGTTTCCCAGTCTGTCTTTCTTTTCCAAGACCTGGAGAGTTTCATATCTATGAGTATACCCAAGTTTGGATTTGTCTGGTGTTTACCACATGATCGCACTGGGATTATAGGTTTGGGAAAATACCACTGCCCTTTGCATTGTGTCATAACAGGCATATATGCTATCACATAGCAGGTCACTGGTGATGTTAACCTTGATAATTTTTCACACAGAGGAAACTTTTAAAAAGACATTGTCTCCTGCATTACACTGTTTTTCTGAGACTTTCTTCTATAAAGATTTGGTATAAAATTAAATAGAAAATTATTACTAAGAAGACATTCAGTTTCTGACATGTTATATAGAATATTAGAAGGGATTTCTAAATTTATATACACCAGGTTAATTTGTAAATAGCTGAATTTGGATATTTCACATTATATAATATTCTCAGAGTTAAGAGAAATGATCCCTATGTGCTTTTAAGTCTTGGTTGGCATCACAAGAAGGACAGTATTATGCAGGGGAAGTCAACAAAAGTGTGCTCTTTTCTATCCTTAGAGCATGACAGGAAAGAAAAAAGAGACAGGAAAATGAAACTATTAGATGTTTATCTCCCAATTTCCTCTGCTTGAATTCAGTCCTGAATAGGATGTGTGTGTGTGTGTGTGTGTGTGTGTTTGTGTGTGCACATGCCAACTTGTGTACAGTATGCACACTAGATAAGCTAAGAGGTATGATGAGACTCCTACCACAGGCCACCTTGAAGACATAGGTATAGTCATATCAAAGTAAACTGAATTATGCAGTGTGGTCAGGCAAAAAGAGTTCTGCAGGTTGGATTTTCACATGTTGCTATCAGTTCCTGTGTAGAATGGATGCTGAGTTAAGCCCCAGCAGGTCTGTCATGGTGGCAATAAAGTAACCCAGCAGCAGAAGACAGAGTGGGCTGTCAGAACATGGGGTTAATGGAGGGTGCTGCAGACTATGGAGCACCCTCCAGCCAGGAGGAAGTAGGTTAGAATGGGTTGAATAGCAAGCACTCTCAGGCCATGATAAAGTCAGGAAAGTTATCCCCTCATCTGCCAACGTAACCTAAGATAGCTTGCAAAGATGATCACCACAGATATAAGAAGATGCCAACTATCATGTACTCAAAGACTAGCATAGGAGCAGAGAAATTTTTGCTCCAAACTTCAGAAGGATATCGTGGCCACTGATCCTATACTTCTATACATCATTCAAGAAGATTCCATGTTCGTGGTTAGGAAGAATCAATATTGTGAAAATGGCTATACTGCCCAAAGTAATTTACACAATCAATGCTATCCCCATCAAACTACCATTGAATTTCTTCACAGAACTGGAAAAAACCACCATGAACTTCATATGGAACCAATAGAGAGCCCGCATAGCCAAGTCAATTCTAAGCAAAAAGAACACAGTGGGAGGCATCACACTACCAGACTTCAAACTATACTACAAGGCTACAGTAATCAAAACAGCATGGTACTGGTATCAAGACAGAGATATAGACCAATGGAACAGAACAGAGGCATCGGAGGCAACACAACATATCTACAACTGTATAATCTTTGATAAACCAGACAAAAACAAGCAATGGGGAAAGGATTCCCTGTTGAATAAATGGTGTTGGGAAAACTGGCTAGCCATGTGCAGAAAGCAGAAACTGGATCCCTTCCTGACACCTTACACTAAAATTAACTCCTGATGGATTAAAGACTTAAACGTAAGACCTGACACCATAAAAACCCTAGAAGAAAATCTAGGCAAAACCATTCAGGACATAGGAGTAGGCAAGGACTTCATGACCAAAACACCAAAAGCATTGGCAACAAAAGCCAAAATAGACAAATGGGACCTAATCAAACCCCACAGCTTCTGCATGGCAAAAGAAACAGTCACTAGAGTGAATCGGCAACCATCAGAATGGGAAAAAATCTTTGCAGTTTACGCATCTGACAAAGGGCTGATATCCAGAATTTACAAAGAACTCAAACAGATTTACAGGAAAAAAACAAACAAGCCCATTCAAAAATGGGCAAAGGATATGAACAGACACTTTACAAAAGAAGACATACATGAGGCCAACAAACACATGAAAAAATGCTCATCATCACTGGTCATTAGAGAGATGCAAATCAAAACCACATTGAGATACCATCTCATACCAGTTAGAATGGCGATCATTAAAAAATCTGGAGACAGCAGATGCTGGAGAGGATGTGGAGAAAGAGGAACACTCTTACACTGTTGGTGGGAGTGTAAATTAGTTCAACCATTGTGGAAGACAGTGTGGCGATTCCTCAAGGACCTAGAAATAGAAATTCCATTTGACCCAGCAATCCCATTACTGGGTATATATCCAAAGGACTATAAATCATTCTACTATAAGGACACATGCACACGAATGTTCATTGCAGCACTGTTTACAATAGCAAAGACCTGGAACCAACCCAAATGCCCAACGATGATAGACTGGACTGGGAAAATGTGGCACATATACACCATGGAATATTATGCAGCAATCAAAAATGATGAGTTTGTGTCCTTTGTAAGGACATGGATGAATTTGGAGAACATCATTCTCAGCAAACTGACACAAGAACAGAAAAACGAATACCGCATATTCTCACTCATAGGCGGGTGAGAAAAATGAGAACACATGGACACAGGGAGGGGGTCTACTACACACTGGGGTCTATTGGGGGGAGGGGGGAGGGGCAGTGGGGGGGCTGGGGAGGGATAGCCTGGGGATAAATGCCAAGTGTGGGTGAAGGGGAGGAAGGCAGCAAAGCACACTGACATGTGTGTACCTATGCAACTATCTTACACACTCTGCACATGTACCCCAAAACCTATAATGCAATAAAAAGTTAAAAAATAAAAAAAAAAGAGAATCAGAGGTGAGAGAGTTCAGTTCTATTAGAAGTTGAACATTTCATATAGGAATATAAGTGTGGACTCAATTTTAATGATAATAAACAACAGTTTTAAACAAAATAAAGAACAAATAATTTTTCTGCACATCTGAGCTGAATTTTGAGCTCAGTCCTGAAACACCTTTATCATAAACCTCTATTAAATTATTTAGGCCACCATCAATTCCCTTTGGTTTGAAAAAACATTTGACTCCTCAACTTGAATTCTCCTTTCTATTTTTTGTTTCTGCTCTTCCCACTTTTTGAAGATTTTGAACTATTATTCTTTTTGATTTCACTTTGTTCTCTGAAACACAAGTTTCTGAATATTCTTTCGTGGCCTAATTGTTTGGGCTGGGGAGAAAGTAGAAAGAGGCAGAATAACTTCATGGTCAAGATCCCCACATTTCTTCACAAAATACTACTATTTTTGAAGCATTGAGATCCTGATTTTACAAGGATGTATGAATGTGTAGTAGGCCAAATAATGGTCCCCCAAAGACATTCATTTCCTAATGTCTGAAAACTGTGAATATGTTACTGTTAGGACTTTACACCTGTGATTAAAGATCTTGAGATGGGGAATTATCCTGGATTACCTGGTTAGGCTCAATGTAACTGTAAGAGTTCTTACAGGAGGGGGAGAAGAGGATCAGAGTTAGTGAGAAAAAGGGATAGTATGTGAGCAGAGGCCAGAGAGAAGAGGAGATGCTACACTACTGGTTTTGAAGGTAGAGGAAGGGTCTGTGAGCTAAGAAATGCAGGCAGCTTTCAGAAAAGACCAAAAAAACAGATCCTTTTCTAGAACCTCCAGAAGGAACTACCATGCTGACATCTTGACTTTAACCCAGTGAAACTGATTTTGGACTCTTGATCTCTAGCCTTTTAAATAGTAAGTTTGTGTTGTTTTAAGCCATTATGTTTAGGTTTATTATGGCAGCAATAGGAAACCACTATAAGAGGAATGTAGGATTTGTTTCTTTTTTCACAGAGATGAGCATCTATAAGAAATGGTAATGGTCAGACTTCCACAACTGGATATCTGCACCTTTCAGAGTCAACAAATGGAAAGAAACTAAGCTCTCCATTTATAGCTTTGGGTTTGAGGGATCAAGATAGAAATGCTTTCTAGATTTTCTGATATCTATGCCCCTAAGGATATTGAATGTGAGAAGGAAGATTCCTGAAAATTCCTGCAGCTTATTCATTTAAGAATTAAGAGGTCTGCTTTCTTTCCAAGTTTCTAAATACTTTACCTGGAAACTTTAATGATTACCTTGGAGCTATCTAGATAAATTTGAAGGTAATTTCTAACAAAATGAGCCAATAACTGCCTATATTGTATGAATTTCTTACTCTTATTAATTTTAACTTATTTAATTTATTTAATTAAAGCAGTCCCAAAATAAATGCTGGGAATTACATGCTAGCCATGTATCTTCTAAAATAAGACAGTTACTAATAAAAAATATTCAACTTAAGCAAAGAGGAACTAGAAAGGCCTTTGTAATGGAAGGTTCTGTGTGAGGTGAAAAAATTGCCTCATATCTTTAATCTTACTTAACCTCATTTTGTCTTCTACAAAGAGGAGAATAAAATGAAACAGTAGAATAAAATGACCTCTTAAGGTTTTTTAGAACTTTGGAAATTGTTGATTTATGCAATAGTCATTGTGCAATCTGTTAGAAGAAAATGCTATCAATAAAGTAAGAAAAATTGAAATGTGAAGGTCCTTCTGCTCTAAGGAAGTCAGGTGGCATTATTAAGACATTGATAGAAGCTTAGAAAAGCCATTTAGTGATTCAGATGATTATCTCCACCCTTGCATAGTTCAATTTCAATTATTTGCATATTTATGCAATGACAATTCCTCCCAACCACTCACAAGGCTCAGTGCCAAGGTAGTCAGCAGCCTGGCTGATTGTTTTTGTCTTTTTAAAATTGATCCAACAAATTTATTTTGAGTCATTCTCACCATCTGCTATATAATTGTGGGTTGGGGAAAGAACAATAGACATCTCATAGTTTTATTATATCAATTCTACTTAGAGGTGTGACTGTGGTCATATTGGCACAAAGCCATGAAAACAAATGTCACAGTTGTCAAAGAGCTAAGGTAATCACAATTAAAATGATAGCATAATGATTACACATTCACCTTTCTCTCAGTCCTTTATATTTGATAGTATTTTTAAACTGAACTGAAATGATAATAATATAACATATTTGCATAGTCCTTTTACAGTTCTCCAAACAGTATCATATATAATATCTAATTTAATCCAATAAAACTCATATAAAATAAATTAAACAGCAACAAATATAACTTCAGAACCTACTTTTTTTTAATACTAAGGAATGTAAGTGGTTTCAGTGAAAATCAAAGGAATTGATATTGCAGCAGTCAACAGTCAGAAAAATCAGTTACTGGTTGGTACCTGAGGTCTGCATGGTTTAGCAAGAGAAATGTGTTCAGAAGTCTGAAGATTGTCTGTTTAAAATATTTCACAGCTTCTGTAAAATTGGCAACCATTTTGAAGAGGTTCTCTGATCAGAGCCTGTTACTGAGGTGAGAAAAATGAAGACTTTAGATGGAGTAATTAAGGTAAAGACCAACTCACAATTAGTGTAAAGCATTGAGGATTTGCTTGGATATAGATACATAGGAGGGAAACAACCAGTGAAGTCTTTCTTTTAAAAGCAGCAGTCACTACCTTTCATGAGAAAAAGTGACTGGCTTTTCAGTGCAGAACTGATAAAGTGGAATATGGGATGGCTGGCTGTTGAACCCCAAGTCTCTTATTAGATCTAGATAGTCACAAATTCACCATCAGTCTGCTTTTAATGATGATTCTAACCAATTTTGTGAGAAGCCGTCACTCTGGTTTCCTATTTCCTCTCTTCCAGTTTCCAGGCTTAAGGTGATGTGTTGGGCAAGTCCACATGTGTAGTCTTAGGCTTAGAGAAAAGTTCCCTCATCATTCCCTCAATGACCATGATAAAAAGTGCATGCATTTACCAAGCAATTAATATTTTTTTTTGTGTATTCATTAACTCTTAATTGGGAATTTTCTAATTTCAATGTTGGAAATTTCCTTCTTAGCTCTTTTCTAACACATAAGAGAGTGGGCAGGAAGTGATTAACCAACAATATCCAGAACTACCCTTTTCTATAATATGCTAGACAGTAATTTTAAGGGATTCTTCTGATGAATATCTGTTTTCAGTTTGGCCTCCAAGGAAAATATCATTTTCTTGAAAAAGCTCTTTAAAATTTGTCATATAACATAGGCCAGAAAAAAATTCAGACAGCATACCAAAAGACCGTGGGTATTCTTGAGAAGTTAGACTGGGCACAGGACCAGTGTGGTGCTTCAATCCCCACATTAAAAATACAGAAAGGGTATTCAAGAACCACACTTCGAGTTATGACTAAGAACACTAAGACTTATCGTCTTAAGACAGGAATGCACATTGCTGTGTAGAGCCACATGGATTTGGGAAAAGAGCAATACAGAACAAATGGAAGCGATTCCAGATATAGCAGCAGAGCCTATCCTAGCCATAATGGCTAAGGATTACTACTAGTTCCTAAGTAAGAAGAAAATACTGGGTGATCAGAGCTCATAGAATACCTCTTATTGTTTGCAAAGTAGAAAAGCAACCTATTCTTTGTGTATAAGTGTATATAATAAACAGCATATAATTATAATTGCAGAATATAGGTTTAGTTATTCACCACAAATCTTTTTGACAACTTATAAAAATCCAGTTAAACGCTTCCTTCCACAAGGAAGATATAAGAGATGTATTTGAGATATAAGAGATGTATTTAATATATACTTGGATGTGAAGGTTTCTCAGTGATTTTGAAAGTCAAAATTCTGGCTCTCAGGTTTGACAAAAACAGTGAAAGTTTGTAATTCTGGGAATCTGCTTTACTAAAGAGTATTCCTCTCTAGATGAACTTTAGTTTCAGTTGATAACCTTAAATCTTATATAACTTGAAATTATTATTATTTTTAATTTTTTAAACTTTTATTGCATTATAGGTTTTGGGGTACATGTGCAGAACGTGCAAGATAGTTGCATAGGTACACATATGGCAGTGTGTTTTGCTGCCTTCCTCCGCTTCACCCACACTTGGCATTTATCCCCGGGCTATCCCTCCCCAGCCGCCCCACTGTCCCTCCCCCATTCCCCCCAATAGACCCCAGTGTGTGTAGTAGACCCCCTCCCTGTGTCCATGTGTTCTCACTTTTCTCACCTACCTATGAGTGAGAATATGCGGTATTTCCTTTTCTGTTCTTGTGTCAGTTTGCTGAGAATGATGCTCTCCAGATTCATCCATGTCCTTACAAAGGACACAAACTCATCATTTTTGATTGCTGCATAATATTCCATGGTGTATATGTGCCACATATTCCCAGTCCAGTCTATCATCGATGGGCATTTGGGTTGGTTCCAGGTCTTTTCTATTGTAAGCACTTCTGCAATGAACATTCGTGTGCATGTGTCCTTATAGTAGAAGGATTTATAGTCCTTCCAATATATACCCAGTTATGGGATTGCTGGGTCAAATGGAATTTCTATCTCTAGGTCCTTGAGAAATCGCCACACTGTCTTCCACAATGGTTGAACTAATTTACACTCCCACCAACAGTGTAAGAGTGTTCCTATTTCTCCACATCCTCTCCAGCATCTGCTGTCTCCAGATATTTTAATGATTGCCATTCTAACTGGCGTGAGATGGTATCTCAATGTGGTTTGGATTTGCATCTCTCTAATGACCAGTGATGATGAGCATTTTTTCATTTGTTTGTTGGCCTCATGTATGTCTTCTTTGTAAAGTGTATGTTCATATCCGTTGCCCATTTTTGAATGGGCTTGTTTGTTTTTTTTCCTGTAAATCTGTTTGAGTTCTTTGTAAATTCTGGATATCAGCCCTTTGTCAGATGGGTAAACTGCAATGATTTTTTCCCATTCTGATGGTTGCCGATTCACTCTAGTGACTGTTTCTTTTGCTGTGCAGAAGCTGTGGAGTTTGATTAGGTCCCATTTGTCTATTTTGGCTTTTGTTGCCAATGCTTTTGGTGTTTTGATCATGAAGTCCTTGCCTACTCCTATATCCTGAATGGTTTTGCCTAGATTTTCTTCTAGGATTTTTATGGTGTCAGGTCTTATGTTTAAGTCTTTAATCCAACTGGAGTTAATTTTAGTGTAATGTGTCAGGAAGGGGTCCAGTTTCTGCTTTCTGCATGTGGCTAGCCAGTTTTCCCAACACCATTTATTAATCAGGGAATCCTTTCCCCATTGCTTGTTTTTGTCTGGTTTATCAAAGGTTATACGGTTGTAGATATGTTGTGTTGCCTCCCATGCTTCTGTTCTGTTCCATTGGTCTATAGCTCTGTTTCAGTACCAGTACCATGCTGTTTTGATTACTGTAGCCTTGTAGTATAGTTTGAAGTCTGGTAGTGTGATGCCTCCCGCTGTGTTCTTTTTGCTTAGAATTGACTTGGCTATAAAAAAAAAAAAAAAAAAAAAAAAAAAAGAATTGACTTGGCTATGCGGGCTCTCTTTTGGTTCCATATGAAGTTCATGGTGGTTTTTTCCCGTTTTGTGAAGAAATTCAATGGTAGTTTGATGGGGATAGCATTGACTGTGTAAATTACTTTGGGCAGTATAGCCATTTTCACAATATTGATTATTCCTAACCACGAACATGAAATGTTTCTCCATCTGTTTGTGTCCTCTCTTATTTTGTTGAGCAGTGGTTTGTAGTTTTCCTTGAAGAGGTCCCTTACGTTCCTTGTGAGTTGTATTCCTAGGTATTTTATTTTCTTTGTAGCAATTGTGAATGGCAGTTTGTTCTTGATTTGGTTCTTTTTAAGTCTTTTATTGGTGTATGGGAATGCTTGTGATTTTTGCACATTGATTTTATATGCTGAGACTTTGCTGAAGTTGCTTATCAGTTTCAGGAGTTTTTGGGCTGAGGTGATGGGGTCTTCTAGGCATACTATCATGTCATCTGCAAATAGAGACAATTTGGCTTCCACCTTTCCTATTCGAATACCCTTTATTTCTTTTCCTTGCCTGATTACTCTGGCTAGAACTTCCAGTACTATGTTGAATAGGAGTGGTGAGAGAGGGCATCCTTGTCTAGTGCCAGATTTCAAAGGGAATGCTTCCAGTTTTTGCCCATTAAGTATGATATTGGCTGTTGGTTTGTCGTAAATAGCTTTTATTACTTTGAGATATGTTCCATCAATACCAAGTTTATTGAGGGTTTTTAGCATAAAGGGTTGTTGAATTTTGTCAAATGCCTTCTCTGCGTCAATTGAGATAATCATGTGGTTTTTGTTTTTGCTTCTGTTTATGTGGTAAATTACATTTATAGACTTGTGTATGTTGAACCAGCCTTGCATCCCCGGGATGAATCCTACTTAATCATGATGGATAAGTTTTTTAATGTGCTGTTGCAATTGGTTTGCCAGTATTTTATGGAAGATTTTTGCATCAATGTTCATCATGGATATTGGCCTGAAGTTTTCTTTTCTTGTTGAGTCTCTGCCAGGTTTTGGTTTCAGGATGATGTTGGTCTCATAAAATGATTTGGGAAGGGTTCCCTCTTTTTGAATTGTTTGGAATAGTTTCAGAAGGAATGGTCCCAGATCCTCTTTGTGTGTCTGGTAGAATTCGGCTGTGAACCCATCTGGACTTGGGCTTTTTTTGTGTGGTAGGCTCTTAATTGCTGCCTCAACTTCAGACCTTGTTATTATTGGTCTATTCTTAGTTTCGGCTTCCTCCTGGTTTAGGCTTGGGAGGACACAGGTGTCCAGGAATTTATCCATTTCTTCCTGGTTTACTAGTTTATGTGCATAGAGTTGTTTGTAGTATTCTCTGATGATGGTTTAAATTTCTGTGAATTCGTGGTGATTTTCCCATTATCGTTTTCTATTGCATCTATTTGGTTGTTCTCTCTTTTCTTTTTTTATCAGTCTGGCTAGTGGTCTATTTTGTTGATCTTTTCAAAAAACCAGCTCTTGGATTTATTAATTTTTTGAAGGGTTTTTCTTGTCTCTATCTCCTTCAGTTCTGCTCTGATCTTAGTTATTTCTTGTCTTCAGCTAGGTTTTGAGCTTTTTTGATCTTGCTCCTCTAGCTCTTTCAATTTTGATGATAGGTTGTCAATTTTGGATCTCTTCACTCTTCTCATGTGGGCACTTATTGCTATATATTTTCCTCTACAGACTGCTTTAAATGTGTCCCAGAGATTCTGGTACATTGTGTCTTCGTTCTCATTGGTTTTGAAGAACTTCTTTATTTCTGCCTTCGTTTCATTGTTTATCCAATCAACATTCAAGAGCCAATTGTTCAGTTTCCATGAAGCTGTGTGGTTCTGAGTTATTTTCTGAATTCTGAGTTCCAACTTGATTGCACTATGGTCTGAACTGTTTGTTATGATTTCAGTTGTTTTGCATTTGCTGAGGAGTGCTTTACTTCCAATTATGTGGTCAATTTTGGAGTAGGTGTGATGTGGTGCTGAGAAGAATGTATATTCTGTGGATTTGGGGTGGGGAGTTCTGTAAATGTCTATCAGGTTTGCTTGTTCTAGGTCTGAGTTCAAGTCCTGGATATCCTTGTTAATTTTCTGTCTGGTTGATCTGTCTGATGTTGACAGTGGAGTGTTCAAGTCTCCCACTATTATTGTGTGGGAGTCTAAGTCTCTTTGTAAGTCATTAAGAACTTGCCTTATATATCTGGGTGCTCCTGTATTGGGTCCATATATATATTTAGAATCGTTAGCTCTTCTTGTTGTATTGATCCTTTTACCATTATGTAATGACTTTCTTTGTCCCTTTTGATCTTTGTTGTTTTAAAGTCTATTTTATTAGAGATGAGAATTGCAACTCCTGCTGTTTTCTGCTCTCCATCTGCTTGGTAAATCTTCCTCCATCCCTTTATTTTGAGCCTTTGTGTATCCTTGCGTGTGAGGTGGGTTTTCTGGATACAGCACATTGATGGCTTTTGTTTTTTTTTTAATCCAATTTGCCAGTCTGTGTCTTTTGATTGGTGCATTTAGCCCATTTACATTTAGAGTTAATATTGTTATGTGTGAATTTGATACTGCCATTTTGATGCTAGCTGGCTGTTTTGCCCATTGGTTCATGTAGATTCTTCATTTTGTTGATGGTCTTTAGCATTTGGTACGCTTTTAGGATGGCTGGTACTGGTTGTTTCTTTCTATGTGTAGTGCCTCTTTCAGGAGCTCTTGTAAAGCAGGCCTAGTGGTGACAAAATCTCTGAGTACTTGCTTGTTCGTGAAGGATTTTATTTTTCCTTCACTTATGAAGCTCAGTTTAGCTCGATATGAAATTCTGGGTTGAAAGTTCTTTTCTTTAAGGATGTTGAATAGTGGCCCCCACCCTCTTCTGGCTTGTAGAGTCTCTGCCAAGAGATCTGCTGTGAGTCTGATGGGCTTCCCTTTGTGGGTGACCCAACCTTTCTCTCTGGCTGCCCTTAGTATTTTCTCCATCATTTCAACCCTGGTGAATCTGACGATTATGTGCCTTGGGGTTGCTCTTCTTGCGGAATTTCTTTGTGGTGTTCTCTGTATTTCCTGGAGTTGAGTATTGACCTGTCTTGCTAGGTTGGGAAAATTTTCCTGGATAATATCCTGAAGAGTGTTTTCCAGCTTGGATTCATTCTCTTCATCACATTCTGGTACATGTATCAAACGTAGGTTGGGTCTCTTCACATAGTTCCACATTTCTTGGAGATTTTGTTCATTCCTTTTTGTGCTTTTTTCTTTCATCTTGGTTTCTCATTTTATTTCATTGAGTTGATCTTCGACTTCTGATATTCTTTCTTCTGCTTGGTCAATTTGGCTGTTGAAACTTGTGCATGCTTTGTGAAATTCTCATGTTATGTTTTTCAGCTCCTTTAATTCATTCACATTCCTCTCTAAGTTGTCCATTCTTGTTATCATTTCCTCGAATCTTTTTTCAAATCTTTTTTCAAGGTTCTTAGTTTCTTTGCACTGATTTAGAACATGTTCTTTTAGCTCACTGAAGTTTCTCATTATACACTTTCTGAAGTCTGATTCCATCATTTCATCACACTCATTCTCCATCCAGCTTTGTTCCCTTGCTCGTGAGGAGTTTTGGTCCTTTATAGGAGGTGAAGTGTTTTGGTTTTGGGTACTTTCCTCCTTTTTGCACTGGTTTCTTTCTATCTTTGTGGATTTATCCACCTGTCATCTTAGTAGTTGCTGATTTTTCAATTGGGTCTCTGTGTGGATGCCCAGATTGTTGATGATGAAGTATTTCTGTTACTTAGTTTTCCTTCTAATGGTCTAGCCCCTCTGCTGTATGAGTGCTGAGGTCCACTCCAGGCCCTGCTTGTCTGGGGTACACCTGTAGCAGCTGCGGAACAGTGAGGGATGCTACCAGTTTCTTCTTCTGCTATCTTTGTTTCAGAATGATGCCCACCAAATGTCAGTCTGATTAGTCCTTTTTTGGGGTGACTCTGGATATACAGGGGTCAGGGAGCTGTTTGAGGAGATGGTCTGTGCTTTATAGGAGCTCCAGTGCTGAGCTGTGAGCTCCGTTGTTCATTCAGTGTTGTTGGGAGGATGTGTTTATGTCTGCTGCAAGAGAACTCATACCCCCTGCTTTTTTCCCCCCTTAGATTCTCTGTCTCAGGTAGTTGGGGCTTTCTTTATGAGTATCTGTTGCACTGTCCTGCCCATCTAGGAGGCAGTCTATTCACTATTTGCCTGCCGGGGCTCCTCCCTGCTAGCGCAGGTCTGCCCTGTTGCCACGGGGCTCCGTTCTGCTGTGGCGTGCTCCACCCTGCTGGCAGAGTCTCTCTGTTATGGCAGTTTGCCTCAGCAACAGCAGGCTGCATCAGCCCTGGGCAGTACTTCAGTAGGGGCGGATTGTGTCTGTAGTGGCAGACGCCCCTCCCCCACTGAGCTGCACCATCCTAGATGCCGGCAGCAAAACTCTCAGCCCTGAGCACCTCCAATCACCACCCTGCTTATCCCCATGAGGGTGGGACTCGCCAAGCCTGATCACCAAGCTCCCTGCCTCAGAGTCTATCCCCTCTCTCTCTCTTCCTCTCCCCAAGCTGAACAGTTGACTCTCTCACTGGCGCCCCAGTAGCCTGCTGATAGGGCACTGGGATCCATGTGATCTCCCATGCTGCTGCCCACTGCACTGGCTCAGATCACATTTCCCAGGAATCTCCTGGTCTGGCTCATTGTCCAAGTCCCATTCAATCAGATGGACATGCCAATCTGCCCTTCCAAATCTCAGATTGACGGTTTAACAGCGCACCCGGACCAGTGAGTTTTGTGCCCGGTGCCACTGCACTGTGGCGCCGGCTGAACCAGCCATGTGAGCTGGCTGCGCTAGTGTCCCATGTCTCTCCCACACCTGGGACTTTCAACGTTCTGTGGGCAAAAAAGGTCCGTCCGAGAATGCGGCTAGGACTCACCCTCTGCGCCTTTACTGAGAGCTGCAATCCTGAATCACCTCTATGATGCCATCTTGGAAGCCTCTCCTATAACTTGAAATTATTATCTTTTCCATATAAACTATATCTTTACCTGTTCCTGACTTCTCCCCACCCAGCCACTGCATTATTTCAGTCATTAAGTTCTATTTAATCAGCCATTAAGGTCTTTTTAGTTTCAATTTAAATCATCCTTTTTTGATTCTATCTTCTCTATGTGACATCTCTTCCTGGATAAATTGGACACTCAGACTTAGTTTAGCCTGGTTTTCAGAGTTTGTAGGTAGCCATTTGATATGGAGGTGAAGATGGGCTGAGCGGCAGATGCAGGGTTAGTGCAAACTGGGCATAAACTTCCCAGACAAGAGCAGTGTGGGCTATAAGTAAAAGTATCACTTTTCAAGTTCACAAAAGATTTTTGTGTGATGGGGCCAGACAAGGATACTCCATTATATACAGACTCTGACTCCAACTTTGTTCTCTATAGTTACTTACTCTTTGCTATGGAAATTCCTTTCATGACTTTGAAATTTGATGAAGAGTATTATTCTAATTTTAAAATGAGTATTCATCTACTATGTTCAAAATTAAAAATTATACATAAAGGCATAAATACAAAATACAAAAAGATAAGAAAATAAGAAATGTGTGGTTGTGAACCAAGTCTGGAGAAGACCTAAAATGTCTGTTGTGAATAACATTGACCTGTACTTGAGTTACAGAAATGAAAAGGTAAAGAAAACTGCATGCTAATACCAGGAATATCTCCCCAAACCACACAAGTACATGGAAATTAAACAACTTGCTTCTGATTGACTTTTGGGTAAACAATGAAATTAAGGGAGAAATAAAACAAATATTTGAAATTAATTAATGAAAATAGAGACACAACATACCAAAATATCAGATGCAACAAAAGCAATGTTAAGAGGAAAGAGGCTAAATGCCTATCTCAAAAAATTAGAAAGATGTCAAATTAATGATTTACCACCACACCTAGAACTAGGAAAGCAAAAACAAACTAAACCACAGACCTAGCAGAAGAAAAGGAACAACTAAAGTTGAGTAGAACTGAACAAAATTGAGACCCAAAGGCTATACAAAGAGTCAATAAAACAAAAGGTTGTTTTTTGAAGGAATAAACAAGATCAATAGACTGCTCTCTAGATGAAAAACAACAACAAAAAGAAGATCCAAATAAACACAATCAGAAATTCAAAGGTGACATTACAACTGATTCCACAGAAATGTGAAAGACCCCATGAAACTGTTAGGAACACTACTCTGTACATAAGCCAGAAAATCTAGAGGAAATGGATACATTGATGCAAACATGCAACTTCCCAAGATTGAATCAAGAAGAAATGGAAATGCTGAATTCCATATTCAATTCAATATTGAATTCCAAAATTGAATCAACAATACAAATCCCCAAAAGTTCTGGATCATGTGGATTCACAGACAAATTCTCCCAGCTATAAAAAGAAGAGCTGCTACCTATGCTACTATAACTATTTCAAAAAATCAAAAAGGAATGACTCCTCCCTAACACACTCTACAGAGCTAGCATCACCCTGATACCAAAACATGACAAAGATACAACAAAAGAAAACAATATACCAATAACTGTGACCATAGATGTAAAAATCCTCAACAAAATACTAGCATACTGAATCCAGCAGCACATCCCAAAGTTAATTTAACATTATTGAATAGGGTTCATTACTGGGATGCAAGGTTGGTTCAACATATGCAAATCAATAAATGTGATAAACCACATAAACAGAATTAAAAACAAAAACTATATGATTATCTCAATAGATGTGAGAAAAGCTTTTGATAAAATCCAACATTACTTCATGATAAAATCCCTTAAGAAAGTAGGCACTGAAGGAGCATACCTCAACATATTAAGAGCTATGTATGAAAAACCGACACTCAATATGATACTGAAAAGGCAAAAGCTGGAAGCATTCTCTTTGAGAGCTGGAACAACACAAAGATGCTCACTCTCACCACTCCTATTCAACACAGAACTGAAAGTCCTGGCCAGGGCATCAGGTAAGAAAAAGGAATAAAGGTTTTTCTTTGTATCCAAAGATAAAAAGAAGTCAAGCTGTCTCTCTTTGTTAATGATATGATTGTACACTTAGAAAAACATAGAGACTCGACCAAAAGGCTCCTGTAACTGATGAACAACTTCAGTAAAGTTTCAGGATACAAAATCAATGTACAAAAATCAGTAACCTTTCTATAGAGCAAAAAACTTCAACCTGAGAGGCAAATCAAGGACACAATCTCATTTACAATAGTCACAAAATAAATAAAATACTTAGGAATACATATAACCAAGGGTGTGAAAGATCTCTACAAGGGGAACTACAAAATACTGCTAAAAGAAAAGAGATGACACAATCAAATGGAAACACATTCTATGCTTATAGATTGAAAGAATGAATATTGTTAAAATGGCCATACTGCTTAAAACAGTCTACAAAGTCAACACTATTTCTATCAAACTACTAATGTAATTTTCCACAGAATTAGAAAACTACTCTAAAATTCACATGGAATCAAAACAGAGCCCAAATAGCCATAGCAATTCTAAATAAAAAAACAAATCCAAAGACATAAATTACATGACTTCAAATTGTACTACAAGGCTACAACCCAAACAGTGTGGTGCCAGTACAAAAATAGAGACATATGCCAATGAAACAGAGTAGAGAACCCAGAAACAAAGCCACACAACTACAACAATCTGATCTTCCACAAAGGCAACAAAAGTAAGCAATGGGAAAGGATTTTCTATTCAATAAATGCTACTGGTGAATAGATGGCTAGCTATATGCAGAAGAATGAAGCTGGACCTTTTGCCATATACAAAAATAACTCAAGGTGGATTAAAGATTTAAATGTAAGACCTTGAACTATAAGAATCCTAGAGGAAAACCTAGGAAACACCATTTTGGACATTGGCCTTGGTAAATAATTTATGACTTGGCCTTGGTGAATAATTTATGACTGAGTCCTCAAAAGCAGTTGAAACAAAACCAGAAATCGAGAAGTGGGATCTAATAACCTAAAGAGTATCTTATCTCCCTTTAAATTCAAGAGATGGAAAATTGTTAAGTATTAACAAAAATGTAGATTCAATAAATCACATCTATTATAACCAAAAAAAAAAAAAAAAAAAAAAGAAACTATCAACAGACTAAACAAATAACCTGTAGAATTGGAAAGAATATTTGCCAACTATGCATCCGACAAAAGTCTTGTATCCAGAAACAATAAGGAACTTAAGCAATTCAAACAAAAAACAACCCCATTAAAAAGTGGGCAAGAAACACAGACACTTCAAAAGAAGACAGAAAAGTGGCTAACAAACATGCAAAAATGCTTAACATCACTAATCATCAGAGAAACACAAATCAAAACCACAGTGAGATACTGTCTCACGCCAGTCAGAGTGGCTATTATGAAAAAGTCAAAAAACAACAGGTGCTAGTGTGTCTGTGGAGAAAAGAGAATTCTTATGCACTGTTGATGGGAATGTAAATTAGTTTAGCCACTGTGGAAAGCTATTTGGACATTTCTCAAAGAATTTAAAACAGAACTGACAATTGACTCAGCAATCCCATTACTGGGTATATACCCAAAGGAGCATTCTACCAAAAAGACACATGTACATTCATCACAGTACTGTTCACAATAGCAAATACATGCAATCAACCTAGATGCCCATCAGTGGTGGACTGGATAAAGAAAATGTGGTACATATACACCATAGACTACTATCTAGTCATAAAAAGGGTGAAGTCATGTCCTTTGCAACAACATGGATGCAGCTAGTAGCCATTATTCTAAGTGAATTAACACAGGAACAGAAAATCAAATACTGCATGTTCTCACTTATAAATGGAAACTAAACATTGGATACTCAGATAAAGATGACAAATATAGACACTGGAGACTACTAGAGCAGGGAGGTAGGTAAGAGGGCAAGAGTTGAAAAGCTGTTGAGTACTACATTCAATATCTGGGTAATGAGATGATTCATATCCCAGACCTCCACATCATATAATATACCCATGTAACAAACTTGCACACACACTCTCTGAATCTATAATAAAAGTTGAAATTATTTAAAAAAGAACATACGTATATAGGTTCATATATATTAATATCAAGTGTGGGTGAAGGGGAGGAAAGCAGCAAAGCACACTGCCATGTGTGTACCTATGCAACTATCTTGCTCATTCTGCACATGTACCCCCAAACCTATAATGCAATAAAAATTAAAAAAAAATCTATAGTTGTGTATATTCATATATATATTTATATATATAGAGAGAGATAGAGAAAATTATGAGGTAGAAATTGGTAAGAAATGGTGACTAATGAATATAGAGAAGTAGCAAGGATGATGCATAAAGCACTTAGTCTGGGCTGATCAGGAAGAGAAGAAAGTCTTGGAAGAAAGGATGGGGAGTTTGTTTTTGAATATGTTGATTTTGAGATATCTGGGGACCCTCCAGCTTAAGCTGTCTAAGAGAAAATTAGATATACAGGCGTGGTACTTGCAAGAACCTTGAGCAAATGACATAATATGCTAATAGCAGCAATAATAATTGTATCATTTACTGTTTTGCTTACTATATTCCAAGCTCTACACCAAGTACTTTCTATTCTTTCATCTCTCTGTGTGTTTTGTGCCTGTTTCTGACAGTTTTCACTGTGCTTTCTCTGACTCTATTTCTGTTGTATTAGTGAGCCATAGAGTTTCTGGTCTGGAGCCACAATGTTTTCGATTTTTCAATGCTGCTCTACCTTTCTCCTCCATTGTTTTCCAGTCATTTTAGTAGAATTTTGGAATGGAAGAGAGACAGATACACATCAGATCGCCTCCTGAGAGATGAAACCAGAAACTCCGAGTTGAGGCATTATTTTTCTTGCTAGAAAGTTTAATCATATTTTGAAATGCATTAATTTTTTTGTAGGTAAGATATCATCATTTCATTAAACCAAATTATACTGTAGTATTGCCTGAGAAAGATAAAACACTGCTTTGATGAAATGTTGATTTCTTGGCGGTGGTGAAGAAAATGATTCTAAAGTTTAATGTCAGGCTTTTTTCCTTTTCACTATTTTCTTCTCTTGACCTCATATCTAACAATGAAAGGCTATTTAAAAATTAAAAAAATCAATAAATCTGTATTGAAAATTTGGAAAATATGAAAAAGCACAAGAAAAAAATTAAAAAACCACTTATACATAATCCCACTACCTGGAAAGAATTATTATAAATATTTGGATATATTTAATTGTAGTTTCTTTTCTGCACATAAATGTGCATGTATGCATTTGTATCCCTTTTCACACACAAAAATATATTTATAAAATTAAAGTATACATATTATTAATATCCCTTTCTCCACTTCATACTGTCATCAGTATTTCCCTAGTTAATTTATCATTGTTTTTCTTTTTTTTTTAGTTGTCCCATAGTAATTGTATGCATTTATGAGATACAGAGTGCTATTTGATACATATATGGAATGATCAAAACTGAGTGATTAGTATATTTATCACCTCAGACATATGTCATTTCTTTGTATTGTAAACATTCAAAATCCTCTCTTCTAGCTTTCTGAGAATACACAATAAATTATAGTTATCCATATTCACTCTATACTGCTGCCGAACACAGAAACTCATCCCTCCTGTCTATTGTATTTATCTTTAAGAACATTTTTTTTTGGTAGCATATATTTCATTATATGGGTGTTTCTTAATTTAGGCTACTATTGTTGGGAAAATAGGTCATTTTCAGTGTAATTCTGCAGCAAACATGCTTATAGGTAAATCTTCATACACATTTCAATAAATAAAATATACATTAAACCTTCCCTGAAGCAAGTGAGGGAAAGCTGGCTGTGGCATGTAGCTGACATTGATTTCCAGAAGAATTTCAGTTTCTCCATCTGGCTAGATGTAAGTCACATCTAAAACTACTTATGTATATGACACTGAGAGATAAAGAAGATTGCTCTTTGGCTATAGCCTTATTTGTAGCTGCATAGGGTTGATAACTAGTCTCCAAAGATGGCATCCTAATGGACTATACCTCTAGATACATATACATATGCTATACATATACTCTTGTATAGCTCCCAGGTACCTTAAATTTGGACTGTCTCTGTACAACCAATAGCTGAAGAAATGCTGCATAACTTCCAATGTTAGGCTACAAGGAGCCACACAGCTTTTCTTTGAAATCTTGGAACAATGCACTCTGAAGAAGGTAGTCAATATATTTATATGTATGTGTATGTGTTATATATATGTGTGTGTGTGTATATATGTAACATACACATTATATATATGTGTGTTATGTATTTGTGTGTGTATATATATACACACACACATATATAGTGTATATCTAACACATACACACATATATATATATACATATATATGTGTGTGTATATATATACACACACACACACACACATATATATATATATATACATATATATATAAAAGAATTCTACTGAGACTGTCATATTGTTAAGAAAGCCCAATATCTATACAGAACATGAGAAAGATGCTACTGATATTTGTTTTCTTCTATATTTGAAACCATATGTAAACTGGATTTTTGAATGGTTTCATTCTGGCTTTTGGTGTAAGAAACACATAAAATACTGTCAATAGCCATGAAGAGATGTCATCAAGAGAGAGGCTTGAACAGCCTCCAGCAGTTTCATCACACCAGCTGAAGTGTCATCATAGCAGTAGAGAAGCCGCCTTGAACATTCTGCCCATTTGAGTTTTCAGATGACTCCAGTCCCAGTTAACATTTAATTACAACTGTATGTAAATGTGGCAGACTTCCAGAGAAGATAACCCAAGAAGACCCAATAAGTCTTAAGAATTAGGAGAGATAATAAATTTTTGTTTTCAGTCATCACATTTTAGGAATGTTTATTATGCATAACTAGATAACTGGAACAATGGGCATATGTTTGATAGGGCAGTTGAAACAGTTTTATGTTTCAAGACTAAGCTTCTTCTGTTACATTAATATGTCAGATTGAAACAATATTCACATTTACAGAAAAGATTACTACAAGCAGCACATAGAAGCAAGCGGCGGCCAGGCACAGTGGCTCACACCTGTATGGGAGGCTGAGGTGGGTGGATCACCTGAAGTCAGGAGTTCGAGAGCAGCCTGGGCAACATGGTGAAACCCAATCTCTACTAAAAATACAAAAATTAACTGAGCATGATGGCACATGCCTGTAATCCCAGCTACTCAGTAGGCGGATGCAGGAGAATCGCTTGAACCCAGGAGGTGGAGGTCGCAATGAGCTGAGATCACACCACTGCACTCAGTCAGCCTGGGCAACAAGAGAGCAACTCTGTCTCAAAAAGAAAAAAAAATACCAAGTAGAAATAGAGTCATTAGAGACACTTTACAAAAGAAGACATACATGAGGCCAACAAACACATGAAAAAATGCTCATCATCACTGGTCATTAGAGAGATGCAAATCAAAACCACATTGAGATACCATCTCATGCCAGTTAGAATGGCGATCATTAAAAAATCTGGAGACAGCAGATGCTGGAGAGGATGTGGAGAAATAGGAACACTCTTACACTGTTGGTGGGAGTGTAAATTAGTTCAACCATTGTGGAAGACAGTGTGGCGATTCCTCAAGGACCTAGAAATAGAAATTCCATTTGACCCAGCAATCCCATTACTGGGTATATATCCAAAGGACCATAAATCGTTCTACTATAAGGACACATGCACACGAATGTTCATTGCAGCACTGTTTACAATAGCAAAGACCTGGAACCAACCCAAATGCCCAAAGATGATAGACTGGACTGGGAAAATGTGGCACATATACACCATGGAATATTATGCAGCAATCAAAAATAATGAGTTTGTGTCCTTTGTAAGGACATGGATGAATCTGGAGAACATCATTCTCAGCAACCTGACACAAGAACAGAAAAAGAAATACCGCATATACTCACTCATAGGCGGGTGAGAAAAATGAGAACACATGGACACAGAGAGGGGGTCTACTACACACTGGGTCTATTGGGGGGAATGGGGGAGGGACAGCAGGGGGGGCTGGGGAGGGATAGCCTGGGGATGAATGCCAAGTGTGGGTGAAGGGGAGGAAGATAGCAAAACACACTGCCATGTGTGTACCTATGCAACTATCTGGCACATTGTGCACATGTACCCCAAAACGTATAATGCAATAAAAATTAAAAAAAAAAAAGAAGTCTTTGGAAACTATGCTCAACTTATTTTAAGGGGGAGATACTGTTCCTATTACTTTGTTTCTTCTATATTTAGAATATATGACATAAATAACTGGACTTTGGAATTTTTTCCTTTTGGCTTTTGGTGGAAAGGGCACCTAAAAATTCTGTCAGTGAATGGTAGATAGACTGTAGAGATTTTCTTTTGCTCTAGCATGAAACAAAGAAATGAACATTTTTTTTTTTAAAAATTATGAACCAGAATAATTATCGGGTTCACAGAATAACTGGCATTCATGTAATAACATTTATTAGAAAGCAAAATAAAGTGTATGTCCCATCATAAAACTAAGCTGAAAAGGTGTAAATTTAGAACTGATAAGAATATTCAGTGATTAGGACCTGTGAAAAGAGGAGTAACTAAAAACAGAGATTTTAAATGATACAGTAAAGCTATATGCTTCAAGTACTAGGTACTAATATTAGTTGGTAAGTTCTTACTCAAATAAGGTCTGAAACAAGATGACAGTGAGTGACATTTTTTTTTCTCTCTAAATGAAATCATTATTTTCAATAATGTTGAAGTTTTGAGGTAAATACTATCTCTGCTTCTATACCCTGGAAACATTCTATAAAGAGAAAATGTTAAATGTGATTATTGTCCATGAACAGATTAGAGCAGGTAAGATAAAACATCAAATAAGACCTTTAACAAGAGTGAAATTCTTTTAAATCCTAGGTAATGGTCAGGTGGCCAGGCCTTGAATAATATAATTGACAGAAGAGCGATTTAAAGAAACTCTGAAGGGCAAGAAGCAGGAAAATCACACATTTAAGCAAAGGAAGCATGTTTTCTAGGAAAGGTGAATATAATGGAAAAATCTAGGAAGATGTTGATGAAGGAAGAACATTTTGATTTGACAAGAGAACTTACCAGAATTCCTAGAAAGGCTGTAGGGGTATTGAGGTTGAAAAAAGAATAAAGATACTGTTGTCCAAAATGCATGTCAAAATACATTTCATAGTATAACTTAAGAAACACATCATCATTTTTCTTTTCTCTTTCCCACAAGGGGAACATGATGTGTTTTGCTTTAGCTTCTGTAATTGCTGTGGTTCTGGTATTGTCATTTATTGACCCTTCTATTCCTGTTTATAGATCTGTTCTCTGAAGCTGTTCCACCCTACAGCTAAAAATAATAGCTCCTTCTTGGAATTATCATGACAGAAATGCAATCTCCAACAACATATCTTTGCTGTCTTCTAAAAAACACTAGGTTTGAAAAGTAGACTAACAGGTACACAAATCAAATTTAGTCATAATAAATTACAAAATAGATTTTGCAATTCTAATAATTTTGTTAGTGCCTGATGCTGAGCACAAACTCTCAGGGGCAATAAAAAAAGGGATGATTCAATAACCCTGTGAAAAGTGGCACTAAGACTGAGAAAAACCTGCTGACAGAAATCAATTTGGTTCACTTAATGAATATTTCTTATGTATCTCTGTTTTTAGTTACTCCTCTTTTCACAGGTCCTAATAACTGAATATTATTATTGGTTCTAAATTTGTCCCTTTTCAGCTTAGTTTCATAATGTGGTATAGAGACATACACTTTATTGTGCCTCTCCATGACCATACCTTTTAGATTATTGGCTTAGTACATTTCTGCTCATTGATTTTCAGTACAGGTATTGCAGGTAGAGAAAGTATAAATTATTGGTTTTGATTTTACAAATCCCTAACTTTTGCTGAGCATGAATTTGATGTGTCATGTAAGCTGCCCTGCATAGTGTAGATCAAGACTAATGGATATACGGCCTGAGGATGACTACTTTCCCCTCCTTCCTTGCACTCCAGACATGTCTAACAAGCACAAACACTTAGCAATTTAAGATACAGCTTCAAAATTCTCAACACAGTATTTCATGGACCTACTGCTGACCAAAAGATATTCATGCATACATTACAACCTGACTGCCATTCATGGCTCCACAGGAAATGAGAATTGAGAAATTTATTCTAATCTGTCATAGTCCCTTCAGGTAATGTAGGCTTCCCCTCTCTTTCCTAAATAGAGTTTGGACTTAAGTTTATATGGATTACTTTGCTTTTCTTGTGTCCATATATAGGTGCTGGTCAGCCAAATTTTAAATGTTTAGATATGACCTTCTAAGTTCAGAGCAACCTACATTAGGACAAAAAATACATAAATAAATGTAATTAACACTGTTATTGAGTGGTATTTAATTTCACATTTTACAAAATAATAAATACAACTTAAATTTATTATTCTAAAACTTTAAAACAAATTTTATTTATTCTTGAGTTGTTAACACCTGTCAATTTTCAGATGAGCTATCTGCAAATACAGCTTCACATATGTGTAACTTCAGACATCAAAGATATTTTAAAATTCTTATCACAATTCTGAAAGTCATAGATCATGAAGAATGATATAAAGAAAATTAAATGTTAATGAAGATGGTGTCATAGAAGCAACTCAGGATTGCAGCTCTCAGTGATGGCGCAGAGGGTGAGTCCTAGCCGCATTCTCGGATGGACCTTTTTTGCCCACAGAGCGTTGAAAGTCCCAGGTGTGGGAGAGACACAGGACGCTGGTAAAGCCAGCTAACGCAGCCAGCTCACGCGGCCACTTCAGCCGGCGCCGCAGCGGGACCCAGCACAGAACTCACTGGTCCGGGTGCCCTGTTAAACCAGCAATCTGAGAGTTTGAAGGGCAGATTGGCGCATCCATCTGATTGAACGGGACTTGGACAGTGAGCCAAACCAGGAGTTTCCTGGGAGTTTCCTGGGAAGCATGATCTGAGCCGGTGAAGTGGGCAGCGGCACGGGAGATTGCATGGATCCCAGTGCCCTATCAGCAGGCTACTGGGGCGCCAGTGAGAGAGTCGACCTTTCAGCTTGTGGAGAGGGAGAGAGAGAGAGATAGGACCGACTCTGAGGCAGGGAGCTGGGTGAACAGGCTCGGCGGGTCCCACCCTCATGGGGACAAGCAGGGCGGTGACTGGAGGCACCTGGGGCTGAGAGTTTTGCTGCCTGCATCTAGGATGGTGCAGCCCGGTGACGGAGGGGTGTCCACCATTGCTGATGCAATCTGCCCCTACTGAAATACCGCCCAGCAGCCTGCTGTTGCCAAGGCAACCTGCCATAACAGAGAGACTCCACCAGGAGGGAGGAGCGCTCCACAGCAGAGGGAGCCCAGCAGCAATAGGGCAGACCCGCGCTAGCAGTTCAGAGTCCCGGCAGGCAAATAGTGAATAGACTGCCACCTAGTGGAGCAGGACAGTGCAACAGATACTCATAAAGAAAGCCCCAACTCCCTGAAACAGAGCGTCTAAGTGGGGGGGAAAGGGTGGTGTTTTATGAGTTCTATTGCAGCAGACATAAACAACCTCCCAACAACCCTGAATGAACAACGGAGCTCACAACTCAGCACTGGAGCTCCTATAAAGCACAGACCATCTCCTTAAGCAGCTCCCTGACCCCTGTATATCCAAAGAGTCACCCCAAAAAAGGACTAATCAGACTGACATTTGCCGGGCATCATTCTGGAACAAAGACAGCAGAAGAAGAAACTGGTATAATCCCTCACTGTTCCACAGCTGCTACAGGTATACTCCAGACAAGCAGGGCCTGGAGTGGACCTCAGCACTCATACAGCAGAGGGGCTAGACCATTAGAAGAAAAACTAAGTAACAGAAATACTTCATCATCAACAATCTCAGCATCCCCACAGAGACCCAATTGAAAAATCAGCAACTACTAAGATGACAGGCGGATAAATCCATAAAGATGGGAAGAAACCAGCACAAAAAGGAGGAAAACACCTGAAACCAAAACACCTCACCTCCTACAAAGGAACAAAACTCCTCACCAGCAAGGGAACAAAGCTGGACGGAGAATGAGTGTGACGAAATGATGGAATCAGACTTCAGAAAGTGGATAATGAGAAACTTCAGTGAGCTAAAAGAACATGTTCTAAATCAGTGCAAAGAAACTAAGAACCTTGAAAAAAGATTTGAAAAAAGATTTGAGGAATTGATAACAAGAATGGACAACTTAGAGAGGAATATGAATGAATTGAAGGAGCTGAAAAACACAACACGAGAACTTCGTGAAGCATGCACAAGTTTCGACAGCCGAATTGACCAAGCAGAAGATAGAATATCAGAAGTTGAAGATCAACTCAATGAAATAAAATGTGAAACCAAGATTAAAGAAAAAAGCAAAAAAAGGAATGAACAAAATCTCCAAGAAATGTGGGACTATGTGAAGAGACCCAACCTATGTTTGATAGGTGTACCAGAATGTGATGAAGAGAATGAATCCAAGCTGGAAAACACTCTTCAGGAGATTATCCAGGAAAATTTCCCCAACCTAGCAAGACAGGTCAATACTCAACTCCATGAAATACAGAGAACACCACAAAGATACTCCGCAAGAAGAGCAACCCCAAGGCACATAATCGTCAGATTCACCAGGGTTGAAATGAAGGAGAAAATACTAAGGGCAGCCAGAGAGAAAGGTCAGGTCACCCACAAAGGGAAGCCCATCAGACTCACAGCAGATCTCTCGGCAGAGCCTCTACAAGCCAGAAGAGAGTGGGGGCCAATATTCAACATCCTTAAAGAAAAGAACTTTCAACCCAGAATTTCATATCCAGCCAAACTGAGCTTCATAAGTGAAGGAAAAGTAAAATCCTTCATGAACAAGCAAGTACTCAGAGATTCTGTCACCACTAGGCCTGCTTTACAAGAGCTCCTGAAAGAGGCACTACACATAGAAAGAAACAACCAGTACCAGCCATCCTAAAAGCATACCAAATGCTAAAGACCATCAGCAAAATAAGAATCTACATGAACCAACAGGCAAAACAGCCAGCTAGCATCAAAATGGCAGTATCAAATTCACACATAACAATATTGACTCTAAATGTAAATGGGCTAAATGCACCAATCAAAAGACACAGGCTGGCAAATTGGATAAAAAACCAAAACCCATCGGTGTGCTGTATCCAGGAAACCCACCTCACATGCAAAGATACACAAAGGCTCAAAATAAAAGGATGGAGGAAGATTTACCAAGCAAATGGAGAGCAAAACAAAACAGGAGTTGCAATTCTCATCTCTGATAAAATAGACTTTAAAGCAACAAAGATCAAAAGGGACAAAGAAGGTCATTACATAATGGTAAAAGGATCGATACAACAAGAAGAGATAACGATTCTAAATATACATGGACCCAATGTAGGAACACACAGATATATAAGGCAAGTCCTTAATGACTTACAAAGAGACTTAGACTCCCACACAATAATAGTAGGAGACTTTAACACTCCACTGTCAATAGCAGACAGATCAACCAGACAGAAAATTAACAAGAATATCCAGGACTTGAACTCAGACCTGGAACAAGCAAACCTGATAGACATTTACAGAACTCTCCACCCCAAATTCACAGAATGTACATTATTCTCAGCACCACATCACACCTACTCCAAAATTGACCACATAATTGGAAGTAAAGCACTCCTCAGCAAATGCAAAACAACAGAAATCATAACAAACAGTCTCTCAGACCATAGTGCAATCAAGTTAGAACTCAGAATTCAGAAAATAATTCAGAACCGCACAGCTTCATGGAAACTGAACAACTGGCTCTTGAATCTTGATTGGATAAACAATGAAATGAAGGCAGAAATAAAGAAGTTATTTGAAACCAATGAAAATGAAGACACAACGTATCAGAATCTCTGGGACACATTTAAAGCAGTCTGTAGAGGAAAATATATAGCAATAAGTGCCCACATGAGAAGAGTGGAGAGATCCAAAACTGACACCCTATCATCAAAATTGAAAGAGCTAGAGGAGCAAGATCAAAAAAGCTCAAAACCTAGCCAAAGACAAGAAATAACTAAGATCAGAACAGAACTGAAGGAGATAGAGACAAGAAAAACCCTTCAAAAAATCAGTAAATCTAAGAGCTGGTTTTTCGAAAAGATCAACAAAATAGACAGACCACTAGCCAGACTGATAAAAAAGAAAAGAGATAACAACCAAATAGATGCAATAAAAAACGATAATGGGGAAATCACCACAGATTCCACAGAAATTCAAACCATCATCAGAGAATACTACAAACAACTCTATGCACATAAACTAGTAAATGAGGAAGAAATGGATAAATTCCTGGACGCTTTTGTCCTCCCAAGCCTAAACCAGGAGGAAGCCAAAACTATGAATAGACCAATAACAAGGTCAGAAGTTGAGGCAGCAATTAAGAGCCTACCACACAAAAAAAGCCCAGGTCCAGATGGGTTCACAGCTGAATTCTACCAGACACACAAAGAGGATCTGGTAACATTTCTTCTGAAACTATTCCAAATAATCCAAAAAGAGGGAACCCTTCCCAAATCATTTTATGAGACCAACATCATCCTGATACCAAAACCTGACAGACACTCAACAAGACAAGAAAACTTCAGGCCAATATCCATGATGAACATAGATGCAAAAATCTTCAATAAAATACTGGCAAACCGATTGCAACAGCACATTAAAAAACTTATCCATCATGATCAAGTAGGATTCATCCCGGGGATGCAAGGCTGGTTCAACATACGCAAGTCTATAAATGTAATTCACCACATAAACAGAAGCAAAAACAAAAATCACATGGTTATCTCAATTGATGCAGAGAAGGCCTTTGACAAAATTCAACAGCCCTTTATGCTAAAAACCCTCAATAAACTTGGTATTGATGGAACATATCTCAAAGTAATAAAAGCTATTTACGACAAACCAACAGCCAATGTCATACTTAATGAGCAAAAACTGGAAGCATTCCCTTTGAAATCGGGTAATAGACAAGGATGCCCTCTCTCACCACTCCTATTCAACATAGTACTGGAAGTTCTAGCCAGAGCAATCAGGCAAGAAAAAGAAATAAAGGGTATTTGAATAGGAAAGGTGGAAGCCAAATTGTCTCTATTTTCAGATGACATGATAGTATACCTAGAAGACCCCATCACCTCAGCCCCAAAGCTCCTGAAACTGATAAGCAACTTCAGCAAAGTCTCAGGATATAAAATCAATGTTCAAAAATCACAAGCATTCCTATACACCAATAACAGACTTAAAGAGAACCAAATCAAGAACAAACTGCCATTTACAATTGCTACAAAGAAAATAAAATACCAAGGAATACAACTCACAAGGAACGTAAGGGACCTCTTCAAGGAAAACTATAAACCGCTGCTCAATGAAATAAGAGAGGACATAAACAGATGGAGAAACATTCCATGTTCGTGGTTAGGAAGAATCAATATCGTGAAAATGTCTATACTGCCCAAAGTAATTTACACAATCAATGCTATCCCCATCAAACTACCATTGAATTTCTTCACAGAACTGGAAAAAACAACCATGAATTTCATATGGAACCAAAAAAGAGCCTGCATAGCCAAGTCAATTCTAAGCAAAAAGAACACAGCGGGAGGCATCACACTACCAGACTTCAAACTATACTACAAGGCTACAGTAATCAAAACAGCATGGTACTGGTACCAAAACAGAGATATAGACCAATGGAACAGAACAGAAGCATGGGAGGCAACACAACATATCTACAACCATATAATCTTTGATAAACCAGACAAAAACAGGCAATGGGGAAAGGATTCCCTATTTAATAAATGGTGTTGGGAAAACTGGGTAGCCATGTGCAGAAAGCAGAAACTGGACCCCTTCCTGACACCTTACACTAAAATTAACTCCAGTTGGATTAAAGACTTAAACATAAGACCTGACACCATAAAAACCCTAGAAGAAAATTTAGGCAAAACCATTCAGGACAGAGGAGTAGGCAAGGACTTCATGACCAAAACACCAAAAGCATTGACAACAAAAGCCAAAATAGACAAATCGTACCTAATGAAACTCCACAGCTTCTGCACAGCAAAAGAAACAGTCACTAGAGTGAATCGGCAACCATCAGAATGGGAAAAAATCTTTGCAGTTTACCCATCTGACAAAGGGCTGATATCCAGAATTTACAAAGAACTCAAACAGATTTACAAGAAAAAACAAGCAAGCCCATTCAAAAATGGGCAAAGGATATGAACAGACACGTTATAAAAGAAGATATACATGAGGCCAACAAACATATGAAAATATGCTCATCATCACTGGTCATTAGAGAGATGCAAATCAAAACCACATTGAGATACCATCTCACGCCAGTTATAATGGCGATCATTAAAATATCTGGAGACAGCAGATGCTGGAGAGGATGTGGAGAAATAGGAACACTCTTACACTGTTGGTGGGAGTGTAAAGTAGTTCAACCATTGTGGAAGACAGTGTGGTGATTCCTCAAGGACCTAGAAATAAAAATTCCATTTGACCCAGCAATCCCATTACTGGGTATATATCCAAAGGACTATAAATCATTCTATTATAAGGACACATGCACACGAATATTCATTGCAGCACTGTTTACAATAGCAAAGACCTGGAACCAACCCAAATGCCCAACGATGATAGACTGGACTGGGAAAATGTGGCACATATACACCATGGAATATTATGCAGCAATCAAAAATGATGAGTTTGTGTCCTTTGTAAGGACATGGATGAATCTGGTGAACATCATTCTCAGCAACCTGACACAAGAACAGAAAAAGAAATACCACATATACTCACTCATAGGCGGGTGAGAAAAATGAGAACACATGGACACATAGAGGTGGTCTACTATACACTGGGGTCTTTTGGGGGGAATGGGGGGGACAGCAGGGGGAGCTGGGGAGGGATAGCCTGGGGATGAATGCCAAGTGTGGGTGAAGGGGAGGAAGGCAGCAAAACACACTGCCATATGTGTACCTATGCAACTATCTTGCATGTTGTGCACATGTACCCCAAAACCTATAATGCAATAAAAATTAAAAAAAAAAAGAAATGTTTGTAACAACTTCAATTAATAATTAAAAAAAAAAAGAAAATTAAACAAAACGGTTTTGTTTTTAGTCTTTTTTTTTTTTTTTTTGAGACGGAGTTTCACTCTTGTTACCCAGGCTGGAGTGCAATGGCGCGATCTCGGCTCACCGCAACCTCTGCCTCCTGGGTTCAGGCAATTCTCCTGCCTCAGCCTCCTGAGTAGCTGGGATTACAGGCACAAGCCACCGTGCCCAGCTAATTTTTTGTATTTTTAGTAGAGACGGGGTTTCACCATGTTGACCAGGATGGTCTCGAACTCTTGACCTCGTGATCCACCCGCCTCGGCCTCCCAAAGTGTTGGGATTACAGGCTCGAGCCACCGCGCCCGGCCTCTGTTTTTAATCTTTGTTTGCATGTCATCTCCTAAATGAGGTGTCTCTTGACATTCTTTTACAACTTCCATACTCCCTCATCATACCTGATGTCCTCATGTGCTCCACTGCCAACTCCAGCATGCACAGTATGTTACACTCCCTATTTATCTTCAAATATTTAATATATTTTACTTATTTACATGTTTATTCACTGATGAATTCCTGGTACCTAGAACTACACCTGACACATAAGAGGTGCTCAAATATTCTTAATTGAATTGTATGTCATTTTAAAAAGCTTATTATATAATTCTGAAGAAGGAAGCAACAGACTTAATAAATTTAAGTTGTATTTATTATTTTGTAAAATATGAAATTAGAAACCACTCAATAACAGTGTTAATTACATTTATTAGATACATGTAAATTATATATTTATAACTATAGGAGTGCTTATATTTACTTCATTCATTCATTCCACACACATTAATTGTGTTCCTCCTGGGTATCTTTCCCTAGTAAAACACAGTTCTTGGTTTCAAGGATTTTGCAGATTAGTGGAAAAAGCTGAACTATAGTTTGATAAGTACTATAATAGACATTTACAGTGATAGAAGATATCAAGATATCTACAGATAGAGCTCTCAATAGGGGGTCTATGACAGGCTTTGGGCTTTGGCTTAAGTTTTGATTATTGTTTGCCTTGAGGAACTTTACATGAAGCATATATGTGTTTTCAAAGGTAATGGAAGAAACATTATTATAAGAGTTATTAAAGGGCAACTTAGAGTTAGCTACTTTGATAAACAATCTAGAATTATATTTTAATACAAGATGATTTAAAATTGTATCTTCCTTTAAAATTTTTATTTTGATGTTTTCTTGTTCCCATGTGATATATTTTGGGTATTTGTTCTCACCCAAATCTCTTATTGAAATGTGATCCTCAGTATTGAAGGTGGGGCCTGGTGTGTGGCATTTGAATCATGGCGGCAGATCTCTCATGAATGTCTTGGGTCATCTTCTTGGTGATAAGTGAGGTCTTACTCTGAGTTCACAGGAGATCTGGTCGTTTAAAAGTGTGTGGCACCTCCTTCCCCCCACCACCCCCCACACCCTTGCTTGCTCATGCTTTTGCCATGTGACATGTGTGTTCATCCTTTGCCTTCTGCCATGATTGAAAGCTCCCTCAGGGTTCATCAGAAGCCAAGCAGATTCCAGCACCATGCTTCCTGTAAAGCCTGCTGAGCCTAGGGCCAATTAAACCTCTTTATATAATACCCAGTCTCAGGTATTTCTTTTTTTGTGTGTGTGATTTTAGATGTTTAATATTTGATTTATGGCACATAATATTTCATTATTGTGTCCTTGACACTCTACAATGATAAATTTCCTTAACCATAAGGACACTCTCTTTTCTCCATATTTTCTTTCTAAAATTACTATTATACTTTAAGTTTTGAGATACATGTACAGAATGTGCAGGTTTGTTACATAGGTATACATGTGCCATGGTGGTTTGCTGCACCCATCAACCCATCATCTACATTAGGTATTTATCCTAATGCTATCCCTTCCCTAGCTACCCACCCCCCTAAAAGGCCCCCATGTGTGATGTTCCCCTCCTTGTGTCCACTTGTTCTCATTGTTCAACTCCCACTTATGAGTAAAAACATGTGGTGTTGGGTTTTCTGTTCTTCTGTCAGTTTGCTAAGAATGATGGTTTCCAGCTTCATCCATGTCCCTGCAATGGAAATGAAATCATCCATTTTTATGACTGCATAGTATTCCATGGTGTATATGTGCCACATATTCTTTTTCTTTTTTTTTTTTAAATTTTTATTGCATTATAGGTTTGGGGGTACATGTGCAGAACGAGCAAGATAGTTGCATAGGTACACACATGGCAGTGTGCTTTGCTGCTTTCCTCCCCTTCACCCACACTTGGTATTCATCCCCAGGCTATCCCCCCCTGCCCCCCCTGCTGTCCCTCCCCCGTTCCCCCCAACAGTCCCCAGTGTATAGTAGACCACCTCTCTGTTTCCATGTGTTCTCATTTTTCTCACCCACCTATGAGTGAGTATATGCGGTATTTCTTTTTCTGTTCTTGTGTCAGTTTGCTGAGAATAATGTTCTCCAGATTCATCCATGTCCCTACAAAGGACACAAACTCATCATTTTTGATTGCTGCATAATATTCCATGGTGTATATGTGCCACATTTTCCCAGTCCAGTCTATCATCGTTGGGCATTTGGGTTGGTTCCAGGTCTTTGCTATTGTAAATAGTGCTGCAATGAACATTCGTGTGCATGTGTCCTTATAGTAGAACGATTTATAGTCTTTGGATAGATACCCAGTAATGGGATTGCTGGGTCAAATGGAATTTCTATTTCTAGGTCCCTGAGGAATCACCACACTGTCTTCCACAATGGTTGAACTAATTTACACTCCCACCAACAGTGTAAGAGTGTTCCTATTTCTCCACATCCTCTCCAGCATCTGCTGTCTCCAGATTTTTTAATGATCACCATTCTAATTGGTGTGAGATGGTATCTCAATGTGGTTTTGATTTGCATCTCTCTAATGACCAATGATGATGAGCACTTTTTCATATGTTTGTTGGCCTCATGCATGTCTGCTTTTGTAAAGATTCTCTTCATATCCTTTGCCCATTTTTGAATGGGCTTGTTTGTTTTTTTCCTGTAAATCTGTTTGAGTTCTTTGTAAATTCTGGATATCAGCCCTTTGTCAGATGCGTAAACTGCAAAGACTTTTTCCCATTCTGATGGTTGCCGATTCACTCTAGTGACTGTTTCTTTTGTCGTGCAGAAGCTGTGGAGTTTGATTAGGTCCCATTTGTCTATTTTGGCTTTTGTTGCCAATGCTTTTGGTGTTTTGTTCATGAAGTCCTTGCCTACTCCTATGTCCTGAATGGTTTTGCCTAGATTTTCTTCTAGGGTTTTTATGGTGTCAGGTCTTATGTTTAAGTCTTTAATCCATCTGGAGTTAATTTTAGTGTAAGGTGTCAGGAAGGGGTCCAGTTCCTGCTTTCTGCACATGGCTAGCCAGTTTTCCCAACACCATTTATTAAATAGGGAATCCTTTCCCCATTGCCTGTTTTTGTCTGGTTTATCCAAGATAATATGGTTGTAGATGTGTTGTGTTGCCTCTGATGCCTCTGTTCTGTTCTGTTGGTCTATATCTCTGTTTTGGTACCAGTACCATGCTGTTTTGATTACTGTAGCCTTGTAGTATAGTTTAAAGTCTGGTAGCGTGATGCCTCCCGCTGTGTTCTTTTTGCTTAGAATTGACTTGGCTATGCGGGCTCTTTTTTGGTTCCATATGAAATTCATGGTGTTTTTTTCCAGTTCTGTGAAGAAATTCAATGGTAGTTTGATGGGGATAGCATTGATTGTGTAAATTACTTTGGGCAGTATAGCCATTTTCACAATATTGATTCTTCCTAAGCACGAACATGGAATGTTTCTCCATCTGTTTATGTCCTCTCTTATTTCGTTGAGCAGTTGTTTGTAGTTTTCTTTAAAGAGGTCCCCTACATTCCTAATGAGTTGTATTCCTAGGTATTTTATTTTCTTTGTAGCAATTGTGAATGGCAGTTCGTTCTTGATTTGGTTCTCTTTAAGTCTGTTATTGGTGTATAGGAATGCTTGTGATTTTTGAACATTGATGTTATATGCTGAGACTTTGCTGAAGTTGCTTATCAGTTTCAGGAGTTTTTGGGCTGAGGTGATGGGGTCTTCTAGGCATATTATCATGTCATCTGCAAATAGAGACAATTTGGCTTCCACCTTTCCTATTCGAATACCCTTTATTTCTTTTTCTTGCCTGATTACTCTGGCTAGAACTTCCAGTACTATGTTGAATAGGAGTGGTGAGAGAGGGCATCCTTGTCTAGTGCCGGATTTCAAAGGGAATGCTTCCAGTATTTGCCCATTAAGTATGATATTGGCTGTTGGTTTGTCATAAATAGCTTTTATTACTTTGAGATATGTTCCATCAATACCAAGTTTATTGAGGGTTTTTAGCAGAAAGGGCTGTTGAATTTTGTCAAATGCCTTCTCTGCATCAATTGAGATAATCATGTGGTTTTTGTTTTTGCTTCTGTTTATGTGGTGAATTACATTTATAGACTTGCATATGTTGAACCAGCCTTGCATCCCCGGGATGAATCCTACTTGACCATAATGGAGAAGTTTTTTAATGTGCTGTTGCAATTGATTTGCCAGTATTTTATTGAAGATTTTTGCATCTATGTTCATCATGGATATTGGCCTGAAGTTTTCTTTGCTTGTTGAGTCTCTGCCAGGTTTTGGTATCAGGATGATGTTGGTCTCTTAAAATGATTTGGGAAGGGTTCCTTCTTTTTGGATTATTTGGAATAGTTTCAGAAGAAATGGTACCAGATCCTCTTTGTGTGTCTGGTAGAATTCAGCTGTGAACCCATCTGGACCTGGGCTTTTTTTGTGTGGTAGGCTCTTAATTGCTGCCTCAACTTCAGACCTTGTTATTGGTCTATTCATAGTTTCGGCTTCCTCCTGGTTTAGGCTTGAGAGGACACAGGCATCCAGGAATTTATCCATTTCTTCCTGATTTACTAGTTTATGTGCATAGAGTTGTTTGTAGTATTCTCTGATGATGGTTTGAATTTCTGTGGAATCTGTGGTGATTTCCCCTTTATCGTTTTTTATCACGTCTATTTGGTTGTTGTTCTCTCTTCTTTTTTATCAGTCTGGCTAGTGGTCTGTCTATTTTGTTGATCTTTTCGAAAAACCAGCTCTTAGATTTATTGATTTTTTGAAGGGTTTTTCTTGTCTCTATCTCCTTCAGTTCTGCTGTGATCTTAGTTATTTCTTGTCTTTGGCTAGGTTTTGAGCTTTTTTGATCTTGCTCCTCTAGCTCTTTCAATTTTGATGATAGGGTGTCAATTTTGGATCTCTCCACTCTTCTCATGTGGGCACTTATTGCTATATATTTTCCTCTACAGACTGCTTTATATGTGTCCCAGAGATTCTGGTACGTTGTGTCTTCATTCTTGTTGGTTTCAAAGAACTTCTTTATTTCTGCCTTCATTTCATTGTTTATCCAATCAACATTCAAGAGCCAGTTGTTCAGTTTCCATGAAGCTGTGCGGTTCTGAGTTATTTTCTGAATTCTGAGTTCCAACTTGATTGCTCTATGGTCTGAGAGACTGTTTGTTATGATTTCAGTTGTTTTGCATTTGCTGAGGAGTGCTTTACTTCCAATTATGTGGTCAATTTTGGAGTAGGTGTGATGTGGTGCTGAGATGAATGTATATTCTGTGGATTTGGGGTGGAGAGTTCTGTAAATGTCTATCAGGTTTGCTTGTTCCAGGTCTGAGTTCAAGTCCTGGATATCCTTGTTAATTTTCTGTCTGGTTGATCTGTCTGCTATTGACAGTGGAGTGTTAAAGTCTCCCACTATTATTGTGTGGGAGTCTAAGTCCCTTTGTAAGTCATAAGAACTTGCCTTACATATCTGGGTGCTCCTACATTGGGTCCATATATATTTAGAATCGTTATCTCTTCTTGTTGTATCGATCCTTTTACCATTATGTAATGACCTTCTTTGTCCCTTTTGATCTTTGTTACTTTAAAGTCTATTTTATCAGAGATGAGAATTGCAACTCCTGCTTTTTTTTGCTCTCCATTTGCTTGGTAAATCTTCCTCCATCCCTTTATTTTGGGCTTTTGTGTATCTTTGCATGTGAGTTGGGTTTCCTGGATACAGCACACTGATGGGTTTTGGTTTTTTATCCAATTTGCCAGTCTGTGTCTTTTGATTGGTGCATTTAGCCCATTTACATTCAGGGTTAATATTGTTATGTGTGAATTTGATACTGCCATTTTGATGCTAGCTGGCTGTTTTGCCCGTTGGTTCATGTACATTCTTCATTTTGTTGATGGTCTTTAGCATTTGGTATGCTTTTAGGATGGCTGGAACTGGTTGTTTCTTTCTATGTGTAGTGCCTCTTTCAGGAGCTCTTGTAAAGCAGGCCTAGTGGTAACAAAATCTCTGAGTACTTGCTTGTTCGTGAAGGATTTTATTTTTCCTTCACTTATGAAGCTCAATTTGGCTGGATATAAAATTCTGGGTTGAAAGCTCTTTTCTTTAAGGATGTTGAATATTGGCCCCCACTCTCTTCTGCCTTGTAGAGTCTCTGCCAAGAGATCTGCTGTGAGTCTGATGGGCTTCCCTTTGTGGGTGACCTGACCTTTCTCTCTGGCTGCCCTTAGTATTTTCTCCTTCGTTTCAACCCTGGTGAATCTGACAATTATGTGCCTTGGGGTTGCTCTTCTTGCAGAGTATCTTTGTGGTGTTCTCTGTATTTCCTGGAGTTGAGTATTGACCTGTCTTGCTAGGTTGGGGAAATTTTCCTGGATAATCTCCTGAAGAGTGTTTTCCAGCTTGGATTCATTCTCTTCATCACATTCTGGTACACCTATCAAACATAGGTTGGGTCTCTTCACATAGTCCCACATTTCTTGGAGATTTTGTTCATTCCTTTTTGTGCTTTTTTCTTCAATCTTGGTTTCTCATTTTATTTCATTGAGTTGATCTTCAACTTCTGATATTCTTTCTTCTGCTTGGTCAATTCGGCTGTTGAAACTTGTGCATGCTTCGCGAAGTTCTCGTGTTGTGTTTTTCGGCTCCTTCAATTCATTCATATTCCTCTCTAAGTTGTCCATTCTCATTATCAATTCCTCGAATCCTTTTTCAAATCTTTTTTCAAGGTTCTTAGTTTCTTTGCACTGGTTTAGTACCTGTTCCTTTTTCTCACTGAAGTTTCTCATTATCCACTTTCTGAAGTCTGATTCCGTCTTTTCATCACATTCATTCTCCGTCCAGCTTTGTTCCCTTGCTGGTGAGGAGTTTTGGTCCTTTTTTGGAGGTGAGGTGTTTTGGTTTTGGGTGCTTTCCTCCTTTTTGCACTGGTTTCTTCCCATCTTTATGGATTTATCCACCTGTCGTCTTCGTAGTGGCTGATTTTTCAATTGGGTCTCTGTGTGGACACTGATATTGTTGATGATGAATTATTTCTGTTACTTAGTTTTCCCTCTAATGATCTATCCTCTCTGCTGTATGAGTGCTGAGGTCCACTCCAGGCCCTGCTTGTCTGGGGTTTACCTGCAGCAGCTGCAGTACAGTGAGGAATGATACCAGTTTCTTCTTCTGCTGCCCTTGTTCCAGAATGATGCCAGCCAAATGTCAGTCTGATTAGTCCTTTTCTGGGGTGACTCCTTGGATATACAGGGGTCAGGGAGCTGCTTGAGGAGACAGTCTGTGCTTTATAGGAGCTCCAGTGCTGAGCTGTGAGCTCCATTGTTCATTCAGCATTGTTGGGAGGTTGTTTATGTCTGCTGCAATAGAACTCATAAAACACCACTCTTTTTTTTTTTTTTCACCCTTAGATGCTCTGTCTCAGGGAGTTGGGGCTTTCTTTATGAGTATCTGTTGCACTGTCCTGCCCCACTAGGTGGCAGTCTATTCACTATTTGCCTGCTGGGGCTCTGACCTGCTAGCACGGGTCCGCCCTGTTGCTGCCTGGTGGAGTCTCTCTGTTGTGGCAGGTTGCCTCGGCAATGGCGGGCTGCGTCAGTCCTGGGCAGTACTTAAGTGGGGGTGCACTTCATCAGCAATGGTAGACGCCCCTCCCTGACCAGGCTGCACCATCCTAAATGCCGGCAACAAAACTCTCAGCCCGAAGCGCCTCCAGTCGCCGCCCTGCTTGTCCCCGTGAGCGTGGGACCCACCGAGCCCGATCACCCAGCTCCCTGCCTCAGAGTCCGTCCTCTCTCTCTCTCTCTTCCTCTCCCCAAGCTGAAAGGTCAACTCTCTCACTGGCGCCCCAGGAGCCTGCCGATAGGGCACTGGGATCCGTGCGATCTCCCGTGCCGCTGCCCACTACCCCGGCTCAGATCACGCTTCCCAGGAAACTCCTGGTCTGGCAAATTTTCCAAGTCCCGTTCAATCAGATGGACATGCCAATCTGCCCTTCCAAATCTCAGATGGCCAGTTTAACAGGGCACCCAGACCAGTGAGTTCCACGCCGGGTCCCGCTGCGGCACCGGCCGAAGAGGCAGCGGGAGCCGGCTGCATTAGCCGGCTGCTAGTGTCCCGTGTCTCTCCCACACCTGGGACTTTCAATGCTCTGTGGGCATAAAAGGAACATCCAAGAATGCGGCTAGGACTCACCCTCTGCGCCTTCACCGAGAGCTGCAATCGTGAGTCACCTCTATGATGCCATCTTGCCTCCCTCCCCTCTTTTTTCTTTTGCCACATTTTCTTTATTCACTCTATCATTGATGGGCATTTGGATTGCTTCCAAGTCTTTGCTATTGTGAACAGTGCTGCAATAAACATATGTGTGTATGTGTCTTTATATTAGAATGATTTATAATCCTTTGGGCATATACCCAGTAATGGAATTGCTGGGTCATATGGTATTTCAGGTATTTCTTTACAGCAATTAAAGGACAGCCTAACACAATGTGGAAGTAAATGGTACTGGAAAATGCAAAAATCAGAAGATAGTTTCAGAAAATGCATAAAGTATGACATTTGTCATAACATTAAAGATAAAATTGCTTTAATTGAATGTGTAATTAGAAGTAACTTAATTCTTTTTAATAGAGCTTATTATCTGAAAAGTTTATCTAATTTAAAAGTATGAAATTTGGGGTTGGGAGAAAACTTAGAAGATATTCAATGCTTTATTTCACAGATGAGAAAACTGAAGTCCAGAGAATAGAATTAACTTGATGAAAGTCACACAGTAATTGTCAGCCATAAAGAAAGAAAAAAATCCCAGTTTCAGATTTGCATTCTGGGACTCTCTAGTATATCTTTCTATACTAACCTGCATGACCTGCACATGTACCTCAGAACCTAAAGTAAATTAAAAAAAAATAAATTAAAAAATACAGAAAATGGGGGGGATTTCCAAGATGGCATGGTAGGAACAACTCAGGATTGCAGCTCTCAGTGAAGGTGCAGAGGGTGAGTCCTAGCTGCATTTTCAGATGGACCTTCATTGCCCACAGAATGGGGAAATTCCCAGGTGTGGGAGAGACATGGGACACCAGCGCAGCCCTTTCAGCTTGCACGGCCATTTCTGCCAGCACCATGGCTCAGCAGCAGCCCGCACAAAACTCAATGGTCTGGGTGTCCTGTAAAACTGCCAATCTGAGATTTGGTAGGGCAGATTAACATATCCATCTGATTAAATGGGACTTGGACAGTGAGCCAGACCAGGAAATTCCTGGGAAACGTGATTTGAGCTGGTGCAGTGGGTCGTGGCATGAGAAATCACAGAGATCCCGGTGCTCTGTAAGCAGGTGACTGAAACACCTGTGAGATAGTCAACTGTTCAACTTAAAAAATAGAGAGAGAGAGAGAGAAAGGACTCTGAGGCAGGGAGCAAGGTGATCAGGCTCAGTGGGTCCCACCCCCACAGGGACAAACAAAATGGTGATTCAAAATGCTCAGGGTTGAGAGTTTTACTGTGGGCTCAGCTGAATCCAGGACAGTGCAGCTCGGTGGGGGAGGGGCGTGCACCACTATGGACACATACTGCCCCTACAGAGGAACACGCCCATTGCAGAAGCAGCCTGCCATTGCTGAGGCAACCCGCCATAACAGAGAGACTCCGCCAACAGGGTGGAGCCCACCACAGTAGGGCAGAGACCTGCAGCAGCAGGGTGGACCTGTTGTAGCAGAGCGGAGACTCGGCAGGCAAATAGTGACTAGACTGCCTCCTAGCTGGGCAGGATAGTGCAATGGATACTCATAAAGAAAGCCCCAACTCCCTGACACAGAGCATCTGAGGGGGAAAAAAAGGGGGGTTTTATAAGTTCTGCTGCAGCAGACCTAAACACACCTGCCCAACAACCCTGAATGAACAACGGAGCTCACAGCTCAGCACTTGAGCTCCTATAAAGTACAGACCGTCTCCTCAAGCAGCTCCCTGACCCCTGTATATCCAAAGAGTCACCTCAAAGAACGACTAATCAGACTGACAAAAAAAAAAAAAAACTCAAAAAAACTCAAAACCTAGCAGAAGACAAGAAATAACTAAGATCAGAACAGAACTGAAGGAGATAGAGACAAGAAAAACCCTACAAAAAATCAATAAATCCAAGAGCTGCTTTTTCAAAAAGATCAACAAAATAGACAGACCACTAGCCAGACTGATAAAAAAGAAAAGAGAGAACAACCAAATAGATGCAATAAAAAATGATAAAAGAGAAATCACCACAGATTCCACAGAAATTCAAACCATCATCAGAGAATACTACAAACAACTCTATGCACATAAACTAGTAAACCAGGAAGAAATGGATAAATTCCTGGACGCCTGTGTCCTTCCAAGCCTAAATCAGGAGGAAGCCGAAACTATGAATAGACCAATAACAAGGTCTGAAGTTGAGGCAGCAATTAAGAGCCTACCACACAAAAAAAGCTCAGGTCCAGATGGGTTCACAGCCAAATTCTACCAGACACACAAAGAGGATCTGGTACCATTCCTTCTGAAACTATTCCAAATAATTCAAAAAGAGGGAACCCTTCCCAAATCATTTTATGAGACCAACATCATCCTGATACCAAAACCCAGCAGAGATTCAACAAGCAAAGAAAACTTCAGGCCAATATCCGTGATGAACATAGATGCAAAAATCTTCAATAAAATACTGGCAAACTGATTGCAACAGCACATTAAAAAACTTATCCATCATGATCAAGTAAGATTCATCCTGGGGATGCAAGGCTGGTTCAACATACGCAAGTCTATAAATGTAATTCACCACATAAACAGAAGCAAAAACAAAAACCACATGACTATCTCAATTGACACAGAGAAAGCATTTGACAAAATTCAACAGCTCGTTATGTTAAAAACCTTCAATAAACTTGGTATTGATGGAATATATCTCAAAGTAATAAATGCTATTTACGACAAACCAACAGCCAATATCATACTTAATGGGCAAAAATTGGAAGCATTCCCTTTGAAATCTGGCACTAGACAAGGATGCCCTCTCTTACCACTCCTATTCAATATAGTACTGGAAGTTCTAGCCAGAGCATTCAGGCAAGAAAAAGAAATAAGGGGTATTCGAATAGGAAAGGTGGAAGCCACATTGTCTCTATTTGCAGACAACATGATAGTATACCTAGAAGACCCCATCACCTCAGCCCAAAAACTCCTGAAACTGATAAGCAACTTCAGCAAAGTCTCAGGATATAAAATCAATGTGCAAAAATCACAAGCATTCCCATACGCCAATAACAGACTTAAAGAGAACCAAATCAAGGACGAACTGCCATTCACGATTGCTACAAAGAGAATAAAATACCTAGAAATACAACTTACAAGGAACGTAAGGGACCTCTTCAAGGAAAACTACAAACCACTGCTCAACAAAATAAGAGAGGACACAAACAGATGGAGAAACATTCCATGTTCATGGTTAGGAAGAATCAGTATCATGAAAATGGCTATACTGCCCAAAGTAATTTACACAATCAATGCTATCCCCATCAAGCTACCATTGACTTTCTTCACAGAACTGGAGAAAACCACCATGAACTTTATATGGAACCAAAAGAGAGCCCGCATAGCCAAGTCAATTCTAAGCAAAAAGAACACAGCGGGAGGCATCACACTACCAGACTTTAAACTATACTACAAGGCTACAGTAATCAAAACAGCATGGTACTGGTACCGAAACAGAGATATAGACCAATGTAAAAGAACAGAGGCATCAGAGGCAACACAACATATCTACAACCATATAATCTTTGATAAACCTGACAAAAACAAGCAATGGGGAAAGGATTCCCTGTTTAATAAATGGTGTTGGGAAAACTGGTTAGCCATGTGCAGAAAGCAGAAACTGGACCCCTTCCTGACACCTTACACTAAAATTAACTTCGGATGGATTAAAGACTTAAACATAAGACCTGGCACCATAAAAACCCTAGAAGAAAATCTAGGCAAAACCATTCAGGACATAGGAGTAGGCAAGGACTTCATGAACAAAACACCAAAAGCATTGGCAACAAAAGCCAAAATAGACAAATGGGACCTAATCAAACTCCACAGCTTTTGCATGGCAAAAGAAACTGTCCCCATAGTGAATCGGCAACCAACAGAATGGGAAAAAATCTTTGCAGTTTACGCATCTGACAAAGGGCTGATATCCAGAATTTACAAAGAACTCAAACAGATTTACAGGAAAAAAAAAAACACAAACAAGCCCATTCAAAAATGGGCAAAGGATATGAACAGACACTTTATAAAAGAACACATACATGAGGCCAACAAACACATGAAAAAATGCTCATCATCACTGGTCATTAGAGAGATGCAAATCAAAACCACATTGAGATACCATCTCACGCCAGTTAGAATGGCAATCATTAAAAAATCTGGAGACAACAGATGCTGGAGAGGATGCGGAGAAATAGGAACACTCTTACACTGCTGGTGGGAGTGTAAGTTAGTTCAACCATTGTGGAAGACAGTGTGGTGAATCCTCAAGGACCTGGTAATAGAAATTCCATCTGACCCAGCAATCCCATTACTGGGTATATATCCAAAGGACTATAAATCGTTTTACTATAAGGACACATGCACACGAATGTTCATTGCAGCACTGTTTACAATAGCAAAGACCTGGAACCAACCCAAATGCCCATTGATGATAGACTGGACTGGGAAAATGTGGCACATGTACACCATGGAATATTATGCACCAATCAAAAATGATGAGTTTGTATCCTTTGTAAGGACATGGATGAATCTGGAGAACATCATTATCAGCAACCTGACACAAGAACAGAAAACGAAATACCACATATTCTCACTCATAGGTGGGTGAGAAAAATGAGAACATATGGACACAGGGAGGGGGGTACTACACACTGGGGTCTATTGGGGGCAATAGGGGAGGGACAGTGTGGGGGGGAGCTGGGGAGGGATAGCCTGGGGAGAAATGCCAAATGTGGGTGAAGGGGAGGAAGGCAGCAAAACACACTGCCAAGTATGCACCTATGCAACTATCTTGCACGTTCTGCACATGTACCCCAAAACCTATAATGCAGTAAAAACTAAAAAAGAAGCAAGAATAATTTAATTATAATATTTGATGATACTGTGCTGATACAATCTCATGCTGCTAATGGAAGTAAAAATGATATAAATGCCATAAAAATTAAAAAATAAAAAAAAGCTATAATTGTGTCATCGATTTCTAGTTTAGTGTTTTGTAGTCAGAGAATATACATTTTATAATTTCAACCTTTAAAATAAAATTTAAGCCGGCAAAGAAAATACAGAAAATAAAACGTAAACAAGTAGAAAAAGATGAACCACAGAGACAGAAAGCATAAAATGGGTATGCGATAAGGTAGGCTTCAAGACAAAAGGATATTACTGAAAAAAAGGGGGGGTTGTAATGTGTCTTATTTATGGAATATCTACATACAGGGATAGCATCAGTGGAACACACTATTGAGGATACAATTTTGTTGCATAACTTTTCCTACAAACCATTTTTCTAATGGGACTCAATTTTTTTAGCATTATATTTAAAATCACTTAGTATGTTTAGGTCAGCAAAGAACATATTCTTCAGTGAAATTTTTTCTTCTTCTAGGAAGAGCTGACATGTGTGAAAGTACTGATTTCGTCCTAAATTCATTTGAAAGCTTTTTCTTAGAAAAAGCTATTTGAGTCACTAGTTCTGTGTTGTAGACTTTTGAGAAGTTCCTTTTATACAAATGATAAAAAGAAAGCAATAGGATACTCATTGGATTTATGAAGAATTAGGATGGAATGGCTAAAGACTGGGGTCAGAGACTTGACTACCTTTTGTTATAGTATAATTAACTTCACATACAGCATTGTGGCAAGTCAAAAGATGCTTCATACATTCTATCTGGTGATTATAAAAGTGATAAATAAGATTTCTATTATCTTTTGGAGTGCTATTTGATCGTGCCCTAAATGCAGTAAAGGAAGAGAAATGTTCCTCTTACCTCATGTTTGGAATTGCTAAAATGTAGCAAAAACCCAACTTGACCTTCAAGGTAGTTTGAAACGTGCCTGCCTCGGTTTTACTTCTCACGTATTGCATGTCATTGAGTATAAGGAAATGTGAGGCAATTACTCATTTGTTGCCACTGGCTTATTTTTAGCCCTTTAAGGTTGGATAGATCTCTGCCTTTAGACATTCCTCCTGTTTGTTTCTTTCCCTTATTGTCAAGAGTCTGACAATTGCTTGCCTGTGCATTATTAGCCTTATGCTCTTTCTTCTGGGAGATAATAAAGGTCAAACATCCCTTAAACTAGTGAAGTATTTTCGAATCAATAAAGCAGGATTCAGATTGCTTAAAAAGTGGATTTATTTTTAAAAAAGAGGCTTAATGTTTTAGTTGTCAAAAAATTGTGAATACTAGAAGCTTATTTTTTTTCCTCCTACATGATTAGCTCATCGGAAATTCTTTACTTGCCTTTTTGTGTTATCTAATAAAATAAGAGAATAATGATTACAGGAAATGAATCTTGAAGGTACAAAGTGTAGATCAGACAGTTCATTCATCAATTACAAATAAAGCTCTATAATTTAGCTCATTATATTTTATAGAAATGTGAACCTTTTTTCTTTTCTTCCACTCTTCCATTCTTTCTTCCATCTTTCTTTCCTTTGCTTCCTTCCCTTCCTTCCTTACCAATGCTTTCCCTCCTAGACCACAGTTTGACTTAAAAATCTAGAAACAACAGAAGTAATGCCACACACCTACAACCATCTGATCTTTGACAAACCTGACAAAACAAGCATAGGGAAAGGATTCCCTGTTTAATAAATAGTGTTGGGAAAACTGGCTAGCCATGTACAGAAAGCTGAAACTGGACCCTTTCCTTACAACTTATATGAAAATTAACTCCAGATGGATTAAAGATTTAAACATAAGACCTAACACCATAAAAAAGCCTAGAAGAAAACCTAGGCAATACCATTCAGGACATAGGCATAGTCAAGGACTTCATGACTAAAACACCAAAAGCATTGGCAACAAAGGCCAAAATAGACAAATGGGATCTAATTAAACTAAAGAGCTTCTGCACAGCAAAATAAACAATCATTAGAGTGAACTGGCAACCAACAGAATGAGAAAAATTTTTGCAGGCTACCCATCTGACAAAGGACTACTGTCCAGAATCTTCAAAGAACTAGAACAAATATACAAGAAATAAACAACCCCATCAAAAATTGGGCAAAGAATATGAACAGACACTTTTCAAAAGAAGACATTTATGTGGCCAACAAACATATGAAAAAATGCTCATCATCACTGGTCATTAAAGAAATGCAAATCAAAACCACATTGAGATACCATCTCACAGCAGTTAGACTGGCAATCATTAAAAAATCTGGAGACAACAGATGCTGGAAAGGACGTGAAGAAATGGGAATGCTTTTACATTGTTGGTGGGAGTATAAATTAGTTAAACCATTGTGGAAGACAGTGTGGCAATTTCTCAAGGATCTAGAACTAGAAATTCCATTTGACCCAGCAATCCCATTACTGGGTATATATCCAAAGGATTATAAATTATTCTATCATAAAGACACCTGCACAGGTATGTTCATTGCAGCACTGTTCACAATAGCAAAGTGGTGGAACCAACCCAAATGCCCATCAATGATAGACTGGACAAAGAAAATGTAGCACATGTGCACCATGGAATACTATGCAGCCACAAAAAAGGATGAGTTCATTTCCTTTGCAGGGACATGGATGAAGCTGGAAACCATCATTCTTAGCAAACAGACACAAGGACGGAAAACCAAACATTGCCTGTTCTTACTCATAAGTGGGAGTTGAGCAATGAAAACACTTGGACACAGGGAGGGGAACATCACACATGCGGGTCTATTGAGGGGTGGGGAGTTAGGGGAGGGATAGCCAGGGGTGGGTGGTTTAGGGAGAGATAACATTAGGAGAAATACCTAATGTAGATGATAAGGGGATGGAGGCAGCAAACCACCATGGCATGTGTATAGCTACATAACAATCCTGCAAAATCTGCACATGTACCCCAGAACTTAAAGTAAAATAAAAAAAAAATCTAGAGACTAGTCATATATAAGTTCTAAGTTTGCTTTCATCTCTAACATTTTAAGCTTTAGTTTCTTATGTAATAACTCTCTTTGTGTGAGTCCTGGGAGGCTGGTCTACTATGAAGTCCTGGTGTGTTTAAAGGCACCATGATTATGAAGTCTTGCTTGATCAGTGGACAAGTCTTGTGGCTTTTGCTACTTGGTGGCAAGGCTGATAAAAATTAAAGTGACACCCAGAAAATGGCTCCTCCCCTGAAGGAGTTAGAATAAGATAGTGAAGATAAGGAAATGTCAGAAAATGATGATCACAGTGTGAAAGTGGTCATCATGTCTCAGGAAAAAAGACAAGGAGGCTACCACAACTCTGGCAAAGAAGGGGGTAGTTTCCAAACAAAATAAAGTTGCTGTTGCCACATATACCAAGAAAGCAGCTGTTACTCCAGGCAAAAACGCATTAGCATGTATCCCAGAAGACAGTTACTGGCCAAAGCAGTCATGGCACCTTCTAAGAAGGGAGCCACACCAGGCAAAATGCTGGTTAGCAACCCATGGTTAAAATGGGTTTTAACCAGCCAATGGGGCAAAGAATGGCAAGGATTTCAAAAATGAAGACAATAATGATGAGGAGGATAAGGACAGCAGAGGATGCTGTGGATGAAGGTGAAAATGAGAATGAGGATGAATTTGAGTCAGCAATTGTGAAAAAATGAGTTGCTTTCTTTGTATCGGAGGACAAAGGTTCTGATGATGTCAAAGATAAAATTCATGATGAGAAAGATGAGTTTTCAGAAGAAGCTATGGAGGCAGTATCAGCCAAAGGAAAGAAAGTCATCTGTAAAAGCAGTTCCTGTGAAAGCCTAGAGCTTTCTGACAATGAAGATGAAGAGAAGATGATGATGAGGGAGAGGAGGAAAAAGAAGATGATGATGTGGAGGAGAATGAAGGGAAAGATCCTATCAAAGAAGTACCTGGAAGGAAATTACTAAACAGAAAGAAGCTCATAAAGCCATGAAATAGAAAGTGGAAGCCACAGAACCAACCCTGGCTTTCAGTCTCTTTGTTGGAAACCCAAACTCGAACAAATCTGCACCTGTCTTTTTTTTTTTTTTTTTTAATTTCATTGCAGCACTGTTTACAATAGCAAAGAACTGGAACCAACCCAAATGCCCAACGATGATAGACTGGACTGGGAAAATGTGGCACATATACACCATGGAATATTATGCACCTGTCTTAAAAATTAGTATCAGTGGACTTTTTGCCAAAAACGATCTTACTATTTTGAATATCACAATTTGTATGACCAGCGAGTTTGGCTATGCTGATTTGGAATCGTCTGAAGAACCAGATTTGAAACTCATTAATTTAGAAGTCTTGGAAATGAAATTAAACTAGAGAAAAAGATGGTAAGAAAAATAAACATGAAACAAAACGTTTGGACAAAAATCTCCCTACAAAAGCACTCGGGATGAATTTAAAGAAGTGTTTAAAGATGCTGTGAAGATCAGATTAGTCAGCAATGATGGGAAGAGTAAAGGGATTGCTTATACTGAATTTAAGACAGAAGTCGATGCAGAGAAAATCTTTGAAGAAAAGTAGGGAGCAGAGATCAACCTGCTCTCTATTTGCTTCTGCTACAATGGAGAGATAAGTCAAAGTCAAAACCATAGAGGTGAAAAGAATCAACTTGGAGTGTTGAATTCAAAACTCTTGTTTAATCAACATCTCCTACAATCAACAGAAAAAACTTCAGAAAGTATTTGAGAAGGCAACTTTTTTTATTATTATACTTTAAGTTCTGTGGTATATGTGCAGATCATGCAGGATTGTTACATAGGTATACACATGCCATGGTGGTTTGCTGCCTCCATCCCCCCATCATCTACATTAGGTACTTCTCCTAATGTTATTCCTTCCCAATCCCCTCCCTGCTATCCTTCCCCTTCCCCTTCACCCCCCAACAGGCCCCATGTGTGATGTTCCCCTCCCTGTGTCCATGTGTTCTTGTTGTTCAACACCCACTTATGAGTGAGAACTCATGCAGTGTTTTGTTTTCTGTTCTTGTGTCAGTTTCCTGAGAATAATGATTTCCAGATTCATTTATGTCTCTGCAAAGGACGTAAACTCATCCTTTTTTATGGCTGCATAGTATTCCATGGTATATATGTCTCAAGTTTTCCCCATCCAGTCTATCATTGATGGGCATTTGGGTTGGTTCCAGGTCTTCGCTGTTGTAAACAGTGCTGCAATGAACATTCGTGTGCATGTGTCCTTATAGTAGAACGATTTATAATCCTTTGGATATATACCCAGTAATGGGATTGCTGGGTCAAATGGAATTTCTATTTCTAGGTCCTTGAGGAATTGCCACACTGTCTTTCACAATGATTGAACTAATTTACACTCCCACCAACAGTGTAAAAGTGTTCCTCTTTCTCCACATCCTCTCCAGCATCTGTTGCCTCCAGATTTTTTAATGATTGCCATTCTAACTGGCATGAGATGGTATTTCAATGTGATTTTAATTTGCATTTCTCTAATGACCAGTGATGATGAGCATTTTTTCATGTTTGTTGGCTGCATGTCTTCTTTTGAAAGTGGGTGAAGGGGAGGAAGGCAGCAAAGCACACTGACATGTGTGTACCTATGCAACTATCTTGCACGTTCTGCACATGTACCCCAAAACCTATAATGCAATAAAAATTTTAAAAAATTTAAAAAAAAATTAAAAAAAGTATATATAGATATATATAAAAGCAACTTTTATCAGAGTCCTAGAACTAAAATGGAAAATATGAAGGGTATGCATTTCTCAAATTTGCTTCATTTGAAGATAGCAAAGAAGCTTTAAATTTTATAATAAATTAAGGGCAGAACAATTAGTCTGGTGTTGCAAGAATCCAGATGCAAGATACCAGCTATCGAAAACATTGTCAAAGGCCCATCTAAGAATCACACTGAAAAGACATTAAAGGATTCATTTGATGACACTATTTGTGTAAGAACAGTTATTGGCTATCCTCAAAAGGGGCTGGTTTTGTAAAATTCAACAGTGAACAAGATATCAAAGCCATGAAGGAGGCCATGGAAAGTGGTGACATTGATGGACACAAAATTACCTTGGGCTGGGCCAACCCTAAGGAGAAGGTAGCTTGGGTGGTTATGGCAGAGGAGGCTTTGAAGGCCAAGGTGGATTTTGTGGCAGAAGCTGGGGAGGCTTTGAAGGGTAAGGAGGCCTCCTAGGAGCCTAGGAGGAGGAGGAAAACACAAGCCATATGAAAGAAGTCAACGTTTGAACAGTTTCTTTTGTCCCCCATCTTTCCTTCTTCCATTTGAAGGAAAGGGGTTTTTACATCGGTGCTGATCAATGGCAGAGCCTTTTGAGAACATTTCAAGACAATGTACAGTGCTGTGGTCTACCTAGAAACCTATACAGATAAAATGTAAAGGACAATATTCTATTGGTTTTAGTTGGAAATTTATATTAATCTTTTAAAGAGATGTGTGACAGTGTCTCAGACAAAAGCATAATAAGAATAAAAATCAATACCAAGAATGTCTCTCAAAACCATACAATTTCATGGAAATTGAACAATCTGCTTCTGAATGACTTTTGGATAAACAATGAAATTAAAGCAAAAATGAATAATTTTTTTAAAATGAATGAAAACAAACATACAACATACCAGAATTTCTGGGACACAGTTACAGAAATATTAACAGGCAATTTTATACTGCCAAATGCCAAACTATTATTACATATAGAGGAACATGAAAAACAAGGGCAAACCAACTCCAAAGCTCACAGATGGTAACAAACAAACAAACAAACAAAAGCAAAGAAACAAAAACAAAACAACTCCAAAATCAAAACAAAAACCCAAATCAGAGCTAAACTGAATAAAACGACTACTAACGAGGTTAATTTAAAAAATCAGGAGAAAATGAAAACAGACACAATCAGAAATGATGAAGGGGACATTACCACTGACCCGCAGAAATACAAAATCTCTCAGGGACAATTATTATCACCTCTATGCACACAAACTAGAAACTAAGAAGCAATAGATAAATGACTGGAAACATACATCCTTCCAAGATAAAACCATGAAGAAATTGAAACCCCGAACACACTAGTAATAAGTTTCAAAACTGAATCAGTAATAAAAATCCTGCCAATCAGGAAAAATTCTGGAAAAGACAGATTCATAGCCAAATTCTATCAGACTGACAAAAAAAGAGCCAGTACCCACCCTACTGAAAGTATTCAAAAAAATATCAAGGATGAGGAACTCCTCCCTAACTTATTTTGTGAGGCCAGCATCATTCTGATACCACAACCTCGCAGAGACACAATGAAAAAATAAAAATTCAGATCAACATCCCTGATGAACATAGATGTAAAGTTTCCTGACAAAATACTAGCAAACCACATTCAGCAACGCAAATCTAACATGATCAAGTAGACTTTATTTCTGGGATGCAAGGTTGATTCAACATCCACAAATCAATAAATGTGATTTATCCCATAAACAGAACAGCAACAAAAAATTCTGCCTAATGATCTCAATAGATGCAGAAAAGGCTTTGGATAAAATTAAATATCCCTTCAGATTAACAACCCTCAAGAAACTAGGCATCAAACCTACTCACCTCAAAATAATAAGAGCCATCTCTGACAAGTCCACAGCCAACATCATACTGAATGAGCAAAGCTAGAAACGTCCTCCTTGAGAACTGGAACTAGACAAGGATGACTACTCTTACCACCCTTATTCGACATAATATTGAAAGTCCTAGCCAGAGCTGTTAGGCAAAAGAAGAAAATAAAGGGCATCCAAATAGGAAGAGAGAATATAAAAATGTGTTCACAGATGATATGATTTTATATGTAGAACACTTCATAGTCTTTGTCCAAAGACTCCTAGAACTGATAAACACCTTTAAGAAAACAGAGTTGCAAGAAACGAAATCAATGTATAAAAATCAAGAGCAATTCTATACACCAGTAACATTCAAGCTGAGAGCCAAATCAGAAGTATAATACCATTCACAATAGCTACAAAAAGAATGAAATACTTAGGAATATAGCTAACTGGGGAAGTGAAAAACCTTTACAACAAGAAGTACAAAACAATGCTGAAAGAAATCAGAGATGACACAAATGGAAAAACATATCATGCTTATGGATAGGAAGAATCAATATTGTTAAAATATTGCCCAAAGAAATTTATAGACTAATTGCTCTTCCTAGCAAAGTATCAATGACATTATTTACAAAATTAGAAAAATAATTCTAAAATTTCTTTGAGAAAGAGCCTGAATAGCCAAAGCAACCCTATGCCAAAAGAGCAAAGCTTGAGGCATCACATACCTGTCCTCAAACTGTACTGTAATTATACAGTAACTAAAACAAGAATGGTACGGATGTAAAAAACAAGACACATAGACCAATGGAATAGGTTTGAGAACCCAGAAGTAAAGCTGCATGTGTACAGCCATCTGATCTTTAACAAAGCCAACAATAACAAGCAATGGGAAGTGAAATTCCTATTCGATAAATGATGCTAAAATAATGGACTAGCTATATGTAGAAGATTGAATCTGGATTTCTACCTTTCACCATATTTAAAAATCAACTCAAGATGAATTAAAGACTTAAATTGAAAACCTAAAACTATAAAAACCCTAGAAGAAAACAGGAAATACCATTCTGAACATTGGCCCTGGCCAAGACTTCATGGCAAAGATTTCAAAAACAATTGCCACAAGAACAAAAATGGACAAGTGGGACCTAATTAAACTACAGAATTTCTGCACAGCAAAATAAACAATTAATCGAGTAAACAACCAACCTATAGAATGGAAGAAAATATTTGCAAACCATACATCCAACAAAAGCTGAATATCTAAAATCTATAAGGAATTTAAGCAAAAAACAACCTCATTAAAAAATGGACAAAAAACATAAGCAGACACTTCTCAAAAGAAGACAGACAAGGAGCCAATAAACATAGGAAACAGTGCTCAATAATGCTAATCATTAGAAAAATGCAAATCAAAACCAAAATAAGATACCATCTCACACCAGTTAGAATGGCTGTTGATAAAATTCAAAAAATAACAGATGCCAGTGAGGTTACAGAGAAAGAAGAAAGCTTATATACTGTTGGTGGGAATGTAAATTGGTTCAGCTATCACAGAACTCCATATGGCAATTCCTCAAAGAACTTAAAACAGAACTTCCATTCAACCCAGCAATCTCATTACTAAGTATACACCCTCCAAAATAAGTCATTGTACCAAAAAATGCATGCACGCATACATTCGTTGCAGCACTATTCACAATAGCAAAGACATGGAATCACCCTAGATGCTCATCAATGGTGTACTGGAAAAACAGAATGTAGTACATATACACCATGGAATACTATGCAGCTATGAAAAACAATAAGATCATGCCAATTGCTGCAGCATGGATGGAGCTGGAGGTTATTATCCTAAGTAAATTAATGCAGGAACAGAAAACCAAATACCACATATTCTCTCTTAGAAGTGGAAGTTAACCATTAAGTACACCTAAACACAAAGAAGTGAACAGTAGGGCCTACTTGAGGGTGGAGGATGGGTGGAGGGTAAGGCCATAGAAACTGTCTACCAGATGTTATGCTGATTACCTGGGTGACAAAATGATCTGCATATCAAACTTCCATGACATGCAGTTTACCCATCTAAAAAGCCTGCACGTGTCCATGGAACCAAAAATATAAGTTGGAAAGAAAGAAAAGAGATTAGTGATGGAGCTTGCCCTTATCTGTAAGTTTTGGATTTATATTGTTTTATCCCATGTATAAACGGTTTTTGTCATACACATGCTCCTTTCTGTGAGTGTTGTGGGGGAGCGTGTTTTAAAGAAAAGTAGAATGTTTTATCATGGTTTGGCTTCAGTGGCTTTAGTATAACTTAAAAGTCAACTCTGGTGCCAGGAAAAAAAAGAAACTCTCCTTGACACTTATTATAATCATTCTTTTTTGGAATTTTGCTACAAGCAAACTTCTTGCTAAAAAGTGTAAATGTACTGCTTTTCTCTTACCTAATGCTTTCATATAGTTTGCTTTCTGACATTCCAGTAATCTTCATGGCAGTAATTCTTTCCAGGTACAAATTTATCTGGAAAGTCTTTTAATATCTTAGTAAGTGATCTGTGGAATGACCACTGGGAAACTTTCATTGTAAGGTTGTTTGAGTAGGAGATTAAGAAAACTGCTTCAAGAAAAAAAGTCAAGGATGCATCTCCCTGGAAGGAAGGGGAAATTATGAATGTAATAATGGAAGAAAAGCCCTATGTATGAAATAATTCTTTCGTTAAACCACTAACTCTTAAAAGGTGGAACTTTGAACAGTAACTGATAGTAGTTTTGAGTCAGAGATGATGAAGAATCAGGTTACGTATGATTTTGCCTTTTACCTGAGGGAAGTAAGAGACCACTGCAGGATTTAGAGCTGAGGTATGACATATCTGACTTCAGCTCAGAAAGTATCTCTCTGGCTGTATTGACAAGGCCAGGGAGAAAAGCATGTAAGTAGCGAAACCTGTTCAAAATCCAATGCAATAATCTAGGTAAGAGATGATGGTAGCATGGACAAGGAGACGGAGAGAAGAGGGTGAAATTTGATCAGATTCTGCATGTATTTTGGAGACAAAGCCAGCAAGACTTTTCTGGTTTGGAAAGCAAGAGAGAGGAGTGAAAGTTGACATTAAGGTTTCTGGCTTGAACAACTGGGAAGAAAATAATTGATATCAATTGAAATGTGGAAGGCTGTAGATAGAGCATTTTTGAACAGAATTAATTGGAATCCAGCTTGGGACTTGCAAAGTTTGAGGTAGCTATTAGTCATCAAAGTGGCAATGTGGAGCAGGCAGTGGAAGTATTAACTTGGATTTCACAAAAGAGGCCAGCATTAGATATATAAGTTTGGGAATTATTGGCATAAAAAATGGAGGGGAACATGAAGAGACAGTTTGTAATTAGAAAAAAAAAAAAAGAACAAAGGTTGAACACTGTGGTACTTTAACATTAAAAGTTCTAGAAAATAGAAGAAATCATCTAAGAAGACTCAGTAGACGCAATTGTTGAAGTAGGAGAAAAATGAAGAGATTATTTTATCGGAAGTTAAGTGAAAAAGTGTATTTGTAATTTATACACTTTGGGCTGCTACAACTAAGTACCATGGATTGAACAACTTACAAGTAACAGAAATTTATTTCTCACAGTTCTGGAGGCTGAAAGATCAAGTCAGGGTGCCAGTATGATCGGGTTCTGGTGAGGGCCCTTTACTGGGTTGGAGACTTCAGACTCTTTATTGTATCCTTACATAGCAGAAAGAGGGGGAGAGAGCTCTCCGGAGTCCCTTTTATAAGGGCACTAATCCCATTAATGAGGGGTCCATGCCAAGCCAATGACCTAATTATCTCCCCAGGGTCCTCCCTCCTAAAATGACATTGAGGTGAGGATTTTAATATATAAATGATGGGGGACACAAGTATACAGTCTATAATAGTAAGAAGTTTATTTTTAGTGGTGGAGATTAAATGCAAATTTAAAGGAGAGAGGGAATTGAAAAATAACAAGTACAGACAACTCCTTTAGGGTGTTCTGCTGCAAAGAGGAATAAAAAAAATGGAAAGGAAGCTAGTGGGGGAAGTGGAGCCAAAGAATATTTTAAAGATTAAAGAAATAACAGCTTGCTTGCATGTTGATGGGAAAGAGTGAATAGAGAGCAGGAAATCATTGCAAAAAAAGAGAGATAATTGCTGAAGCAATATCTTTGAGTAGGTAAGGAGGACTTTGAGAAGCAATGGGACTGGTTTTAAATAGGAACAGAGAGTTTCCCTATAACAAGAATAAAGGAAATGATATGAAGGTGCAGATGCACATGGATAAATGTAGAAGTACAACTTTATTGAAGTTCTTTTTTCATTGCTGAATTTTCTCAAATAATTAGAAATCAGAGTCAGCTTAGAGTGAGAGCTCTGACTCTCGCTAGACAATCATTAGAGTGAGAAAAAACAGATTTGCCAGGTGGGAGGCCAAGGTGGGTAGATTGCTTGAGGTCAGGAATTCAAGACCAGCCTGGCCAACATGGCAAAACCCCATCTCTACTAAAAATACAAAAATTAGCCAGAGAGGTAGTGGAAGCCTGCAATCCCAGCTACTCAGAAGGCTGAGGCAGGAGAAGTGCTTTAAGCTGGGAGGAGAAGGTTGTAGTGAATTGAGATCACACTACTGTACTCCAGTCTGGGCAACAAGCAAGACTCCGTCTCAAAACAAAAACAAAAACAAGAACAAAAACGAAAATGAAACGTGTTGAATGCTTGAGAAGAGAGTAGAATGTAGGCAATAATTATCTAAGAGAGCAAACAAACGAGGGAAACATGCCATAGTGGCCAGGTGTTTCAGGGGTCCCCAAGAATAAGCCTAGTTTCTATGATTCATTAGGAAGATTCACAGGACTCAGCCTGTAATTCTACTCATCACTATGATTTATTATGGTGAAAGAATGCAAAGTAAAATCAGCAAAATCTATAGGAAATCAGATACAAAGTTCCAAGAGTACTTTTCTGTGGAGTTACATAGGACATGCTTAATTTCTTCAGCAACTGGTTATAAAAACACATGAAACTCTGTTTACCTAGAAAGCTCGTTAGAAACTCATTGCCCAAAGTTTTTATTGGGGATTGATCAGGTAGGCATTCTCTGCCTAGCACATATTAAAATTTCAGACTTCCAGAAGGAAAGCAGGTGTTTGGCATAAATCATTTGCACAAACAGTGTAGGCCCAGTGAGCCATGTTTGTCAGGGAATGGTTGGCAACCTCCTAAAATCCAAGTTTGCATATGGCAGTCAAGGGCCAGTTTTGCAAAGAGCCCTTTCTAAGGATAGCAATCTCAGGCCTGCTATGTTAATTTTTTTTTCTGTACACCAGAATATTTTAAGAGTACACTTGAGGGACATAGTCATCATTTTAAAGTGAAAATAATTAGCATAATTGTGTGTGTGTTTTTTTCTCCAGCCACTGTCAGTCATGGAAAGTAAAGTGTTGGATTTAATCTAGGTAACAATGTTGCAGGTGAGTATGATGAACAACAAAAATGCAAAGAAGTTGAGAGTGTGTATGCAAGGGGGTGATTGTAAATCTTTTGTGAAACTTAAACTGAGTAGTGAGAATAAAGAGAATATGGATGTGTCAATGAACAGTGGGAGGATAGAAAAATTGAGCATAGGATCAAGGAACTATTGGATATGGAGAACTAGAGGAAGAGAACAGGAAGAATATGTGGTGGTCAGAAAGTGGGATGCATGACACTGAGCTTGTGGAGCAGGCATAGCTATTGATAAAGGTGTAGGGTTCACTCATGGGGATGTGACTGAGGTAGGATGAAGAGCAGGATCATTTGAGGAGAGAAGGTTGAAGAATACAAAATAAACCCATTAGAAAGCTCAGATGTGTGGATATTACAGCCACAAATAATTACAGGAGTGGTTTTGGAAAGAATGATAATGAGCCAGGAGTGGACATCTTTGAGAAATGAGGTAGAAGGACTTGAGAATTGGTTGATGACAAAACAGTGAAGGGTAGGGGTGATGTTTGGCCACAGGGATTTAAAGTAGAGGGTTTAGGGAAGAGGGAGTGAGAATGAACAAATGATGAGAGGAGCAAGGAGGATGCATGATGCATGACTCACTTCCAAGCCCAGCACATGAGAGAAAAACAGCCACCACTTTACAGAGCGGGGTGGGATGCAGAGTACTCAGGGAAAGCCAGGTTTCTGCTCTATGTAACAAGAAAGTGAGCAGAATGCTAAGACAGGATGTTGAAGATAGAGACTTTTGCTGGTGATGGATTTTATTAATAATTATTGAAGGCATGATGGAAACATTTTGAAAATGAGTATTTGTGTATGGGGTGGAGGTGAGGAGGAAAGATCATGTTAGAGCCTTGTGGGAATTAAAGTATGAGAGTTCTTGATACATACAGGAATAAATGGCATAATGAGATTGGTTCTGGTGGATTCAAGGAAGTTAGTGACTATAAGTATGGGAGAGTAGTGAGGAGTCATATCTGGGTTTTCCTGATGCCTTTAAACAGAGCTAGGAAATCTGGGAGAGTTTAGTCTCATTGTTGAACTCATGACCTGACTGATGATGGAGGCAGAAGCCTTAGAGTAGAGGCGTCATTGTCTCAGAAGAGTTCAGTCAGTTCTCTCTTGACCCTACTAGGGGAAAAGTTATCTTATATGAGTTAGCTAATCTTTGATCAGTCTCTCAGCCATAGATAAGCTACGGTGTCACTTAGATCTTTACCCATCCTTTGTTTCTTAAACTTAAAAATCATAGTACTTGATTTATACAATAGTGACAATGTAGATCTGTGCCATAAACAGTTTTTGAGATGGATTTGAAAGCCTGAAATACAGAAAGAGAAAAGCAGCAAATAAAGAGAACAGTGCTCATTTTCTTGTTTTCAGCTCCTATATTTGACTGGAGAATTGGGGTCATCAAAGAGTCTTGCTAAATTAAAATAAAAGGAAAAGATAGAAACCTAAGACACTTTCTTAGAGTAAGTTAGTAGTGAGATTTTTTTTTGCTCTTATAAAATTACAAAATATATATTATTTATATGTACTTGAAAGACAAAATATAATGAACTCTATAATTAGATCAGGTGAAATATTTGTGTGAGAATTCTAAACAATTAAAACAACATAAATGAGCTTTATAATTTTTCTTTGTTCAGTCAGTCCTCTACGTTCTCCTTAGAGAAAAAGGAAGGTTACAGTTCTTAGAGATTGAGAAATTTTCCTTGTCTTTTAAATTTGTCATGACCGTAAAAAGATTCTACCCTTCTAATGAAAGGGATTGTTTATAATTTAATCTACATATGCTTTGTGTCATAGTTTAGTGTAGCTGCAGCATCTCCCATCCTACTTCCAACCCATGTGGGAGCAAAATTTGGATCTAGAAACAACTTCCAGATTAGACACAACAAAACTTGTATGTATTTCACATAATTCAACACATGTATATTACTTGTCTATATTATTTTTATATTCAATCATGAAAGCCCTATAATAATTCTGGGAACCAAAATATAATATTAATTTTGCTCATTTGGTCTGTTTCCAAATGTTCCATTTTCTTCCTACTGAAAAATTCATTTCTGTGTAACTTTTAGTAATTTTCGAGTGCTGAGTCACAGTGCTCTGCAGTTTGTCAGCACTGAGAGTGTAGATTGGCTTCTTAAATTAAAAGAGAGACATGAGCCGGTGCTGTGGCTTTTAGGACTGTGGTTTCCTTCTCATTATCAATTATTCCATGGTTAATTTTGAGAATTCCCTTAGGCCTAGGACTCCTTTAGATACAACTTGAGTCTGAGATTCACAGGTATGGATGATACCTAAGCTTTTACTAACAAATTATATGTTGTTTGTGAAAAGACAAATTCTGGGTTGAGAAAGTGAATGGTGGGCATGGATATTAGATAGCACTAGACGGACTCAAATTTGAACTTTAATTCTGCCACTTAATAGCTGTGGGACCTTGGATATGTTATTTAACAATTCTGAGCCTCAGCTTATTTATCTGAAAAATGAATATGCTGCAGCATTGCTGTGAGAGTTTAGACATACTTTCTGTGAAGTCTAGCTATGTGGTACATAGTATTTATTACGAAGATTTATATTGATCATATGACAATGTATTAAATTTCTACTCTAGTTGAAATTTGCCTGCTCTGTTTTCCTTTCGTTCTTTAGGGAAACAAATCATTTGTTTCTCTCTTCCCTGTTTAAACTCTGAGCACAGACAATTCTATCCCCTAGAGTATATCTTGTTTGTGGCTTGTCTGACATTTGGATTAAAGCAGCTATTTGTAATGCCTCTGAGCTTCTTTCCTGTGTGTATCTGCTGCTGGGTTAGTCAATGGCTGCTCTAATGTGATGTAACAACTTGTTTTGTTTAAAGCCAAGGCTGTGATTTGATAGCAGTATCACATTTATGAACACTCCCATTTTCTTTTCTGGTAAAGACGTGACAGCTAATTCCATGTTTTTTTTTTCTTCTTTTTATACTAAAGGAATAAATGTTTCAGTTTGTGACAAATTGACCTTTATGGTCTATCTAAAGTGCCAAGTGGACGCTATTAGTTTTGAGATTTGTTCTGCTTGAAGTTTCTAGGAAAAAGATCAGCGATATAGTGATTTTTTTCTAAGCCATAAAAATATAGTAATTTCATTGTCTTTTGTGAGAAATGGAGAGAATGGTTGCCAGGAGACTAAAATGGATCTTAGGGTACTAGATGGAAGAAAGAAAATCTCTCACTAGCTTCTAAAACAAAACCTGCAAACAGAAAATATTCATAGCAGCATTCCCGAATGGCTAGAGCTTTTCACTTGGTTGGACACAGCAATAAAACTTGTCCAGAAAATAAAGCCAGACATTTTATGCCTACACATATTTTGGGGATAAAAGACATTGAAGATTCCTCTTTTAGACTCATTTTAAACCCACACACAAAAATCTTCATATTATTACAGCCCCTAACTTACCTATATTAGTTGTTCAGCATCATGACGTTTTTATCCACCCTCCCTATACTTTACCTATTGTTATGTTTTATTGTTTGTATTTTTTTTGTTTATTTTCTTTGTGACCACTGATGTTTTCCAATGACTGGTTTCAGGTCTGACTATGTGAATCTTGTCTACAGAGTGTAATTAATGCCAAAATCTAGCATGGGAATCTCTTTCCTTGTAATTTCATATGGTAAGGAATACTCTAAGCACTGGGGAGGAAGTAGAGAATTGACAGGTGCTGATATGGTTTGGTTATAACCCCATCCAAATCTCATCTTGAATTGTAGCTCCCATAATTCCCACATGTTGTAGGAGGGTCCCAGTGGGAGGTAATTGAATCATGGGGCCAGATGGAAGCCACATTCCATCTGTGGCTTCCATTCATCTACAGCAGATTATTTCTTGTTATTCTTAGTTTCTGTTGTTCTATGGATCAACCATTGTGTGGTAACCGATATTTCGTCAGTCCTGTGTTTTTTTTTTCTCAGAATTACTTAACTTCTGAGAATTGCTTGGTGCTTTCTCTATATATGAAAAATTTAATCCTTTGCAAAATATGTATTGGCTATCAAAGAACTTTTACCTCAGTGTTGACTATGCAAAAGTAGTATGTACTGAATATTTTTTAGGAATCAAACTCAAATGCCTTCACAGACCAGGCAGGTAACACATATGTAAAGGAGGGAGGTAGGGACGTAGAAGAAAATGAGGGAAAGTAAAGTCTGGGGTAAGAGAACATTATATGACTTGCGTACATATCTACAAGTTAATTTTTTTTTTATCACTGCCTAAACAGACAAACCACTGCTGTCTCCCACTGGTAAAATTGTTGATGACAAATATTGCTTCAATTTAATTATTATATTAACTTACTAGGGACAGATTTCATTATTACTATTTTACAGATAAGAAAATTGAGGCTCAGAGAATTTAGATAATTTGTTTGAGGTCATAGTGAAGATTAGGAAGCAGAAATTTAAAATCATATCCTCTGGATCTAAATCCTTTGTTAATTCCCTGTATAGAGCTGCTTTCACAGCCTTGAATATACCCCAAACTGATAAAAATAACTCATTCATCCAAAAATTATTTATTATGTGCTAGTCTAAGCTCTGAAAAGGAAGTAGAGAATTGGCCAGAAAAAACTGCCTTTGCACCTGTGTAGTCTGTTCCTATGCTGCTAATAAAGCCAAACCCAAGAATGGGTGTCATATAAAGAAAAAGAGATTTTATGGACTCACAGTTCCACATGGCTGGGGAGTCCTCACAATCATGGCAGAAGGCAAAGAAGGAACAAAGACATGTCTTACATAGTGGTAGACTAGAGAAAGCTTGTTCAGGGGAACTCCAATTTATAAAACCATCAGATCTCATAAGATTTATTCACTATCACAAGAATGGCAAAGAAAAGACCTGGCCCCATGATTCAATTACCTCCCACTGGGACCCTCCTACAACATGTGGGAATTATGGGAGCTACAATTCAAGATGAGATTTGGGTGGGGTTATAACCAAACCATATCAGCACCTGTCAATTCTCTACTTCCTCCCCAGTGCTTAGAGTATTCCTTACCATATGAAATTACAAGGAAAGAGATTCCCATGCTAGATTTTGGCATTAATTACACCTGGAGACTCCCTGAAATATGTAGGAACATTTGTTGGCTGTATATATTTGAATGTTTGTGGAGAACTAGAACATGGGTAGAATATTCACAATGTTAGCAAGATTCTTAAAGCAGTTATTGTCCCCAATTTAAAGAAAACCAAGTTAAAGGTTACTGGTTTAAACTGTTTTTCCTTTCCTTTCCCAATAGCACAACAAGAGGCTACTTATGAAAAGTGCATATTAAATATATATTAATTATGAATTACAAATGGGAGGATAATTGGCATTTAAAAAACTTGAAAATATGCTTTTATAAATTTTTGAAACCAAATAACTCATATGTTGCAATGCCTATTTAAATGAAAACTTACATTTTATTTGTAATTTTTGATAGTTAAATTTTCCTATAACTTGTATAATGTCTAGTCTACAAGATTATATTAAAATTATGTTTACTTGATTATCCCTTTCTTTATGTATTTCTTCTGCTACAGAAATTGTGGAAATATATTTACCTATTCTTCATTTTTATTTGTAAAATATAAATGAAGAATAAGTGATAACCACATGGGTTTACTTTTTTGTTGTTATAGATGTTTTTATTTTTCATCAAGTGATTTTAATGAAAATATTAACTGGTATTTTAACTTGGAACACTGCTCATAATATCTAAGTTAAATGGATATATGCCATATAGATTAATTTATTAAATATTTCTGGGAGAATATCTGGTAAAAAAAGAAAAATTTCCCCCTTGATAGAGAAATCCTCATTACAGTGAACAACTGCTGATTTAAAAATGTATCTGAAGAAGTCACAAACACCCCTTCTAGTTAAAAAAAAATTCACGAAGAGTTCATGGTGAAGTCTGTAAAACATAGTGCATTTTAGTTGTCCTGTTTCTCATTGCAACTGTTGGAAGCTACCCAACTCTTCTGGTTAGGTGTTACTTTTCAAAGTTAATGAGTAGATCCAAATATATGTGTATTCAAAACTGCTCCTAGGCCTTGTAATATTCTGAGCACAGTCTATGCTGATTTTTTACCTCTTCAGAGCAAAGGTAATATTTGTCACAATGTGACTATCTTTAAACTGCCTCAAAATAAATAAAAGCCTTGTGATGTGAAATTCACTTTGTTATCCTTGAAATGCTACTGGATACAGGGCATTTCTTTATGTTTTAAATGGTTAGAATTTTGTTTTTCTCCCTGCATGATTTAAAATGTCACCGATGATCAAAATTGTTCTTTGTGTTTTGTCTGACTCCTATTTCTTCCTCTCTCTTGAAGCAGCCCCTCTGATGTTGTCATCCATCTTTTTTGGTTGAGGTACCCGATGTGACATCCAAAAAACTAGCCAATCAGTCTGTAGGCTACTAATATATATGCCTCGGTAACCGGTTTACTTTTTAATTTTTATTCTTCTTTTCTTAGTTATATAATTAATTATAGGTATTTACTTTTCTTTGTGTACTCAACGAAGATTTTTGTCAGTCTTCCTGCTTATGGCATCTATGTTAATTCATGCCTGAACTGGAGGAAAAACAAGTGTCTTAAAAACTACCAAATTATTCCAAGGCATCTACTGTTAATATATTTCTCTTTTGCCTTGGATCAAATGTAATTTATTGCTCATTTATCATAGTTTATGCACATTAAGTATCCTGGTCTTATTACCAGCAGTACCTTGCTACCTGACACATGTTTTTTATTTAGCATATAGTTTTATTTTTAAAAAATATGTTCTAAAAATTGTAAATTGGCCAAGTGTAATGGATTTAATTGTATTCATCAAACAGATATGTCTAAATCTTGACCCTTGGTACTACAGATGTGACCTTATTTAGAAAAGGTCTTTGCAGATGTAATTAGGTAAGAAAATTAGGTTGAGATTATCTAATTATGGTGGGCCTAATAAAAGGTATGACAATGTCTTTATAAATGACAGAAATGGAGACAGGCATGGTGGCAAATGCCTGTAGTCCTGGCTCCCTGCTTCTCAGGAGGCTAAGGTGGGAGAATCACTTGAGCCCAAGGGTTAGAAGCCAACTTAGGCAACATAGTGAGACCCATCTCTAAAGAAAAGGTAAAATAAGACACAGAAAACAAAAAGCCACAGGCAGACACCAGGAAATCCATGGGAAGGCACAGGCAGAGATTGGAGTGATGTGTCTGTAAACCAAGGAACAGCACGATTGCCAACAGCTATCGTAACTTAGGAGAGGCATTAAACAGATCCTCCCTTTAAGTCTCCAGAAGGAATGATAAACAAAAGACCTTTCCTTTTTCTATTAGTAAATGAAGTATATGAATGAACTTTAAAATCATGAACAAATGTTGCCTATTATTTTAGAGGGCTCAACAAATTGATCATCACTGAGGAGAAATAAAAGTATAACTCAAAGCCTTTATTCTGGGCAGTCTGACTGGCTTTACATTTCAGGAGCAAAGATTTTAGACAATCTTAAATCTGTGCAAAGGGAATTATTTGTTCCAGTACTCTAAGATGGAGTTGAAGCAGAAAATGGCTTTATGGTGTGTATTTTTTCTCAATGGGTCAGGTAGTAAAATATTATGCCTTAAAGCTATTTTCATCCTCTAATCTATGAGAACTTAAGAGAGTGTTTATTTGACTGGATAGTGTTGAGGCCTAGTGCATTAGTGGTCAACCATCAAGACTAAACCGGTGGTTTAACCATTCCTTGTATGTTTCCTAAGTGGCTTTAACTTTCTGCAGATGCATCTTTGAAACAAATGAAGTAAACTTTTCATGATTTGTCAGCTATATAACCTGTGCTTTGCTTTTGATGTCAAGACCTCTTCTTTTGGTGCTGGTAGCTAAGTAGTGGAGATAACATGTCTATCTTAGAAGTTTAGAAGAATGCACCATTAACCATTTAAAATAATACTTCAGGATGCTGATTTGTTCACATACCTAAGGACAAACCCTAATGCATGGAAATATAAATTTTATACATCTGTAGAAAGCTAATTTACACTCACTTCCTTTCTATCATGGGGATACATATGTGTGATCCAATAATGATTGTCATAATCAATTTTTTCTTTTTGAAGGAAGAAAACAATCTTAAATTTAGTTTAATTCTTTTTAAAGAAATTTTACATTCTCCCTCTGAATGGCAGTGTTGCTTATCTGTTTGACAAATTTAATCCCATGGCTTTAGAATAGATATTGAGGTTGATGGAAGAGAGGAAAATAGGAAAGTGAAAAATAATTTAATAGTAGTATTCCCACATGAGATGCATGGCGTTTCCAGAAGAAGAACTAATCAACAGCCTCAAGAAACATAAAAATGCGTGCGTTGAACCAGAACTGGCAGCTTGATTTTGTCCTCTGCTATGGGTATGTCCTTGATTTCATCACTCTTTCTCTGCTAGATTTCCCAGGGAATGAAGTCTTCAGGCTTTTATGTGCTTCCTTTCAAGTGAGAGCTGTAGGTGTGAAAAATTTTGAAAGCTGTAGTAAACAAACTTCTGCTGAGAGGATGAGAAAAGTCACGAAACTAAACTTTGAGGTGATTTTCTGTCAAACTGCAGTAGTTAGTAATACAGCAGAAAGAACCATCATTAGAATTCTTTTTTATGTGGGCTAGAATGAGGAATGCTTTTCTAGTATAGGAATGAGATAATGATATCTATGAGAATACCACTCGAACAATAGGCTCACAAAGACAGGGGTTAGGCTAACCTCCTGTACCCAATGCCTGGCATGAAGTAAGGATCTCCATAAATTTTAGGTGATTGAATGAATATATGAAATCAGTAATATATCAATTGTATTTTCACTATATATATATATATATATATATATATATATATATATATATATATTTATTTATTTATTGAGATGGAGTTTCACTCTTGTTACCCAGGCTGGAGTGCAATGGCGTAATCTTGGCTCACGGCAACCTCCGCCTCCTGGGTTCAGGCAATTCTCCTGCCTCAGCCTCCTGAGTAGCTGGGATTATAGGCACGCGCCACTGTGCCCAGCTAATTTTTTGTATTTTTAGTAGAGACGGGGTTTCACCATGTTGACCAGGTCTCGATCTCTTGATTTTGTGATTCACCCGCCTCGGACTCCCAAAGTGCTGGGATTACAGGCGTGAGCCACTGCGCCCGGCCCATTCACAATATATTTTAAAAAATATTGCTACTTTGCTTTCTTTAATGCTTCTTAATGCTTACATAGGTGATATTTCCAATGAATGAGAGGTAAATCTTTCAAAATACAAAAAGCTGTAAATTGTACATATGACCTCTTGTTTTATTTTTATTTATTTTTTAAAATGTAATTTGCATTTATTAAAATTTTTAAGTAGTTTTGGGACACAGGTGGTTTTTTGTTACATAAATAAGTTCTTTAATAGTGATTTCTCAGATTTTGGTGCACCCGTCATCTGAGCAATGTATATACTGTACCAAATTTTTTTTATTACTTACACCTTCTCCTGCTCCCCTCGCAACACCCCAAATCCATTATATAACTTTTGTACCTTTACATCTTCATAGCTTAGCTCCCACTTATAAGTGAGAACATAAGATATCTGGTTTTCCATTCCTGAGTTATGTCACTTAGAATAATGGTCTCCAACTTCATCCAGCTTGCTGTGAATGCCATTGTTTTGTTCCTTTTCATGGCTGAGTAGTATTCCTTTGTGTGTGTGTGTCGTGTGTGTATACACATCACATTTTCTTTATCCACTTGTTGATTGATAGGTATTTAGGCTGGTTCTATATTTTTGCAACTGAAAATTGTACTGCTATAAAAACATGGATTCAAGTGTCTTTTTCATATTATGACTTCTTTTACTCTGGGTTGATACTCAGGAGTGGAATTGCTGGATCAATAGTAGTAATACTTTTAGCTCTTTAAGGAAACTCCACACTGTTTTCCATAGTGGTTGTACTAGTTTACATTCCCACCAGCAGTGTAAAAGTGTCCCCTTTTTACCACATTCATGCCAAAATCTATTTTTTTTAAATTTTTAAATTATGGCCATTCTTGTAGGAGTAAGGTGGTGTCTCATTGTGGTTTAAATTTACATTTGTGTGTCTTCTTTTGGGAATTGTCTATACTTGTCCTTAGCCCACTTTTTAATGGGATTATTTGTTTTTTTTTTTTTCCTTGCTGATTTGTTTGAGTTGCTTGTAGATTCTGGATATTAGTCTTTTTTTAGATGTGTAGATTGGGAAGGTTTTCTACCAGACTGTGGGTTGTTAACTCTGCTGATTATTTCTTTTGCTGTGCAGAAGATTCTTAGTTTAATTAGGTCCCATTTATTTATTCTTTTTGCTATTGCATTTGCTTTTGGGTTTATGGTCATGAAGCCTTTGCCTAAGCCAATGTCTAGAAGAGTTTTTCTGATGATATCTTCTAGAATTTTTATGGTTATAGGTCTTAGATTTAAGTCTTTATCCATCTTGAGTTAACTTTTTGTATAAGGTAGAAGATGAGGATCCAGTTTCATTCTTCTGCTTGTGGCTTGCCAGTTATCCCAGTAACATTTGTTGAATAGGGTGGCCTTTCCCCACTTTATGTTTTTGTTTGCTTAGTCAATGATAAGTTAGTTGTAAGTATTTGACTTTATCTCTGGGTTCTCTATTCTGTTCCATTGGTCTATGTACCTATTTTTGTACCAGTACCATGCTTGGTGAGTATAGCTTTATAGTTTGAAGTTGGGTAATGTGATACCTTCAGATTCATTCTTTTTGCTTGGTCTTACTTTGACTATGTGGGCTCCTTCTTGGTTATATACGAGTTTTAGGATATTTTTTTCTAGTTCTGTGAGGAATGATTATGGTATTTTGATGGGAATTGCATTGAATGGGTAGATCGCTTTTGGCCATATGGTTATTTTCACAATATTGTTTCTACTCGTCTATGAGCATGGGATGTGTTTTTGTATGTTTGTGTCTTCTATGATTTCTTTCAGCAGTGTTTTGTAGCTTCACTTGTAGAGGTCTATTACCTCTTTGGTTAATTTCTAGGTATTTTATTTTTTGCAGCTATTATAAAAGAGGTTGACTTCTTGATTTGGTTCTCAACTTGGTCACTCCAGGTGTATAGCAGTGTTACTAACTTTTGTATATTGATTATATATCTTGAAATGTAACTGAATTTATTTATCAGATCTAAGAAATTTTCTGATGAGTCTTTAGGGTTTTCTAGGTATATAGTCATATTATTGAACAGTGGTAATTAGACTCCCTCTTTACCTATTTGGATGCCCTATTTCTTTGTCTTGTCTGATTGTTTTGGCTAGGACTTCCACTACTATGTTGAATAGAAGTAGTGAAAGTACACATCCTTGTCTCATTCCAGTTCTTAGGAGGAATGCTTTCAACTTTTCTTTATTTGGGATGTTGGCTGTGCATTTGTCATAGATGGCTTTTATTATCTTGAGGTATGTCTCTTTTATGCTGATTTTGCTGAGGATTTTAATCATAAAAGGATGCTAGATTTTGTCAAATGCTTTTTCTGCATCTATTGAGATGATCATATAATTTTTGTTTTAAATTCTGTTATGTAATGTATCACATTTATTAACTTGCAGATGTTCAACCATCCCTGAGTTCCTGATCTGAATCCCACTTGATCAACTTGATTGTGGTGTATTATCTTGTTGGATTCTGTTAGCTAGTATTTTATTGAGGATTTTTGCATCTGTGTTCATCAGGGATATTGTTCTGTAGTTTTGTTTTTTTATTTTGTTATGTCATTTCCCGGTTTTAGTATTAGAGTGATACTGGCTTAATAGAATATTCTCAGGAGGATTTCCTTTTCCTCTATCTTCTGGAATAGTGTCAATAGGATTAATAGCAATTATTTTTTGAATGGCTGATAGAATTCAGCTGGGAATTCATCTGGTCCTGGAATTTTTTATTGTTTTTCTTGGTAACTTTTGAATTGCCATTTCAATCTTGCTGCTCATTATTGGTCTGTTCAGAGCTTCTGTTTCTTTCTGGCTTAGTCTAGAAGGGCTGTATATTTCCGGGAATTTACCTATCTCCTCTGGATTTTCTAGTTTGTGTGTATAAAAATGTTCATATTAGCCTGAATAATCTTTTATATTTCTGTGGTATCAGTCGTAATAGCTCCCATTTTGTTTCTAGTTGAGTTCATTGGTTTCTTTTCTTGGTTCATCTTGCTAATGGCCTATCAATTTTGTTTACCTTTTCAAAGAACCAGCTTTTTGTTTCATTTATATTTTGTATTTCTTTTGTTTCAATTTCATTTAGTTATCCTCTTTGTTATTTCTTTTCTTCTGCAGGATTTGGGTTTGGTTTGTTCTTGTTTCTCTAGTTCCTTGAGGTATGACTTTAGAATCTCTATTTGTGCTCTTTTAGATTTTTTTTTGATGTAGGTATTTAATGCTATGACTCTCCTCTTAGCACTGCTTTTGCTATATTCTAGAGCTTTTATTAGGTTGTGTCACTATTATTGTTCGGTTCAAAGAATTTTTTAATTTCCACCTCCAAGATCATACAAGAGCAGATTATTTAGTCTCCATGTATTTGTATAGTTTTCAGGATTCCTGTTGGAGTTGATTTCTAATTTTATTTCACTGTGGTCTGAGAGAATACTTGATATGATTTTAATTTTTAAAAATTTATTGAGACTTGTTTTGTGATCTATTATATGTCCTATCTTGAAGAATGTTCCATGTGCTAATGAAAAAAGAATATTCTATAGTTGTTGGATAGAATGCTTTGTAAATATCTGTTATATCCATTTGTTCTAAGGTATAATTTAAGTCCATTGTTTCTTTGTTGGCTTTCTGTCTTTATGATCTAACACAGTCCAGTCAATGGAGTATTGAAATCCCCACTACTATTGCACTGCTTTCTATCTCATTCATTACATCTAGTAATAATGTTTTTTAAATTTGGGAGCTCAAGTGTTAGGTGCATATATACATATATATTTAGAATAGTAGTATTTTCCTGTTGGTCTAGTCCTTTTATGTGATATACCTCTTTGTCTTTTTTTTTTTTAACTGTTATTGTTTTAAAGTCCTCACTTTTTGTGTCTGTTTCTGTGGACTATCTTTTTCCACTCATTTACCTGAAGTTTATGTGAGTCTTTATGTGTTAGATAAGTCTCTTGAAGACAACAGATACTTGGCTGGTGGATTTTTATCCATTCTGCCATTCTGTATCTTCTAAGTGGAACATTTAGGCCATTTACATTCATCACTAGTATTGAGATGTGAAGTATTGTTTTATTCATAATGCTAGTTTTTGCCTAAATACCTTTTTTTTTCTATTGTGTTAGTGTTTTATAGGCCCAGTAAGATTTATGCTTCAAAGAGTTTCTATTTTGGTGTAATTCAAGTTTTTGTTTCAAGATTTAAAACTCCATTTAGTGGTTCTTGTAGTACTGGCTTGGTAGTGGCAAATTCTTGCAGCATTTGTTTGTTGGAAGAAGGATGTATCTTTCCTTCATTTATAAAGCTTAGTCTTTCTAGATGCAAAATACTTGGTTGATAATTGTTTTGTTTAAGGAGGATAAAGATAGCACCCCCAACCCCTTCTGGCTTTTAATCATTCTACTGAGAAATCTGCAGTTAATCTGGGAGTTTTCCTTAATATGTTACCTGATGCTTTTGTTTTACAGATCTTAAGATTTTTTTTTTTTTTTCCTTCAACTTGACTTTGGTTAACTTGATGACTGTTTGCCTTGGTGATGATCTTTTTGTGATAAATTTCTCAGGTGTTCTTTGAACTTCTTGAATTTGGATGTCTAGATCTCTCATAAGGCCAGAAGAGTTTTCCTCAATTATTCCCTCAAATAAGTATTTTAATTTTTTAGATTTCTCTTCTTCCTCAAGAACACCAATTATGCTTAGGTTTGGCCATTTAAAATAATTCCAAATTTCTTGGGGTCTTTATTCATATTTTTAATTCCTTTTTGTCTTTGTCTGATGAGGTTAATTTGAAAACCTTGTCTTTGAGCTCTGAAGCTCTTTCATCTGTTTAATTCTATTGTTGAAACTTTCCAGTGCATTTTGTATTCTCTAAGTATGTCTTTCACTTCTAGAAGCTGTGACTTCTTTCTGTATAATATCTGTTTCTTTAGAAAATTTTTATTTATATCCTGCATTGCTTTTTAAATTTCTTTGTGCTGTTTTTTCACCTTTCTCTGGTATCCCTTGAGTAGCTTAATAATCAACCTTTTTTTTTTGCTAATGAGATACCTAATGTAGATGACAGGTTGATGAGTGCAGCAAACCACCATGGCACATGTATGCCTATGTAACAAACCTGCACATTCTGCAAATATTTTCCAGAACTTAAAGTATAATAATAATGATTTTAAAAAACAAAACTTTCTGAATTCTTTATTGGAAATTCAGAGATTTCTTCTTGTTTTGGATTTATTGCTGGAGAGCTAGTGAGATCTCTTGGGGATGTTAAAGAATCCTGTTTTGTCATAGTACCAGAATTACTTTTCTGGTTCCTTCTTATTTGGGTAGACTATTTCAGTGGAATGATCTTGAACTTAAGGACTGCTGTTCAGATTCTTTTGTTACGTGGTGTGCTCTCTTGATGCAGTACTCTCCCCTTCCCCTAGAAATGGGGTTTCCTGAGAGCCAGACTACAGTGATATTATTTTTATTATTTTTCTGGGTCTAGCCAACCAGCGAGGCTACCAGTCTCCAGGTTGCTGCTGAGGAACTTCTGCAGAGTCCTGTGATGTGATTCACTTCTAGGAATCACAGTCTTCAGTTGTTCCAGCAATTGATACTGAGGGACTGTGTGGGTCCACAAGGGGCATGTTTTCAAAGGCAGGAGCTTCCCAGCGCCATGCCTCTGTCAATGTTCACATCTGGGAACCTAGAGTTCTTTGTCTAACTTTCCCACACATGGGCTAGGTAGAAATTCCAGGTGTGCTTCTTTGTTCAAAAAGCCCACAAAAAGCTCTGGGAGGAAGGGCCTCTGTTGTTGGCTGGGTAGCCAATCTGATATCAAAGTCGAAGATCAATTATTCCAGAGGAACTTTGAAAGAACTCCTCTCATTGAACAGGAACATGAATGGGGCAGATAAACTCTGGGGCTAAAATCCCCCTGCCTCTTACCTGTTTGTATTCCTCCCTTGTAATTCCTGCCCCCGCTTCTCTTTTTTTCTCTCTCTCTACCTAATAAATCACTCTCTGTGAAACTCTTCGGGTCCAAGTTATATATTCGAACTGTAAGTTCACTGTGCCTCTGGGACCCTTTCCCCATTCCTGGGGTATGACAGATCAAGAACCTGAGTATATTGGGGAAAACAAACATGGGATAGGAGAACAGGAAGCTTCTTTGGGACGCCTCGCAGCTCTGCTACCGTCCCCAGTTATATATTTGGCAAGTTCTGGAAGGGAGCTGAGGCCCTGCACGCCATCCCCTGGTTACAATACCAGCACCTGCTCTGGTGTAGGTGGCATGGGAGTGATGTGAATTTTGTGAGAGGCCTTGGTTGTAGACGTGTTTAGTCTGCTGGCTTTCTCAACTGCTGGTTGTGCTAGCAGTAAACTTGTCATATGGAGAGACTGAGAACCTCTGCTTAGCCAGCATGTTGCTGGCAGTGGAATTAGCTAGATTTTTTTCTCCTTCCTAAGTGCAGGGTTATTCAGTCATGAGTTTCTGTAATGTCCTGAGTTGGTTGCTTTTCAGCAAGGAGGTGGTGCTTTTAAGAGAGCACCAGCTGTGGTAGCAGGGGAAATCTCACCTTGCCCTAAGTTGGTGAGGGTGAGTATTCTTGTTTCTCAGGCAATGAGTAGGTCTCAAGAGTTTGTATCTTTTTTTGTTCCGCTAACAGGATGGGTAGAGAAATGCCACTTGTTGGGAGCAGGGTTAGGTGGGTCTGGGCTTAGATTCTTCTTGGGCAGGGCTTGTCACAGCCACTGTGGGCACTGGGGGTGGTTCTCAGGCCAATGGGTTTATGTTCCAGAGGGGATTATGGCTGCCTCTGCTGTGTCATAGAGTTTAACAGGGAAGTGGAAGATAGCTGGTAGCAAAAGGCCTTATCCAGCTCCCACATAGTTGGCAAAGCTGGTTTTGTTCCTGCAGTGCCCTGCTCAGAGCATCCTCCAGGCCATAAGCTTCCCCACTGAGAAATCAAGCACAGCTTTCAGGCCTCACCACTCTCCATCTGCCCATACTGTTGGTGGTGGCTCCTGTGCCAGTATCTGCAGCAGTTTCCATTTGCCGCCCCCCCCCCGTTTCTGCTCAAGAATATTTGTCACCAGTCAAAACTATTACACATGCCAGTTGGAAGCTTTTTCAACCTGTAACCTCTCCCTAATTGGCTGGCTGCCTACCCCACGGGCACCTGTGAGATACAGTCAGGGATAGCTTCCCTGGGTTAGAGCTAAAAACTGGGAGTGCCTGTAAGGCTCTTTCTGCTGCTGCTTTTACCTTTCTATTTTGCGCAGCTCCCTAAAATCTGTTTCAGCTCTAGGTAAGGTTAAATTCTTCCCCTGTGATCTAGAGTTTTAGATTCCCCAATGGGGAATATGCATTCTGTGGTAGGTGTCCCCCATCTCATACTTTGGGAACTTAGACTTTTTCGCCTGTCTTGTTGAATTTGCAGCAGTATACTGCTTCTTTCAAAGGATCTATGCATTCTCTTTTTTTTAAAATTAATTTTTTATTGCATTATAGGTTTTGGGGTACATGTGCAGAACGTGCAAGATAGTTGCATAGGCACACACATGTCAGTGTGCTTTGCTGCCTTCCTCCCCTTCACCCACACTTGGCATTTATCCCAAGGCTATCCCTCCCCAGCCCTCCCCACTGTCCCTCCCCCCTTCCCCCCAATAGACCCCAGTGTGTCGTAGACCCCCTCCTTGTGTCCATGTATTCTTTTGGCTTTCCTGGTATGTTCCTTTGGTTGTTCTTGGAGCAAAATTTCATGGTGTGATTCTCCACATGCTGTCTGTCCATCCAACTGGGAGCTGCGCATTAGCCTTGTCTCCTATCTGCCATCTTCCCTACATTATCTGATCACTTTTTTAGTGTTATATTTATAAATCTTATTTTTAGAACAGGTAGAACTCAGAGCTATCACACACTCATACATGTAAAGATATATGTGACTACTTTTCCTGGTTGTGTAGACATTCAAAATTGTGCATTGAGGCAGACTGGGGAGTCACACTTGTTTAGGTAATTTAGGTGCCTAAAGCAGCTTTGCATAAAACTGCTATATAACTCAATTGAGAGCAATGTGCTGACTTGGCCTATCCATGTAATTGGTCTATTTCCCTTTCCTTATTGTGCTGTTAGTCCTAAACAAAATGGTTTTGATTATCATGAAGACTATTATAAAAATGCAAGTAGTACAATAGGTCATTATGTGTGCCAAAATTTTTCATTCTACTTAGCAAATTTCCTATAAGATTGGTTTGTCTGTTCAGGGGAATCTAAGTGGTTGAGAAATTTTATGGATGTTGCATCTTGTTTAGGCATTCCATGGAGTGTTTGGGATAGCTATTCTGTTTCTGTCACTTACCAAGCTCTGTAGGGGGTTGTGGGGATTAACGCTGATTGACACTTGCTCATGTAAAAGTGGATTGTGGTGAAAAGCACTGACTTTGGCCTCTGACCCACAGAGCTGAATCTGTCATTTGGATTGGATTACTTACTTTTAAGCTTTAGTTTGATCATATAAAATGCTATACCTGAAACAAACTTAAGAGTACATCCTAAATAAGGTAACTTTTATAATTAAATAAGGAAATATACATGACTACCTTTAGTGCTAGAACAGTCATTTTTACTTTTCCTGCCTTATTTTTGGAAGTATTAATATACATATTTTTATTATAATTTTTTAAATTGCTAGTAGGCATGGGCATCTACTTAGTGTAGTTGTAATTCCTGTGATTAAAATGTCTGTGCAATTTTCCGGCATCTATGAATAATAATAATAATTAAATTGTACTATCATCTTTCTCAAATGGCATATGAACAAATTTCCTGTGAAACAACATGATGTATAAGGAAGAGCACTGAATTTATGGGCAGCATACATCATGACCTACATGCTGAGTGACAAAGGGCAAATCATAACACATTTCACAGGCCCAGTTTTCTTACACATGAAATAAGAATAAAAATGCCTGCTACATATCACACAGGGAGGAGGTTTGAGGATTAGGAAATATATGTGAAGCCGTATGGTAACCTAAAAGCCACAGCACAGATATAATGACAATTGAATAAAAATGGAATAATCTCTCAAATCTTCCTACAACCAACAAACATGATATTCTATATTATTCTCAGAAAATTTCTTCTTTGGAGAGTTATTCAGTTCATATTTGGTAACAGAGAATCTTTTTCTTTTTTCTTCAACTTAAGTTCTGAGATATGTGTATAGGATGTGTGGATTTGTTACAGACGTAAATGTGTGTCATGGTGGTTTGTCACACAGATTAACCCATCACCTAGGTATTAATCCCAGCATCCAGTTTCTATTCTTACTGATGATCTCCCTCCCACTCTTCACCCCAGCAGGCCCCAGTGTGTGCTGTTACCCCCAACATGTGTCCATGTGTTCTCATCATTCAACTCCCACTTATAAGTGAGAACATACTATGTGGTAGCAGAGAATCTTTTACCAATTAACAAATATTATTGCTAAGGAAAAAAATCAGAAAGCTGATAAACAATAAGAATAAAATAAAAATCATGGACAATGCCATTAATCAGACATAAACACTATTGAAATTTCTCTATATATAAACAGTATATTTTCAGAAATGTGTTTTATGTTAATTTTTCACTAAACCACTGATTATAAACATTTTTCCTTGTGAGAATGTATCCATGTATAACCTCATTTTATAGTTGCATCATATTTCTTGAATAGATATATCATAATTGATACTACTAAGTATTCATTATAATTATGTTTGCCGTTTTTCATAATGATAAATATTGCTGTGATGGGCAAGCTTAGCTAAATTGTTATGTCTATTTAAAATTATTTTTATAAAATGAGATCATGTCCTTTGCAGCAACATGAATAGAGCTGGACACTATTACGCTAAGCAAACTATCTTAGGATATATATATCTTTCAGATATAGCAAACTGTATCTGAAAACCATGTTCTCAGATATAAGTGGGAGCTAATGAGTACGTATGGACCCAAAGAAAAGAATAGACACCAGAGCCTACTTGAAGGTGGAAGGTGGGAGGAGAGGGGTAAAACTGAAAAACTACCTATTGGGTACTATGCTTATTACCTGGGTGACAAAATAAGCTGTTCACCTAACCCCTGAAACATGCAATTTACCTATATAACAAACATGTACATGTAACTCTGAACCTAAAATAAAAGTTAAAATAATTATTTTTATGATAAAAGTTTGGGAACTGAATTGCTAGGGAGAAGCATATGCATATGAGTAAAGCTTTAGATAAACAAAGCCATATTTCCTTCTAGAACAAACGTGTATGTAGTGACATTTACTGAAGATTTTCCTTAAATTTTGTTGGAATTTTTGTTCTTTATCCCATTTTTCAACAGCATATGTTGCCTCATGAAAATGTTCTAAGAAGACAGAAAAAAAAATGTGTCATACCAGAGACTGGGAGTATTAAAAGCCTAAACTCTGATACAGTTTTTAAAAATGTGGAAAAATGCATTATTTGTAAAGAATATTTCTATGACTCCTATAAAGGGTATAAATTCCTGGTCTGATGAGACAATAATTGGGAGGAAATCCACTGTTAGATGTTTTTAAGTGTCCCTGAGAGGAGAACCCTCTTTCTTGTCCTCTTTGCCTCTATGCTGGATAAATCCAGGCTGTGTGAATAGGTAACAGAAACCTTAGGTAGATTGGGGAAGTCAGATGTAAAGGCCCATGTGCCTCACTTCCCATGTGGAAATGAAATGATCTTCTGATTCATGAGTCAATTTATAATTCCTTTTCACTTTTAAAAATGTATTTTGTCCCAATTTCAAATTGGCACAACCACTATGGGGAACAGTTTGGAGATTCTTCAAAAAACTAAAAATAGAGCTGCCATACTCTAGCAATCCCACTGTTGGACATGTATCCAAAGGAAAGAAAATCAGTATATAAAAGAGATATCTGCAGTCCCATGTTTGTTGTAGCACTGTTCACAATAGCCAAAACTTGTAAGCAACTTAACTGTCCATCAACAGATAAGTAGATAAAGAAAATGTGGTACATATACAGAATAGGTACTATTCAGTCATAGAAAAGAATGATATGCTGTCATTTCCAACAACATGAATGAACTGGAGGTCACTATGTTAAGTGAAACAAGCCAGGCACAGAAAGACAGACATCACATGCTCTCATTCATTTGTGGGATCTGAAAATCAAAACAACTGAACTCATGGAGATATTGGGTAGAAGGATGGTGACCAGAGGTTGAGAAGGGTACTGGAAGTTGGAGAAGTAAAGATTGTTAATGGGTACAAAAAATATTGTTAGAAAGAGTGAATAAAATGTAGTATTTAATAGCACAACAGGGTAAAAATAGTCAATAATAATTTAATTCTACATTTCAAAATAACTAAGGGTATAATTGGATTGTTTACAGCACAAATAATAAATGCTTCAGGGGATAAATACATTCTTTTTATGATTTGATTATTACACATTGCATACCTATATTAATATGTCATATATCCCATATTTACCTACAAAAATTAAAAATTCAAAAAAGTCTGCATTGCATTATTTCTCTGTTTTGATGCTGTTTTGCATTGTTTACTATTATAAAGGAATAACTGAACAGAGTCAGATAACTTTTATTTATTCCAAGCACCCAGCAGGGGACCTGAAACATGGTAGTTACTAAAGGCATATTTATTAAATAAATGTGATAAATAATATGAAGTAAAAAATCAAGAAGAATGTTAGATAGATGGATATATCTTGAAGGAGATACTTGAAAACAGAATGGTTATTTTTTTCTGTATGGGTAACTGGGAGTAATTTTTATTTACTTTTATTTTTGCTGATTGGCATTTTTGTATTTTCTACAATGAGGATGTATTATTTATTCTTTTTTTTTGCCAAATATATATGTGTAAAAATGTCTATATTGAAAGAAAACAGCCAATAGTGCACTCTCACCTATCCAGGAGAGCTCATTTTTTACTGTACCATAAGAATTAAATGACTCTGAACAAGTGATTCACCAACTAAAAGTGTTTGTGGTTGAAGAAATTTATAGGAAAGCTATGACAAATGCAAGTTTATGAAATTAAAAGCCATTAATGCATAACATTTTCTTTTTGTATTCTATCAAGGGTTCATTTATAAAAATAATAAAGTGAAAACTCAGCAAGGAAGGGTAATGTATTTCAGTGTTGGCTAGTTTTAGTTGAGATCTTTCTATTTTTGTTTAGTGATAAGAGAAGCAAAATGTATTCTACTGAAAGAGAAACACTTGCGTACCACTAGTTCTAACGGTAGAGTAATTGTAGGAAAAGAAGAAGATGAAGAATAACATAGAATGGGCACATGTCCAGGAAAGTGCTTAAAAGAAAGTGCTTAAAAGAAAATCCCAGCGGATTCCAGCACTGAGAATCAATAAACTGGATGTCCACTCAGAAACCTAATTAGAAAGGTGGTAATTGTAAAGATGACAGATGGATAAATTTCTAACAAAGGGAAGAAATCAGCCTAAAAAGGCTGAGAATACCCAAAATCAGAACCCCTTTTCCTCTACAGGGGATTACAGTTCCTCATCAGCAATGGAACAAGCCCTGATGGAGAAGGACTGTGTTCCATTAACAGAAGTAGGCTTCAGAAGGTGGATAATTAGAAACTTCTGGGAATTAAAAGAACTTGTGCTAACCCAGTGTAAAGAAACTAAGAACTTTGAAAAAAGGTTTGACAAAATGCTAACAAGAATAGACAATATAGAGAGGAATATAAATGAACTAACAGAGTTGAAAAACACGAGAACTTATGAAATATGCACAAGTATGAATAGCCGAATTGATCAAGCAGAAGAAAGGATATCAGAGGTCGAAGACCAACTTAATAAAATAAAACAAGAAGACAAGAATAGAGAAAAAAGGATAAAAGGGAATAGCAAAGTCTCCAAGAAATATGGGCCTATGTGAAAAGACCTAATTTACATTTGATAGGTGTACCTGAATGTGACAGAGAGAATTAATCCAAGCTGGAAAATACTCTTCAGGATATTATCCAGGAGAATTTCCCCAATCTAGCAAAGCAGGACACTATTCAACCACAGGTAATACAGAGAACACCACAAAGACATTCCTCAAGAAGAGCAACCCCAAGGCACATAATCGTTAGATTTACCAGGGTTGAAATGAAGGAGAAAATACTAAGGGCAGCCAGAGAGAAAGGTCAGGTTACCCACAAAGGGAAGCCTATCAGACTTACAGCAGATCTCTCAGCAAAAACTCTACAAGCCAGAAGAGAGTGGGGGCCAATATTCATCATCCTTAAAGAACAGAACTTTCAGCCCAGAATTTCAGATTCAGCCAAACTAAGCTTCACAACTGAAGGAAAAATAAAATTTTTTATGAACAAGCAAGTACTCAGAGATTTTATTACCACCAGGTCTGCTTTACAAGAGCTTCTGAAAGAAGCATTATACATAGAAAGGAACAACCAGTATTAGCCTTAGTAAAAATATACCCAAAAATAAAGATCATCAACATAAAGAAGAATTTATGTCTATGAATGGATAAAATAGCCAGTTAACATCAAATGGCAGTAACCCTAAATTTAAGTCCACTAAATCCCCCAATCAAAAGATACAGACCAAACCTAATGGTATGCTACATCCAGACCCATTTCACATCCAAAGATACACAAAGACTCAAAACAAAGGGATGGAGAAAGACTTACCAACCAAATGGAGAGCAAAAATAAATAAATAAATAAATAAAAAGCAGGAGTTGCAATTCTCGCATCTGATAAAATAGATTTCAAAGCAACAAAGATATAGTGGTAAAAGGATCAATACAACAATAAAAGCTAACGATCCTAACACCCAGATGCATAAGACCCATAAAGAGATTTAGACTCAATGAGACAGAAAATTAATAAGGACATCCAGGACTTGAACTCAGATCCAGAACAAGTAAACTTAATAAATATTTATAGAGTTCTCCATTTTAAATACACAAAATATACATTCTCCACTTTAAATACACAAAATACTGATTGGTCATTATTAATACCCATTTTTAGAATAAAGCAATATTCCCATTCTCTCTCCCTCTTTTTCTTTTTCTTCCTCTCCTTCACTCCTTTTTTTTCTTTCTTTTCTTCTCTCCTTTAAAAAAAAAAAGAAAAAAAATTCTTTCCTGATGAATAAAGTTCCGAAGTTTTATGTTACCACAAAACAGACCAGCCTATATTTTATTCATTATACTTACATGAGACCCTTCTTAAAGTAAATACATGTTACCTTGGAATAACAGGAGAAAAATGACATGGTACAAAAATGCTTGTGAAATTCAGTGAAGCTATTCGGAGAAGAAAGGCCTTCACTGCAATACTTTTTTCTAAGGTACACATGATTGCAAAAGACATTGTCAGAGTTGGAGCTAATGAAGAATGTTTGTAGGGGTTTTTACTTCCTTTTGGTACTATTGTAAACAGAATTGTTTTCTTGCCTGATACAGAATAGAAAAGCAATGTCTTTTTGTATGTTGATTTTGTGTCCTACAAATTCATTAGTGCAATTCTTAGAAATTTCTATATGTAAGAGGATGCCTGCATGAATATATTTTTAATTCTTCACTTTTTATTTGTATGTTTTTCATCTCTTTTCTTTTGGTATTGTTCTGACTAGGAATTTTAGTACTATGTTGAATTAAAGTTGTGAGAGTTGGTATCCTTGCCTTGTTCTTGATTTTAGAGGAATGGTTTTTAGTTTTTCAGCAGTGAGTATGGTATTAGATGTGTTCTTTTCATATATGGCCTTTAGTGAGTTGAAGTTTATTTCTTCTATTCTTTGTTGAGTTTTTACCATGAAAGGTACTGAATTTTGTCAAACATTTTTTCTGCATTTTAAGAACAATAAATAGATTTTAGTTTATTTTTGTTGTCTTTTTTTCCAAGATGGTGGATTAGAGGATCTTAATGTGCCTCAGCCATTTGGAATTAACAAGATAGTGCATAGAGATAAATTCTGTGAGCTTTAATTTCAGAAGTAAAATGGGTATCTACTGGAATTGTGAAGGACACCCCAGATCCTGAGGATGAGAATGTAGGGAAACAGCTCCCATGACAGCATCTGGCTGATAAAAGTGAGTGATGCCCCAGTACGTAAGAAAGGCAGAGGTTTCTTCTGTGACTCCCCTTTCCACCAGGGATCTGGGCAACCCAGGCTGAGGGACAGCATTTTTTTTCTCCCAAGTCCTAGAATTAACTTGGGAACAAGCTTGGAGACACTTAGAGGACAAAACACCAGTAAAAACTGCAGGCATTTCCCCAGGCCTGGGACCAAGAACAGAATGCCATTTTTTAATATGAACACATACAAAGTCACTCATTCTTTGGTGAACTGGAAGTGTGGCTATGCGAGCATTTTAGTTTCAGACCAGATATTTGAATACCTCTTCTATCCTACCCTTCTAGTGCATAGATTATGGTGCAGTGGGGCCCTCTTCATGTCATGCTAGGGATAGATCCAGGCATTCAGAGCACCTGCTTGCCTGGTTTGGCAGCCTGAGTTGTCCCCTCCTTCCAGGGTATATAGATCATGGTGCAGTGTGATCCTCTGCACTGCAAAACTAGGCTGATATACAGGCATTTGGAGCACCTGCTTGTCTGGTTCAGCAGCCTGATCTACCCCAAACCCCTGTTCAGAGATCCTGGTGCAAGAGGGCCCTCTCCACTCCATGCCCAGGCTTATCTCTAAAAATTTCATGTGCCTATTTACATAGATCAGCACCCTGAACCACCTACCCTGACCTGTGCAGAGACCATGGTGAATCTGGCTGGGCATGGGGCAGAAAATGCTCTGCTTCACCATGGTTCTTCCTGCCTCTAGAGCATCCACTCTACTGGATTAGGAGTTTAGGCCACTTGCCTACTCCCTATGCAGAGAACTTGGACCCAAGGATGACCCAGCTCAATGTTTAATCACACTTCTGAGTACTTGGTGGCTTCCTACTGGATTCACCCTTGGCACTGGTGTTTTTGCCTGCCATCAGGTTACCTGTGGGTAGGCCAGCCTGGTCTGTTTCCACCCATTTGGCCTTGATTCCCTAAGCCCGGTATAAAACCTGCTAACAGAAGTGCATAAGGCTATGAAAGCAGAGCCAAAAGACCCTAACCAACATTATCTACAGTCACACTCACCTGGGCGGGGGTGAGGTGTAGAGCAAGGGATATAAAAAAGCAGCAATAATATTATAGGGAAAGAAATAAAAATTCTACCCACATAAAAATAATTGCAAAATTAGCCAGATGCAGGGGCTCATGCCTGTAATCCTAGCACTTTGGGAGGCCAAGGCAGGTGAATCACTTGAGGTCAGGAGTTTGAAACCAGCCTGGCCAACATGCGGTGAAACCTTGTCTCTACTGAAAATACAAAAAACAGATGCTGGAGAGGATGTGGAGAAATAGGAACACTCTTACACTGTTGGTGGGAGTGTAAATTAGTTCAACCATTGTGGAAGACAGTGTGGCGATTCCTCAGGGACCTAGAAATAGAAATTCCATTTGACCCAGCAATCCCATTACTGGGTATATATCCAAAGGACTATAAATCGTTCTACTATAAGGACACATGCACACGAATGTTCATTGCAGCACTGTTTACAATAGCAAAGAACTGGAACCAACCCAAATGCCCAACGATGATAGACTGGACTGGGAAAATGTGGCACATATACACCATGGAATATTATGCAGCAATCAAAAATGATGAGTTTATGTCCTTTGTAAGGACATGGATGAATCTGGAGAACATCATTCTCAGCAAACTGACACAAGAACAGAAAAAGAAATACCGCATATACTCACTCATAGGCAGGTGAGAAAAATGAGAACACATGGACACAGAGAGGCGGTCTACTATACGCTGGAGTCTATTGGGGGGAATGGGGGAGGGACAGTGGGGGGGGCTGGGGAGGGATAGCCTGGGGATGAATGCCAAGTGTGGGTGAAGGGGAGGAAGGCAGCAAAACACACTGCCATGTGTGTACCTATGCAACTATCTTGCATGTTCTGCACATGTACCCCAAAACCTATAATACAATAAAAATTAAAAAAAAAAAAAAGAAAAAACAAAATAATTAGGCTGGGTGTGGTGGCGGGCACCTGTAATCCTAGTTACTCAGGAGGCTGAGACAGGCGAATCGCTTGAACCCAGGAGGCGGAGGTTGCAGTGAGCTGAGACCACACCAATGCATTCCAGCCTGGGCAGCAGAGTGAGATTCAGTCTCAAAAAAAAAAAACCCACAAAAATTAAAAGTGCCAGTGTCTCACAGTAAAGAACTAGAGCAAGAATTGTGACACCATAAATATATTTGAATGTAGTGTTGCCACCAAAGGATCACAGTACCTCTTTAGCAATGGAACCTTACCAAAACGGAAACTCAGAAATGACAGATACAGACTTCAAAGAATGAATTGTGATAAAGCTCAACAAGATCCAAAACGAGGTTGAAAATGAACTATTGTAAATAGTGCTGTAACAAACATTTGTGTGCATGTGTGTTTGTGGTAGAATGCTTTATATTCCTCTGAGTATATATGCTCAGCAATGGGATTACTTGGTCGAATGGTAGGTCTGCTTTTAGCTCTCTGAGGAATCCCCATACTGCTTTCCACAAAGGTTGAACTAATTTACAGTCCCACCAACAGTGTTTAAGTGTTCCCTTTTCTCTGCAAACTTGCCAGCATCTTTTTTTTTTTTTTTTACTTTTAATAATAGCCATTCATTATTAAATTTTATTTTATTTTTTAATAATAGCCATATCATTGGCTATCATTTATGGTCTCATACAAAATTAAACCAAATTAAAATCAGATGGTTTTGATTTGCATTTCTCTAATGATCAGTGATATTGAGCTTTCTTTCACTTTTTTTGGTAGCATGTGTGTCTTTTTTTTTTTTTAGAAAGTGTCTGTTCATGTCCTTTGCCCACTTTTTAATGGGGTTGTTTTTCTCGTAAATTTGTTTAAGTTCCTTATAGGTGCTAGGTATCGGACCTTTGCCAGATGCCTAGTTTGCAAAAATTTTCTGCCATTCTGCAAGTTGTCTGTTTACTTTATTGATAGTTTCTTTTGCTGTGCAGGAGCTTTCAAGTTTAATTAGATGCCACTTGTAAATTTTGCTTTTATTGCAATTGCTTTTGTTGTTGTCTTCATCATGGAATCTTTGCCCATTCCTATGTACAGGATAGTATTGCCTGGGTTGTCTTCCAGGGTTTTTATACTTTTAGGTTTTACATTTAAGTCTTTACTCCATTTTGAGTTTTATTGTTGAGGGATACAGCTTCGGTCTTCTGCATTTGGGTAGCCAGTTATCTTAATATAATTTATTGAATAGGAAGTCTTTCCCCCATTGCTAGTTTTTGTCAGCTTTGTCAAAGTTTAGATCATTGTTGATGTGTGGCCTTATGTCTGGGCTCTCTATTCTGTTATATTGGTCTATGTGCCTCTTTCTGTACCAGTGCCATTTGATTCTGTTTACTGTAGCTCTGTAGTATAGTTTCAAGTTGGGTAATACGATGCCTCTAACTTTGTTCTTTTTGCTTAAGATTTCCTTGGATATACAGGCTCTTTTTTGGTTCTATATGACTTTTTAAACAGTTTTTTTTCTATTTTTGTGAAGAATGCCACTGATAGTTTTATAGGAATAGCATTAAATCTATGAGTTGCTTTGGTTATTTTAGTATTGTCATTAAATTATGGCCATTTTAATGATATTGATTCTTCCTATCCATGAGCATGGGATGTTTTTCCATTTGTTTGTGTCATCTCGGATTTATTTTAGCAGTGTTTTGTAATTCTCATTGTAGAGGTCTTTCACCTTACTTGTTAGCTGTATTCCTAGGTATTTTATTCTTTTTGTGGAAATTGTAAATAAGATTGTATTCCTGATTTGGCTGCTGGCTTGGCTATTGGAGTATAGAAATGCTAGTGATTTTTGAACATTGATTTTGTATCCTAAAACTTTGCTTGTTTATAGCTGGAGGAGTTTTTGAGCTGAAGACATGGAATTTTCTAGATATAGACTCATGTAATCTGCAAGGGGGATAGTTTGACTTCCTCTCCTCCTATTTGAATGCCCTTTCTTTCTTTCTCTTGCCTGATTGCTCTGGCCAGAATTATAATCCTATGAAGGAAGGCATTTTGTCTTGTACTGGTTTTCAAAGGGAATACTATACAATCATAAAAAGCACTGAGATCATGTCTTTTGTTGGGCATATATGGAGCTGAAGGCCATTATTCTTAGCAAATGAATGCAGGAACAAAAAACAAAGTACATCATGTTCTCACTTATAAGTGGGAGTTAAATGATGAGAACTTATGAACACAGTGAAGGGAACAACAGACACTGGGGCCTACTTCAGGATGGGTAGTGGCAGGAGAAAGAGAAACAGAAAAAACAAGGTACTAAGCTTAGTTCCTGTGATGAAATAATCTGTACAACAAGCCTGCATGACATGACTTTACCTATATAACAAACCTGCATATGTACTTCTGAACCTAAAATAAAAGTTAAAAGAAAGAAAATCTAAAGCTATCTGATTATAGAAAATGTGCAATTAAATATGCAATTATGCTTCTTTGAGACTTAGTACCTTGTAAGACTTGGTATCTTTTTTGAAGTATGCTGAATATTCTCTAAATTTGTAATGTTTGCAAAGATATTAATAAACAGCCAGGAAATAAAAAATAAAATTTTAATCATTTTTATGTTAATGTGCTATACTACATTATCAATTATTATATAATATTAATTATATATTGAGCAATTTATATTCCTTTGATTATATACCCAGTAATAGGGTTGCTGGGTCAAGTGGGTTTTTCTAGTTCTAGATCCTTGAGGAATTGCCACACTGTCTTCCACAGTGGTTGAACTCACTTACAAGCCCATCAACAGTGTAAAAGCATTTCTATTTACTGGCATATGATTGTTCATGTCGTCTGTTATTTGTTGAATTTCTATGGTGTCAGTTGTAAAATCTCCTTTTAAATCTCTGATTTTGTGTTCTCTTTTTTTTCTTCGTCTAGCTAGAGGTTTCTCCATAATATCTTTGTTTATTTATCCAAAGAGCCAACTTGATTGGAGAGTTTAATACACTTATATTTAAGGTAATTATTTATAGAAGAAATTTACTGTTGTCATATTGTTAGTTTTTTTACTGTTAGTCTTGTAGTTCTTATGTTTTTATTTTTCTCCCTTGCTGTCTTCCTTGGTTTTGTTGATTCTTCTATTGATATGCTTTGATTTTTTTCTCTTTTTATTTTATGTAACTTCATAAGTATTATTTTTTAGTTGCTTTTGGGATTACATAAAATACCTTATAGTTGTAATAGTCTACTGTTATCTAATAACAACTAAGTTCAATTGCAACAAAAACTCTGCATTTCCTTTCCCTCAATGCATACTTTGTTATTACAATTCACATCTATTTATATTGTGCATATTTTATCATATTTTTAGATAAAGTAACCTTTCATATCTTTGTTTCTAAACTTTTGTACTAGAATTAAATAATTTACTCACTGTTACTGTATTTGTATTTGTTTGCATGTTTATTTTTAACCAATGAGTTTCATACTTTCTTATGAAAGCCTCATTTTGCTGCCTAGTATCTTTTTACTTGAAAAGTTTTTTTTAATCTTTTCTTTTAAGGATAGTCCTATAATGATGAACTCTCTTAGCTTTTGTTTGTATGAGAAGGTCTTTATGCCGGGTATAGTACTTTTAGTTGGCAGGATTTTTTTTTGCTTTTCATCACTTTAAGTATATAATTTCATTCACATCTGGCCACAAACTTTCTGCTGACTAATTTGATAACAGTCTTATTAAAGTTTCATTCTATGAGATAAGTTGCTTTTCTCTTACTGCTTTCAAAATTCTGTCTGACTTTTGACCAATTGTCTGTAATATATCTTGGCGTGAATTTCTTTTTTTTCTTTGTTGGTGTCTTATTTTGTGTTTTTTTTAAAAAAAATCTTACTGGTTCTGTATGTTCATTACCTTCCACAGATTTGAAGTTTTCAGACATTATTTCTTTGAATATGCTTTTTGGTCTTCCTTTCCTCTCTCCTTTTTCTGGAACTTCCACAGTATGTTTACTGGATCACTAGATGCTTTCCCATAATTGCCTTAAGCCTTCTTATCTCTTTTTTTATTCTTTGACTAAATTACTTCCAGTGACCTATCTTTAACTTCACTAATTTTTTCAAAACCTCAATCTAGTCTGCTGTTGAACTCATCTACTAAATTTTTTAGTTCAGTTACTGCATTCTCCAGCTCCATGATCCATTTGGCACTTTTATATATTTTCTATCTCTTTATCCAAACTTTTACTTTGTTCCTGCATTATTCTCTTGACTTTGGTGAGCATCTTTATGACAATTATCTTGAATTCTTTGTCAGGTGAACAACATAACCCTGTTTTTTTATGATTGGTTTCTGGAGATTTACCTCATTCTTACGTTTGCCCCATCTTTGCCTGGTTCTTTATTTACTTTGACTTTATTTGTGTCTGCACATTAGACAAATCAGGTACCTTTCCCAGTTTTAAATGACTTATATAGGAGAAGACCTTACAAGTCAACCCTACTAGAAATTCTGAACAGCTTCTACCTCCATCAACTATTTTCTTCCCAAGGAAGATGCAGGTAGCTCTAGTTTTTTTTTTTTTTTTTCTGTTTTCTCTGTGTTAAGCCAACCCTAGGGAGAAACTATGACATTTACCAGCCCAAGGCATCATCTCTGTTCTCCCCTGGGTGGAGACTGTGGCATACTTGTCAGTGCTTCAAGATTTAAAGAGAGAGACATGCTAGTTCTTTGGGAAGCCTCAAAAAAGTTGGGGCATTGGAAAGATAGATTAACTCTTTTCCTCCCTAGGGAGGAAGCTGAGGACTGGCATTTTTGTTTGTTTGTTTGCTCATTCCGTGCTGGGCAGGGGAATAATTAATAGTATCTATGAGTCCACACTGCTGCCTCTATTTTCCCTTGAATGGCTTGACTGTGCTGAAACTGTCAGAGCCCCAAGAGTGGCAACACAAAAGCTTTTTTTTTTCTGGAGAGTGTCTCCCCTTGGAAAAGCTGAAATGATGATGCGTCAAACAGCCCATCTCGAGTAAAGCTGGAAGCTAGGTATTTCCCCCAGCTCGAGTAAAGCTGGAAGATAGGTATTTCCCCCAGCTCGAGTAAAGCTGGAAGCTAGGTATTTCTTTCTACTCATATGTCTGCATATGGGGCAGTGTCTCTGGCAATGTGTCTCATATCTTTCTACTGTCTTCAGTTATTCTGGTTTTACATTCTCCCAGGGAGCAGGAGACTTTCAGTTAGTTTCTGCTTTTTCACAAAGGCAATTTGTCCAGGAATGTTTGCTGAATTTGTGTGTTTGTTGTGGGAAAGAAGATCTGGTGCTTTCTACTCAGCTGTGTTGCTCTTTTTTAAAAAGAGGCTTCTGTGAGTTGGCGGCTGTGGTGGCGGCGGTGGTGGCGGCGGTGGTGGCTGAGGTGGCAGCCGAGGCGGCTACGGAAGAAACAGAAGATGGCAGATTTTTTGAAAGGACTGCCTGTCTACAACAAAAACAATTTTAGTCGATTTCACGCGGACTCTGTGTGCAAAGCCTCGAACCGACGGCCCTCAGTCTACCTGCCCACCCGAGAGTACCCGTCTGAACAGATCATCGTGACAGAAAAGACAAACATCCTTCTGTGCTACCTGCATCAGCAATGAGACCAAAAAAAAAAAAAAAAAAAAAAAAAAAAAAAAAAAAAATGCTGCCAAGAAGAGAGACCAGGAGCAAGTGGAGCTGGAAGGCGAGAGCTCGGCGCCTCCCGCAAGGTGGCGCGGACCGACAGCCAGGACATGCATGAGGACACTTAAGACTCTCGCTCCTGATAGGCGCCTCCTGCCGTGTCTGCTCCTCGGTCACCCACCCACCCACCATGTGTAAGCACCCTGCCCGCCCACCCATCCACACCCTGCGTCACCACCTCCAACCTCATAGGAGCCGATGTATTTATTTTCCTTGAGTTTTTATTTATGCTGTAACCTGTATCAAGCGTTGGTTAAAGGGGACATCAGACCCAGTAGTGTGATGTTGGTACATGCTTTTTTTTAAAAAAAAAAAAAACAACAACAACAACAACAACATTGTCCCCCTGACCCCGGCCTTCCACCTGGCCAGATTCCCGACTCCCACCCCCAGTTCTCGTCCAGAGAACCAGAGCGTGTTTGTGAGGCTCTCTAGTGGGGACTTCACTGTGGCCGGGCAGCAGGGCGGGCCCGGGGTGGCCGGACCCACCAGGACAGCCGAGCAGCCTTCTCTCTCCCAACACCGGTCCAGGCCCTTGAGCCTCGGTCTTGTCCCACGTTTCGCCCAGAACTCTCCCATGCCCAGACCTCACTCTGAGCATGCGTGCATTTCGGGGGAGAAGTTGGCCCTGGGGATCTTTCTCTTGAGTCATTTTATCAGGGACTAGTGAGTGCTCAGTGTCCACCCCAATAAAAGAGTCTTTCCTAAAAAAAAAAAAAAAAAAAAAAAAAAAGATAGAAATAAAAAGAGGCTTCACTAGCTAAATGCATTTAGTTCAATTTTGTTTAGTTTTTAAGTAGTGGATATTTTCTTCTTCAAGACTTGGTATAAAAGTGAGACCATGGCTTTATACTTTGTCCTGTGAGGTATTCGAAATTAGATAAGGTAATTCAAATGGTAGTTGACTCTGATAGCAAGTTTACATGACAAATAATAATGAGCCAGCACATTTAACTTTACAAAAAATATGCTATATATACTACCCACATATAATCACATCAATTGAAAGATCTACAAGAAACCTGATGATCTACAGTTATAGAGCAGTAAGCTAAGAAAACATTTTTTATCCCCTTGAATCTGTCAATTTGATAGGACTACCTAGAGTCATAGCACTTGACCAACAAGCAAGTTCTGTATTTTATTCCTGTTCTTTTTTTTTTTCTGTACAAATTTACCCCATATGTGTCTGCACTCTCTGTACTCCCAAGGGTAATGTTAAATCATTATAGGTCAATGGCAGCACTTGTACTTCAAATAAGATCACAGATGGCAGAATCTTAGTCTAATCCCCCAGCACTGCCAATGCTGCAAGTGATAGCCAGATATGGTTTCTGGTTCCATTCTTTATGATTTAATATTTGATGAGTCTCTGGACACTCTGGTAAGAACTTCCCATTGTCTCTTTAAGGAAACCAGCATGGTAGCTTATACTTCTTTTGCATGTTATATGTGCACAGCTGGCAGCCACAAGAAGGCAGAATTTAGGGAATATTCCTTCTTTATTTAACTTCTGCAGGTGTCATTTCTGTGTTTTAGCCATCTGGTGTTCACAGAAAAGAATGTCAATAGGAAAATTTATTCAGATATACAAGCTAAATAAAAATATCCTCAAAATAAAAATATTTAAATGGCCAACATAACAAATGCAGTAATTTGTTTATTATTTTTGCTGTTGACAGAGATCTGGGGTGAAAGTGATGTCATTTTCCAGCAAACCTTGGCTGGAAAGGGTACTTATGAATTAATGCTGTTTTAGGCTATCTTCCCTATTGTGTAACCTCTATGTAAAAAAAATGTCTATTTCAAAAAAGTATCAGACCTGAGAATCAAAGATAATTGCTGTTCCTTCCTTACTCCTCTGGAAAACGATTGGTAGTTGAGAATGAGATATTAAAAGGTCATTTCCAGGCTTTTGCTATAATAAAATATTAGGGTGTTAATTATTGTAAGATGACAGTATTTTCCATTTTTCTGAATTTAAAAATTTCAGTGTGCAATAGATCTATATGGGAGGATGGTAAAGGAAGTAACAAAGATATTATTCAATCTTTGTTTTACATATAAAAATGTAATCTATCTGACATACTTAATAAATGGGAACATCTCAGCTAGAACACAGAAATTTTTACCAATTGTTCTTTCTTCTACTTCTCTGTGCTAGAGATTAGGTCTAGAAAAAGTTTATGGAGGAAAATGATTACTTTGTTTTCACCAAGATTCAACATGATAGAGACCGTGTGTGCAGTTAAAGATACTTTAAATTCTTTGCTTCCATTTCATAATCTGTAAAATAGTCTATCTCTTAATATAGAATTGAATAAGTTAATATAGGTAAAATATCTTTGTCAATCTTTGCTCTATAAGTTTCCATTATTTTCATTATTTAACTGATATCAGAATTCTTTATGAAACTTTGAGAGAAATAAAATATTAGAGATATAAAATGGCTGTGTGGTCTGTAACTGTTATGGTTTGGATTATAATTCCCCTTTAAATCTCATGCTGAAATGTGGTCTCTAGTGTTGGAGGTGGAGCCTGATGGGAGGTGTTTTGATCATAGGGGTGGATGTCTCATAAATGTCTTGGCACCATTTCCTTGGTGATAAGTGAGCTCTCTCTCTGCATTCACATGAGATTTAGTTATTTAACAGTCTGTGAGACCTACTCCTTCTTGCTCTTGCTCTCACTCTCTCTAAAGTGCCTGCTCCTTTCTACCATGAGTAAAATCTTCCCTGAGGCCTTCCCAAAAGCCCAGCAGCTGCCGGCATTATGCTTGCACAGCCTGCAGAACCACAAATGAATTAAACCTCTTTTCTTTATAAATTACCCAGCCTTGGGTATTTCTTTACAATAATGCAAAAATGGACTAATACAGAACATTTGTACCAATGAGTGGGGCATTGCTCCAGAGATACATGAAAACATGAAAACAGCTTTGGAACTGGGTAATTGGTGTTTTGTAAGAGTTTGGAGGGCTCAGATGAAGATAAGAAGATGAGAAAAAGTTTGAAACTTCTTAGAGACTCATTCAATAGTTATGACCAAAATAATAGGAATATGGAGAGTGAAGACTAGGCTAATGAGGTCTTAGATGAAAAGAAGGAACTTATTGGAACCTAAAGCAAATGTCACCCTTGTTACATACTAGCAAAGAACTTGATTGCATTGTGTTCATGCCCTAGGGATCTCTAGAAGTTTGAACTTAAGAGTGATGACTTAGGATATCTGGCTGAAGAAATCTCTAAACAGCAAAATCTTCAAGAAGTGGTCTGGCTGTTTCTAACAGCCTATAGCTAATAGTAATTCTTTATGTGTTAATAAGTATTTTGTAAAAAGAGCAAAAAAATGACTTAAAATTTAAACTTACACTTAAAAGATAAGTAGAGTGTAAAAATTTGGAAAATTTGCAGCTTAGCCATGTGGTATAAAAGAAAAGCTAACTTTCAGGGGAAGAATCCAAGCAGGTTGTGTAAAGCAACCACTTTCTTCTTCTTTCTTACTTCTTTTCTTTCTTTCCCTTTCTTTCTTTCCTTCTCTCCTTCCTTCCCTCTTTTTCTTTTTCTTTCCTTTCTTTTCTTTCTTTCTTTCTTTCTTTCTTTCTTTCTTTCTTTCTTTCTTTCTTTCTTTCTTTCTTTCTTTCTTTCTTTCTTTCTCTCTCTTTCCTCCTCCTCCTTCTCCCTCTTCCTCCTTCCTCCTCCTCCTTCTTCCTCCTCCCCCTTTCTCTTCCTCCTTCTTCCTCCTCCTCCTTCTTCCTCATTTTTCCTCCTCTTTCTTCCTCCTCCCCTTTTCTCTTCCTCCTTCTTCCTCCTCCTTTCTCCTCCTCCTTCCTTCTCCTCCTTCCGCCTCCTCCTTCCTCCTCCTTCTTCCTCCTCCTCCTTCCTCCTTTTCCTTCTTCCTCCTCCTTTTTCTTCCTCCTCCTCCTCCTTCTTCTTCTTCATTCTGGGTTACATGTGCAGATCGTGCAGGTTTGTTACATAGGTATACATGTGCCATGGTGGTTTGCTTCATCCATTGCCCTGTCATCTACAGTAGGTATTTCTCCTAATGCTATCCATCCTCTGTTGCCCCACCCCCTGCTATCCCTCCCCTATCCCCCCAACCCCTGACAGGCCTAAGTGTGTGATGTTCCCCTCCCTGTGTTTATGTGTTCTCATTGTTCAACACCCACTTATGAGTGAGAACATGCTGTGTTTTCTGTTCTTGTGTTAGTTTGCTGAGAATGATGGTCTCCAGCTTTATTCATGTCCCTGCAAATGACATTAACTCATCCTTTTTTATGACTGCATAATATTACATGGTGTATATGTGCCACATTTTCTTTATCCACTCTATCATTGATGGGCATTTGGGTTCCAGTCTTTGCTATTGTGAACAGTGCTGCAATAAACATATACGTGCATGTGTCTTTATAATAGAATGATTTATAATCCTTTGGGTATATATCCAGTCATTGGATTGTTGGGTCAAATGGTATTTCTAGCTCTAGATCTTTGAGGAATCACCACACTGTGTTCCACAATGGTTTAATTAATTTATACTCCCACCAACAGTGTGAAAGCATTCCTATTTCATCCCATCCTCTCCAGCATCTGTTGTCTCCTGATACTTAATAATCCCTATTATAATGGTGTGAGGTGGTATATGAATGTGGTTTTGATTTGCATATCTCTAGTGGCCAGTGTTGATGAGCTTTTTTTCATATGTTTGTTGGCCTCATAAATGTCTTCTTTTGAGAAGTATCTGTTCATATCCTTTGCCCAATTTTTGATGGGGTTGTTTGCTTTTATCCTTGTAAATTTGTTTAAGTTCTTTGTGGATTCTGGATATTAATACTTTGTCATATGGGTAGATGCAAAAAAATTTCCCCTTCTGTTGGTTGCTCATTCACGCTAATGATAGTTTCTTTTGCTGTGCAGAAGTTCTTAAGTTTAATTAGATTCCATTTGTCTATTTTGGCTTTTGTTGCCATTACTTTTGGTGTTCTAGTCATGAAGTCCTTGCCTATGCCTATGTCCTAAATGGTATTGCCTAGGTTTTCTTCTAGGGTATTTATGGTGTTAGGTCTTATGTTTCAATCTTTAATTGATCTTGAGTTAATTTTGCCTAGGGTGTAAGTAAGGGGTCCAGTTCAGCTTTCTGCATATGACTAGCCAGTTTCCCCAACATCATTTATTAAACATGGAATCTTTTCCCCATTGCTTGTTTTTGTCAGTTTTGTGAAAGATCAGCTGGTTGTGGATGTGTGGCATTATTTCTGAGGCCTCTGTTCTGTTTCGTTGGTGCATATCTCTGTTTTGGTACCAGAAGATGCTGTTTTGATTACTGTGGCTTTGTAGTATAGTTTGAAATCAGGTAGTGTGATGCTTTCAGCTTTGTTTTTTTGGCTTTGTATTGTCTTCACTATGCAGGGTTTTCTTTTCCCTTTTTTTGGTTTTATATGAAATTTAAGGTTTTTTTTTTTTTTTTCTCAATTCTGTGAAGAAAGTCACTGGTAGCTTGGTGGGGATAGCATTGAATCTATAAAGTACTTTGGGCAGTATGGCCATTTTTACAATATTGATTCTTCCTAACCATGAGCATGAGATTAGCATGACTGAAAGAGAGCCAAATGTTAATAGGCAAGACAATGAGCAAAGGCCTTGAAGCCATTTCAGAGATCGCTGAGGTAGCTCCTCCCATCACCAGTCCAGAGGCCTAGGAGGAAAAAATGGTTTTGTGGGCCAGGCCCAGGGCATCAATGCCCCATGCCACCCTCAGAGGCTGCTCCTTGCCTCTATGCTGCTCCAGCTCCAGCTGAGGCTCAAAGAGCCCCAGGGACAGGTTGGGCCACAGCTCCAGAAGTTGTTAGCCATAAGTCTTGTCATTTTCCACATGGCGTTAGGCCTGCAAGTGTGCAGAATGCAAAAGTGAAGGGGGCTTGGCAACTTTCACCTAGATCTCAGCAGTTGTATGGGAAAGCCTGAGTGCCCAGGCAGAAGCCTGCCAAAGGGGCAGATCCCTTGCAGATAACTTCTACTAGGGCAGTCCCAAAAGGAAATGTGGGATTAGAGCACCACCCAGACTGCCTAGTGGATCTGTGGGGATGGGGCTGCTATATTCCAGAACTTAAAATGGTAGATGTGCTGGCAGCTTTCATTCTGAGCCTGGAAAAGCTATAGGCACTCAACTCTAACCCATGAGCACATTCATGAGGGCTCTACCCTGCAAAGTCCCAAGGGCAGAGCTGCCCAAGTCCTTGAAAGTCCATCTCTCACACCAGTGCACTCAGGATGTGAGACACAGAGCCAAAGGAGCTTATTTTAGAGCATTAAGATTTAACGACTTCCCCGCTGGGTTCATTGCATGGGGCCCATTGCTCCTTTATTTTGGCTGATTTCTCCCTTCAGGAATGGGAAAATATCATTTATCAAACGATATTTACCCAATGCTTTTGTCCCCATTGTATCTTGGAACTAATAGCATGTTTTAATTTTACATGTTCACAGGTGAAAAGGGATGAGTTTCAGATGAGACTTAGGGCTTTGGAGTTGGTGCTGGAATGAGTTAAGACTTAGGCAGATTATTGGGAAAGAATGATCATATTGTGCAATATGAGACAAACATGAGATTTTGGATGCCAGGTTGAAATGATATGGTCTGGGTATATGTACTCTTCAAATCTCATGTTGAAATGTGGTCTCCAGTGCTGGAGGTAGGGCCCAGTGGGAGGTGTTTGGAACTTGGGGCCAAATCCCTCGTGAATGACTTGGCACCATTCTGTTAGTGATAAGTGAGTTTTACTCTGAGTTCACATGAGATCTGGTTGTTTAAAAGCCTGTTGAACTTCCCTCTTTCTTTCTTCCTTCTTCTTTCACCATACAGCAGACTTCTTTTCTTTATAAATTACCCAGCCTCAGGTATTTCTTTATAGCAACACAAAAATGGAATAATGCAGTAGGCTCTTGCTTTTTAAAATTTATCTGAATTTCTTTTATCAAACCTGGGTTGTTTTAGTCATACCTTTCCCATAAATGCAAAGGTAAATTATAGCTGACCCCCTAGTTTTACAACTCTTTTATTAGGGAAATTGAGATACAAGGAAGTGCCTTGTACGGTTATTTTATCGAATGATAAAAGTAGACATAGAGCCAAAGGATATAGTCTCCTTACTCAACGAGGACACATATTGTAATAATCAGCCGAGGACTCTTCTGCCAACACTGTTTCTCCCCTAGCATTTTTCCTACTTAAAAGCAATACTAGAACAGTATTGTGATTGATAGCATTACAAATTCTATTTTCTTATAGAAGATTAGTGGTTCTCTGGGGCTATAAGTCATATATCTCATACAAGAGAAACAGCCTTAGGGTCCAAATTCTTTCCACTTCAATGTATTGTATGCAGTAGATAATTGGAAAATGACATTTAAAAAAATCTCTTCCTCTTCGAGACCGTACAGTGAATTCATTGGTTGAAAGTACTTTGAAGTGCCAAGGATTCCTGCAGCAAAATCCCTACTCTAACATTTACTTATTAGTACTTTGGGCACTCTAACTTCCACATGAAATAAATACCAGAGTGTCACAAGCAGGACTGTAGCTTTTTGGTGTTGTTGTTTGTTTGTTTGTTTGAGATAGAGTCTCATTCTGTTGCCTAGGCCCAGGCTAGAGTGCAGTGGTGTGATCTCGGCTCACTACAACCTCTTCCTCCCCAGTTCAAGCAATTATCCTGTTTCAGCCTCCTGTGTAGCTGAGATTACAGGAGCATGCCACTATGCCCACCTAATTTTCATATTTTTAGTAGAGATGGGGTTTTGCCACATTGGCCAGGTTGGCCAGGAATTCCTGACCTCAGGTGATTCTTCCACCTTGGCCTCCCAAAGTGTGCGGGATTACAGGTGTGAACCACCACGCCTGGCCAAGACTGTAGTTTTTCACAAGATACAATAGCACTGATGATTGCACAATTCAATCATGATAGCTTATTGTAATTTATATGCATTATTTTAGTCACTGGTGAAAAGTGCCAGATAATATGTAGGTAATAAATTAGGGGCTGTTATGTATGCATTTTATTTCAATTTTTTTCTTTCACTTTGCAACCAGTGGTAGAGTAGTACTTTGTGTCTGTTACTACTTTCCTTTCTAAAAACTATTACCATCACAGTAAAAAAACAAATGGGGAAATATATTAGCATTTATATAAGATTTTCTATTTACTAAGCACTTTAGTAAAGTTTATATTAGTTTTCTTTCCTTTGGCATGATGTGTTAGCCTGTATTGAAGTATTTGCATTTTGCAGCTGGGGACACTAAAATACAGGAAGGTTAAATAAACACCTAAGGTCACATTGAAAATCAATGGCAGAGCTGAGATTAACTTTAATTGTATTTTAAGGTTGGTTTACTGAACATAATGTCTTCTGCAAATCAACTAGACCAAGCCTATCATCACTGAGAGGAGGGTGAACTTATCAAATTCCTGGCAAGTTTAGAGGCTTATTTTTATAGAAGCAGTCAGTGAGCCTAAGATTTCAAAAGTCCTGACCACATTGAGGAAGCACCAGGTCAAGCTCAGTCTGGGCAAGGACTTAAAGTATTAGACCGTTCTTCTGAGCTATAGACTCATATTCCAGTTGCCTACTGGATGGAGTATCTACTAGCTGAGTATCTGATAGATTTCCCCAAAAAAACCTGTCCAAACTGTTTCAGCCTGACCTATCTCCCACATTCCCTACATGCATGAACTACTGCTGAAAGATTTCATGATCATCTAGAAGACTGGAATCATTCCCAGCCTCTTTGTTTTCAGTCCTAAAATTTGCTTGGTGATCAGCAACTAGCAATACTCCCTCATTAACATTTCTTATCTTTCTTCTCTCTTTTAACGCTGTTGGTACTGATTTAGTTTAAGCTCTATTCATTTCTTCCTGTACCAGTGAAATACTCTTCTCTCTGCCTTTAGGATTCCGGTAACCGTTTTTCACATTTCCACAGAATGATGATTCTGAAACACAAATTATATTGTGTTGCTTCTTCGCTTAAAATACTTCAAAGACCACTGTAGAGAGGTCTAATTATTTACCATGGCTTAAAAAAACTTCTGTTACACCCTCAGGTTTTGAAAAACACTTGTCCATATATAAAATATTACATTTTCCCAACATACCATGTTCTTTACTGTCCTCATATCATTGAACATGTTGCTGCTTTGATTTTATTCTCCAACTCACATTTTTTTTTTTTTTTTGAGACGGAGTTTCACTCTTGTTACCCAGACTGGAGTGCAATGGTGCAATCTTGGCTCACCACAACCTCCACCTCCTGGGTTCAGGCAATTCTCCTGCCTCAGCCTCCTGAGTAGCTGGGATTACAGGCACGTGCCACCATGCCCAGCTAATTTTTTGTATTTTTAGTAGAGACGGGGTTTCCCCATGTTGACCAGGATGGTCTCGATCTCTTGACCTCGTGATCCACCCTCCTTGGCCTCACAAAGTGCTGGGATTATAGGCTTGAGCCACCGCATCTGGCCTCCAACTCACATTTTTTGAGACTCAATACAATCATCACTTCCTCTCCGAAGTCTAACCTCTTGATCAGAATGAATGTTCATCTCCTCTATGACTAGACTGTTTTCTGCATATAATTCTATTTTAGCACCTCTAACATTTTTATACACACACACCCATGCACACCATCCCTTTTTTTGTACTGGATTCTAAGACCTGTATGAACAGAAACTATGTGTTATTAATTTTTATATTTCTGGAACCCAGTGTAGAAATTTGTTTCAGGTTTATTCAATAAATTGCTATCTGAATTAAAAAAGGAATAAATATTCAACAAAGAAAAAATTCACAAATCCATAGTGAAAATTCTTCTAGAAATTAATCTTGAAATGAATCTAAAATAGGTTTATAAATAAAAATAAAGTGAAACTTGGGAAACTGGATCTACAACCCAAGACAAATTATATAACCTTTGTGAAGCCGGGTTTACTCATGTATAAGTTAAAAATACTAGTGACCACTTTGCAGGATTGTTGTAAGGTAAGGGCAGCCTTTAAATAATGCACACAAGTTAGTAGCACAATATAGACACTCAGAAAGTAATATATTTTGGATTGTCTTTTGGGATGAAAGGCATAACTTGGGAAACATCAGCTTCTTTGGAAACCAATCAGTCTCAAAGAGATCAGTGGCGCTCAATACTGCTTTCAGTACTGTGATAAACACTACTGCACTAGAATGTCATGCCCATGGCAAAGGTCCTGAGGGCAGGACCTTTGTTCTGTTTTGTTCACGTCTTTATCTTCCACACTACCACCACCAAAAACATGAAGATACATAGATTAATCACACATTTGGGAATGAAGAGAGCTTGTTTTATTAAACATTTCTCCAGATTGCTTTACTAATGAGACCACACTTGGTTTTGCAGTGTTAATTTATTCTGCAAATAATAATTGCATGTGTTGAGTAGTCCTTGTTTAACATTATGACAAATGTAAAATTAGTGAAATCCCAATGAAAGTGACTCTGATTTTTATGTTTTAAAAATTGTAAAAAGATAATATTGTTTTTAAAAGTTCCTGGCATATACTCGCTCATAGGTGGGTGAGAAAAATGAGAACATGTGGACACAGAGAGGCGGTCTACTATACACTGGGGACTGTTGGGGGGAATGGGGGAGGGACAGCAGGGGGGGGCTGGGGGGGATAGCCTGGGGATGAATACCAAGTGTGGGTGAAGGGGAGGAAAGCAGCAAAGCACACTGCCATGTGTGTACCTATGCAACTATCTTGCTCGTTCTGCACATGTATCCCCAAACCTATAATGCAATAAAAAAAAAAAAAAAACAAACAAACAAAAAAAAAACAAATAAAACTTCTGTTCAAAAGTAAAAAAAAAAAAAAAAAAAAAAAAAAAAGTTCCTGGCATAACCACAAAATAGATATTGACTGTTAAACCCTAGAAGTAAAATAATAAGACATTTAAAAATTTAAACTTAAACTTTTAATAAAGAATGCATGTGGTATTTCAATATAATCAATATGTCATGGCATTTTAACTGCAATGTTACAACTTTTTGGGAGAGTTCTCACCCTGGTAAAGGAGATTTTTTTGGTGTCATCAAAAATTATTTAATTTCTACTATAAAAATAATTCAGGTTTTTTAGCTTAGATTTCAAATTTTAAGTGAGATCATGCAGTGCTTTTTCTCTCTAGCTTATTTCACTAGATGTAATGAACAGCATGAAGACTTAGTTAATAATATTGCATTGTATTCAGAATTTTTGCTAAAAGACTAGATTTTGGGGTCTTTTGACACACAAGTGTAACTATGTGAGATGATGAGTATATTAATTTGCTTGACTATAGTAATCATTTCACTGTGTATATCAGAACATGATATGGCATGCCTTAAATATATACAACAAATAAATGAATAGAAACTCCTGGACAAAGGGAAAACTATCTTTTGCTTCTGGTTTCACATTCTGACTTAGCTAAAAAATATGTTGGCAAAAAAATGAACATAGTCTAGTAGGCAGAATGCGAAACTCTCTTCTTGTTCAAAGAAATAGCTAAACATATTTTGAAAATAGCTATTCTATATAAATAATTATTGTAAAAGTATTTAAACCTCTCCACATTTTTCAGGAGAGTGACCAAAAAGATAAAACTCAAACTATTAATGGATTATTCCCAATGGGCTGATTACATCCAACCTATCATTTTCCTTGTTTATTTAGCTTCTGTTCTAGATTCTTAGACATCATTAGTAATGTCAATGCTGAGAAAACTTTAGCCTGAATCTATTTTGTATATTCTCTTTAAAAAATAAACAATAGCAAACAAATTTTAAAAAGTGTGAAATTCTAGATATTTCTTATAAGAATAGTGGTAAAATGTTGAATTATAATAATTTTGTAACATTTAGCCTTTCTGGATATAGAAGCTTTCATACTGAAAAATCTCTTGGTGGAAAATTATATTTTTGATGTTTGACATTTTTACTTTTGTGTTTGTTACTTTTTCTTTTTTTTCCCATTTCCCCTCAGAATGTTCTGTGTATTAACATGTTTTTAAAAACACAGAATATACTGTGTAAGGGATAGCCTGCTGTCTACATAAGGGATTAATGCAATTTTAATGAATTACTGCTGTTGCTTTTTGGGGATTCTCTTATGTCAAATAAACTAATATAAGTAAACATGAAGAAAATATAGAATATTAAACGTTTGCCTAAATAGTACATGCCATTTCTATTATATACAAGTTAAAAAGTCTAGGACTATATTGAATATTTTTCATGGAAGCCCTAGCCTTTTGGTTTAAGATATATAAATAAATATTATTCTTTTTCTAAGTTGAAAATATTACATAGAGATACAGAATTTCAGAAGACAAATTAATAAAATATTGCTAAGCTAGGTAGGAAAAACAGGAGGTATTCTTGGTGATATTCATGGGTCCATCCACTGTCTCTAATGTGTATCAGAAACTCTTCATGGTACTTGAGAAAAAGCAGTGGAACAAGAGCAGATCAGAGAACAGAGAGCTCTTAAAATGAATACTCATGACATATAAGGGCTCACTGGTGAACCACAGTGTTAAATATCAGAGAGTAGAAATGGTAAAGAAGATAAATAATCTCTTAAAATGTATATATTTAAGATCATACAACTCAGAAGCCAAATCGTAGCTATTCTTAAAGGTGTATTTACTTAAATTAGCTAGAGATAAATATCACTCATTGTCTTAAAATAGAAAAAGTTTAGTTTATTAAATATAAGTTGATTCTTCTCAGAAATTATCTGTGGGATGGCATAGAATCCTGGCATTGATCCTTGTGGGTAAAATATGTCCTTTGTAAAAGCTCCTGTAGGAAACTGAGAAGTAGCCATGTTCACTCCTATGCAACTATGTTTGTGTGAGGAAGGCTGCTTACCACCCAGTGCTGTGCTATTTCATGGTCCTCACTGGGAAATTCTGCTCACATTATTCATAGTAGACATCCTATTCCTTGGCAGTTTTATTAATTTTTAAATTTTAAAAATATTTGTATATTTTTATGTTTGCTTTTAAACATGACCTATGACTCATAAGTAGTTTTAGGAGCTGTAATTAGTGTCTCTTTACAAATTATTAAAATCCCATTTTCTCCCTTCCTTTTAAAAAATTTTATCTGTCTTTTGTAATGTGCAAGACTATAATAAGTGTTTTCACAAACATTTCATTTAGTCCTCATAGTAATACTATGAGCTAGGTGTCATCATATTTAATTTACAGATACAAAAATGAGTGCTTAAGTAATTTGTGCAAGTTTACCAAGTTAGTAAGAGCAGAATTGAAGTGCCCAGACTCTAATATCCAGGCTTATTCCTGGATACCTTGGCACCACATTCTTTGCAACACTTATTGACAATCTAACAGCATCAATATTTTTGAAGTGAATAATTTATATCATATATAATTTACTTTCCTTTTTTGTGTGTCTTATTTATTTCTACTTGACTGGAAGCTCCTTAAAGGTAGAGGTGATGTTACATGTGAATATGTTTAAGGCTCAGTCCATGTCCATAGGATATGTTGCTTGATCATCTACTACAATATTAGAAACTAATTGATTCATAGATCATCACAATTTCTGATAAATAGGTTTCTATACATAACAGGTCTGAGAAGAGAACTCTTCCTGAGTATTTAACTTATCATTTTTTTTTTTTTTTGGCAATAGACAGTAGGAAACATCCATTTCTTGTCACTATTAGCTTGTTGACTCATTTAATCTGAAAGAAGCAAACCAAATAAGTAGTCAGCATTTCGTATATGTGCAGACAAGAGGTATACTGGGAAGAATCTTAAGGTTCATCAGGCAAGCTAAAGCAAAAATAAAACATCACTAAATATTAATATCTCTAAACTCAATGATCAGTCCATATATCATTGTCAATTAATATTTTTTATGTCCAGGGATGCCTGTTGCATGCAGAGGTCAAATTGTTGTGCACATATTTATTTTTCAGAGTTTTTATTGGCCATTTTAAAGTTTTGGTTTTCGGCAATGATATTAAGAGGACAAATTTTAAAAAAACATGTAAAGTAGTATATATGCATACATTTCATAATAACTATCAGTCCTTCTCACAGAACTTTACGTCCATAATGTAAACTCCCTAGCCTTAACTTTAGAGATTATACTAAAAAAATTAAATATTTACTTGGAGATTATGGCCCTTTATGTGTATATTTAAATGTCAGAAGTCAATTGCTTTGCTACTCTTTCATAAAAATAGGCCATGACTCTATTTTCTGCCAGTCTCTGTATCTCTCTAGATTTAATTTCACTGTTCTTGATGTGTCTAATGAATGAAAAGAACAAATATTTCTTGATAATAGAGAAATACAAAATAAATGAGATAATAAGTGACATTTATGACTTTCAAATGTACTAGGAGAATGTAAGTCTGAGATATATAATACTTGAAAAATCTGCATTTTGCCTTTTTTTAAAAGATCAGAGTATCTCACCATATTTAGTGTTAATTCCCTCAGGGTACAGTTGACTTGAAGTAAGCATAAGATATCCCTTGAATATGGTGCCCGTGCTCTGTATTTTGCTACAAGTCCTTCTAGTCATCTCCGTGACCATGAACTGGAACAAAAATTAAAAGCAAACTTGCTTAATTATTTATCTTCTGGCAGACTATATTTTTCTTGCATAGGGATTTTTTTTTCTTATGAGAGAAGAAAAATTTCTTCAGATTCACATCTCTGTCAAAGTTAAGAAAATAAATGGAGAAGGCAGCATATTCCATGAAGAATGTGAAATATTTACTTTCCCATACGTGTCTCAATTTGATTACTTGCATTAATTACTTCATCACCATTGGCTTTTGGTCATCCAGGTTTGATCCTGAAGTTGCCTTTAGTTCATTCTTGTTTAACCTCCAAGACCAATTAGTTACTCATAGTTTTTATATGTTGTTTGCATTTGTCTTTTTCTTTTTCCTAATCTCACGGCCACCACACCACTCTTTTTCTTCATGTCAAAACAGATTGATCTTTTTGCCTCTGATCTTTTATAATTAATATAATTAATTATACTAATTACCTTATAATTTAGTCAGATTAATCTAAAATTGCCACTTTGATCTTGTAACTTTCTATTGTCTTTCAAGCCTTTCACACCATGACTTTAATCTGCCTTCCCAGCCTCCTTGCAATGACCTTTCTTATCTGTAGAATCTATTCTTTGGCAGTACTCTGCATCATGGCCTTATTTAAAGTCTTCTTTTTCTCTAGTCCTACTTAAGTGTGATCTGCTTTTTAGACCTCAATAAAATCTCACTTTTGCAAAACCATCCTGATGTAGACCTGTTATTAGTGATCTTTTTACTTTTTTTTTTATGTCTTAAATGGTTAATGTTCTCTAGCACTTCTTTTCTTTGGATCATTTAATTCGTGATACATTTAAAAAAAATTTCTTCAATACCTGTCTTTACAAAAGATACCAGAAACATTTTCAAGTCAGAAATCATGCCTTTTATTTCTTATTGTTCTCCTCAGTGCTACCATAAGTGAATTGAAGCTATTTAATGACTTGTAGGCATTTATTTCTTTCAAGAAAATGGATTTAAGTATACATATTAGGGAATATTTTTGGAAAATTTTCTTACGGAGATTTAAACCTCCTGTGGTCCATAGTCATTTTTCATTTTCAGGGACCTGAGGAGTTAATATTTCTTTGATAAAAATTTAAGTTAGATAGCCAAAGGTCAGTGTGCCCTTTGTATGATAACTACCTATTGGCACTGAGAAAATGTCGATTATATGTACAAATACTATGCTCCTGTTTGTAGATCCTGCTGGCTTTATAGGAACATATCACTCATCTATTATGGGAGACATTCATACTTTGTTTATTTTTCATTTGTTTGCTTGTCTTTTTAGAGACATGGTCTTACTCTGTTATCGAGGCTGGAGCATAGTGGCATGATCATAGCTCACTGCAGCCTCGAACTCCTGGACTCAAGCAGTCCTTGAGGCTCAACCTCCTGTGTGGCTAGGACTTAGGTGTGTGCTACCATATACAGATAATATACGTTTGTTTATGATCTATTAAACTTAGGTAAGGAACCTAGTTAAGGTCTAAGATCTAGGGTGACCCTGTAATTTATTGTCTAACCTGGGACTCCTTCAGAATAAAAGGTGGTACTAATTAGATGAAATGCTGGATAATAGGTATAAGCCAAGCCTTCTCTGGTAAACCTGGATGCATGGCCCCCATGGGTAAAGCCTGACAAAATGAGGAGAATTTTCCTACAAGAATTTTATTTACAAGTCCATTCCTGTGCCTCAGGGAAAATTAGGAAAGTCAAAGGACTGTTTTTCTCTGTATAGCTGTGGTTGGCTGCTTCTAAAGTGGCTGGCAGTGGTACCTGTCATGGTACCATTCATGCCCTTGTGCAGTCTCCTTCCCCTAGTGTGAGCACTGGGCCGAGGGACTTGCTTCCAATAAATAGATTATGGCAAAAGTGATGGGCTGTCACTTCCAAGATTAGGTTCTAAAAGATTGACACACAATTTAAAAAAGAATAATGCTGAATGTTTTTTCAGAAGATATATTTTATCACATTAATAAAGCTTCTCTCTCTCCTCATTTAGCAGGGGAGTTTTAAAAATAAAGAATAAACGTTGATTTTATTTTAAAGAAATGGCTGTGTCCTTATAATAGGGTGGCTCATGCCTGTAATCCCAGCACTTTGGCAGATCATGAGGTCAAGAGATCCAGACGATCCTGGCCAACATGGTGAAACCCTGCCTAAAAAAAAAAAAATATATGGCTGTGACGTGTCTTACTCTTGCTTGTATGCTCTCTCTGCCATCATCATTTTGAGAAAGCCCAGCAGAGGCTTCCAGGGAAGAAATCAAGAGAGTCCTCTAGCCAACAGTCAGGAAGTTCCTGGGTACTGCCGTTAACCACTTGAGTAAACTTGGAAGCAGATTCTTTCCTAGGTGAGCCTCCCGATGATGACTGCAACTTAGCCAACACCTGGATTCTAGCCTTTGTAAGAGACCCAGAGCAAGCTAGAGGACCCAGCCACACTAGATTCCTAACCTGCAGTATCTGTGAGATAATTAATGCTGTTTATTTAAGCCACTGAGTTTCGAATACTTTGTTACCTAGCAATAGATAATTAATACAATAGCAGTGACCTAAAATTTTTCTTTATAAAAGCTTGGCTCTAGGCTGTGTATATTGGTTTTGGATCTATCATCTTGTTTCAATCTCATAAATTCTATGATTTTTTTTTTTTTTTTTGTAGAATGCTCTAAGTTTCCTAACTAAGCAACATATTATCTACAAAAAATTAATTTTTTTTCTTTTCTGATTCTCATGCATTGTACTTTTTTTCCTTTGTTTTTAAATTTGATAGAACATTTTCTATGATGATGAAGAGAAACAGTAAATGCTTAGCACTCTTGACTTATATAAGACTTAAAAAAATATTACCAAGATTTCATATTTAAGGCTGGATTCCTGTAAGTTTTTGGGATATAAATTTTTAGTAGGTTAAATAAATAGAATTTTGTTTTTTCTGTTTAGTGAAAATCATTTTTATCGTATTGATCAGATTCCTTTAACCTAAGATGAACATTTCTTTGAACAGATTTTCTTTTATCTACTATTTATTAAGCTTAAAAATGTAAAATATTTTAATATTTTATTTTAATTCATAATGCAATAACTCAGAGGATATACCAAACTATGTATTGACAGATTTATCATTGTTTTTCTCTCCTAAGAGAGTAATAAATTCATGTTTTCTATTTCCATAAATGAATAGATTACAGAAACTCATTCCTTAAGCTAACATTTGAGTCATTAGCAATTTTCCCTACCAATACATTAGTCTTTAAAAATATTGCAAAACCAAGATAATCAGTCTTATATTCACCAGAGATTTTATAGAAAAACATTTGCTTCTCATCCCTGCAATATGATGAGATAATTAAATATCTTCTTTCTTTTTAATATTTTTAAAACTTACTGCTGCTGCAGATGAAAGCTGACCTAGACCATGTCATATTTTTATTTGATAAAACTTGCTAGGTTTAGATAAAGAAGATTAATGCAGCTAAAAGCATTAATGGAGTAAATCCACTAATAAAAGATAGTTCTTTAAGTTTAAAAAGTAGCTTAGTTTCAACTTCTTAATTTCATGAGTAGAAAACACACACATTTTCTACTACCGTAATCACTTATTATTTATTCATCCAGAATTGCTCTAAGAAGATGCCTTAGATCTTCCTTGGGGATGGCACTGTATTATTGATAATGCGAGGCCAATGCACTGTCTAGTTTCTCCTTGGATTTGATGTCTTCCTTTTTTTTCTTAAATATTTTGCATAATATTGATTTTCTTGTCATAAAAGAGTGATTATCAGCTGGGTGCAGTGGTTCACCCCTGTAATCCCAGCACTTTGTGAGGCCAAGGCGGGCAGATCACTTGAGGTCAGGAGTTTGGGACCAACATGGTAGTTATTCTTGAGGGAATTCCCTGGGAATGTAAGTGGTGGAGTCTCAGATAAGATATTATGGATAGCTAATTTATAGAGAAAAAGGAGAATATTGTACTGGATCTAGTGTCTATGTCCCAGCGTTTTTCTTTCTTATAAATCTGTTTTAGTTCTTTGTAGATTCTGGATATTAGCCCTTTGTCAGATGGGTAGATTGCAATTTTTTTTTTTTCCCATTCTGTTGGTTGCCAGTTCACTCTAATGATTGTTTCTTTTGCTGTGCAGAAGCTCTTTCATTTAATTTGACCCCATTTGTCTATTTTAGCTTTTGTTGCCAATGCTTTTGGTGTGTTAGTCATGAAGTCCTTGCCTAGGCCTATGTCCTCCTATATGGTTTTGCCTAGGTTTTCTTCTAGGCTTTTTATGGTGTTAGGTCTTATGTTTAAGTCTTTAATCCATCTGGAGTTAATTTTATTGTAAGGTGTCATGAATGGTCCAGATTCTGCTTTCTGCACATGGCTAGCCAGTTTTCCCAATGCCATTTATTAAACGGGGAATCTTTCCCCATTGCTTGTTTTTGTCAGGTTTGTCAAAGATCACATGGTTGTAGATGTGTGGTATTGCTTCTGAGGTCTCTGTTCTGTTCCATTGGTCTATATCTCTGTTTTGCTGCCAATACCATGCTCTTTTGATTACTGTAGACTTGTAGTATAGTTTGAAATCAGGTAGCGTGATGCCTCCAGCTTTGTTCTTTTTGCTTAGAATTGACTTGGCTATGCAGGCTCTCTTTTGGTTCCATATGAAGTTTAAGGTGTTTTTTTTCCAGTTCTCTGAAGAGGGCTATAGGTAGCTTAAAGGGAAAAGTGTTGGATCTATAAGTTACTTTGGGCAGTATGGCCATTTTCACAATATTAATTCTTCCTAACCATGAGCATGGAATGTTTTTCCATCTGTTTTTTTCCTCTCTTATTTTGCTTAGCAGTGATTTGTAGTTATCCTTGAAGAGGTGCTTTACATCCATTATTAGTTGTATTCCTAGGTATTTTATTCTCTTTGTAGCAATTGTGAATGACAGTTTGTTCTTGATTTGGCTCTCTTTAAGTCTGTTACTGGTATATTGTGATTTCTGCACATTGATTTTGTATCCTGAGACTTTGCTATAAAGTTGCTAATCAGTTTCAGGAGATTTTGAGCTGAGATGATAGTGTCTTCTAAATATACAATCATGTCATCTGCAAATAGAGACAATTTGACTTCCTCCTTTCCTAATTGAATCTCCTTTATTTCTTTTTCTTGCCTGATTGCTCTGTCTAGAACATCCAATACTATATTGAATAGGAATGGTGAGAGAGGGCATCCTTGTCTAGTGCTGGATTTCAAAGGGAATGTTTCCAGTTTTTGCCCATTCAGTATGACACTGGGGTTGTCATAAAGAGCTTTTATTATTTTGAGCTACGTTCTGTCAATACCTAGTTTATTGAGAGTTTTTAGCATGAATGCTGTTGAATTCTGTGGAAGGCCTTCTCTGCATCTATTGAGATAATCATGTGGTTTTTGTCTTTGGTTCTATTTATGTGTGAATTACGTTTATAGACTTGAGTTTGTTGAACCAGCCTTGCATCCCCAGGATGAAGCCTACTTGATCATGATGGATAAGCTTTTTGATGTGCTGTTGTAATTGGTTTGCCATTATTTTATTAAAGATTTTTGCATCTATGTTCATGGATATTGGCCTGAAGTTTTCTTTTCTTTTTGATTTTCTGCTGGGTTTTGGTATCAGGATGACTTTGGTCTCAGAAAATGATTTGAAAAGGATTCCCTCTTTTTGGATTGTTTGGAATAGTTTCAGAAGGAATGGCACCAGCTCCTCTTTGTGTGTCTGGTAGAATTTGGCTGTGAACCTTTCCAGACCTGGGCTTTTTTTGATGGGTAGGCTATTAATTGCTGCCTCAACTTTGGCCCTTGTTAGGTTTATTCAGGGTTTTGACTTCTTCCTGGTTTAGGCTTGGGAGGGTGCAAGTGTCTAGGAATTTATCCATTTTTTCCAGGTTTACTGGTTTATGTGCATAGAGTTGTTTGTAGTAATCTCTGATGGTTGTATTTCTGTGGAATCGGTAGTGATATTCCCTTTATCATTCTTTATTGCATCTATTTGATTTTTCTCTTTTCTTTATATTAATCTGGCTAGCAGTCTGTCTATTTTGTTGATCTTTTGAAAAAACCAGCTCCTGGATTTATTGATCTTTTGAAGGGTTTTTTTTTGTGTGTCTCTATCTCCTTCAGTTCTGCTCTGATCTTAGTTATTTCTTGTCTTCTGCTAGCTTTTGAGTATTTTTGATCTTGCTCCTCTAGATCTTTCAATGTTGATGATAGGGTGTTAGTTTTAGATCTTTTCTTTGTTCTCATGTGGGCATTTATTGCTATAAATGTTCCTCTAGACATGCTTTAAATGTGTCCTAGAGATTCTGGTACGTTGTGTCTTCATTCTCGTTGGTTTTGAAGAACATCTTTATTTCTACCTTCATTTCATTGCTTATCCAGTGAACATTCAAGAGCCAGTTGTTCAGTTTCCATGAAGTTGTGTGATTCTGAGTCAGTTTCTTAATCTTGAGTTCTAATTTGATTGCACTGTGGTCTGAGAGACTGTTTGTTATGATTTCCCTAATTTTGCATTTGCTGAGGAGTAATTTACTTCCAATTCTGTGGTCAATTTTAGAATAGGTGCTATATGGGGCCAAGAAGAATGTATATTCTGTGGATTTGGGGTGGAGAGCTCTGTAAAAGTCTGTTAGGTTTCTTGGTCCAGATTCGAGTTCAAGTCCTGGATATCCTTGTTTAATATTGACAGTGGAGTGTTAAAGTCTCCCACTATTATTGTGTGGGAGTCTAAGTCTCTTTGTAGGTCATTAAGAACTTGCTTTATATAGCTGGGTGCTCTGTATTGGGTACGTATATATTTAGGATTGTTAGTTCTTCTTGTTGCATTGATCCTTTTACCATCATGTAATGTCCTTCTTTGTCTCTTTTGATTTTTCTTGGTTTAAAGTCTATTTTGTCAGAGACTAGGATTGCAACTCTTGCTTTTTTGTTTGCTCTCTATTTGCTCGGTAAATCTTCCTCCATCCCTTTATTGTGAGCCTATGTGTATCCTTGCACATTAGGTGGGTTTCCTGGATACAGCACACCTATGGGTTTTGACTTTTTATCCAATTTATCAGTCTGGGTCTTTTAATTGGAGCATTTCACCCATTTACATTCAGGGTTAATATTGTTATGTGTGAATTTGATCCTGCCATTTTGATTCTAGCTGGTTGTTCTGCCCATTAGTTGACATAGTTTCTTCATTGTGTTGGTGCTCTTTATCATTTGGTATGTTTTTGGAATGGTTGGTACTGGTTATTTCTTTCTATGTTTAGTGCGTCTTTCAGGAGTTATTGTAAGGCAGGCCTGCTGGTGATGAAATCTCTGAACAATTGCTTGTTCATAAAGGATTTTATTTCTCCTTTGCTTATAAAGCTTTATTTGGCTAGATATGAAATTCTAGGTTGAAAATTCTTTTCTTTAAAGGTGTTGAATATTGCCCCTCACTCTCTTCTTGTTTGTAGGGTTTCTGCCAAGAGATCCACTGGGAGTCTGATGGGCTTTCATTTGTGGGTAACCCAACCTTCCTCTCTGGCTGCCCTTAGGATTTTTCCTTCATTTCAACCCTGGTGAATCTGACGATTATGTGTCTTGGGGTTGCTTTTCTTGAGGAGTATCTTTGTGTTTTTCTCTGTATTACCTGGACTTGAATGTTGGCCTGCCTTGCTAGGTTGTGGAAGTTTCCCTGGATAATATCCTGAAGAGTGTTTTCCAGCTTGGATTCATTCTGTCCGTCGCATTCAGGTACACCTATCAAACGTATATTAAGTCTTTTCACATAATCCCATATTTCTTGGAGGCTTTGTTCATTTCTTTTTACTCTTTTTTTCTCTAATCTTGACTTCTTTTTTTAATTTCATTTAGTTGATCTTCAATCTCTTATATCCATTCTTCTGCTTGGTCTATTCAGCTATCAAAACTTGTATATGTTTCATGAAGTTCTCATGTTGTGTTTTTCAGCTCCATCAATTCATTTATATTCTTCTCTAAGCTGTTTATTTTCATTAACATTTCATCAAACCTTTTTTCAAGGTTCTTAATTTCTTTGCATTGGGTTAGAGCATGTTCTTTTAGCTCAGATAATTTGTTATTATCCACTTTCTGAAGCCTGTTTCTGTCAATTCATCAGACTTATTCTCCATCCATCCTTGTTCCCTTGCTGGTGAGGAGTTGTGTTCCCTCGGAGGAGGAGAGGCATTCTATTTTTGGGTGTTTTCATCCTTTTTGCACTGTTTTTTTCCCCATCTTTGTGGATTTATCTACCTGTGATCTTCGTAGTTGGTGACTTTTGGATGGGGTCTCTGAGTGGATGTCCCCTTTGTTGATGATGAAGTTATTTCTTTCTGTTTTTTACTTTTTCTTCTAACCGTCAGGACCCTCTGCTGTAGGACTGCTGGAGGTCCACTCCAGATCCTGCTTGCCTGGTGATCTGCAGAACAGTAAGGGTTGCTGCCAGTTCCTTCTTCTGTTAGCTTTGTCCCAGAAGGATACCTGCCAGATGTCAGCCTGAGCTCTCCCTTATGAGGTATTTCTTTGAATATACGAGGGTCAGAGAGCTGCTTGAAGAGCTCAAATGTCCCTTATAGGAGCTCAAATGCTGAGCTGTGAGCTCCATGGTTCCATTCATAGCTGCTGGGCAGGTACATTTAAATCTGCTCCAGCAGAACTCATAACCACCTTTTTTTCCCTGGTGCTCTGTCCTTGGAAGGTGTGGCTTAATTTATAAGTTGCTGATGTGCTGCTGCTGCCTTTTTTCAGAGATGCCCTGCCCAGAGAGGAGCTAGCCTAGTCACAGTCTGCCAGCAGAGGCATTGCTAAGCTGCCATGGGCTCTGCCCAGCTGCTGTGTAAACTTCCTTACAGTTTTGTTTATAGAGGTGTAGTTAGAACTGCCTCAGTAATGGCGGACTGTCTCTGTAATGGCGGATTGCCTCGGTAGTGGTAGACTGCCACAGTTATGGCAGACTGCCTTGGTAGTGGTGGACTGTCTTGGTAATGGCAGATGCCCTTCCCCGCACAGAGCTGGACTATTCTGGGTCCAGCTGTGATTGCTGTGATACTCTTATTTCAGAGCATTTCAGATTGCTGGTCTTTGTGGGAGTGGGACCTGCTGAGCCAGATCACCTGGCTCCCTGCTTCAGCCCCTTTTTTTTCAGTTGAAGGGGCAAATCTATCTCCCAGGTGTTCCAGGCACCAGTTGAAATGGCCACCCAGATTTGTGTGAGTTTTTGTGTGGAGACCTGCTTCTCTGGCTGAAACAGCCATGCTGGAGACTCGTGGTGCTTTTCCGCCTGGGAATCTCCAGTCTGTGAGCAGTAAAAACTCGTTTCATAATGCGGTGATCACTCACCCTCTCTGTGTTCTTGCTGGGAACTGCACTCCAGAGCTGTTCCTATTCGGCCATCTTGCATCTCCGCCAGCCTTGGTTTTTTTATCTGTAAATTTAAGGACTGATTCTGAAGGTTCTGATTCTGAAGGTTCCTTCTATGTCTCATGGTTTTGGTAGGCTAATACTTGGTACAATGGTGATTTTACATCAATTGACAAAATAGGGTAGTCACAAGATGAAGGACAGTATGAGAAAAAAACCCCACATTTACTGATATTAATATATCCAGCTATACTGAAGGGATTGAGTGCGATGGTTAGGCATATAGGCTTGGGGAAAAACACAGTGCTGGGTTCACACTTTGCAGCTTCTCATGGATTTTGCACAAGTTGTTTTGTTTCACTAAAACTTTCTCTTCATCTGCAAAATGAAAATAATAATAGTACTATGTAATACAGCTGTAAGTATTAAATGATATATTTCATTAAAATACTTGGTACAGGAAGGGGTTGCTCATAGCTTGGCATAGCAGTAGGTCCACTGAATTAATTCATTATAATTTAACAGAATCCTCATCATATTTATTTATTGCTATTCATTTGTCAGTTTTTTCTATTTTCCTAGACCACTGAGATTAATGTTATTTTAATAACGTGTTTCTCATTTTAATTGATACATTGTATTTTAAAAGGTAGGACATTTGTATAGGTTGGCAGCACAGTTGCAACTTAGACCCTAATGCCTGATGGTAGCATTATCTGATAGGCAATAAATTGGGTGCACAAGTCAGCTCAGAGGAAAACATACATAGTACTTTTGCATTAGATATTTGATATTCCAAGGTGAGAAAAATTGAAAATCTTTGAACCCCTTGAAAGGGATAAACTAGTATGAGTTAAAAATAGCCACAGTCTCCTTGTCTGTGGCTTTATGGTGCTTCATTGAAAGCACATGACCAGAAAGTCAAAAGCAACCCATAGGTGCGAACACTAAAGAGCTTTGCAACTATCTACAGTCACGTTAATGTTCAAATTATTTCGAACTTAAAATGTAAAATAATCAATGTTTCTGTCATGTCCAGAGTTGGAAAAGATAGTTTTTTCTTTAGCCAGTTGGATTAAGGTCATGGTAGTTGCTACAGCAAACAAAACTCAGACTGGATAATGGGTCAAATGTGAGTGCTAATTTTTAGTGCCTGTCAAGTACACAATAGATGTTTCTGATAGGAGTATAGCTCCATTTAAAACAGTGGTTTAGAAACTCAGCCTCTTTCATCTCACAGCGCCACATCTTCAACACAAATTCCAGGTTTACTATGTTTCTTCTGTGTATTGATGAAGGCTGTCATTGATAACATAGTCTTTAGCATCTCTGAAGGAGAAATAGGACTGATTGCTATAATTTCAAAGAAGGATTTAAAATCTTTTCTTATAATGAATTTGACAGCATGTATTTATTTTATATTTATTTGGAGGCCTTTCATTAATTCTTCTGCTAGTTTTCTTTAGCAAGATTATTATGTAGTTTGTGCCTCCAACAAAATTTAGTCGAGTCCATAGCATAGGATTATATTTCATCAAAGAAAGGCTTCAAGCTAAGTTCTTGTCAGATGACCCAGTGAAATAATGAAGTTTTTGGATTTTACTAGAATTTTACTACAATTATTTACTAGGCATATCTAAAATGACTAGCTGGTTGAAAGGGTTTCTTTGATTTAAATTGTTTAAAGATCCTATCTAGAAATATTTTCTCATCTGCTTTTACTAGATCTTGAAGAATTGTAAGATTACATTTAAAACTTATTGGGCTTAGAGTTCTTTAACTGGAAGGAAAACACACAGAAGGTGAGAAACATTCTCTGTAACAAAATAAAATAAAAAGATTTGCCTAGAATTGTGTGGCTAAATAATTTGTCCTTGCCATGGATGTGGTTAAAATTAATCCTGGCAATAAGCAATGTTTAATAGTAATAGAGAAATCTCTGAAAATAATGCCTTCAGAAATAATATTAATGCACAGAAACAGAACTTTATAGCCTCTATTATGTATGGGTAGAGAGATATTAAATTTCAAATGTTAATTATGTAATATTATGTTACATAGTTATTAGAAGTAAATTTCTAATTAAATCTAATCCTCTTATGTTTATATATCATATTGCATTATTTGGGACCATACAATGTGAATAAATTTTGTTTGTTTAATCTTTGTCATGTTGGTAGGAGTCATTGTTATTCCTTTTTTCCTTTTCTGTTCTCTGCCTACCGTCAGAATGAGAGTTGTTAGCTTCATAGTTTTATTTATATGCCTAGAAGAAAATATTCTATATGAAAATTTGATTTAAGCAATTTAATTGCTCCTGGGACATTCATTTTGAATCTTGATGAATTAGGTAAAAAATATTCTCCCAAATATTTGTTAAACACTCTAAGCTATCTGATATAAACAAAATGAATTCTAGCATAGGCATTGTGGAACTGCTCCTGCTTCTTTTAAGATACAATTCTGGTGTTATATCTCATTCCACAGTTTATTTTTAGATAGTATTTTTTTTTTAGAAAATTTCTGCTTTTGATTTATAGAAAGATGAAAGATTTCATTGCCACTATGACATCTCAAGCAAATTCTGTTTGATTTTTCTTGTCACTAGAGTGAGCATAGAGTATGATGAACATCTAGTGCTGCAGTATTTCCCAAGCTGTTAGATGGAATAAGAATCACACAGTCAGTCAACAATTATGTCCCAGGTAGTGTTTCATTAATAGGTGCTGGGAATATGGCAGTCAAAAAGCAAAGTGAGGTTAAGGCAGAGAGAGCTTTCTCCTAGCATGAACACAAAGAAAGAAACCCACTTTATATGTGGCACACCTGGCAAGGCTAGACCTCAAACTTTAGACTCAAACAGATTAACCTTCTCTTGTTCAAAATAAAGCTCTTGTAATCCTTCAGGTTGCTCATATCCAACATTCAGTATAATCCTTCACCCACTTTCTTCCAATCATAGTAGCATCAAAATACCCTTAGACAGCAGTTGTCATATAGAGAAGACAAAATTAAATTCTGAGTCTGAAAATCTGTGCTTTACAAAATTGTTTTCTATCAGCCATGGCCCCTGATCTTCATGGATATAAGACCTTATATCTTTAGATTTATTTATTTGTTTTGGAGAAAACATTTTAAAGTGATATAATAAATTTAAAAATGTCAAGAAATAACTCTGTTCTTTTAGCATAAAAAAGAAAGATTGTAGGATATAGGGAAATAGTATGACAGACTGCAAAGCCATAGATGAGAAACATTTGTGTCTTCAGCCAAAAAATAGTTATATGTCTTATGAACAGTAATGAGTTTCATAGCTGCTTTGGGGTGGTCAGGAGGTCACTGTCAATATGACAAATTTTAGAAAATGAGAAACAGGAGGCACAGTCTAAGTGATATAGCCTAAAACTGTCAGTCACAGTGGCCGTTAGTAATAATTTCTTAAACTAACCTTTGGGTGCTGTTTTTCTTAGTGAGACACAGAGGAGAATCAAACAATTAAGGAAATCAAGGGAATAACAATAGATATGATAGAACAGAATTAAGGGTTTAAGAATTAGGGATGAAGGAGAAACAAAAATCATGATATGATTAGAACAATATTTAAGTATCTGAAAGTGAAGATAAACTCAAATAAAACAATTGAAAACATCACTGATAGATATCATATTGTACTTTTATGCTTTTATTTAAATATAATACTGGAAAATGGGTAATCATTTTTACATGAAAGCAATACAATGCTGGGCTTTGTAGTCAGCATTTTGTATTCTGCTTTGCATGAATCTACTATACTACACTTTTCTCTTAATTCAGTTAAGAACTCTTTCTACGTATCAATTTAGGTAGAATGAGTTTTTTTTTTAAATTCTATGCTCCTATAGATAAGGAGAGGAGAAAAAGAACAGGGGGAAGAGGGGAAGAGAAAGAAGAGAAAGAAAAATGTATTTAATGAGGTTTTGGGTTAAAAAATGTATGAGTATATATCATGTATATATACACACATGCATACACACATAAATGGAAGTAGAGTATGGATAAGACCTTATTAGATATAAGATTTATCTTATGATAAATATTGGATGAGAACTCAATAGGAAAAAGAATAATTACTCAGTAATTGCTTTGAAATTACAGTAATTGGTTAAAAAATGGCAAACACTCTCTATATGTGTATACATATAAATGTATACACACATACACACTCACACATGTGCACACAAACACACTTTGCTAGATTTCACCAAATATTCTTTCTAAAAATATTACACCAATTAACCCTTCCACAAATAAGTAATGAAAGTGCCTTTCCTCCTTATACTAATAATAGTAAGGGACTTCAGTGATCACTTTCCACTATCATTTTTTCTTTTTTCTTTATATACATATATAACTGCATTTTAGGTTCTGGGGTACATGTAAAGAACATGCAGGATTGTTGCATAGGTACATACATGGCAATATGGTTTGCTGCCTCCATCCCCATCACCTATATCTGGCATTTCTCTCCAAGTTATCCCTCCCCAACTCCATACCCCCCACTGTCCTCCTCTAGTGCCCCCCCAGATATCAGTGTGTGAATCTCCCCTCCCTGTGTCCATGTGTTTTCATCATTTAACACCCACCTATGAGTGAGAATGGTGCTTGATTCTCTGTTCCTGTGTCAGTTTGCTACAAATGATGGTTTCCAGGTTCATCCATGTCCCTACAAAGGACATGAACTCATCATTTTTTATGGCTATATGGTATTCCGTGATGTATATGTGCCACGTTTTCCCTGTCCAGTCTATTATTGATGGACATTTGGGTTGGTTCCAAGTCTTTGCTATTGTAAACAGTGCTGCAATGAACATTCGTGTGCATGTGTCCTTATAATAGAACAATTTATAACCCTTTGGATATATACCCAGTAATGGGATTATTGGGTCAAATAAAATTTCTATTTCTAGGTCCTTGAGGAATCACCACACTGTCTTCCATAATGATTGAACCAATTTACACTCCCACCAACAGTGTAAAAGTGTTCCTATTTCTCCACATCCTCTCTAGCATCTGTTGTCTCCAGATTTTTTAATGACTACCATTCTAACTGGTGTGAGATGGTATCTCAATGTGGTTTTGATTTGCATTTCTCTAATGACCAGTGATGAGGAGCATTTTTTCATATGTTTGTTGTCCTCATATATGTCTTCTTTTGAAAAGTGTCTGTTCATATCCTTCACTCACTTTTGAATGGGTTTGTTTCTTCTTTATTTGTAAATCTGTTTTAGTTCCTTGTAGATTCTGAATATTATCCTTTTGTTATACAGGTAGATTGCAAAAATTTTTTTCCATTCAGGTGGTTGCCAGCTTACTCTAATGATTGCTTCTTTTGCTATGCAGAAGATCTGAAGTTTAATTAGATCCCATTTGTCTATTTTGGCTTTTGTCGCCAATGCTTTTGGTGTTTTAGTCATGAAGTCCTTGCCTATGCCTATGTCCCGAATGGTTTTGCTTAGATTTTCTTCTAGGGATTTTATGGTGTGATGTCTTATGTTTAAGTCTTTAATTCATCTGGAGTTAATTTTATTGTAAGGTGTCAGGAAGGGGTTCAGTTTCTGCTTTTCGTACATGGCTAGCCAGTTTTACCAACATTATTTATTAAGCAGGGAATCCTTTCCCTATTGCTTGTTTTTGTCAGGTTTGTCAAAGATCACATGGTTGTAGATGTGTGGCATTGCCTCTGAGGCCTCTGTTCTGTTCCATTGGTCTATATCTCTGTTTCGGTATCAGTACCATGCTGTTTTGATTAATGTAGCCTTATAGTATAGTTTGAAGTCAGGTAGCGTGATGCCTCCAGCTTTGTTATTTTTGCTTAGAATTGACTTGGCTCTGGGGCATCTCTTTTGGTTCCATATGAAGTTCAAGGTGGTTTTTACCAGTTCTGTGAAGAACGTCATTGGTGGCTTGATGGTATAGCATTAAATCTATAAATTACTTTGGGCAGCATGGCCATTTTCATGATATTGATTCTTCCTAGCCATGAGCATGGAATGTTTCTCCATCTATTTTTGTCCTCTCTTATTTCCTAGAGCAGTGGTTTGTAGTTCTCTTTGAGGAGGTCCTTTATATCCTTTTTTTAGTTGCATTCCTAGGTATTTTATTCTTTTTGTAGCAATTGTGAATGGCAGTTCATTCTTGATTTGGCTCTCTTTAAGTCTGTTATTGGTGTATAGGAATGCTTGTGATTTTTGCATTCATTTTGTATCCTGAGACTTTGCTAAAGTTGCTTATTCGTTTCAGGAGATTTTGAGCTGAGACGATAGAGTCTTCTAAATATACAATCATGTTGTCTGCAAATAGAGACAATTCAACTTCCTCCTTTCCTAACGAAATATCCTTTATTTCTTTTTCTTGCCTGATTGCTCTGGCTAGAACTTCCAATACTATATTAAATAGGAGTGGTGAGAGGGGGCATCCTTGTCTAGTGCCAGATTTCAAAGGGAATTATTTCAGTTTTTACCCATTCTGTATGATATTGGCTGTGAGTTTGTCAGAAATAGCTTTTATTATTTTGAGATATGTTCCATCGATATGTAGTTTATTGAGAGTTTTTAGCATAAAGGGCTGTTGAATTTTGTGGAAGGCCTTCTCTGCATCTATTGAGATAATCATGTGGTTTTTGTCTTTGGTTCTATTTATGTGGTGAATTACATTTATAGACTTGTGTATGTTGAACCAGCCTTGTATCCCCAGGATGAAGCCTACTTGATCACGATGGATAAGCTTTTTGATGTGCTGTTGCAATCGTTTGCCAGTATTTTATTGAAGAATTTTGCATCTATATTCATCATGGATATTGGCCTGAAGTTTTCTTTGCTTGTTGAATCTCTACCAGGTTTTGGTATCAGGATGATGTTGGTCTCATAAAAAGATTTGGGGAGGATTCCCTCTTTTTGGATTGTTTCAAATAGTTTCAGAAGGAATGGTACCAGCTCCTCTTTGTGTGTCTGGTAGAATTTGGCTGTGAACCCATTTGGACCTCAGCTTTTTTTTTTGATTGGTAAGCTATTTATTGCTGCCTCAACTTCAGCCCTTATTATTGGTCTATTCAGGGTTTCAACTTCTTCCTGGTTTAGGCTCAGGAGGTCTTTTTTCTTTTTTATAGACATAGGGTCTCACTCTCTTGCCCAAGTTGGAGTATAGTGGCATGACCATAGTTCACTGTAACCCCATACTTTTGGGCTCAGGTGATTCTTCTGTCTTAGCCTCCTAAGTAACTGGGACTACACATATAAGCTATGATGCTCAACTAATATTTTTAAATTTTTGTAGAGATAGGGTCTTGCTGTGTTGCCCAGGCTAGACTTGAACTCCTTGCCTCAAGTGATCCTACAGTCTTGGCCTCCCAAAGTGTTGGTGCTACAGGTATGAGCAATTCTTTCTGGCCCCCGTTTTCAACAGTGGAGATGTCATCTGGCTAGAAAATTAATAAGGAAACATTGAACTTAAATAACATTTTAGACCAAATGGACCTGACAGATACATAAAAAACATTCCATGTAACAGATGCAGAATATATATTCTTATCAAAAATATGTGAAGCTTTCTTTAGAATAGATCATGTATTAGGGCACAAAACATGCCTTAGCAAATCTTAGAATACTGAAGTCATATCAAATACCTTTATTACAACAGTGGTATAAAACTATAAATCAAGAACAGAAGAAATTTTGGACAGTTTACAAATTCATGAAAATTAAACATGTTCCCAAACAACCTAAGGGTTAATAAAGAAATTAAAACAGAAATTAAAAACTATTTTTAGCCAAACAAAAATGGAAGCACAACATAACAAAATTTATGGGACATAACAAAAGCAGTTGTAAGAAGAAAGTTTACAGAAATACACACTTAAGAAAGAAGAAAAATCTCAACCAAACAACTTAATGTTACCTATCAAGAAACTAGATAAAGAAGAACAAATGAGGCCCAAAGTTAGCATAGGAAGTAAATAAGTATCTGGGAAGAAATAAATAAAATGAGCTAGAAAAACAATACAGAAATCAACAAAATTAAGGGTTCACATTTGGAAGAGAGAAAATAGACAAACCTGTAGATAGACTAAGAGAAAAAAGAGAAGACTTAAAATTAGAAACAACAAAGAAGGCATTATAACTGATATCACAAAAATGCAAAGTTCTATGATGAAGAGTTATGTGCCAACATTTTGGATAACCTAGATGAAATAGATTTCTGGACAAATACAACCTACCAAGACTGAATCATAAAGATTCAGTCTGAATTTGAACCTTTATTCAGAAAATCTGAAAAAACCGATAATGAGTGAGGAGGAAACTAAAACAGTAATATAAAGCCCCCTATCAAAGGAAAGCATGGAACACCAAACCTTTATCCTGAGAGTGACAGAGTGAATTTTTTTTTTTAAAGAATACCAAACCTTCTCAAAGTCTTCCAAATCAAAGAGGAAGAAATACTTTGAAATTCATTTTATGAGGCCAGCGTTATCACAATACCAAAGCTGGAATAAGGCATTACAAGAAAATAAAATTACCCATCAAATACTAGCAGACTGAATTCAATGACACATTAAAAGGATCACTTATCATCAACAAGTGGCATTTATCCCTGGGATTCCAGGATGGTTCAAAATGCAGAAATCATTAAATGTGATACTTCACATTAATAGAATGAAGAACAAAAACCATACTATCATTTCATTAGATGGAGAAAAAGCGTTTGAGAAAATTCAACATCCTTTAATGATATGAGCTTTCACCCAACTAGATATAGAAGGAAGTACCTCAACACAATAAAAGTCAGATATGAGAACCCCACAGCAAACATACCCAATAATGAAAAATTAAAGGCCTTCCTCTAATGTCTAGAACAAAAAAAAAGTGCTCACTCTCACCACTTCTAGTAGTATTAGAAGTCCTAAAGGCATCCAAAATGGGAAAGAAAGAAGTGAAATTGTCACTGTTTTCTGATTACATAATCTCAGGACACAGGCATAGGTAAGGACTTCATGACTAAAACACAAAAGCAATGGCAACAAAAGCCAAAATAGATAAATGGGATCTAATTAAACTAAAGAGCTTCTGCACAGCAAAGGAAACTATCATTAGAGTGAACCAGCAACCAACAGAATGGGAAAAAATTTTTGCAATCTTCCCATCTGACAAAGAGTTAATATCTAGAATCTACAAAGAACTAAAACAAATTTATAAGAAAAAACTCCATCAAAAAGTGGGCAAAGGATATGAACAGACATTTTACATAAGAAGACTTCAATGAGGCCAACAAACATACGAAAAAAACTCATCATCACTGGTCGTTAGAGAAATGCAAGTCAAAACCACATTGAGAAACCACACCAGTTAGAATGGTTATCATTAAAAAAGCAGGAGACAACAGATGCTGGAGAGAATGTGGAGAAATAGGGATGCTTTTACACTGTTGGTCGGGGTGTAAACTAGTTCAACCATTGTGGAAGACAGTGTGGTGATTCCTCAAGGACCTGGAAATAGAAATATCATTTGACCCAGCAATCCCATTACTGGGTATATATCCAAAGGATTATAAATTGTTCTATTATAAAGACACATGCACATGTATGTTCACTGTAGCACTGTTTACAATGGCAAAGACTTGAAACCAACTCAAATGCACATCAATGATAGACTGGATAAAGATGTGGCACAGATACAACATGGAATACTATGCAGCTATAAAAAAAGGATGGGTTCATGTCCTTTGCAGGGACATAGATGAATCTGGAAACCATCATTCTCAGCAAACTGACACAAGAACAGGCAACCAAATACCGCATGTTCTCATTCGTATGTGGGTGTTGAACAATGAGAACACATGGACAAAATTCTCATCAAACTGACATAAAAACAGACAACCAAACACTGCGTGTTCTTACCCATAAGTGGGTGTTGAACAATGAGAACACCTGGGGGAAACATCACAAACCAGGGCCTTTTGGGGTTGTGGAGACTAGGGGAGAGATAGCAGGGAGTGGGGGATTTGGAGAGGGATAACATTAGGAGAAACACCTGATGTAGATGACGGAGGGATGGATGCAGCAAACCACCATGGCATGTGTATACCAATGTAACAATCCTGCGCAATCTGCCCATGTACCCCAGAATTTAAAGTATAATAAAAAATTTTTAAAAAGGTATAGAAGTCTAAAGCTTAGTTTTTAAAACTAATAAATGAATGTAGTAAAGTTTTATGATACAAAAACAACATACAAAAATAAGTGGTATTACTATACATTAATAACGAACTATCTAAAAAACAAGTCAAGAGAACAATTTAATTTATACTAGCTACAAAAAATAAAATAAAATACTTATTAAAACAGGGGCTTACTCTCTTGCCCAGAATGGAATGCAGTTGCATGAGCATAGCTCACTGAAACCTCCTGGGATCAAGTGATCCTCCCAGCCTCAGCCTCTGAAGTAGTTGGGACTACAGGCACATACCACCATGCCTGGCTAATTTTTTGTTTAATTTTTTTTGAGAGATGGGACCTTGTTATAATATTGAGGCTGATCTTGAACTCCTGGCCTTGAGTGATCTTCTACCTTGGCCTCCTAAAGGGCTGGGATTATATGCCCAGTACATAAAATATTTTAATAGGAATAAATTTAACCATGGAGGTGAAACACCTGTACACTGAAAACTAGACATTGATGACATTAAAGATAATTGTGTTTATGGTTTGAAAGAATGAATATTTTAAAAATGTCTGTACTACTCAAAGTGATCTGCAGATTCAGTGTCATTCCTATCAAAATTCTAGTCATTTTTAATAGAAATAGGAAAAACAATTCTAAAATTCATATGGAACCACAAAAGACCCAACAATGGTCTTTGATAGCCAAGGCAATCAGGAATAAAAAGAACAAAGCTAGAGGCATCAGTATATCACAAAGGTATAGTAATTAAAACTTCATGGTACTGGCATAAAAATGGATGTATTGACCAATGGAATAACATAGTGAGCATAGAAATGAACCCAGACTTGTATAGTCAACTGATTTTTGACAAAGTTGCCTAAAATACACAATAGAACAGGATAGTTTCTCAATAAATGCTGTTGAGAAATCTGAAAGTTACACATACAAAAAATGAAATTGCATTTTTATCTCATACCATATATAAAAATCAACTCAAAATGGATTGAAGGTGTAAACATAAACCAGAAACTCTAAAGCTACTAGAAGAAAACATAGGAGAAAATCTTCACCACATTGGTGTGAGCAACGATATTTTGGACTTGACCCCAAAAGTGCAGACAACAAAACAGAAAAATAGACAAGTAGGTTTACATCAAACTAAAAAGTCTCTGCAGAGCAGCAGAAACAACAGTGAGAAGAGACAACCTATGAATCGAGAGAAAATGTTTGTATGTTATACATCTGGTAAGGGGTTAATTCCAAAGTATATAAGAAACAACTCAATAGCAGGAAAACAAACAAGACCATTAAAAATGGGAAAGGCAATCAAATAGAAATGTCTCAAAAGATGGCATATGAACAGCCAACAGATATGTTAGAAGCCAGCATTCCTATACACCAATAACAGACAAACGGAGAGCCAAATCATGACTGAACTCCCATTCACAATTGCTACAAAGAGAAAAAAAATACCTAGGAAAACAACTAACAAAGGATGTAAAGGACCTCTTCAAGGAGAACTACAAACTACTGCTCAAGGAAATAAAAGAGGATACAAACAGATGGAAAAACATCCCATGCTCATGGTTAGGAAGAATCAATATTGTGAAAATGGCCACACAGCCCAAAGTAATTTAAGATTCAACGCTATCCCCATCAAGCTACCATCAACCTTCTTCATAGAACTGGAAAAAAAAAAGCACTTCAAACTTCATATGGAACTGAAAGAGAACCTGCAGAGCCAAAACAGTAATCAAAACAGCATGGTACTAGTATCAAAACAGAGATATAGACCAATGGAAAGAACAGAGGCCTTGGAGGCAACACCACACTTCTACAATCATCTGATCTTTGACAAAACTGACAAAAACAGGCAATGGGAAAAGATACTCTGTTTAATAAATGATGTTGGGAAAACTGGCTAGCCATGTACAGAAAGCTGAAACTGGACCCCTTCCTTACACCATATACTAAAATTTACTCCAAATAGATTAAAAATTTAAACATAAGACCTAACACTGTAAAAACCCTCGAATAAAAACTAGGCAATACCATTCAGGACATAGGCATAGGCAAGGATTTCATGACTAAAACACCAAAAGCAATGGCAACAAAAGCCACAATAGACAAATGAGATATAATTAAACTTAAGAGCTTCTGCACAGCAAAATAAACAATCATTAGAGTGAACTGGCAACCAACAGAATAGGAAAAAATTTTGCAATCTACCCGTATGACAAAGGGCTAATATCCAGAATCTACACATAACTAAAGCAGATTTACAAGAAAAAAAACACAACCCCATCAAAAAGTGTCAAAGAATATGAACTGACACTTCAAAAGAAGACATTTATGCAGCCAAAAAACATATGCAAAAATGCTCATCATCACTGGTCACTAGAGAAATGCATATCCAAACCACATTGAGATACCATCTCATGCCAGTTAGAATGGCATTCATTCAAAAATCTGGAGACAACAGATGCTGGAGAGAATGTGAAGAAAAAGGAACACTTTTACACTGTTGGTGGTAGTGTAAATTAGTTCAACCATTGTGGAAGACAGTTGGTGATTCCTCAAGGACCTAGAAATAGAAATTCCATTTGACCCAGCAATCCCATTACTGGGTATATACCCAAAGGATTATAAATCATTCTATTATAAAGATACATGCACATGTATGTTCATTGTGGTGCTGTTTACAATAGCAAAGACCTGGAACCAACCTAAATGCCCATCAGTGATAGAATGGACAAAGAAAATGTGGCATATACACAACATGGAATACTATGCAGCCATAAAAAATGATGAGCTCATGTCCTTTGTAGCGACATGGATGAATCTGGAAACCATGATTCTCACCAAACTGACACAAGAGCAGAAAACCAAACACCACGTGTTCTCACTCATAGGCAGGTGTTGAACAATGAGAGCACGTGGACATATGGAGGGGAACATTATACACTGGGGTAGGTTGGGGAAGTGAGAGGCTAGGGAAGGGACAGTGAGGGGCAGGGAGTCTGGGGAGGGAAAACACTGGGAGAAATGCCTTATGTAGGTGACAGGGGGTTGGAGACTGCTAACCACCATGTCATGTGTGTATGTATGCAACAACCCTGCAGGAGGTGCACATGTACCCCAGAGCTTAAAGTCCAATAAAAATAACATCAAAAAAAGAAAATGGCCAACATTGTTACTAATTAAGAAAATGCAAAATAAAACCACAATAAGATAGACTCTCACATAGGTCAGAATGACTATTATTAAAATGATGAAATAGAGCAAGTGTTGGCTGGGATGCAGAGAAAAGGAAATCCCTGTACACTGTTAGTTGGAATTTAAATTAGTATAGCCATTATGGGAAACTGTATGGAAGTTCCTCAAGATATCTAAGAATGGAATTGCTATGTGATTTAGTAATCTTCCTTGTGTATTTACCAAAAATATTTGAAATCAGTTTGTCCAGGGATGTCTGCATTCTTATGAATGTAAGTTGTATAGCACTAGTTATAACAGATAAGTTGTGGAATCAGCTTAAATGTCTATCAACAGATGAGTGGATAAAGAAAATGTGGTATATATACACAATGGAATACTATTTAGCCTTAATAAAAGAATGAGATCTGCTCATTTGCAGCAACATAGATGAAATGGGAGGATATTATGCCCAGTGAAATAAGTCCAATGCAGAAAAACAAATATTGCATGTTGTCATTTATATGTAGAATATTAAACAAATATACAGAAGTGGAGAGTAGAATGGTAGTCACAGAGGATGATGGATAGGGGAAATGGGGAGATGATGTTACAAAATCTCAGAAAGAGAAAGCTTTTTTTTTGAGATCTCTTGAACAATGTGGCCAATATAATTAATAATAGTGCATTGTAACATCTCAAAATTGCTGAGAATAAATTTTGGATGTTCTCATCACAAAAAAAATAGGTAAGTATTTGAGGGGATGGATATGTTAATTAATTTAATTATTCATGTTGTATTTGTAAATCATAAAATCATAAATATATATGATTATATAATTAATAAAGTAAAATAAATAATTATGAGTACTTCACACATCACTAATTTAATCTGAAAAAGTAGTAAATAAAAATCTTTTGTATCAGAAAACATCAGTAGATACCCTTGATATTTTCTTTATAGAACATAATTAAACTGTTATGTAACTCATAATTTAAATAAATATTTTAAGTTTCAAAGTATTATATATGTTCTACTTCATTTTTCAAACACCGGATTAGATCTGCTTTGGATTTCTGAGGCAGATAATTTGTTTCAATCACAAATTGTGGTTAGACAGTTCCCTTAAATAATTGAAATGCTGTTTGAGCTTTGTCCTATAGTCCCAGAAATCAACATGACAACTTGTATAACAAAAGCTGACATGACCCAGGTTCATTAGATAACTTTTCCTTAACTCTCAACTAATTGTTAATATTTTTCTTTTTTTATATATCTATTTTTAAATATAATTATTTGAGCATTAAATAGATAATGTGAGATATGGCAATTTTTATTTAATATCTTACTTAACTTTAATGACAGTCTTGTGAGGTACATAGATTATAATCTTCATTTTATAAATGACAAAAGTAAGGCTCAGAAAGATTAAGTAACTCACCTAATGTTTTCTGCTGAGTAAATATTAGAGCCGTAATTAAATCTAAGTTTTCTTGAAACAAAAATCTATTATCTTAAGTGCTGTAATATCTGGCCTCCCTACTATTCTACTTAGTGTGAGGAAGTCAATTTTCTACAAAAGGCAATTATTTATTCATAAACATCATGGTATTTTCCCTTTTGTTTGTTAATGAAGCATTTTTGCTGTCAAAGGTGTGTAGTTGATTATGTCAGGACTCTCAACTGATCAGGATTGTTTCTTGAGATAGAAACATCAGAGCTGCTGCAATTTTTATTGCAGAATAACTGGTTAGTGGCTTCCTGCAATAGAGAGTGTGGCATTGGTCACATGTGAGGAACTGGAAGAAAGGGGCTCAACAAATTTGTCCGTGAGGACATTTAAAAATACCAAACTGCACCAGTAAATGAATGAATCTGTTTTTTCCTCAATCGCTGTCTTAATCTTCTTTCTTCCTTTGCAAGTCTGGTTTTTCCCAATAAAACCCACCAAAATTTACCTCCTAGGTTGTGAATAAAGTTAAATCCATAGTTAATTTCCTCTTCGATCTTTTATTTTTATCAAGACAATGATGAATAATCATATAATATTTTGGTTATAGAATATTTTGACAAATTTTAATTGAAAAACATTGGTCAGAGAGAGAAAAGTGTCATATAGGGAGAAAAACTTATCAGTTATATTATTAAATTAAAGAAATGTGGTGTGGGTCAAAAGACTGTGCAGGTCAGATAAGACTTGAAAAGCTAGAATGAGACATATAGAGAGAAAGAGGAAAAAAATGAAAGAGAAGAGAGACAATGAATAAATACATGGCAAGGGAAATCAGGGACAAGGGTAGTATAATTTCTACTCTTTTGACCAAAGAGTGAAGTCAATGGAGAACCCACAAGTAACATGTATTTAAAAAGTTAACATTTTGCTCAGAACTGCATTCCCCGAGGTCTTCTATTACCTGGTCTGGCAAAAGGAAACTGACCTCATGGTGATGATATTATATTTCATAAAATCGTCTTCAAAGAAAGGAAGAATTGACCACTAGGTAGGCCACTAATCATCTGTCTCATTCACTTCATTTTAGTGGAGGGTGTGGTGAGATCTGGGGTGGAATTTGAGAAGTTTTTGTCACTTCAAAGGGGAGGAATATGAATAAAAAGAGTAACTTTGACTTAGACCTTTGAGAGTTGAAGGCTTATATGGTGACTTATTTCTCCTGCTCATTCTAGTCAAGCCAAAGTAACCAACACGGTCATCTGTAGTAAATATATGTATAAAATGAGTTATATAATTGAGTCTTTATTATCTTGGACATACTGGTCACCATCGCTGCTTGGTAAGGAGCCCAGAATACCTTGGACTGGAAAAGGCTGATTTTTCTTATGCTGCTATAAAGATTGCAACCAAAGTAAGCAGGCTACTATTATTCTGTTCTAGGAGCCTAGCCAGTTATTTGTAAAATACCTCCTCTTTTTGTCTTCTACCTTTCTGCTGAATGCAGAATATACTCTTTGTATTCTCTTTGTAGTTTAATTTATATTACAAAAAGATCATGTTGGATTACTCTTCAAGGGAAATAGAACTGCAATGAAATATGTGACAAAATTAGAAAGTAAATTAAATTCTCATTAAGAGACTTAAATTGTAAATGAGTGCAGTCCTACTCAGGGACCCTGCATGGTTTGTCATCACTAATGAGCTTTAATTGGCATGCTTGTCCTTCTCTCTTACTCCTACCCTGAGCAAGTCAGGAGATGCATTCCACTTTATGAGTGGCAACTGTGGCTGCTGTCTTCCTCTTTGTTCTTCTGGCCACAGTATATACCAGGTCTCAGGAAAGATTAATTTTCTCCTTCATTGTAGAGCAGGACTGTCTAAAAGCAGGGTCATTTTATTTACAAAATAAATTGCAATATTGTTGAGACTCAGGAGTAAAAAGCAACCCCTGGAAAGACTGTTTAATACTGTGGCTGATTAGAGCTTGTGAGTACTTGACCTCAGTACTTGGAGACATCAATACATTCACCAAAAGCTGAACAAATAAATGTGCTTAATTTGATTTCTTCTGTAAGCAAAGAAATTGTGGTGCTTGTTGATAGGAAGTTGGCCTCCTGTTGCTCTTTTAACTGGTAGTAAAAATAGATGGCTCCTTATTCATCTCTGCTTTTGCAATAATCTTGTTCCCTCTGTAATCAACAGAATGATTTTTAGGCATGTAAGTGCTGTTAATCAAAGTGTAAAACTTGGCAACAGAATGGAAAAGAGAAAAAATGAGAGAGAACAAATGTGTCAGCCAAATGAAAAAGAAATGCCTAGTTGGGCAGAAAGTTTTAATGGAAGTAAATAAATACAGGGAAAATCAACCAAAGACTACTTTTTCTACTGCCCTGTACACTTGTGGTAATTGCAATAGCCCACAGTAGACTAAAAAGATAAAAGTAAATGTCTGCCAGAAAGTTTAGGTCCTTTGGATTGAGGATGAGAGATGGCCTTTAGGGGAGTACATAAAGTGCTTCAAAGGTTATTCTGTCCTGAATACCAAACAGGCACTCTGGACAGATTCTGTTCAGAAGTGCTGAGAAAAGGTGATGTTGGCAGCTGCCAACATAGCTGTCTGGGAAGACCCTGCTTACTAATGAGTGGTTCATCTCAACTAATGCTGCCCATAATGCTTTTCTTCCTTGAGTTGGGATTGGGGAAGATGAAGATACCAAAATTCACATGCCTACATTTAAAAAATTTAATGTTTGCCTTGCTGTTATGCAGGTCTCTGTTCAGAACAAAATCCTCCCCATTAATTCTTCATGACCTGTCCTTTGGCATTGCTACCTTTTATATTTTAAAATGACTCAATATCATGGAATTTTATTATCCCCATTTATGGATAGAATTCTCTAGGGCATAAACTGCTTCAAATCAACTTACTTGGGGTTGAAAAGAAATTACTATTTATTAGAACTCATTTTCCCTTAGTGCTTTTTTTTCTGAAGTTGTCAAATTTTATACTTAAATTTATTTCACTTACAGCAATTATACAGGGTGCCTTGTGCCTGAGGACATACTAACTCACCATTTAACACATTTCTAGGTCAATTATTATTATTTAAACCTCTAAGCCACAGAACAGACAGCCTGACTACCTGAGTCAGGCTTAGGTAGTCAGTTGTTTAAGGGATTCACGGGGGATGAAGACAATGACGTTTTTACTGTTTTTTTTTTTTCCTTTTCAGTTAATAGAGTTATTGCTTTAATTATTTTACATTCTAAGCAGCAGCATCTACTATGTTTTGACGAATACTATGGAAATTGGTAATGATTTTTGGTCCTTTAGTTATGTTTATTTTGTAAATAAAAACAATTTTTGATAGAAATGTCCTAGAAGTAAAAATGCGTTGGAGAACATTGTGCTCTTATTTCTTAAGAAACTGTGAATCATTTAGTGCCTGGTTTATTTCTAGAATAAAAGAAATATTTGTAGTTGTATAAGTTTATAGGTAAAAATTCTTCAGTTGTTGGGAAATCAGATTCTCTTCTCGGTGGGTATTAATTTTGTGGCTCTTTATATGTATCTAAATCTGGAAAACAGATGGAGAATTTGATTACACATTACAATTATTGTTTTTGGAAAAAGTAAACATGCCTGGAGTAATTTTATCTTTGAGGCAGTATACCTCTTTTAATGCTGCTGGTGGTGATGAGAAATATCCCTATCTATTTATCATCATTTATCTATTGTGTATCTATATTGAATTCTATTTAAAAATTATCTTTTGAGCCAGATCATATGCCACACAAGAAAATTAATCTTATGATATTGTAGGCATATACTGATTTTTATCCCAAATAGTTAATGTTAGGCTTTTTCTTGAGGCTTGTTTGCAAATTATTTGGCTTTTGTAAAATATTACATTTGCTTTCAGAATGAGTGAAGCCACTGGAAAATTAAAAGATAATTTCAAATGTATTTTCATCAGAGTCTCATTAATAGCATACCAAGTTACCATTAGGAAGGACCCAGCAAGGATCTAGGATATTGAGTTTTATAAGTATTGTTACTAAAGATGCACAAGTCAGATTTATTTTTCTGGCGCTAAAGAGAAACTAATTTCCAGGGTTTTTCTTTTGACTTTGGAGAAACCAACCTCGAATGAAAGCAATATCTTGGAATTAAAAAAACACAAATGGCTCTTGTGAAGAAATAGAAGAAAATGTCTTTTAATATACTACTTTATTTTCTTTGTATGTTCTCTTTGGAATCTCCTGAGAGAGCATCTGAGTGGTGATGAGGCTGAGGAAGGGTACAGGGCTGGGTAGAGCCCAGAGGCCCTGTACTTTACTGAGACAGAATAGTGACTCTTCTCCTAGTCTCATACAAAAACATTACTAAACTGTAAAATGTGTGTAAGGAAGTCTGAGTTCTGATTTCTTCAAGATAACAATTTTAGTAAAAATATATTAAGATGTCAAATTATTTTCAGTCCTTTTTTCTCATATTTTTGATGCTTCTGGTTTGCTGTCACCCTCAGATTTTTCTGCTTATTGTCACTGCTTTAGGAAAAGAATTTGGGCAAAGGTAACATGAACTTAGAGTGTCTGCTCAAAGATCCCTCATGTCCAGAAACAAAGTAAATACACGTGGACCTGGGAGGAAATGAATTATTTATTTAGAATTAAAAAAGAGCAAAATGTCTTAATATTTTATTTTTAAAGTATCTTGTGAGATTTTTAAAGAATACTGAATGGTTGGCAATATATAGCAAATTCATCAAAAATGTATCATTGCACAATGGTTTTCTATTCAAACAGTGAAATACCCATTGGGGAGTGGGTTCAGAGAGATATTGGCTTCTGTTTTGTCATTTCACATTGAGAATATAAAGTGCTTAAAGGTGTTTCAAACACTTGGAATAAACCTAGCTGATAGTCCCAAAGTAGTCAATACCAACACTTCTATAATTTTTACATTTGCTGTCAAAGAATGGCTTATCACTGCACAGAGTAAATTGCATGACATTTATAAAATATTAAAAGGAATGACGCTTGCTGATCTGGAGCTTTATGCACATATTACAAAAGCAAACATAAAGGTCTGTAAAATAAAAAAATAACCAAAAGATAGAAATGCACGTTCTCCAGGTAACTACGAAAAACAAATGACCACCAAAAGTATCAGTTTTAGAATGATAAATGATCAAAAGAATTTGACTATATGTTAGAGTTGTGTTTCTCAAAGTGTACTGGAAACTTAGTGTCCCTGACAATACTTCAGGAATCCTAACTCCATATGCTGGTTTCTGAAAAAAAAAAAAAAAAAAAAAAAAAAAGATCATTAAACATGTTAAACATTCATTTAAAATTTGAAATATAAAATTAAGTATAATTTTTCACAGAAATTCTTAAATATTTTTAAACAGTGGCTATGCATTCATCTTTTTACATGATATAATATGTTAGCTGGGTTGAAGTTGGCTATTGTATTTTCATATCCTTTGTGTATCAACATTTTTGTTTGCTAAATTTTTTTTGTTACACTATTATGTTAATATTATAGCCATGATTCACAAACACATCAAAATGGCTCAGAAGGAAGCCTCAAAGCACCAATGAATGAATGAAAATTGTATTCTAAATACTACAATTCAGAATAATTTTATACTGTAAATAATGAACAGACCTCTTGCAAATTTAGATGTGACTTTTTTTGTTAGGAGGATCACATGTAATGTGAATGTTCTAGTATGTTATTTTTGCAAAAACATCAAAAAGGAAAAGATAAAGTATTTAATAAAATGACACATGCTTGCATTTTAGATTTTATTAAGCAATCTACTTGTCCTGAGTCCAGTGAACACTGTATAAAACTTAGTTACAATGAATGTGTTATAAGTTGTAACATCTTGTATTATAGAAAACACAGTGATTTTTTTTTTGTAAATTTGAATTAACTTTTCTCCCAGAGCAAGGACAAAATTTATCTTTTCTGTCTTAGACTTAAGCTCTTCCAGCAAATTCTAAGTTTCATTCTTTGCATAAGCACAGTTAGATACACTATTTTCAAGATTATAAATATAACTACCAATAAATAAAATGTCATTTTGTTTAGAGAGAAAGTGAATTAGCTTCTCATTAGTTAGATAGCATATGTATGTAATCACATCTTCTAGTTAGATATTTTACATCTAAGTTGCACAAAATTAATAATGTGCAAAATATGATTTAGTTTTGGCATATGAAGGAAAAGAGCTTTGTGACTCCTCTTTTCATGTTACAGAAAAAGAATGTAATAAATTGTGATGTAGACTTGAAAAAAATGCCATTGTGATTAGTATTGATGTAGTCTAAATACATATTTAGCAAGAAAGGATATTACTACAAAAATTAGGTTGCCAAACCATATTTGTATTTTCTCTTCAAATACTGTAATTACAAGACATGAACGATATCAGCTTATTTCAGGGAATATATTTTTAAGCCAATCAACCTAAAAAAAGAGATATGATTAGCCCTGGTAAGCTAAATGTCTGAATGTTTTTTCCTCACAAATCTCATTATTTTTCTACCAACATATAGAAGAAATAATATGATAAAAATAATATATTTTATGAACACTATTTGAAAGCCAATTTGGATTCACCCAAAGACAAATGTATGTTATAAGTTATTTTTTTCACCTTACCTTATACTTTGTCATCACCATTAAAAATTGGGGTTGGCTGGGTGCGGTGGCTTATGCCTATAATCACACCACTTTGGGAGGCCAAGGCTGGTAGATCACCTGAGGTCAGGAGTTTGAGACCAGCCTGGTCAACATAGTGAAACCCCATCTCTATTAAAAATATAAAATTATGCCAGGCTTGTGGCACATGCCTGTAATCCCAGCTACTCGGGAACCTGAGGCTGGAGAATCGATTGAGCCTGGGAGAGGAGGTTGCAGTGAGCTGAGCTCATGCCATGGCACTCCAGCCTGGGCAACAGAGCAAGACTCTGTCTCAAAATAATAATAATAATAATAATAGTAGTAGTAGTAGTAGTAATAATAATAATAATAAATGGGGTCACGTTGTAAGCCACAGTGGCAGTTAAGGTGTACAGTGTTGGGAGCCAAATGGGGGTCACACATCTTCAAAAGACAGAATAGGTGCTATTCAACAATAGGTCCCTTGCTGATGATTCATTTGGGAAACAAATAGTGAAAATAGTGTGTTTGATTAAACTACACTCCTTGAGGAGATGGCTTTTCAGCACTTTCATGGAAGAGTGACTAGTGCGAACATCATCACTTTCCACATAGAGGAACAGTGCCAGGGGCAGGATGTTCAGGAGAGTTTATAAATTAGCAGATGATGGCTGATTTGTCCAACTATATGTCATCAGCCTTTACCGCTATGCGTTGGAGTGACTCGAATAAACACATACACACAGGAGCCATTGTATAGTTATGCCATTTTGCCAAGGATGCCAGAATAATATTTAAAGGTAAATACAGGTTTATAATGTATTAAAAACTAGAGAAAGTTGGAAAAAAGTCTACATTTAGCCTGCAGTTGTGAGAAAAATTAATTACTAAGCCAAAGCAGAGCCTGCTCTCAAATTTTAATATTAGCATATTTCAATTTAGGTATAATTAAACCTAGACATAGATATCATTTTCAGTATTGAAAATATCCTTGAATGGTTTCATTTTCCTAAGAGGTCTCCTGGAATACTTTGGTATATCCCTCAGCAGCCTGATCATGTTAAGAATTTCATTTCTACCAGGCATTATGTTCCTTTTAGTGGGGTTTGTAGAACAATGGTGATATTACCTATTACACTGATGCCTTCTCAGTTATTTGTGAGTTTTTTCACTGGGATAGAAAAATAATTAATAGGCAGCATTATGGTGATCTGATGAGAAAGTGATCTAGAAACATTAATTCAGACAATAATAAAAATATTTATAACTTTTTGTCTTCTACTACTACTTTTTTTCCTTTGCGGGGACATGGATGAATCCAGAAACCATCTTTCTCAATAAACTAACACAAGAACAGAAAACCAGACACCACATGTTCTCACTCATAAGTGTCTGTTGAACAATGAGAACATGTGGACACAGGGAAGGAAACATCACACACTGGGGTCTGTTGCGGGGCTAAGGGAGGGATAGCAGGGGTTGGAGAGATTGGGGAGGGATAATGTTAGGAGAAATACCTAATGTAGATGACGGGGGAATGGATGCAGCAAACCACCATGGCATGTATACCTATGTAACAATCCTGCACAATCTGCACATGTACCCCAGAACTTAAAGTAAATTAAAAAAAAAAGTAAAAAAAAAAGATTGTCTGCACTTTAAGAACTCAATTTCTTTTTCTAATACTGGAATTAGCTCTCTTGGGTAAAATGAAGAAGCTGCATTCTATGAGACTCTTAACCCAAACTGCAAATCCCATGCCTTCTTGAGCCTCACTCTGGTAATCCTAATATGGTAGCTTTAGCATAGGACCCGGGCAGGTATGCACTGAAAAAATTCAGTAAGATCTGTTATCAGTTATGAATCACTAAATAAAACAATTCTAAAATTTATTAGCATTCTATTAGTATATATTTCTTACCTTTAGAGCAGACATAATTGTATAACTTCTCATCTTTTCCTGTTGCTAATATTTTCAAATGTATTCTTCCCGAATCTTCCTTCATTTTTTTCATCTATTTATTGATATCCTTCTACTTCTAATTAAGTTACATGTTTGTTTATAGCCAAAGACATAAATTAAAAGAGCTTATATAATAAGCATGTGTATATATACTTCTGTATACATATGCATTTGTGTATAATGAACACACATATATACATACACATACCCTTATACAAAAAGTCTTGCTGATGTCATCCATATTGTCATATGACTTGTCCTTTGTTCTCTGCAACAAAATGAACAAAGGAGAATGATTATATGTTATGCTAAGGCTGCTGGATATACCAAAGAATTCCAAGGGACCACTTAGGGAAATAAAACCATTCAAGGATATATTTAATACTGAAAATTGTATCTATGTTTAGGCTTAAGTAATGTGTTCCTAAATTGAAATATGCTATCTTTATTAATATAATTGTTAAAATATTTTTCAACTGCCAAATGTAATAATATTATTTTTTCTTATTTGATGAATGTATTATAAAACTCATTACTTTTTAATATTTATGCTATCTACTACTGGTGTGTTTTTTGAGTGAGGAAACATGCTTTTCCCAAATAATCCAGGATTCTAAAAATTCTAAAAATAGTCTACAAATAAGCATACAACTTTACTTCTTTAATTTACTGATGGTTAGTTCAGTTTTTTTTTACCTATAAATTTAAATGCATAAATCATTCATTTTAGCACTATAGTAAAACAGCTTAATAATGGCATGACCAGATATTTTTCATACGAAGCATTGAGCATCCTAAAGAGTAGTCTGCACTTTCCAACTTCTTCTGTCAATTCATATGCCTCCATCAATGTTAAGCATTTTCAAATCACTCTTCCTTATACAATTTCCTTCCAAAAAATCTCTTAAACAAGGGTTTTGTAGAGTAGTGAACTGCAGTGCAGTTTTATCAGATATTTTAGTGACCCTACAATCCCTAATAACTTTGTTTCTCATATGCCTTTGGAATCTCTGAAGAAGATGTAGAGAAATTAGAATAATTCAAACCATCCTCTTTTCATATAATTAAACAACTGCAGTCTTCATAAAGTCTTAGATGACAACGTGAGAATGAGAGAAAATGACAATTATGTGCAACTTACAGGATATAAAAATAACTTGAATTATTACATCTTTCTGATGAGATGCAGAATTTCTACTTTAAGACATATCTGGTGGTTCAAAAGGAAAATAAAATGTTAGATTTAAAAATAATATTTTAAGTCCTAATTCATTTTGCTGAGAATTTAATATAAATACTAGTTTAGGATGAGAGTCTTTTTATTTGATTATGAATAAAACTGGTTTCTATTTCATTTTAACTTCATCTCCCTCAGAATTATGTTCAAGGATAGTCAAATATCACCAGGAATGTCCAGCTCATTTATGTTCCCTAACTTGTTTAAATAATCAATTTTAGAAATATTTTCAAAGACTGCTTCAAGTCTGTGAACTCATTCTTAGTGATTGATGATGCTAGAAATGTTGATATTTTTATTCAATGTTTCACCTCTTCATGCATCACTGAGGTTGTTCGAATTATATAAATCCTCATCATTGATAGTTGAAACACTTTGAATTCAATGAAGTGTTTCTACTATCTTTTTTCCATTCTCTTACTATTATTAACAGCTTTGTTCTCTAATGAGATCAAAATGGTGTGTGGTGAACCATGTTAAAGAAACTTTTTCACTGTCATGTATTTTACCTTAATGAGTAGATGATGAAATGATTCCAGTCTGACTGTCTGGATTTGAGTTCTGGCTCTCCCTATTCCTCAATATGTGATATTAAGCAAGCATTTGTTCTTTGATCTAGAAATAAGTAGTGTTACAAGTCTCATATTGTTTGGTTAAGTGAATCATTATGTGTAGAGGTCATGCAATGGTATGACATAGATCTCAGTAATATACATACAATTACATTATATGTTTGCTTTTAAAATGATTTCAAAAAATCAGTTATTTTTCTATATTCAACAACATTTAAGAACGACTTAATATGTTGTCAGTACATTTAAGAATGTCTTAGTATGTTGTCATACTGGCTAGAACTGGAATCAACACACATAATCATTACAGTGCTAAGATGTATAATAGAATTTAATCAGGAGCAAACACAACACAACAGTCACCCAATATTGTGATGAATGTTCTAATGGAGAAGGTCTGATGTGCTAACTGAGGCTAATTATCCAGAATTTGAGCACTAAGGGAGAGTTTCTTGCAGGATATTGGGCAGATTGAAAACTACTCTATTTTTGTTCCAAATGATCCGGTGATAACATTTTTCCATAATTGTTAATATATTTAGTAAAATCCTTCCTGACACTTTTTTGGATGTTGAATCTCTTCCAAACTCCTTGAAAAATGCAGTTTTTGTTCTTATGCCATCAGATTGAATTTCCCCTACTCATTATCCTTGCAGTTATTTACCAACAACTGGGTTGCTCTCCAATGTATTGAAGATTTGTATTCTTAACTCATTCTTTCCATATTTGTATCAATTCTATTATGACTTAATGATTTTACATTCATAAATTCTACACTGGCCTCTGCGGGCTTTGCCACTGCCAACACAACCCCTAAGTAACCTGGATCTCACATTTTCTGGTTTGTGACCACCACAGTCTGTCTTTCTAGCTCACTTCCTCTAGGGCTTTGAACAAAACATTCTTTAACCCCACCAGAACTACAATCTATTTTTTTATCTTTTGTTTTTCCTCTCTCGTCTCCTATCTTCAGTTACCCGCTTGTCCAAATTAAATTCCATGATCAACCATTATAGTCATTTCCTTGCAAACCCTTCAACTTCTTTGCCCCTCTCATTTTGTCATACTTGGGTGGCAAAACCCCAATCTAGTTAAATCTCTTTCTATAAATGGAGATAAACACACATTCAAACAGTTTTTCTTAAAATTCATTACCCTCAATTTAGTTGAGGTCCTTAAATTTAGTTATCTATTGCTGTGTAAAAAATTACCCATTTTTTTTACCTGTGGTACTTAAATTTAGTTATCTATTGCTGTGTAAAAAATTACCCAAATATCTAGTAGTATAAAGCAATAAACATTATGTTACAGGTTATTATGGTAAAAAATCGGAGTGAAGTTTAGCTGGCTATCTCTCACAAAGCTTCAAAGTGTTTCCCAGGGCTACAATCTTCTGAGGCTTCAATGGAGATGATCTGTTTCTAAGCTCATGATTCTTCACAGGCTTTACTGGCTTTTGGTTAAAGACATGGGTTTCTTGCCACGCGTATTCCTTCAAAAGCAGCTTATAACATGGCAGCTTGTTATGAGATCTGTAAGTAAGAGTAAGGGGAAAGAGAAACAGCAAGAGAGAGGAATACAGGGAAGGGGAGAGGAGCAGAGAAATTGAAGGTATGGTTCTTTTATAACATAGTTTTAGAAGTGGCATCCCCTTATTTTGGCCATATTTTATTTATTAGAAGTGTCACTAGGTCCAGCCCACACCCAGGGAAGGGTCCACAGAAATGGATGAATACCAGGAGGCAGGGATCATTGGCAGATACCCCAGGGGCTCTCTCTCACATCTTTATCTTCTCCAACTTCCCAGATCTCCCTTGTCTATCCTCAGTCTCATCTGATAACTTTTATTTCTGTTGTATGAAAATGAAAGGCTCCCATGGGTTGCCACCACAATATCTACCTACGTTTATACTGTGTCAATATTTTCTTTTCTTTTTGCTCTCTGGATGTGTTGTCTTTGCATGCCTAAACCTCCCCCTTGTGCAACAGAGCATGTGCCTGCCCTTTTGCATACTTAAGGATTTACTATAATAATTTCCCCCTCTTTATTTCTGCAGCATCAATTTTTTTTTCAGTTGGATTATTCACATCATCTTGATAATTTCTTACATTTTCAAAACTCTTTCTTGATTACATAAGCCTTATACCTACTTTTCCATTTCTGTACCTGTCTATTTGCAAAATGTGTTTAAATTCCTTATGCTAATTTCTCTCTTCCTGTATTCTTTACAATGATTATATTGCACCAGCACACTGAAACTGTGCTTATCTCTTTGGAATTTTCCTTTCTTGTCAGTGATATTCTTTGTAGCTGAAATTATATTGTTATGCTCCATTATACAGAATAGATAAAGCAAATGGATATGGGAAGATTCAAAAATTTCAAAATGAATAACCAAGGGACCTAAGGTATATAATCCTTCATTAGTGTGTATGGCTCCCATAAAATAGCAAGTTCAGTTCCTAAATTGGAACATTTTCAGTTTACCAGTGGCAGAATATTTGTTGGGGAGTAATCAACCTTGCCTAGTGGTAAATGTATTCTTTGTGTTCCATGATGTAATGACCACTTCCTATTGGAAAATTTTCTTATCCTCTTACTTGTGAAAGATATTTACATTTTACAGATGAAATAAGTTGTGAAAAAATTATGACCCTTTGCATCCTGGAGTGACAAATGTATTCATTTTTAAATAAAACTCTCTTATTCCTGGTGCTGCTGAATAATACATGTATAAAACACCACATCCCATTTTTTTTTCTCCATATTTTTCTCCATACCAGGGTTTTTCCAGAAGTTATTTGAAGCTGATAATTGGCCTGCTATGTTTCATTTTTGTTTTTTGAAGAGAATGAGTTTATTAGAAGAAATACCACTCAGCTTTAAAACCATGCTATAAAATATCATTTTGATTAGTTTAATCACAGAATCTGTTTAAGCTTCATGACGAACACTAATAAAGACATAGCTGTAAAGATAGAAGTATTTACGGTCTTATAACCTGGACATCCAAATCCAAGTAAAATCTGACCCTGAGGCTTAATACAAAGCTTCCAGAGGATCGCCTATGTTTCAAAGATGTTCCGATGGTTTCAGTTCTCACAGGGCCAAGGGAGTCTTTTCTATGTGTCAGGCTGATGCTATTCAGTCAATATGCATGACCTCCTTGAATTTATATGCCCCAAATGTCTGTATAAATCATCATTTAAATAGAGTTCCAAGGCAACAAAGGCAATTCCCATTACATTCCTAGCTGTTAAATCTGGATACTAACAGTATAAGTTTAGATTGATTACCTCCTGTAAAATCACAGCATTCTTATTGCTTAACTTGCAGTAACTCCTTTATTTCTTAAAGGAACAACCTACTCCTGAAAGAGTAAAATAGACCCTCAAAAGGGATGTTACTAACTCATGCAGTGATCCTCATTTTACAGCATTCCTCCATGCCAAATGATATTTTTCTAGGATTCGGAGTCCTCACTGCAGTGCTTTCAATCCTGACCCCTCTGCTATGGTTTCTGTTACATCTCTGCTCAGGATTGCTGAGCTTTTGGTATTAAGAATTAAATCATTTTTAAAGGCCCAGGAGGATCTGTTCTCCACTGAGAGAAATACACATTTGAGAGAAAATTCAAAATGCACAACAGCATGGCAAAGAAATGTAAAACAATGAGTGGGACTGTCTGGAATCTACCACCATTGACAATGTCCCTTTAACTAACCCCTGGGGACTACTAACATTTTTCTTCATCTTGAAGGAATAGTCTGTGTTTTCAGTGGAGTTCCCCAGAACACAGACACAAGGAGGATTTGTTTACTGCATGCTGACTCCAGATAAATGCATTTGTCTTGCTGCTTTTGTGAATATCAATTTTCTCAGAAATGGCTTCTACCAACAAACTGCCCTATTAAATCAACTGCCCTGCTACAAGGCAGAAAGTAATGAGTCAAAGAGAATAAAGAAAAGACTATATCCTAAAGTGTTGTGCAGTGAAAAGTCTAGGGACAATGGCTGGTAATTTTGAGCAGGGTCTTCAAAGACATATTTGATTTGAGTATGTGACTAGAGGAATGGAAAAGTGAGGGAGGACATTGTAGGCATAGAAAAAAATGCCCCCCCCCCAACCGCTGCCATAAACAAACACAGAAGACACTAGAGTATAAAAAGACATGCTTGGGGCTACAGATCCATGCATACCAATTTATCCTACCAAAAAAATATATGACAGTATTATTAGTTGAATTTTAAAATAAAAGCCTCAATACTGTTTTTAAAGAGGGCATGCTATGAAATTTATTAGTCGGATTGTAGGTGGAAGAAATGAAAATAATCTTGAAAAGATGGGCTGTAGCCACATTTGATCAGCCCCCAATTCTAGACCAAAAGTTTTAACGTTACCCTGTGACCATCACAGCATTTGCAATTTCTTCAATTCCTTGACCCTTGTTTTTCCACGTCCCAAGGTAGCATTAACTGATAGGCATAACTGTGATCTAGACTCAACCCTGCTCAGAGCAGGAGTAAACCAGCACTCTGTTACCACGATTTGAAAGGACTTGGAATCACACTGTGTTGCCAACTAGATCTATAATCTGACATGATGTATGGGTTCTGGGGCCCATGAAACTGCTCAGTTGCAATTTCTATCTTGCCGTGTTAGGCTGGTTGAGCTGCTGCAAAGAGAGTGGTGGAAAAAGCCACACATGAAAGTCTTTTCAGTTATCGGGGTAAATATCTCACTTTCCACTGAACACTGACACTCTTCTGGATTGCAACATACTTTTCTGGTATCTTTCTCCCCTCCTCTTTGTTTTAATTTTCTATTCAAACGGCATATGTGCAGGTTTGTTATATTGGTAAATTGTGTGTCATTGAGGTTTGATGTACAAATGATCTCATCACACATGTAGTGAGCATAGCACCAAAAAGCGGTTTTTCAGTTTTCAAATCCCTACCACCCTTCCCTTCCTACTGGTCTCCAGTGCCCAGTGTCTATTGCTCCTGTCTTTATGTCCATATGTACAGAACATTTAGCTCCACTTATAAGTGAGAACACATGGTATTTGGTTTTCTGTTCTTGCATTAGGTAACTTAGGATAATGGCTTCTAGCTGTATTCATGTTTCTGTAAGGGACATAATTTTATTCTTTTTTTTATTTGTTCATTAGATTGATTTACTGATCTACAATGTAAACGTGTTTTTTCTTGTAAATTTGTTTAAATTTCTTATAAATGCTGAATATTACACCCATGTCAGATGCATAGTTTGCAAAAATTTTCTCCCATTCGCTAAGTTGTCTGTTTACTCTATTGATAGTTTCTTTTGCTGTGCAGAAACTCTTTAATTAGATCGTATTTGTCTATTTTTTCTTTTTTTTGCAATTGCTTTCAGCGTCTTTGTTATGAAATTTTTGTCTGTCCCTTATGTCCTGAATGATATTGCCTAGGTTGTCTTCCAAGGTTTTCATAGTTTTGGGTTTTACATTTAAGTCTTTAATCTATCTGGAATTGATTTTTGTACATGGTGTAAAGAAAGGATCCAGTTTCAATCTTCTGTATATATTTAGCCAGTTATCCCAGAATCATTTATTAAATAGAAAATCATTTCCCCATTGCTTGTTTTTGTCAGGTTTGTAGAAGATCAGATAGTTATAGGTGTGTGTGGTCTTATTTCTGGGTTCTGTATTCTGTTCCATTGGTCTATGTGTCTGTTTTTGTACCACTTTTCATCCTAAAGCCTTTCTGAATGCTTACCTTTCATAATGGCCTACCTCTCCCAGAATGTAAATACCTTTCTGGGAGAGGTAGGCCATTATGTCCTGAACTTCTCGTAAGATTTCTACCAATTTCTTCCTGCTGTAGAGGAATTGGTAGAAATTTTCTCCCACGTAATTCTTCTGTTTCTGTCAGATTATACTCCCTGCTACTGTAACCTCTTAAAAAAGTTCATCCAAGTGCCACACACTGGCATATTGCCTGGGACTTCCCAGATATGCAGCCTATGGGCAGTTGTTATAACTGCGTCTCTCAGTTCCAGATTTTGCTCTCTCTTTGCCAGTCTATGATTATGCAGTCCCAGAATGCATCAAGCTAAAAGAGGATAGGCAAATCTGATCTGTATATGTGATTATAACACGCTATGTATAAATAATTTTAAATAAAAAATTTTAAGGTTACTATTGAGAAATTCTAGGTATGAAAGTAGCAATAAGCAAAATAAATATATTTACAAATCTGAGAAAAGAAGATAGTTTTGGGAGAGAAGTAGCACCTCAAAATTGTCAACTACAAGTAATGTATAGTCTACTAAGATTTACCTAGACCATTAAGAAATCATTTTTTATATTATAGGCAAATGTGAAGAATTATGGGGAAGATAGCTTTTACATAAAAGATAATTTACCTTGCTTGGCAGGTTTTCTGAAGTACGTGAGTCTACTGTTTGTATCTCTCTAAATTTTTATTTTTCTAACTCTTTTATAGTAAATTCACAGAATACAATCATGGGTTTTAAAAAATCAAATTAGAATATTTCAATTCATGGCAATGATTGCTCTTCAAAATCTTGTTGAGCAATTTCTGTACAGTTTGATCAGTTCAAGCAAAAATTTCATATACAAAATTACCTTTATATGAACCTCAATCATAAGATGTTAAAGGCACCTATGTATTCTTTATCTTTTCATGAGCATTCTTCAAATTATTAGAAAATCATCTGTCTTTAACATTCCTCTAAATTGAGATAATTGCATCTCTTGGGTCTTTTGAATAAATAAAGAAAACACATAAAATTTGCATAGCTTTATCAGAAATAGGTTAGTCTGAAGCTGAAAGACAGTGTATGCTTTGTCATATAGCCTTTATTACTACCTCCAATAAATAAGCTATTACGATGCCACATCACTAGAAGAGTGTCAACTCTATCTGATTCCAAGTCACTGAAATGTCTCATTACTAATTAGCTTGCAGTATAGCACAGGAAAAATAATGTATTTTTATGTAGACAAATTGAGAGTATTTATATTGGCTGTCCATGTATATTCCAATGTACAGTACACCACTTTTATTTTAGGCATTTACTTTCTCACTAGCACAACAGCTATACAGTAGAGTAAGTAACGATAATAGCTGTGTGAATATAACCTTATGATGATGATCTACCAAGTATGGACTCATAAAATTTGGGGCACATGAGGATCATAGTAGTTCTCAACTCATGTTGGGAGTTGGCCAGGCTTGCGTGAATAACAATTATTAAAAAGTAATAAAATAGATACATTGAAATGCTACATAAAAGTCATTTTTAAGACATTAAACCATGTTATATATTAGGGTCTCCAAAAGCCTTTTTATAATTTAAAGATGACACAGGTTTGTTTGTGATGCAGCCCTGTCTATTTTTAAACAGCAATTTGAGATAGCAATTTGCTAATTGTGCTTCTAATGTGATTGCTATCGTCATCCAGCCAACATAATTTAGAACCCATAGAGGATTTCTTGGCATAATTAATCCTCATTGGACAAATTTAATATTTCTTTTGATCACTAATCTAATGCAATATTGTCATGAAAGCATTTCATCTTTTTGCAAAATGAATAGTATTTGCTTCAGTGCTTGACATTTGTTTTTTGAGATGGAGTCTCACTCTGCTACCCAGGCTGCAGTGCAGTGGCATGATCTCAGCTCACTGCAACCTCTGCCTCCCATGTTCAGGCAATTCTCCTACCTCAGCCTCCTGAGTATTGGGGATTACAGGCGTGTGCCACCACACCTGGCTAATTTTTGTATTTTTAGTAGAGACAGGGTTTTACCATGTTGGCAAAACTGGTCTCAAATTCCTGACCTCAATTAATCCGCCCACCTCGGCCAACATTTTTTTTTAATCTTTCTGAAAATAACAATGCATGTAATAAAACTTTTTAAGCAGTACTGTGAAAAATGAGTCCATCTCTCTCTCAAGACTTCCATCTACTCCCCAGAAGTTACCTTGTGTATCTTCCAGAATTTTTCCAGGCATATATACAAGCATACGGATGCATCTTATTTTATACCAGCAAGATAATACATACAAACCTTTCTGATATTTGCTTTATATCATGGAGGGTTTTCCAGATTAGAATAACAAATCTGCCTTATTCTTCTTAATAGATATATATAGTCTTCCTTTCTATGGATGTTCATATTTTATTAAACCTAGTTCTGAAAAATAAATGAAGTTATTTACAGGTTATTTTCCCTTTCTAATATAAATAATACTGTAAAAATCTTGTACACATATGTCTGAATTATGCATAAATATATTTGCAGGGTAAATACCTTGAAGTACAATTAGTGAGTCAAAGGATATGTAGTTTACATTTGGATAAATTCCTCTTCATAGAGATAGTACCAATGAATATTCCCACTAAATAATATCAAAATATTTATAATTACCATTCTTTTTCTGCTAAATTTTCTTTCATAGCACATATTACCTTCTGAAATTATTTATCCACTTTTTAATGTTTGTTTCTTCTCATTGAGAAATAAGCTACATGGAGAGGAATTTTGTCTAACTTGTTTATTGTTTTATCCGTAATATTTAGAAGTATTCCTAGTTCACATTTTGTGCTCAACATATATTAATTAAGTGGATAAATAAGCGAATGAACCCTCTTTCAAATTTAAGCCCTACATAATATTACATTTAGTTGAAATAAATATATCAAAATTTTCTCTTGTGACTCAGATTTGTGCCTTCTTAGAAATCAATTATTGACTCTTAAATTGCTTTTAAAAACTATGTAATTTTTTTCTAGTACTTTCACATTATTTCACAATAACAATATTATTTTTAACTTTAGGTGAGAAATGAGGTAGCAATTCAGGTTTATTTTTCCTCAGAAAATCTATATGGCAATTTAAAATATCTATTTTATTCTTACTGATTTAATTGCTCTCTTTACAGTATGCCAAATTTTATACATCTTGGGTCTATTTTGGGCTATTTTGTCCCACTGATCCATCAATTCTGATGTCATGCCACCTTTTCTACTTTACTCAATAATATATTTTATTAGTTAGGACTATTTCTAACTGCTATTATTTCTTTAGGGACTTTCTGGCCAATTTGTTGATTTCTTTCAGACTGAGTTTCAAATTGCTTGTTATGTTTTGTCAAAATGATGTTTTAAATGGCATCATAATTTACCAAATAACTTAAGAAAAATTCAAATATTATATGTAATATTGAGGTTTTTGTTTCAGAAAGTTTTACATTTATTCAAAACTTTAAAATTTTAATTTTATTATATATATATATTTTTAAATTCCATTACTATTGCTTTTGTATGTGAAATTTGTTGTTAATACATTTTCTAGTAGTTTCTTAAAAAAACAGTCCTCCTACTAAATTTTTCCAGTTTATTAGTTGATTCTTTTGGGTTTTGTCATATTCAAAACTCTACCACCTAAAAATGGTGATGATTTTTGCTCCTATCGCACCTCTCCTATTTTTCTTTTAAACATTTTGTTATAGTGTGTAGAAGTACTTTAAAAAACTGAAACCATAAATTATGTGAAAATCAAATTAAGAGATTTTAATCTGGGTTTTAAGGCAGGCTCCATCTTATCAATATTTATGATAAATTACAGTTGAATATCATATCTTTATTTTGCTTCCAATAAGAAATATGCAAAGATTTTCTAAATGAGAAATTAAATTTTGAATTGTGACTATTGTGGGAAACACAAAGTAATAATCCTGACAAAAGCAAGCAAGGCGGAAAGACTCCCCATTTAACAAATGGTGCTGGGAGAACTGACTAGCCATATGCAGAAGACTGAAACTGAATCCCTTCCTTCCACCTTATACAAAAATTAGCTCAAGATGGAATAAAGACTTAAATAGAAAACCCCAAACTAGAAAAACTGTAGAAGAAAATTTAGACAGTACCATTCAGGATATAGAAACAGGCAAATATTTTTTGATGAAATCACCAAAAGCAATTGCAGTAAAAAGAAAAATTGACAAATGGGATCTAATTAAACTTAAGAGCTTCTGCACAGCAAAAACAAAACAAAACAAAAGTATCATCAGAGCAAAGAGACAACCTACAGAATGGTAGAAAATTTTTACAATCTATTCATCTGTCAAAGGTCTAATATCCAGAATCTGCAAATAACTTAAACAAATTTATAAGGAAACAACTAACAACCCTATTAAAAAGTGGGCAAGGAAATGAACAGATACTTTAAAAAAATACACTCAACAAACATAAAAAAAAAGCTCAACATTACTGATCATTAGAGAAATGCAAATCAAAACCATAATGAGATACCATCTAATGCCAGTCCAAATGGTCATTAGTAAAAAGTCAAGAATCAACAGATGCTAGCAAGGTTGCAGAGAAACAGGAACATTTTAACACTGTTGGTGGGAATGTAAATTAGTTCAACCATTGTGGAAGACGATGTGGTGATTTGGAACTGGAAATACCATTTGACCCAGCAACCGGATTATTGGGTAGATATCCAAAGGAATATGAATTATTCTGTTATAAAGATACATGTAAGCATGTGTTCATTGTAGCTCTATTCATAATAGCTAAGGCATGGAATCAACCCAAATGCCTATCAATAATCAACCCAAATGACTGTATAAAGAAAATGTACATATACACTATGGAATACTATGCAGCAATAAAAACAAATGAGATCATGTCCTTTGCAGGGACATGGATGAAGTTAGAAGCCATTATCCTAAATTAATGCAGGAACAGAAAGCCAAATACTGCATGTTCTCAATTATAAGTGGAAGCTGAACAATGAGAACACATGGGCATAGGGAGGGGAACGACACTTACTGGGGCCTGTTGGGGAGGGTGGGGAAGGGAGAAGAGCATTAAGGAAGAGCGCTAATGCTGGATTGCACTTCATGTCCCTTAGGCTGTTTGATCCCTCTAATGCCTGCCTCACAGAGATGTTCAGGTCCCTGTGTAGAAACTGAAAAATACCTAGGTGATGTGTTGACAGGTGCAGCAAACCATCATGGCACATGTTTACCTATGTAACAAATCTGCACCTCCTGCACATGTACCCTGGAACTTAAACACACAAGAAAATAATTTTTAAGAAACTTGTACAAGTGTGGTGTTGCCATAAAAGCAAATACATAGACCAATGCAACAGAACAGAAAATCTACAAATAAACCCAAGTATATGTGGTCAACTAATTTTCAACACAGGCAGCAAGGAAACACCATAGGAATAGTGTGTTCAATAAATGGTGTTGGAAAACCTGAACATTTACATGCCAAAGAATGAAATTAGACTTTTAATTATACCATTCACAAAAAATAGACTCAAAATGGATAAAAAATCCATTTTCATGGATAAACCATGAAACTATAAAACTTCTAGAAGAAAACATAGTGGAAAAGCTTGTTGACATGGATCTTGGCAAAATTTTTTGGATTTGGCATCTCAAGCACAGGCAACAAAAGCAAAAATGAGCAAGTGGGTCTACATCAAACTCCAAGGCTTCTGCACAATGAAGGAAGTAATCAATGAAACAACAAAGCAGTCTACAGGTTGTGAGAAAATATTTGTGAACCATTTATCTGTAAGGGTTTACTATCCAAAATACATCAGGAACTCACACAACACAATAGCAAAAACCCCAAAAGCTCAATTAAAATCTAGGCAAAGTATCTGAATAGATAGTTTTCCAAAGAAGACATACAAAGGCCAGTAGTTATATAAAAAAACTGCTTAATATTACTAATTATCATGGAAGGGCAAATAAAAACCACAAGGAGTTATCATCTCATACCCATTAGGATAAATTTTATCAAAAAGTCAAGAAATAACAAGTGTTGGGTGGGAGTGGAGAAAAGGCACCCTTATAACACTGTTGGTGGAAATGTAGATCAGTGCAACCACTGTGGAAAATGGTATGGAGGTTCTTAAAGAAATTAGTAATAGAACTGTAATATGACCCAGGAACCCTTCTTCTGGGTATATACCCAAAGAAATGAAATCAAAACCCAGTAAGTCAACATCAATTCTCATTATCATTGAAGTATCATTCACAATAGCCAAGATATTTAAACAACTAAAGTCCTGTGGACAAAGGAATGAATAAATAAATTGTGGTATATATACACAGTAGGATATTATTCAGTCTTAAAGATGAAGAAGATCCTGCCACTTGTGACAACATGGGTGACCCTAGAGGACAGTATGCTAAGTGAAATAAACCGGACACAGAAAGAAAAATATTGCCCCATCTCACCTGTATAAAGAATCTTAAATTTAAAAGAATAGAGAATACATAGATATAGAGAGTAAACTGGCAGTTACTAGGAATGGGAGGGAAGAACAGGAAATTGTAGGATGTAGGTTAAAGGGTACAAAGTTGCAGTTATGTAGGATGAATATGTCTAGAGATCTAATGGGCAATATGAGGACTATAGTTAACAAAATTGCATTGTCTACTCGTAATTTGTCAAAAGAGTAGATATTAGGCCCTCTTACCACAATAAAAAGAAGGAAGAAAGAAAACTGTATGAGATAATGAGTATATTAATTTGCTTGACTGTAGTAATTACTATGTAAATGTATATCAAGATAAGTATATCAATATGTCATGTTGTACACCTTAAATATATACAATAAAAATAAATTATTAATAAAATGAAATACAGTACATTCTTTAAGTTTTTTTAAAAATAAAATATTTGAAATTCTTATAAAATACTATCTTAAATCATCTCTGATAGAGGTGGAATTCCTAGTAGAAACATCACACTTTGAATAGCCATCAAATAAATCTTTCAAAAATTCTAAAAGCAAGGAACTATCATTAAAAAAGAAAGCTTTAATATAAAGTTATCTAAAAACCTAGTGCTAGTTACTCTATGTTTCACTAGAGTTTTCCACAGAGATTTTTTGTGTTAAGTTTAATCAATAGTTAACTGCAAACCACATGCAAACTTTATAAGCTGAATGGAGAATTGAAAATAAAACTCTCAAATTTTAATGGCTTATTCTGTAATCATATATTTTTTACCAAAAAAGTTATCTTTATGAAAGTACAAAGGTAAATGATTATTGATCTAATAGCAATTACTTAGGAAATTGTTTACTTCGATACAATATTTACCTGACTTACCTGGTCGCATATCTTATTTGTCATCAATGAGAGCTCGAGCAGAAGAAAATTTTATTTAGAATTGTTCAGATTTGTGATATTGTAGATATATACTGTGTGCAGGTGTGTATAGCATTTTTTAAAAAGAGATAACAAATATCTTCAAATTCAGAGTCAGACATATGTGGTTTTTATACATAAAATCAGTGTGACTCTAGGAAAATGCTCAGCTTCCTGAAGCCTCAGTTGATCAGGTACAAACTGGTTAATAGAGCCAATATTCCTCTTCTAGTGTTATCAAAATCAAGAGGGATAATATTATTGCAAAATTTTGAGCATTTAACTCAAAATCTAGTGTGTTAATTTTAGTTGTAGTAGTAATAATTGTAATTTTTAATTTGAACAATGGGCTTGTCAATTACAATGTAGAAGGAAGTAGGAATATTTGCATATGAAGCCCTGTTTTCTGCTGTGAAATGCTCATGTCATGGATCTCTCTGTCTCTTGCACAGACACACACACACCTACTACAAATGTAAAACAAGTGGTTAGCAGTAGAACGGGGTTTCCTTAATAGCAGAAATAACTTTCTACTGTAAATAGTAATTGTATTTTTCCTTTGTATCACTAATAGTAAGAAGAAAAGTTATCATGAATCTCAATTTTCTGACATGGTTCAAGAACTTCTTTTTTATCTAGAAAGTTGCAGCCTGGATTGCACTTCATGTCCCTTAGGCTGTCGGATCCCTCTAATGCCTCCTTCACAGAGATGTTCAGGTCCATGTGTAGAAACTGAAAAGAACATGGCTCATCAGATAACGAGAGTCAGACCAAAAAAAACAGAACAGAACAAAACATAACAGAAAACAAAGATGGAAAAAGAGGGATGGCTTAAAGATCAAAGAAGGGGATAGAAGTGCAGAAACAAAAGGGTAAAAGTTACATTAGATGAAAAGGAAAAGAGTGATTATGACTAAAATGTTTCAGAAAAAAGTAGAAAAGACAAAAAAGAAAGTATAAAAGTAGAAAACTGTAACAAAAAGTAAGCCAAGGACGCAAACACCATCATAAAGCAAAGGAACTGATTCCTGGCAAGAGGACATTAATAACTATTGCCCACCCTCACCTCATTGGTAACGTTAAGAGTTCTGAACTTTTTTTTTGAAAATTTTTATTCTATAAACTATGCTTTGATTTCTTTTTTTTTTTTTTCAAATCTCAGTGGAAGACAGATTCATTCAGCAATGCCCACAGAAATGGTAAAATGCAATTAAACATTGTTAAATGGACTCTGGGAATTATAGATTCTTAGGATTAGAGTGGACTGAAGAAGAAAGTTATTTTGTCATAGTTAAATGCCTTCAGTTTAGAGCATTTCTTCTCATGCAAACTAAGATTACTTTGCTTAGGATATAGACTTCTAAAATCAATGTGTCATGCAAACATAGGATTTATTAAAATGACGTTTCATGCTAGAATTCAAAGGGCTTAGCATTGAACCAGTTAACCTCAGCAAAGGGAATTTCAGATAACAAATTTTCAGTGCCACGGGACACTACATTATGTTCACGCTGCCTTCTGAGCATTGACTCTGGGATATAAGTTGAATGTGTTTGATAGCTGAAATTCACTTGATTTTTCTATTAAGAAATGGCATGCATAGGCAATGTTTCACTTAACATCTATTCTTTAAACACAAGTCACTAAAGAACTGACAACTTAGTGGGTTTTGGAACTAAAACCTCACCTTATCACTTCCTAAAATTTTAGCTTTTAGATTCAAACTGGAACCTTAGAACAGCTTCTTGCCTTTGTTATTGATGGAATATAATAATTTTTTTTTTCAGATGAAGTTTCAATCTTTGTTGCCCAGGTCAGAGTGCAGTGGCATGATCTTGGCTCACTGCAACCTCTGCCTCCCAGGTTCAAGTGATTCTCCTGTCTCAGCCTTCCAAGCAGTTGGAATGACAGGTGCCTGACACCACGCCTGACTGATTTTTGTATTTTTAATGGATACAGGTTTTCACCATGCACCATTTTGGCCAAGTTGGTCTTGAATTCCTGACCTCAGGTGATCTGCCCGCCTCAGCCTCCCAAAGTTCTGGGATTACAGGTGTGAGGAATTTAATAATTCTACTAAGTGCAATAACTTCATAATAACAGCTCACGCTATAACTCATTACAGGTAACGTCTTTTAGTAAAATAATGTAAGAAATAACTAATACTTCAATAATTAAAGTTTTCCAAAGTTTGAGAAATATAATTAATAATATAATAATATTTGATTTTTTGTTTGTTCATGTAAAATAAAACTTTATTTTCTTTTTCTTGCTTCTAGGTGGTTTAGAATTTTTTTTTCTAGTAGAGTTGTAATAAATAAATGCGGCATTTCAGATTTTCCCAATAAAATGTTCCTAAATGTAAATACTAACTTATAGTCAAAAGATATTTTGAATTATTCATTATATATATTTGATGTTTCTTTTTGCATAAAAATTTTTAGAGCTTACATATTCTTTCTGTTATGTAGTAGAAAGACAATTACATTTTTCTTTGTTAAGCAGTCTGGGTTCTAAATAAATATTGAATAAAGGAAAAATGACAAAAATTAGCAACAAGACATAATAATCTGATGTGTCTTTAGAGCCTAATCACACTTTCCAAATGCAATTTTTTTCGTTTGAGATGAAGTTTTGCGGTTGTTACCCAGGCTAGAGTGCAATGGCGTGATCTCAGCTCACCGTAACCTCCGCCTCCTGGGTTCAGGCAATTCTCCTGCCTCAGCCTCCTGAGTAGCTGGGATTACAGGCACGCACCACCGTGCCCAGCTAATTTTTTGTATTTTTAGTAGAGACGGGGTTTCACCATGCTGACCAGGATGGTCTTGATCTCTTGACCTCATGATCCACCCACCTCGGCCTCCCAACCAATACAGTTTTTAATCAGAACGTTTATTTCAAATGACCAGGTTCCCCTGTGGGACTAACCGGCCAAAAGAAATTAAAGAGTAAAAACTTAATAACTGTAATAGAATGATGTGTAAAGTCTAGTTCTTGTTCCTATGTCTGTGTTTGCCCAGCTGGTGTATGGAACAAGTGCTGCTTTGGTGACAGGTATTAAGTATCAACTGCCTGAAGTACCATCTCCCAAATACTCTCTGTCTATAGAGACAAGTATTCCCTAACTGGGTAATTAGAACAAAATTGAATTGTTCAATCTCATGAAGAATTTTTGAGGTATTAAAATGCTTTTCTGCACAGTTTGCATAAAAATTACAGAGAAAATTTTAGGATTGACGAATATGCAAATTTTAATTTCTCAGAGAAGAATTTCCTAAAAGCCACACAAAGTTATTATTGAGGATAGAGAATGGAAAGATGCAAGGAAGACCAAAAACTCTTTGCTTCTCTCTTGTCTTGGATTTCACCTGTATGCCTCAGAAACTTCTAACAGGGTTGTGTGACTTAAACACTCTTGGAAATTCACTCTAATTCCAACCATCCATATTCTCAAAAGTTACTGATAAAATAGCATCAAAAGTAATACTATGTGCCAGGCCCTGAACTGTTCTATATACATTTTCTAATTTAATCTTGATAAAAGTCCAATACTTGACACCATTTCATAAATCAGAAAACTGGCACAGAGAGGTGAATATTTTACACAAGTTTATCCAGCTAGTATATAAATGAAACAAACTTGTAAAACTTGAACAGAAACTTAAACCTGGATGTATCTAACTCCACTAATAAATACATGGTTGCAATAAATTAACTGTGCAACTGATAGTTACATCCACCCTAAATTTTCAAAAATGTTTCTCTTTTATTCTGTCCCACCGAGCATGACGGGTAGGACAGAATAAAACTGCTCACCTAATGGCTCTATATTCTTTCTAACAGTTTAGTTGTTGGTAATCATGGAAAATATAATTTCCAAATATCTAATTTAAACTGATTGTTTAGTATTGCACATATTTATTTTCATAAATCATTTAAAATATAGTGTGCCACGTAGAGGAACCCAAAATCCTCACCCAATAATGTGAGAGCAGAGTGATCCACCTTTTGTTTTTGTATGCAATTATAGTTTTCTCCCCCTGAACTTTAGCCTACTAGTAATTGTATTATTTTATGCTGTCAAAAGCCTCCATGCTTCCTTTTCTAATGTGCCAAGGTCACTTTCTCAATTATTTTCCATTCTCAGTGGGTCATGATTTAGCAAGCACTACTGGTATCACATGCAACTAAAGTAATAGAAGGCCTAAATCCCCATATGACCTAATTATATAAAAATTTGGCTAGCTATTATGCAAAATTTGCCCTTTGACCTGAAGAAAATATTTCTAAGATGTTTTGTTCACTGAGAACGATAAATGTGATGCATCAAAAGTTTCTTAACTAATTGAGAAATGCTTGAATGATCTTGTCTATTTGACTGCTACCTACTGGGACACATTTTATTAATGGTGTGAAAGAAACTTTGGAATCTCATCAGTAAGGTGGAATATTTTTAAGCAAGAGAATTAAGATTAAAGAATAGCATTATTGAAATGAACTTCAAAGAAGGAAGAACACCAAAACATGATCAAATCTTTAAGCAAAAATACGTATTTAAAACAGAGAGATAAAATTTGTTTAATTAGGCAATGTTTTTGAGGGACATAAAATATCTAGTCTGAAGCTAAGGGGAGATAGACTATTATTGTATTACTTTGTTTTTATCTAAGCATTAAAACATCCATAGTATGAATTTATAATGGATGTACTTCTGCTTGGTGGTTGGGAAGTTGGAAGGCTTTGATATAATGAGGTATATGTGTAATAAGTTTGCAAACCTCATCATTTCAGTCATTTCCGCAAAATCCACTCTTAGCAAGGATTCATGCTATCACTTCTATTTGGGGCTCAGTGAGATGCAGTAGACCTAGGTTTTATAAGATGCATAGTTAGCTTAAAAAGCTGCACTATAATATTAATGATAGCAGGGGCTATTTATCTTTCAATAGAGAACTCTTATCCATGAGACAAATGCACTACTGGCCTTGGCCAGCTATCTTACAGTGTCTGATGATAATTACAACTGAGCCCTTGAGTTAAAGTAGTGACTCAATGAGCTCATTAGGAAACTAGTAAAACCACTCCAAAAGCAAAGCCTCCTAGCTGTTTTTATTAGCATTATGAAATGTAGTAAAACTATATGTTGATTTAATTTTATTTGCAAAGTGTAGCAGAGATAAAAATGCCCCAAACTTTACAGTAATATTAGTAGCATAATAGTCAAATACAGAATATTTGTGTACATAAAGAAGCAGCATAACTAAAATTAACAGATAATCTCTAAAATTTTATGATCCAATCTTCTTTCACTGAGTCTTCACAAAGGAGGAAACTGCTTTGGTAGAGAGGAAGGGCACCCTGCAAGTCAAGTGAGGAAAGCACCAAGAAAAACACTCTTAGGGACAGAAGATACAATAGTAGAATGGGTATTGATCGGATCTTGTTCTTTTGTTAGAACTGACTGCACGTGGACTCTCTTGGTGCCATCCTGAGAGTGTAGCCAAATTAGGAGTCTTTTTGAGGAATCTGAATGTGATTTTGGAGAAATGAATGAGTATAAAACTGAGAATCTGTGCATGTGATTTTGGAGGCATGAATGAGTATAAAATTAAGAAATGCAGAGTACTAATGGAGCACTTGAGATGACTAGGAGAAGGGGGAAGTTTTGTGCCACACTGCCAGGCTGAGTAAAAAGAGCTTCAAGCAAATCATCCATAGAAATAAGTGGATTCTGGAAAGGTAGAGTTTAATCTTACTTTTAGTTGGGATACCAGTTTGCAAAAGGAGATTGCTGATATACTTTGTACTTTTTGAGCAGGGGTAAAGATAATGCAGAATGTTGTCATGGTAGAGGGAACCAGTTTTGCGGGTTGAATCTTTTCAGAAATAGTCTCTAAGATGCAGATTAGAATACAGGTCATTTATGAGGGGATCTTTTGGGAATAAAGCTTATGGAAGAGAAAGGAAGGAAGCAAGATTGGATAGAGGGAGGGGATGGCCAGCACTGCAAACCCAGCAAAATCACCAACTCAAGCTGGAAAAGCTCATCAGAGTTGTCCTGAGTTACAATGAAGGGACTGAGTTTTTATACCTCTGCACTGATTAGTCACTAGGCAGACTGGTCCTGGAAGTAGATGAGACATTAAGCCAGACAACTTTTTATTGGATGAGTTAATCCCTAAAGACAGTTGACAACTGAGAGCTGCCTATAGCTTCACTTGCACTAGCTGGGAATGATAATTGTTGATTCAATACATGACATGTTATGGCACATTGTGGTGTCTACCACAACAACTTTCCTTTTTGATAGTATTCAAGGCTATAGAGGGGTGTGAAAGTTAACAGCCCAAGATGTAATGAGGTAGACTGGCAGGCTGGAGATTCAGGAAAGGTTTTAGTTCAAGGCCAAGGAATACATTCTGACTGAACTCCTCCTTGCTCAAGGAAAATCACTGACTAGGCATGCTGCCTCTGTTTCCAGATACATTTGGCTAATGTTTCATGTATACACAAATTGCACACTTCTAATATGTTGGCAATAATTTAATGAGGTGGTCCTCATTAGGACTGCAGTAGCTTTGATGCACAGGTATTAATTGGTGCTGTTGTCAAAAGTGGGATTTAGAGCCGTAATTCATACACATGCATGCACACACACATACACATATATGGGGTAGGTTTGTGGACTGGAGGCAGATTGTGACTTTGCTGAGTGCCATTTACTGACTTACTTGATTGGGCTAGGGGAGTGAACCATAGTAGGTCTGAAGTGTGAGAATGAGTCAGGTCCTACCTCTTCACCTGGCCTTGGCACCAGGGCCACCCCACACTTCCCATACTCGGACCTTGGTGCAGCAGCAGTTGCTTTACTCCTTGCTCAGGCATTTCTCCAAAGACCTGGACCTTTCCCCAAGATCCTTGTCAGGGCTGGTGCTTGTGCCCACTATTGAGGGACCTGAGTGCTGCCTTTACTTACTCAGCTCTGCTCAACTTTGCCCCCTCCCGGAGGCTGAGCACAGGACTCAGACAATTGAGTGTTCTATGGCCCAGCCCATATTCCGGGACACCTGAGTACTTATCTTGGTTAACAAAAATCAAGCATAAACACTAGTGCCTCCATTGTAGCTGCATCTTATGTACAAGTACCATCTACTAGACTAGAAGTTGACTTAAACAGCCCATTACAATACATGTTGACAAAAGAGCACAGCACTTGGGAATGAGATAAGCATTACCTCATGACCCTTGCTACCATCATAGTTCACACCACCCTGGTTACTCAAGAAGTCATGAGATCACTCATCTTTCTAGTGTATCACTACTACAACTGGCATTTGAAATCACCACCACACTAAGGCTATTTATAACCAAGGAAATCATACAGAATTGTCAACACTGAACACATCCAGAAGCAAAGCCAAATGATTATACTCAACATAATCATTGACATGTCACCTTTTCAAGCAAAAAGTCCTATCTCAATGAGCGTAAGTTTAAAAATAAGAAATAACTGTTTCTTCAGATGCAAAGCAATCAGCACGATAACACAGAAAGAAAGGAAAAGCAAGGTATTATGACACCTCCAAAGGAACACAGTAGTTTTCTAGCAATGGATCCTACTAAGAAATAAATCCTCAATATTTTAAATAATTCAAAGTATTGATTTTTAAAGAAGCCCAGTGAGATGCAAGAGAAATCTGAAAGCAATATAAAGAAATCAGATATAACAAATCAGGATATAAATGAGAAATTTACCAAGAATATTTTATAAAAAACCAAGCAGAACTTTTGGAAATAAAAGATTCTTTGAAACCATTACAAAATATTCATGAAAGCTTTAACAACAGACTAGACCAAACAGAAGGATGAATCTCAGAACTTAAAGACAGGTCTTTTGAACTAATGTAGTTAGACAAAAATAAAAAATAAAATAGAATGAACAAAATCTTCAAGAAGCATGAGATTACATAAAGCAACCAAATACAAACAATCAGTATTCCTAAAGAAGAACAAAAAGCAGGAAGTTTAGGAAAATTATTTAAGGAAATATGAAAACTTCACTAGCTTAGCAAGAGACTTGGATATCCACACACAGGAGGACCAATAATCACCAAGAAAATGCACTGCAAAACATGCTTCAGCATGCCATATAGTCATCAGATTGTCTAGAGTCAATGGGAAAAAAAAATTCTAAAGTTAACAAGAGAAAAATATCAAGTCATCAATAAGGAAAACCCCCTCAGACTAATGACAAACTTCTCAGCAGAAGTCTCACAAATTTGAAGAGAATGGTCTTCTATTTTCAAAGTGCTAAAAGAAAATATCTGTTAGCCTAGAGTTTTCTATCATGCTAAACTGTGCTTCATAAGTGAAGTAGGAATAGTCTTTCCCAGACAAGCAAACATGAGAAAATATGTAACCATTATACTAGCCCTATGGGATATGCTCAAAGGAGTTCTAAACATGAAACAAAAGATTGATATTTACTTTCATAAAAACATATGAAAGAATAAAACCCACAGGTCTTATAAAACAATTACACAAAGGAGGAAGAGAAGCCAAATGAGAACAAAAATCCACACACAAAAAAAACTAGAGAAATAAAAAAGAAACACATATTTATATATAAAAAAAACAAGCAACAATATGACGGGAACAAAACCCTACATATCAATATAACCCTTGAACGTAATTGGATTAAATGCTTCACTGAAAAGATATAGATTGGCAAAATATATTAAAAGAAAACAGAATCCAACCAAGTGTGGCTTCTAGGAAGCTCACCTTACCTCTAAAGACACATATAAACTCAAAGTAAACAGGCAGAAAAAGATATTCCATGCAAAAGGAAATGAAAAGCAAGCAGGAGTAGTTATGCTTATATCAGATAGCATAACTTTAAATCAAAGATGGTAATAATAGACAAAGAAGGCAATTGTATAATGATAATAAGATCAGTACAGCAAGACGGTATAAAAATTCTAAAACTGGCTGGGTGCAGTGGCTCATGCCTGTAATCTCAGCACTTTGGGAGACCAAGGCAGGCAGATCACTTGAGATCAGGAGTTCAAGACCACCCTGACCAACATGAAGAAACCCCATCTCTACTAAAAATACAAAATTAGCCGGACCTGATGGTGCATGTCTGTAATCCCAGCTACCTGGGGGGGCTGAGGCAGGAGAATTGCTTGAACCCAGGAGGCAGAGGTTGCGGTGAGCCGAGATCATACCATTGCACTCCAGCCTGGGCAACAAGAGTGAACCTTTGTCTCAAAAAATAAAAATCCTAAAACCATATATGCCCAACACTGGAGGATCCATATTAATAAAACAAACATTATTGACCTAGAAATAAACAAACAAACAACAGTACAATAGTGGTAGGGGACTTTAATACCCCACTGACAATATGAGAGAGATCACTGAGATAGAAAATCAACAAAGAAATATTAGACTTAAATTGGACTTTATATCAAATAGGCCTAACAGATACTATAGAACAGTCTAACCAGAAACTGCAGAATATACATTCTTCTCATCAACACATGAAATATTCTTCAAGACAGACTATACATTAGGCCACAAAACAAGCCTCAATACACTTAAAAATCAAAATCATATCAAGTATCTTCTCAGACCACAGTGGAATAAAACTAGAAATCAATTCCAAGAGAAACTTTGGAAACAATGTAAATATACGGAAATTAAATAACATCCTCATGAACTGTCTTTGGATCAATTATGATATTAAGAGAGAACTTTAAACAATTTTTGAAATGAATGAAAATTGAAACTGCATACCTAAACCTCTGAGATAGAGCAAAAGCAGTGATAAGAGGGCAGTTTATAGCATTAAATACCTACATCAAACAAATAGAAAGATCACAACAACCTATCATCACTCCTGTGGGAACTAGTAAACAAGAACAACAGAAACCCAAAGCTAACAGAAAAAAAGAAATAAAAAACATTAAAGCAGAGCTAAACAAAATAGAGATCCCAATAATCCAACATAAAGGATGAACAAAATGAAAAGCTGGTTCTTCAAAAGATAAACAAAATTGATTAACTACTGACTAGACTAACCAAGAAAAGAGGAGAGAAGATCCAGATAAACACAACCAGAAATGAAAAAGGAGATGTTACAACTGCTTTGGCTCAAATGCAAAAGATCATCAGAGACTATTATGAACGACCATATACTAATGAACTAGCAAAACCAGAAAAAATGGATAAATTATTGGAAGCATACAAGCTTCCAAGAGTGAGCCAGGAAGACATAGAAATCCTAAAGAGACAAGTAATTAGTAGTGAAATTGAATAAACTATAAAAATCTACCCCTTCCCAACCCCCAAAAAGCCTGGACTAGATGGATTCGCAGTTGAATTCTACTGAACATACAAATAACTACTACCAGTCCTAAAACTGTTCCTAAAAATTGAGGATAAGATATGTCTCCCTAAATTATTTTTTGAAGCCAGTGTCACCCTGATACCCAAACTGGTCAGAGACACAACAACAAAAACTGCACATGAGTATTCCTGATAAACATAGATGCAAAAATCCTCAAGAAAATACTACCAAACCATATCCAATGGCATATCAAAAATATGACAAACCACAACAAACTGGAAAGTATTCCAGTTTGTCATGGTTTATTAACTGGAATGTATTCCTGGAATGAAAGGATGGTTCAGGCTAGGTGTGGTGGCTCAGCCTGTAATCCCAGCACTTTGGGAGGCTGACACAGGTGGATAACTTGAGGTCAGGAGTTGGAGACCAGCCTAAAAATACAAAAATTAGACAGGTGAGGTGGCGCATGCCTGTAATTCCAGCTACTGGGGAGGCTGGGGGAGAAGAATCTCTTGAACCTGGGAGTTGGAGGTTGCAGTAAGCAGAGATCATGCCACTGCACTTCAACCTGGGTAACAGAATGACACTCCATCTCAAAAACAGCAAAAAGGTTCAGCATATGCAAGTCAATAAATGTGATTCATCACATAAACAGAAGTAAGGATAAAAGCCATGCACTCAATAGATACAGAAAAAGCATTTGATAAAAGTCAGCATCCCTTCCTGATTAAAAAAAAAAAACCCTCAATGAGCTAAGCACAGAAGGACATAGCTTAAAATAATGACTCATATATGACAAACTCAAAGCCAACATTATAGTGTGTAGGGGAAAAGTTGAAATCATTGGTCTTAAGACCTGAAACAAAACAAGAATGACTTCCTCACCACTGCTGTTCAACACAGTACTGGAAGTCTTAGCCAGAGCTATCAGACAAGAGAAAGAAATAAAAGGCACCTAAATTGGAAAAGAGGAAGTCAAATTTTCTGTTTGCTGATAATATAATCTTACATCTAGAAAATGCTGAAAACTCCATAAAAAACACTAACACTTGATAAATTAATTCCGTAAAGTTGCAGGACACACTATCAATGTATAAAAATCAGTAGCATTTCCAGAGACTCATAATGATCAAGCAGAGAACCAAAGCAAGAACTTAATCCTATTTATGATAATAAAAAAACTACCTAGGAATAAACTTAAACAAGAATATGAAAAATTTCTGCAAGAAATACTACAAATTGGAAATCATTGTAGATGGCAGAAACAAATGGAAAAACATCTCACACTCATGGATTGGGAAAATTATTATTGTTAAAATGACCATAATACCTAAAACAATCTACAGATTAAATGTAATCCCTATTAAAATACATATGTAATTTTTTTCATAAATAGAAAAAAGCATTTGCTTGTTTCTAAACATTTGCTAAAATTCATTTGGAACTAAAAAGGAGCCTGAAAACCCAAAGAAATCCTACGCCTAAAGAGCAAAGCTAAAGGCATCACGTTACTTGACTTTATACTACAAAGCTATGTTAACCAAAACAGCATGATTCTGGTATGAAAATAGACACATAGGTAAATAGAACAGAATAGAGAACCCAGAAATAAATACACATATCCACACCAACTGATCTTTGCCAAAGCTGACAAAACATACCTGGGGAAAAAAAAACACCCTTTGCAATAAATAATGCTGAGAAAATTGGATTGCCACGTGCAGAATAATAGAAATGGGCTCCTATCTCTCACCATAAGCACAAATTTACTCAAGATGGAATAAAGAACCTATTAAAATACTAGGGGAAAACTGTTCTGGACATTGATCTAGTCAAATAATTCATGACTAAGACCTCAAAAGCACAAGCAACAAAACCACAATGGGACAAATGGGTTAATTAAACTGAAAAGCTTCTGCACAGTGAGAGATACCAACAAAGTGAACTGACAACCTGTAGGATGCGAGAAAATATATGCAAACTCTGAAACTTAGAAGAAACTAATAAAAAGAATTTACAAGAAACTGAAAAAACTCTACAATGATAACAAAAGGCCAAATAAACCCATTAAAAAGTTGTTAAATAGACACCTTCCAAAAAAAGACATACAAATGGCCAAGAAGAATATGAACAAGTGCATAACATCACTAATTACTAGAGATATGAAAAATAAAACCACAGGAAGATATCATCTGACACCAGTTGGAATAGCTATTACTGTTATTTTAAATTTTTTTTTTTTGAGAAACAAAAGGCTTTATTGAAAAATCAGTCAGTGTGGAGACAGGAGGCAGGTTCAAATCTGTCTGGGGCAAGTTTATGGGCAAGAAGGCAAGAGAAATGATTTAGGAATGTCAGCTTGGTAGGATTGGACTGGAAGGCTTTAAATTTGGCTGTTTATGGTGGGGTATATTGAGGCAGATTTAAACTCTGGATCTTCCAGGTCAACAGACAATTCTGAAAGAGTTCCAGTGTTTAGGTTCTGATCATGTTCTAGTCTCCTTGATTCCCAGGGTAGAAATATTTAGTTTTGGGTGTTCTTAGAGGTCAAAGCTTTTTCCATTGCTCATGCCCGGACTATGACTTGCAGTTTGGGGCTCTGTTATATCTATAAGGTAAGTTAACGGTTTGTTATCAACAGGGTAAGGCACAGTTTGAGCTGGTCCTGCATTTACGATAACATAAATATAAAAAAATATAAAATTGAGTGAAAAGAGACAGGTGTAAATGAATACACAGTGAATGAGTCTATGTATATAAAGTTTAAAATAGGCTGATTTATGGTAACAAATATTAAAATAGTAATTATCTCTGGAAGGGAAAGGCTATAAGGGGTTTTCTGAGATGCTGGAAATGTCCTATGTTTTGATCTTAGTTGTAGTTAAAGAAGTTTATTCACATTAAAGATTCATTAAACTTAAGATATGTGTTTATTTAATATGTTATATCCCTTTAAAACACGCACTTAAAAAAGTCCTTAGCTGTGAAAATTAAGGATCTATCATCACACTTACAGTGTGGATAAATTTTAGTAACACAGTATTGAGTGGAAAAAGCAAGCCTCATAGATCTGCAATGCAATATAAAAAAAACAAAGCTAAATAAAATATTTAGTCACACATACAGATAGAATTGCTATTATTAAACAGTATAAAACAACAACAACAACAACAACAAAACAGGTGTTGGCAAGCACGCAAAGAAAATGAACACTTACATACTGTTTGTGGAAATGTAAATTAGTACAATCTCTATGGAAAACAATATGGAGATTTCTCAATTAATTAAAAATAGAACTACCATTTAATTCAGCAGTTCCACTACTGGGAATATATTCAAAGGAAAAAGAGAAAATTATTTCAAAAATACAACTTCATTCATATGTTTATCACAGCAATAGTTACAATAGCAAAGATACAGTTAACTAAGTATGTATTAATGGATGATTAGCTAAAGAAAATGTTTTATATATACACAATAGAATACTATTCAGCTATAAAAAGAATGAAATTCTATCTTTTGCAGAAGCATGGGTGGAACTGGAGGTCATTATCTTAAGTGAAACAACTCAGAAACAGAGTCATATACCACATGTTCTTACTTATAAGTGAGAGCTAAATAATGTGTACACATGACATAGAGCATGGAATGTGGGAGACTGGAGACTGGGACAAGTGGGAGGGTGGATGGGAGTGAGGGATGAGAAATTATGGGTGCAATGTATATCGTTCAGGTGATGAATACGCTAAAAGCCCAGACTTCACTACTGTGCAATATATCCATGTAACAATAATGCACTCATACCCCTTAAATTTATAACAATAAAAAAGTGGATAAAATAAAATAAAATAAAAAAGGAATCTTAGCATTCTTGTGAAATCATAAACTATAAAAAAAAAGAGAGAGAAAAAAACCCAAGGCTTTACAAGAAAATCATGATCAAAATAAGAAGCAAACAAAGATATAGCATAGTATTACATAAAAATGTAAATAGAAATAGTCTTTGAAAGGTAATTCATTGGATATTTTCTTTTGCAGGAACTTCTTTTGACTCAAGCTTTCATTTTTGCTCACTATACATTTAACTACAATAAAGAGTAATGTAGAGAAAAATGGTTATATGACCATAACTGAAATCATTATTGTTTTTAAATTTTGAAAATGCAACTGTATAAAAGCACAGATTTAATTAGTATTACATAAAAAATGTAAATAATGTGTTTTTAAGTGACAAAGAAATGTTATGGGTGACATTTTATGGTGGATACACAGGAGTAAAGTTAGAAGTAAATCAAGGGGAGTTTATTTTTAAAATTTAAATTATAGAAGGTCAAGATATGCTAAATTGAAAAATTGAAACTGATATAAGTATTGCAGTGAATCATGATCCTGGAAAAGTGTAACAGAGGCACCGTGGAAACCCCTGGTGTGACTGGCTGTGACATGGCACTAAGTAACTGGTATGAGACATGCCATTTTTTTCTGCCTGCTCTTTCTCACTGTTTTTCACCTACTGCTTTTCCAGTCTGAACATGAGTGTAGCTTACTTCTTTCTGGATTATCCTTTTAGCTATTTGTCTGCATCACTGACTCTGATATCCAATTACCTACAAATGAACAAATAGCAACATTAAGCTAATCCTAAATTATATGTTCTGAAGACAAAATTTCTCTCTCCCAGTTCTGATATTATTATTTGTTTTGATTAGGAAAGTAACATTTCAAAGATACTAAAGACAACCTTTTGTGTCTTTATTATCATGAAATAATTAATGAAAGATATTTAATTCTTAATCCTTTCATTTTGGTATGATGGAAGCCTAAGGGAATAGCCATAGCAGTTCCTTATTTTTTTAGTGAAATAGTTGAAATTGTGGCATGTTGAATCTCAAACCTTCAAATGTCTATACAATGAACTGCACTTTTTAAAGGTTTTCATTTAGACATATAATTCCTTTTGATTTTGATGGCAAATGTCAGAGGCTTTAATCATCTGGTCAGTAGCCAAGAGATTTTAAGAATATCATACAGTTCCCATTCTGTAAAGAGGAAAATAGTTAACTATATGTTCCTTGGGTCAAGAAGTAGGTGAGGAAAATTTTAGTGAGAATTTTAGGTTTTAGTTTTAGGAGGTATAGAATAACAAAGTAAACAGGAGCTCAAGAGATTCACCTTCGAGCTCATTGTTTTAAAAAACTTATTGCAGAGTAGCTGCTAATATTTCTGACTTGACTAGGCATTAACATAAATGTTTTGTTTATTTTGAGTAATGTTAATTATGTTTCCTTTGTGACTGAATATTAGCCAGTGAGGTTAATTATTGTCCAAATTACAGACTGTGTTAACCTTGTTACTCTCTTCACAGTAAAACTAAGGAAAGAAGTTACAAGGTCTTTATTTTTTAATCAAATAATATGTGATTGATAACTTGAATTAACATTGGAATCAAAGTATAAAGAGTTTCAGACTTGTCAAATAGCACTGAAAACAAGGAAATTAATGGGTAACATCCCAAATCAGTAGCAGAGCAGATTGCCTGTCTCTGTTGTAGAAGTACATTAGCTGGGATGTTTTGGCTGAAACAGTGAGAAGGGATGTCCATTCTGTTGTACAGTGCAACAGTATCCCACTTAGTTCCACTTGGATGTGTTTGGCAGCTTCTCCCATGTGTGTTTGGTTTGATATACTATACCTCACATAGCCATCTGGTCTTTACATAAGGAAGAAGGAAATTACATAAAATTTAAATGGTTTATTATTCGTTGTCAGGAAGAGATCTTTTTGGTTTCTGATTGTTTAAAATTCTTTTGTCCTTCTTCTTGCCCTGCATCTCCCATGTACTTTTATACTTTAAGCTGAGTAACTGTGTATGTGCTTTATGTGTGTGCTTTGTGTATGTGTGTGCATTTTTGTGTATCTGTATAGGAAACTTGGGCTTATCTTTTTTTAAGAAATGGAAATTTTATCTTGGAAGTCTTAGGATTTTCCAGTGTTATACTGTAAAAAAAATTCATGTGCAAAATGCATAAATAAATTTTGCTTTTAAATTGAATGGATTTGAGACATTTTTCAATTTTCTCTTAAAATCCATTTTAGCTGATTCAGAAAGATAAATATTTCTGTAAAGCTTTTAAGCTTACCAATAATCTCAGAATATATGCCTAATACATAATGACAAAAAAAGGACAATAAATAAAAACCCATAGAAATATTTTCATGTGTTTTAATTTTTGAAACTTACACTTCCAAGGACATTCTAATAATAACTTAAGGATGAAATAACTGAAAATATCTTATTGGTAAAGGCTTTGTCTCTGAATCTTACCTGTTTTTATTCAACTTAAGGTAAATATACATACATATTCTTATGATTTAGTAAAGAGTATTCTGTTCATGTAGTTACGTACAAAACAAATTCTGCCCTTGCATTCTTTCTCATTTCTAATATATGCAATCTGAAACAACTGTACACTGAGAAATAACTTTTAAAAATGCTGCGGTATTCCTTCAAAATTCAGAAAACCTGGGATTTTTTTACTTTAAACAAAAATGTAATTGTATAGCTACAACACTAGGCACTGCAGGCAAAAAATGTAATCAACTATAAGCCATGCTCTCCAAATACTCATTATCTAGTAAAGAAGGAAGATAAAGAAGCAGTTCTAATACACTCAAATATAAGTACTGCTGTGGAGTGGGGAAATTACTGTGTAAGTTGACATAAGTGTGTGATCAACTGGCTAAGGGAGAGGAAGACTTTCCCAGAGAGGTTGGCCATAATCTGCATCTGGAAGAATGAATAGTATTTATTCAGTTGAAGACAGGAAGACCATTCCAGACTCAGAATCACACATGCAAAGCTATTAAAACAGCATGAAGAACAAATGGTCAGAAATTTATCATAGTAGAGGATAGAAGTGTGTAGAAAAACAGTGATCTTAGAGATAAGACTTTAATTTTCAAGTGAAAATGTTGATGGCAACTATAAACAATAGCAATTTTCTTTTTTTTTTTAATTTTTATTGCATTATAGGTTTTGGGGTACATGTGCAGAACGTGCAAGATAGTTGCATAGGTACACACATGGCAGTCTGTTTTGCTGCCTTCCTCCCCTTTACCCACATTTGGCATTCATCCCCAGGCTATCCCTCCCCAGCCCCCACCGCTGTCCCTCCCCATTCCCCCCAATAGACCCCAGTGTATAGTAGACCGCCTCTCTTTGTGTTCTCATTTTTCTCACCCACCTATGAGTGAGTATATGCGGTATTTCTTTTTCTGTTCTTGTGTCAGTTTGCTGAGAATGATGTTCTCCAGATTCATCCATGTCCTTACAAAGGACACAAACTCATCATTTTTGATTGCTGCATAATATTCCATGGTGTATATGTTCCACATTTTCCCAGTCCAGTCTATCATCGTTGGGGACAATAGCAATTTTCTAAACAAAGTTTCAGAATAATTCATTGATTACTTAAACAATGATGCTTTATTTTAAATATGAGTTTCTATAGACATTTTTGCTTTCTGGGGTTGTCTTTGAGTCAATATATGGTCTAATTAAGATTTTAAGCTTTGGAGTTTTTATTTTTTTATTTTTTAAAAAATTTTTAAAATTTTTATTGCATTATAGGTTTTGGGGTACATGTGCAGAACGTGCAAGATAGTTGCATAGGTACACACATGGCTTTGGAGTTTTTAATATTAATTTTGTCACTAGGTTTTTGGGGAGGAGGCAAGATGGCGTCGTAGAGGTGACTCAGGATTGCAGCTCTCAGTGAAGGCGCAGAGGGTGAGTCCTAGCCGCATTCTCGGATGTTCCTTTTATGCCCACAGAGCGTTGAAAGTCCCAGCTGAGGGAGAGACATGGCTCGCTAGCGCAGCCGGCTAATGCTGCCTCTTCGGCCGGCACCGCAGCGGGACCGGGCGTGGAACTCACTGGTCTGGGTGCCCTGTTAAACCGGCAATCTGAGATTTGGAAGGGCAGATTGGCATGTTCATCTGATTGAACAGGACTTGGACAATGAGCCAGACCAGGAGTTTCCTTGGAAGCGTGATCTGAGCTGGGGTAGTGGGCAGCGGCACGGGAGATCGCACGGATCCCAGTGCCCTATCGGCAGGCTACTGGGGCGCCAGTGAGAGAGTCGACCTTTCAGCTTGGGGAGAGGAAGAGAGAGAGAGAGAGGATGGACTCTGAGGCAGGGAGCTGGGTGAAAGGGCTCAACGGGTCCCACGCTCACCGGGACAAGAAGGGCGGCGACTGGAGATGCTTGGGGCTGAGAGTTTTGTTGCCGGCATCTAGGACGGTGCAGCCCGGTGAGGGAGGGGCATCCACCATTGCTGATGCAGTCCACCCCCACTGAAGTACCGCCCAGGACTGACGCAGCCTGCCGTTGCCGAGGCAACCTGCCATAACAGAGAGACTCCGGGCTCTACAGCAGAAGGGAGCCCAGCAGCAACAGGGCAGACCCGCGCTAGCAGGTCAGAGCCCCAGCAGGCAAATAGTGAATAGACTGCCACCTAGTGGGGCAGGACAGTGCAACAGATACTCATAAAGAAAGCCCCAACTCCCTGAGACAGAGCATCTAAGGGGGGGGGGAAAGGGTGGTGTTTTATGAGTTCTATAGCAGCAGACATAAACAACCTCCCAACAATGCTGAATGAACAACAGAGCTCACAGCTCAGCACTGGAGCTCCTATAAAGCACAGACTGTCTCCTCAAGCAGCTCCCTGACCGCTGTATATCCAAGGAGTCACCCCAGAAAAGGACAAATCAGACTGACATTTGGCTGGCATCATTCTGGAACAAGGACAGCAGCAGAAGAAACTGGTATCATCCCTCACTGTTCCGCAGCTGCTGCAGGTATACCCCAGACAAGCAGGGCCTGGAGTGGACCTCAGCACTCATACAGCAGAGGGGATAGACCATTAGAAGGAAAACTAAGTAACAGAAATACTTCATCATCAACAATCTCAGCGTCCACACAGAGACCCAATTGAAAAATCAGCAACTACTAAGACGACAGGCAGATAAATCCATAAAGATGGGAAGAAACCAGCGCAAAAAGGAGGAAAGCACCCGAAACCAAAACACCTCACCTCCAAAAAAGGACCAAAACTCCTCACCAGCAAGGGAACAAAGCTGGACGGAGAATGAATGTGACGAAATGACGGAATCAGACTTCAGAAAGTGGATAATGAGAAACTTCAGTGAGCTAAAGGAACATGTACTAAACCAGTGCAAAGAAACTAAGAACCTTGAAAAAAGATTTGAAAAAAGATTCGAGATATTGATAACAAGAATGGACAACTTAGAGAGGAATATGAATGAATTGAAGGAGCTGAAACACACAACACGAGAACTTCGCGAAGCATGCACAAGTTTCAACAGCCGAATTGACCAAGCAGAAGAAAGAATATCAGAAGTTGAAGATCAACTCAATGAAATAATATGAGAAACCAAGATTAAAGAAAAAAGCACGAAAAGCAATGAACAAAATCTCCAAGAAATGTGGGACTATGTGAAGAGACCCAACCTACGTTTGATAGGTGTACCAGAATGTGACGAAGAGAATGAATCCAAGCTGGAAAACACTCTTCAGGATATTATCCAGGAAAATTTCCCCAACCTAGCAAGACAGGTCAATACTCAACTCCAGGAAATACAGAGAACACCACAAAGATACTCTGCAAGAAGAGCAACCCCAAGGCACATAATCGTCAGATTCACCAGGGTTGAAACGAAGGAGAAAATACTAAGGGCAGCCAGAGAGAAAGGTCAGGTCACCCACAAAGGGAAGCCCATCAGACTCACAGCAGATCTCTCGGCAGAGACCCTACAAGCCAGAAGAGAGTGGGGGCCAATATTCAACATCCTTAAAGAAAAGAGCTTTCAACCCAGAATTTCATATCCAGCCAAACTGAGCTTCATAAGTGAAGGAAAAATAAAATCCTTCATGAACAAGCAAGTACTCAGAGATTTTGTCACCACTAGGACTGCTTTACAAGAGCTCCTGAAAGAGGCACTACACATAGAAAGAAACAACCAGTTCCAGCCATCCTAAAAGCATACCAAATGCTAAAGACCATCAACAAAATGAAGAATGTACATGAACCAATGGGCAAAACAGCCAGCTAGCATCAAAATGGCAGTATCAAATTCACACATAACAATATTAACCCTGAATGTAAATGGGCTAAATGCACCAATCAAAAGACACAGACTGGCAAATTGGATAAAAAAACAAAACCCATCAGTGTGCTGTATCCAGGAAACCCACCTCAGACGCAAAGATACACAAAGGCTCAAAATAAAAGGATGGAGGAAGATTTACCAAGCAAATGGAGAGCAAAAAAAAAGCAGGAGTTGCAATTCTCATCTCTGATAAAATAGACTTTAAAGCAACAAAGATCAAAAGGGACAAAGAAGGTCGTTATATAATGGTAAAAGGATCGATACAACAAGAAGAGCTAATGATTCTAAATATATATGGACCCAATGTAGGAGCACCCAGATATATAAGGCAAGTTCTTAATGACTTACAAAGAGACTTAGACTCCCACACAATAATAGTGGGAGACTTTAACACTCCACTGTCAATAGCAGACAGATCAACCAGACAGAAAATTAACAAGGATATCCAGGACTTGAACTCAGACCTGGAACAAGCAAACCTGATAGACATTTATGGAACTCTCCACCCCAAATCCACAGAATATACATTCTTCTCAGCACCACATCACACCTACTCCAAAATTGACCACATAATTGGAAGTAAAGCACTCCTCAGCAAATGCAAAACAATGGAAATCATAACAAACAGTCTCTCAGACCATAGTGCAATCAAGTTGGAACTCAGAATTCAGAAAATAACTCAGAACCGCACAGCTTCATGGAAACTGAACAACTGGCTCTTGAATGTTAATTGGATAAACAAAGAAATGAAGGCAGAAATAAAGAAGTTCTTTGAAACCAACGAGAATGAAGACACAATGTATCAGAATCTCTGGGACACATTTAAAGCTGTCTGTAGAGGAAAATATATAGCAATAAGTGCCCACATGAGAAGAGTGGAGAGATCCAAAATTGACACCCTATCGTCAAAATTGAAAGAGCTAGAGGAGCAAGATCAAAAAAGCTCAAAACCTAGCTGAAGACAAGAAATAACTAAGATCAGAGCAGAATTGAAGGAGATAGAGACAAGAAAAACCCTTCAAAAAATCAATAAATCTAAGAGCTGTTTTTTTGAAAAGATCAACAAAATAGACAGACCACTAGCCAGACTGATAAAAAAGAAAAGAGAGAACAACCAAATAGATGCAATAAAAAACGATAAAGGGGAAATCACCACAGATTCCACAGAAATTCAAACCATCATCAGAGAATACTACAAACAACTCTATGCACACAAACTAGTAAATCAGGAAGAAATGGATAAATTCCTGGACGCCTGTGTCCTCCCAAGCCTAAACCAGGAGGAAGCCGAAACTATGAATAGACCAATAACAAGGTCAGAAGTTGAGGCAGCAATTAAGAGCCTACCACACAAAAAATGCCCAGTTCCAGATGGGTTCACAGCTGAATTCTACCAGACACACAAAGAGGATCTGGTACCATTCCTTCTGAAACTATTACAAATAATCCAAAAAGAGGGAACCCTTTCCAAATCATTTTATGAAACCAACATCATCCTGATACCAAAACCTGGCAGAGACTCAACAAGAAAAGAAAACTTCAGGCCAATATCCATGATGAACATAGATGCAAAAATCTTCAGTAAAATACTGGCAAATCGATTGCAACAGCACATTAAAAAACTTATCCATCATGATCAAGTAGGAGTCATCCCAGGGATGCAAGGCTGGTTCAACGTACGCAAGTCTATAAATGTAATTCACCACATAAACAGAAGCAAAAACAAAAACCACATGATTATCTCAATTGATGCAGAGAAGGCATTTGACAAAATTCAACAGGCCTTTATGCTAAAAACCCTGAATAAACTTGGTATTGATGGAACATATCTGAAAGTAATAAAAGCTATTCACGACAAACCAACAGCCAATATCATACTTAATGGGCAAAAACTGGAAGCATTCCCTTTGAAATCCGGCACTAGACAAGGATGCCCTCTCTCACCACTTCTATTTAACATAGTACTGGAAGTTCTAGCCAGAGCAATCAGGCAAGAAAAAGAAATAAAGTGTATTCAAATAGGAAAGGTGGAAGCCAAATTGTCTCTATTTGCAGACGACATGATAGTATAACTAGAAGACCCCATCACCTCAGCCCAAAAGCTCCTGAAACTGATAAGCAACTTCAGCAAAGTCTCAGGATATAAAATCAATGTGCAAAAATCACAAGCATTCCTATACACCAATAACAGACTTAAAGAGAACCAAATCAAGAACGAACTGCCATTCACAATTGCTACAAAGAAAATAAAATACCTAGGAATACAACTCACTAGGAATGTAAGGGACCTCTTTAAGGAAAACTACAAACAACTGCTCAATGAAATAAGAGAGGACACAAACAGATGGAGAAACATTCCATGTTCGTGGAAGAATCAATATTGTGAAAATGGCTATACTGCCCAAAGTAATTTACACATTCAATGCTATCCCCATCAAACTACCATTGAATTTCTTCACAGAACTGGAAAAAACCACCATGAATTTCATATGGAACCAAAAAAGAGCCCGCATAGCCAAGTCAATTCTAAGCAAAAAGAACACAGCGGGAGGCATCACGCTACCAGACTTCAAACTATACTACAAGGCTACAGTAATCAAAACAGCGTGGTACCGGTACCAAAACAGAGATATAGACCAATGGAACAGAACAGAAGCATCGGAGGCAACACAACATATCTACAACCATATTATCTTTGATAAACCAGACAAAAACAGGCATTGGGGAAAGGATTCCCTATTTAATAAATGGTGTTGGGAAAACTGGCTAGCCATGTGCAGAAAGCAGAAACTGGACCCCTTTCTGACACCTTACACTAAAGTTAAGTCCAGATGGATTAAAGACTTAAACGTAAGACCTGACACCATAAAAACCCTAGAAGAAAATCTAGGCAAAACCGTTCAGGACATAGGAGTAGGCAAGGACTTCATGAACAAAACACCAAAAGCATTGGCAACAAAAGCCAAAATAGACAAGTGGGACCTAATCAAACTCCACAGCTTCTGCACGGCAAAAGAAACAGTCACTAGAGTGAATTGGCAACCATCAGAATGGGAAAAAATCTTTGCAGTTTACACATCTGACAAAGGGCTGATATCCAGAATTTACAAAGAACTCAAACAGATTTACAGAAAAAAAACAAACAAGCCCATTCAAAAATGGGCAAAGGATATGAACAGACACTTTACAAAAGAAGACATACATGAGGCCAACAAACATATGAAAAAGTGCTCATCATCATTGGTCATTAGAGAGATGCAAATCAAAACCACATTGAGATATCATCTCACACCAGTTAGAATGGCGATCATTAAAAAATCTGGAGACAGCAGATGCTGGAGAGGAAGTGGAGAAATAGGAACACTCTTACACTGTTGGTGGGAGTGTAAATTAGTTCAACCATTGTGGAAGACAGTGTGGTGATTCCTCAGGGACCTAGAAATAGAAATTCCATTTGACCCAGCAATCCCATTACTGGGTATCTATCCAATAGACTATAAATCATTCTACTATAAGGACACATGCACACGAATGTTCATTGCAGCACTGTTTACAATAGCAAAGACCTGGAACCAACCCAAATGCCCATTGACGATAGACTGGACTGGGAAAATATGGCACACATATACCATGGAATATTATGCAGCAATCAAAAATGATGAGTTTGTGTCCTTTGTAAGGACATGGATGAATCTGGAGAACATCATTCTCAGCAAACTGACACAAGAACAGAAAAAGAAATACTGCATATACTCACTCATAGGTGGGTGAGAAAAATGAGAACACATGGACACAGAGAGGCGGTCTACTATACATTGGGGACTGTTGGGGGAAATGGGGGAGGGACAGCGGGGGGGCCTGGGGGCGGTAGCCTGGGGATGAATACCAAGTGTGGGTGAAGGGGAGGAAGGCAGCAAAACACACTGCCATGTGTGTACCTATGCAACTATCTTGCACGTTCTGCACATGTACCCCAAAACCTATAATGCAATAAAAATTAAAAAAAAAAAATAAAAAAAATAAAAGACACTTTTTTCTTGGGAAAAAAAAAAAAATTTTGTTACTAGTTAGCTAGATGTCTTGGCTACGTAACTTTGCAAACTTAGTAATGTTACAAGATTCCTTAGGGTGTTGTTTCACCCTAAGATGAAACAACAGACATTTCAGCTGGAAATGTCTGTGGCTGACAGCACTTTCTGCCTGAGTATTGCTTGCCACTCCTGGGCTCATTCTATCCACTCAGCCCTACAGGCTATGCTTGGCTGGTTCTATGAGCCTGAATCCCACACCTGTCAACAGTAAGCCAGGCACAGGGTGGCAAAGGGTATATGGGTGAGTGAGTACAGGGTCCAGAAATTCTGTACAGCCAGGCACACTGGCTGCTATGGCAGGACAGGCAGCTCCAGATGCTGGCACAAGTGCTGACTCCATGCCAGGCTGCAGGTGGACCAGATGTATTGCACATGGCTTCTGCTACAGGCACCCACATCTGGATAAGGGGATGGCAGTGGTTCCTGGAAGCTTGCAGAACCCCAAAGGGAGTGTCACAGCCCTGGCTCAGGGAGCCCCTAGGTCTGCGATCCCCAAAGGTCCACAGCTCTTTTCTTCTCATTGTCTGCAATGTAGTGAGTAGTGGGGTGGGGAAGGGGCAAATTTCAGCCCTGTTTGTGTTACATCTCTTTAAGTCCCACCATTTAGCAGGTCCTGAGTTCTCATTCCATGTCCATGAAGAATGAATTATGTAGACAACTGGAGGGTGAGCAAGGCAGAAAGGAGCTTCATTGAGCAGCAGAACAGTTCTCTCAGGAGACCTGAAGTGGGTTGCTCCTTTCTGCAGGGAGGTCATCTAGATGAGATTTCAGCTCTCAGCAAAGAGGAGAGCTGGAGTGAGTAGCTCCTATATGTAGTTCCTATCCACAAAGAAGTCATCCCATCATCTGTGCAGCCCTCAGTGGAAAGGAGACCCAGAGTAAGTAGATCCCATCTGCAGTCAGGTCATTCCATCATCTCTTGGAGCCTGGCTGAGTCTGGGGTTTTTGTGGGCTTCAGAGGGGAGGCAGTGCATGCTGATTGGTTCATGGGCAGCCATGGGTGGGCCTGGAAAAACCACCATAAGTCCTTACTCTGGTCCACAGAACTGGTAGCCCAGCCCCCAGGCTTCAGGCCATCCCTGGCTTGAAGGTGTGGACATACCCTTTCTACTCAAGAGCCTGTCTGCTCCTGCCACCATCAACCTGCCATACATGGTGCCCACAGCACCCAGGTTTATGCTGAAGGGTGCCTGCAGGCCCACACTAAGCTGCCTTCAATACACCCTCAGCCTCCCTCCCATGCTTGATGATGCCCAAAGTCTGGAGAGGCCTGAGGTAGCAGGGAGCTGGCATGTCAGGGCTACTCCAAGCATGCCCATATCTGGCTGGGTTGTGACAGCATCTGGCTCAGCCTCAACTTTGCTCCAAAATCAGAGTTGGTACTGGGAGTGGGGAGAGCCCATGTATCAGTAGCAGGCACTTCTAAGCCTGTTGGGGAAGAAGGCTTTCTGGGTCCTTGAGTGTAAGGATGCCCAGGTCTGCAGCCATGGTTAAGCAGCTACAGCTGCACCTGGGAGGGTGGGGCTTTCACTTCTCTAACTTGGAAGCGGGCAGGAACCCTGCTTGCTTCCAGCTCCAACTGGATCCTTAGAGCACTCAGTTCTGGCTTTGTTTCCCTCACTGTAACTGGCATCATTTTAGCAGCTGCGCCAGACAGGCCACCACTGCCATCAGTAAAATAAAGATAAACATATCTCTGAAGATTACCTAGGATCACAAAAGTTTAATACTATATTTTCTTCTGAGAGTTTAATGGTTTTAGCACCTACATTTAGGTCTATGAGCCATTTTGGGTTAATGTTTGCTTATGGAGTGAGATAGGGGTACAGCTTTTGTCCTGTAGACGTAGATATTCACTTTTCCCAATACCATTTGTTAAAAAGACTATTCTTTCTCCTATTTAATTGACTTGGCAATCATATGGAAAATTAATTCATTATAAATGTAAGAGTCTGGACTCTCAATTTTATCTCATTATACTTTGCATCTATCATGCTAATACCACACTCTCTTGCTTACTGTGGCCTTGTAAAAAGTTCCCCTCCCTATGCCCACATGCTCTCATTGTTCAACACCTGCCGATGAGTGAGAACATGTGGCGTTTGGTTTTCTGTTCTTGCGTCAGTTTGCTGAGAATCATGGTTTCCAGATTCATCCATGTCCCTACAAAGGACATGAACTCATCATTTTTTATGGCTGCATAGTATTCCATGGTGTATATGTGCCACATTTTCTTTGTCCAGTCTATTATTGATGGGCATTTGGGTTGGTTCCAGGTCTTTGCTGTGTAAACAGGGCCACAATGAATATATGTGTGCATGTATCTTTATAATAGAACAATTTGTAATCCTTTGGATACATACCCAGTAATGGGATTGCTGGGTCAAATAGAATTTCCATTTCTAGGTCCTTGAGGAATCATCACACTGTCTTCCATAATGGTTGAACTAATTTACACTCACACTAACAGTTTAAAAGTGTTCCTATTTCTCCACATCCTCTCCAGCATCTGTTGTCTCCAGATTTTTTAATGATTTCCATTCTAACTGGCAGAGACTTAACAAAAAAAAGAAAACTTCAGGCCAATATCCATGATGAACATATATGCAAAAATATTCAATAAAATACTGGCAAACTGTTTGCAACAGAACGTCAAAAGGCTTATTCATCACGATCAAGTAGGCTTCATCCTGGGGATGCAAGGCTGATTCAACATACACAAGTCTATAAACGTAATCCACCACATAAACAGAACCAAAGACAAAAACCACATTGGTCCTTTTTTCTGAAGTTCAACTCTGTTTCGAGCTTCTCTGATAATTTTTAAATTATGTTTATCATACTTTCTGCCTCCAGAATTTCTGTTTTGTTTTTGTATATAATTTCTTTCTCTTTATTGATACTCTTTATTTCATGAGACCTTGTTTTTATACTTTCCTTTAATTCTTTTTTTTTTTTTTGAGACAGAGTTTCGCTCTTGTTACCCAGGCTGGAGTGCAATGGCGCAATCTCGGCTCACCGCAACCTCGGCCTCCTGGGCTCAGGCAATTCTCTTGCCTCAGCCTCCTGAGTAGCTGGGATTACAGGCACGTGCCACCATGCCCAGCTAATTTTTGTATCTTTAGTAGAGAAGGGGTTTCACCATGTTGACCAGGATGGTCTGATCTCTTGACCTCGCGATCCACCCGCCTCGGCCTCCCAAAGTGCTGGGATTACAGGCTTGAGCCACGCGCCCGGCCTCCTTTAATTCTTTATGCAGTTTTCCTTTAGCGTATTGAGTATATTTATAATAGATGATTTAATGCCTTTGTCAATCAAGTCGACATTGGGCCTATTCAGGGACAATTTCTATTAACTGATCTTTTTCCTTCATGTTGCCTACACTTTATTGTTTCTTTGTGCATCTCACAGTTTTGTTACTGTTGTTGAAAACTGTATATTTGAAATGATAAAACTCCAGGGCTTTTTCATTGTTTCTATTTATTATTGTTTTTGTTTAGCAATTTTCTAAGCCTTTAACTAAACCTTTAACTAAGTCTTTAACTAAGCCTTTGTTATCATTCGCATACACTCCAGTTTCTGATAAGTTGACTTTGATTTTTTTAAGTCTCTGACTTTTGATATTTCCTAATGATTGGATAAAAGCTTCCTTAAATGAATTGATCCAGTGTCTCCCACCCTTTGTTGATGGGCTCAGTGTGTTTACTGCTCCATGCTTCAGTGGTTTAAGAGTTTATAACTCTGCCTTAGTCTGAAATTCCTGCTTGCATAGAACCTCAATATCAGTCAGGGATCAGACACTGACACTTTTCAGAGTTTTCTTGAGTGTGTGCATTGCCTTACTCATGTGCATGGCCACCTATTTTCCTACAAAAATGTTGAAAGTTTTCAAAAGGTGGACATCCCATTTCCCAGATATTGCTTTTAAGTTTTATTTGGCCAGATTCTTATTTACCCCAGCTGGTACTGTTGCCTCAGACAGCTATAATGTTAAACAATTTCAATTGATTATTTTCTACAAAGGCCCTGGAGTCAAGGCTTTCCTGGTTAAGTTTTCCCTGAGACAGGTCAAATGAAGACAAAGTAAGTGACTAGGGCTTCTCCAAGGTGTTTCTAGAAAGGTCAAATAGTGACAATTCCCTGGAGTTGGGATTTCTTTTGTAGGCAGATCTCAAATTTATTCTGCTTCCTGTAATTGCTACCAGAATGCTGTTTTCACAGCTACTATATTTTAAATCTGCTGCCTTTTGAGATTCTGTATAGCTGGGGGAAAAGGAATAGGAACAGTATACTTTAAATAAGAATAAAAAACTGTTGCATAGGTACATACATGCCATGGTGGTTTGCTGTCTCTATCCCCCTATTGCCTACATCAGGCATTTTCCTGGTATTGTCCCTCTCCAACCTCCCCATCCCCTGCTGTCCCTTCCCTCCCCTCCTCTCCACCCCCCACCTGCCTCAGGTGAGTGTTGTTCCCTTCCCTGTGCCCAAGTGTTCTCATTTTTAACACCTGCCTAAGAGTGGAAACATGCGGTATTTGGTTTTCTATTCTTGTGTCAGTTGCTGAGAATGATGGTTTCTAGATTCATCCATGTCTCTACAAAGGAATTGAACTCATTTTTTATAGCTGCATAGTATTCAATGGTGTATATGTGCCACATTTTTTTAATCCAGTCTATCACTAATGGGCATTTGGATTAGTTCCAGGTCTTTGGTATTGTAAACAGTGCTGCAGTGAACATACATGTGCATGTGTCTTTATAACAAAATAATTTATAATCCTTTGGGTATATACCCAGTAATGGGATTGCTGGGTCAAATAGAATTTCCATTTCTAGATCCTTGAGAAATCACCACACTGTCTTCCACAATGGTTGAACTAATGTACACTCCCACCAAAAGTGTAAAAGTGTTCCTATTTCTCCACATCCTCTCCAGCATCTGTTTTCTCAAGATTTTTTAATGATTGCCATTCTAACTGGCCAGAGATGGTATCTCAATGTGGTTTTGATTTGCATTTCTCTAATGACAAGTGATGATGAGCATTTTTTCATATGTTTGTTGGCTGCATAAATGTCTTCTTTTGAAAAGTGTCTGTTCATCTTCTTTGCCCACTTTTGAATGGGTTTGTTTTTTCCTTGTAAATCTTCCTTAGTTCTTTGTAGATTCTGCATATTAGCCCTTTGAGATTCTTAAATAAGCACTCTTGGGATGGTTGTGAGCCTTTGGCTAATTTCCACATTTCAGAAAATATTGATTTTGACAATTCACTTTTGCCAGTATTCTCATTGCTTTTACAGATCAACTGATTGTTGGAAGAGCTTACTCTATCATTCTATTAACACTTCTTTGAATATAGATGTTTAAAAACCTTCTATGTACCAAGTGCTGTGCTAGGTACTGGGTATACAGTGATAAACAAGACAAAGTCCCTACCTTTACCTTCAAATGTGTATTAAATTGAATCAGATTACCTTGTGCTATGGTAACTGATACTAAATTTATGTATTTCTCTTGATTATGCAGGAGAATGAGACACAGTCTGAAGAAAACAAATGCAACATCATTTTAGTTGCATCTTGCTTTTTCTAGACTTGTTCCTTTCCAAAGACACATGAATTTTTCTCCTCATGGGGCCAATGAAGCTGTGCAATATTCATTTGATGCCTACTTAATGTCAGAATTATATCTTCTTCATTTATTACTTATCTCTGGTGTCTAGCACAGGGCTATCACACAGGAGTAAATTAAGAAAAGTTCACTGCATGAATGCAAAAACTATGTATGTTTAATTGAAAAAGGAAGGGAAAGAAAACTACTATGAAACTGATTATCTGATTTTTTAGTGAAGTAGTACAAAGATGTTGAGAGAGCAATGTGCTTAATATGGTCTATCTTCACATAATAAATCCTGAAATGCATGCTATTATGTTAGCAAAGGCCCAGTTTTTTTCCTTTTCTATCTCTTGAGTGTAGCAGGTGCACCACAACCGAGGGGGTACCATGCTGTCTGTTCCTGGTCGTAACTTGATTGAGAAGTTAATTTTAGGCTAGAAATTAATTAGATAATTCCCCTTTGCCATAAATGAGGAAACCACTGAACACTGCCAAAAATAGGTCTGTTTTTCTTTTATGTCACAGATTAGAAATGGAATTTATCATGTCATTTTCCTAAATATGTTAAATGAGTCATCTAACTCTTGTCTCAGTTTATTTAGCTCAATGAGCACTCTCACATTGCTTTTTATTTGCATGCACTTTTCATGGGAATGGAAAATACACTTTTTAAATGCAAGGTTTAATAACATTTCACACCAGTTATGCATATAATTATCAGTTTTGTAGCTGTTCCTCAATTGGTTGGGACTGAATGGGCAAAGCTCACACAGTAATACCTTATTATACTATCATTACTTGGTTATTTTCTTCCACTTGTGAGAGATCATAAACATGTCAATTTTCCTTTCCTTCTTGGTAGTTTGTCTTTTAAAGATAGCATATGTTTATAACTGCTATCGTAAGAAAGCCATTTTACTCCTGGGACTCTTGTATCTATTGCCCATAAAGGTAATGCCAAATGATAAATACACTCACGACATTCAAGCAGGAGGCATACATTTAGGTTGTACATTCACACCAAGGACGAATTCAAGTGGATTCTTGATTTAAATACCATTTCCTTTTGATTTCCTTTGAATCAACACAGATTAAGATGTTTTGTCAGTTAAAATTAGTCATACTTTATTGGGGCACAATTCTACATATGTTCAAATGTTTGATTTTTACACTAGTATGTGTAAAGCATGGTACTGTATACTGGGTCAAAAAGAAGGACAAGAAAAGATGAAAAAGAGGTTTTTACCTTATGGTGCTCATGCCACAATTAAGTTAATTACTGTAGAGACTACAACTGGAAATTGGGAAATTATAATCTTAAATTATGCAACTAAATTGATATGGTGTACGAATCATATGTGGTTATTTAATTTCCCTTGGTTTCAGTGGCTTATGTGTAAAAATTCAGGATTTCATGGAGGAATAAGTAAAGACAATTTTTGTTTGACTGCAAGCTATTTATTTTTATTTGTAGCCTTGGTTTAGAGATTTTAGATGTTTATATAAATGATATAATAAATCTGGTTGAATTTTTATTTTATTAGTATTTTGGCCATAGTCATACTCTGCATGAGTATTGATAAAACTCACAACAACAATGATAAGCAAAAATCATAAAGCTGGGGAAAAACAAAACAAAACAAAATAACCAAATTGTAGAAGTGTGATCCCATGAGAGTAACACTGAAAACGATGCAGTCACTATGGAAAGCAGTGTGGAAGATCCTCAGAATACTAAAAATTCCACTGCTACATGATCCTTTAATCCCACTTCTGGTTATATATTTAAAAAATTTAGGGCTGGGTGTGGTGGCTCATGCCTGTAATCCTGGCACTTTGGGAGGTTGAGATGGATGGATCATCTGATGTCGGGATTTCAAGACCAGCCTGGCCAACATGCTGAAACCCCATCTCTACTAAAAATACAAACATTAGCCAGACACGGTGGCATGTGCCTGTAATCCCAGCTACTTCAGAGGCTGAGGCAAGAGAATCGCTTAAACCTGGGAGACAGAGGTTGCAATGACCAAGATTGTGCCGTTGCACTCCAGCCTGGGTGACAAGAGCAAAATTCCATCTAAAAAGAAAATTGAAATCAAGATTTGGAGGAGATATCTTCATTCCTATGTTTATTGCACTATTCTTCCTAATAGTCAAGATATGGAAGCAACTCCAATGTCTATTGACAGTTGAATGGATAAAGAAAATGAGGTATATAAATGTAACAGAATATTATTGAGTCTTTGAAGAATAGAAAGAAATCCTATTTGTACCAACATGAATGAACCTGAAGGACAGGATATTATTTAAAATAAACCAGTCACAGAAGGACAAATACTGCATGATTCTGATGCAGGATATTTATTTGATCCCCTCATGGGACTAGTGACAGGGGAGCCTTAATTACTCAGGCCACCCCACTCAACCCCTCATCAGAGGAAGCATGTGAGTGAAGGAGTGCAGTAATCAGAGCAGGTGAGTGCAGGAACTGGCTGCTTTGGTGGTGCAGAAGCAAACTCCATGCAGGCCCCTTGGCAGTGTCCCTGTAGTTGCCTTGGACCCCAAGGCCCCAGCGGACATGTTACAATGCTCTTTTAGCTCTGACATCTGCAGACAACAGTGTGTTATCAGCTCAGTGGGTTCTTTGCCTCATCACATGGGGTGATTGCCTTCTTCCTATGAAGGCAAAGGGCCAGTATGACAGCCGTTTTGGGTACCTGCACTTACTGTATCCTGAATTCATGTCTGGTGCCCAAAATGAATGAGATCATGGAGATAAATTGAAGGATAGGGAATGTGGAGAATTTTACTGGTGATGAAAGTGGCTCTCATTAGAGAGGGGAGCTGGAAAGGATGGGAAGGGAAGGTCACTATTCCCTGAAGTCAAGCTGCCTCTCTGCCTCATCCAGCCACCATCTTCTAAAGTCAAGCTGCTTTCCAATGTCCAGCCACATCTTCCCAACATCCAGCTGCTTTGTCCAGCCGCTTCTAGCCTCTGCTGGCTGAGTCTGGGGTATTTATGACACATGATGGGGGTTGGGGTGGGCCATAGTAGTTTTGGAAGAGGCAACATTCAGTTGGTGAAAAGACATTATTCAGAAAGAAACGGTCAGGGGAGAGTGGACACACAAGGATGGAAGTTCTCACTTTGGGCCATGGATTTCAGGCCTTTTGGCTCAAGGGTGGGGTTTTGCCAGGGACCTGTCCCTGTTTGCCTAGAGTTTCTCTGCCTCCTGTCACTATCAATTTCTCTTATATGAGATTTAAATAGTCAACCTTAGGAGTAGAAAATAGATTAGTGGTTTTCCAGAGCTGAAACAAAGAAGAAATGGGGAATTGTTACTTAATGGGTACAAAGTGTCAGTTATGCAAGATGAGTGAGTTCTAGTCATTTGATGTGCAACATAGTATGTATGGTTAACAAGGGATTATACACTTGAACATTTGTTAAGAAGTTAGATCTCATATGAAGTGTTTTCATCACATCGACACACACACAAAGGGCTGCAAGAAAATGTTTGAAAGTGATGAATATGTTTATTACCTTGATTGTGGTGATTGTACCACATATGTCCCAACTCATCAAATTGTATACATTAAACATGTACAGTTTTAAAATATACAATTATACTTCAATAAAGCTGATAAAATTGATTAGAAAATTTTTTAAGTATATAAAAACATGAATACAACATAATATTTAGATATGTGCTTATTTGTGGTGTGAAAAGGAAGGAAATATTAAAAATAGGATTTTTTTTAGACAAATTGGTGTACATTTAGATTTTATTTTATTCATTATTATAAACAATATTGCAACAAACATTTTTATTTATGTCTCTGTGCACATGGATGTGAATTTCTCTAAGGCAGGATTTCTAAACCTCAGCACTAGTCATATATTGTGGAGAATAATTCTTCGTTGTTTGAGTTAGAGGAGGGGTGGGAACTGTCCTGTGTATCGTAGAATATTCAGTAGAATCTCTTAACTTATACCCTTTAGAAGCCAATAAGAGCCAACATTTTGTGACAAAAAAAAAAAAAAACTTCTTCAGATATTGCCAAATGTTCTGTTGAGAGCATTAACCCTCATTTCAAACTACTACTTGAAAGGATAGTCATCACCTCTGAATTACTTCTGTGGGAAGGAGGAGTAAGAAAGAATAATTAGTATTAGAAAGGGAACTATGAGTTTCAAAAGTATTATAATTTTCTATTGTTTAAACCAGGTTGTAAATACATAGTGTTAATCTATTTGTTATAAGTGACTTTTTATATCTGCACTTTATGTATTATTTTGTATGTTAGATATATTTCATTATAAAAATCTAGAAATGCAACATCTGCTGGTGGCAATGGAAAGTGCCACAACTGTTTTATACAGCAATTTGGCACTTAAATGACTATACTTCCGAGCAGTGGTTTTAAATGAAGGCTAATGTCCCCAGGAGAATATTTGGAAATGTTTGGAGACTTTTTTTTTTTTGAATTTTGGTCACAAAAGTTTGGCTGCTATTGGCTTCTAATGAATATAGACTAGGGATTCTACTGAACATCCTGCAATGCACAGGACAGTTCTAACTTGAACAAAAAATAATTAATCTTCCCAAAATGCCATGAGGGCTTAGGCTGGGAAAGGCTGCCCTGGAGAAGCTCACATTCATGTGTACAGGGAGAAAGCATAAATAGAATTGTTCATTATGATATTGTTTATAATAATGAATATAAAATAATCTAAATATCTATCAATTTGGGAGTACATAGGTAAATACTGGTTTATACAATTAGTGAAACTGTAGAATAATGAGAATGATTAAACTAGAGCTGCTTATCAATTTGAACACTTCTTGTTTTGTTGTTGAAGAAAACTTTATAGCAGAATATATATGATATAATTTCTATAAAGTTTACAAATATGCAACATAAATGTAGGTATAATATAAAACATACATGAGAATAACAAATACTGAATTAGATTAATGGTCAATTCTTGGAGGAGGAACAAGGAGAGCAGGAGAAAAAGAGAAGTGTAGTGGATTTGGGAACATTATATAGTTTATAAATTACTTGTAAACATAATTCTTTAAAAGTTTATGTGAAAATTACAAAATATTATGGTTTGGGGCATCTACTTTCTAGTGGAGGTTCACTGTATTATATTCAGAAAGATTTATAATCTAAGTTATATGCATTACTGAATAGTTTCTTATAAGGGAAATTACCACACATTTAAAAATACTAACTTTTAATAATATAATTTTCTTTCAACTTACATTAAGATATCTGAAATCAGCTTTTAGAAAAAACTCAATTTTTTAAATTTTTTAAATTTTTATTGCATTATAAGTTTTGGGGTACATGTGCAGAATGTGCAAGATAGTTGCATAGGTACACACATGGCAGTGTGTTTTGCTGCCTTCCTCCCTTTCACCCACACTTGGCATTCATCCCCAGGCTATCCCTCCCCAGCCCCCACCGCTGTTCCTCCCCCATTCCCCCCAATAGGCCCCAGTGTGTAGTAGACCCCCTCTCTGTGTCCATGTGTTCTAATTTCTCTCACCCACCTATGAGTGAGTATATGCGGTATTTCTTTTTCTGTTCTTGTGTCAGTTTGCTGAGAATGATGTTCTCCAGATTCATCCATGTCCTTACAAAGGAAACAAACTCATCATTTTTGATTGCTGCATAATATTCCATGGTGTATATGTGCCACATTTTCCCAGTCCAGTCTATCATCGTTGGGCATTTGGGTTGGTTCCAGTTCTTTGCTATTGTAAACAGTGCTGCAATGAACATTCGTGTGCATGTGTCCTTATAGTAGAACGATTTATAATCCTTTGGATATATACCCAGTAATGGGATTGCTGGGTCAAATGGAATTTCTATTTCTAGGTCCCTGAAGAATCGCCACACTGTCTTCCACAATGGTTGAACTAATTTACACTCCCACCAACAGTGTAAGAGTGTTCCTATTTCTCCACATCCTCTCCAGCATCTGCTGTCTCCAGATTTTTTAATGATCGCCATTCTAACTGGCGTGAGATGGTATCTCAATGTGGTTTTGATTTGCATCTCTCTAATGACCACATATACACCATGGAATATTATGCAGCAATCAAAAAAAGATGAGTTTGTGGTTTTTGTAAGGACATGGATGAATCTGGAGAACATCATTCTCAGCAAACTGACACAAGAACAGAAAATGAAATACCACATATTCTCACTCATAGGCGGGTGAGAAAAATGAGAACACATGGACCCAGGGAGGGGGGTACTACACACTGGGGTCTGTTGGGGAGAATAGGAGAGGGACAGCAGGAGGGGAGCAGGGGAGGGACAGCCTGGGGAGAAATGCCAAATGTGGGTGAAGGGGAGGAAGGCAGCAAAACACACTGCCATGTATGTACCTATGCAACTATCTTGCACGTTCTGCACATGTACCCCAAAACCTAAAATGCAATACAAATTAAAAAAAAAAGAAGAAAAAACTCAATTGTATTCAATTTCTTCAAAAGAATACTAAAAATTGGCTCAAAAAATGGAGATTTATGGCCGTTTACTGATAAATAGTTTTGATTCTGCTGTGTGCTGGGTAAAAAATGTTGTCTCTCTTTAACAAATCAATTTCCATGATTTCTTCACGATCTGTTCAATTTACTTCTTTCACAAACATTTAAGCCATTCTTTGCTATTTTAGATTTTGGTTGAAGAGATAGTTTTTCAGAAAAGAAATGTACATTACAAAATCATGTCAATTCACATCTTGCAGTTTTCAAGTTTCTGAGTGAGACTGTCAAGGTTGTAAAGCTTTTCATTCTCCCAGTTGTTAACATTATTCATTTAAATGCAAGTCTAAACAAAATCCCAAATGATTGCTTCTGGAACTTTATGAGATTAATTTCTTTGTGTGATGACACAATATAAATGTCTTTATATTTTGATGTGGAATAGGGCACAGATTATATATGTTAAAAATTACTGACAAGGCTTTTTCTTGAAAACTGTTTGGAACAAACTGCTTTCCAAATATATTCTGGTCACATTTCGTACTAATATCAGGTGTCTTATAAGAAGAGCAAAATCCTATGTGATTCTTTATCAGAGCATCCTGACCTGAGGAAGCCCTTCAAAGTCCCTTCTTCATGAGGGCTCTGAGCAGAGGGATCTGCCTGGGCCACCAAGTAGGACATGGAACCCTGAATTACTATTCGTTCAGGCTTTAGAGGACTTCATCCCAGTCAGGAGCTCCACTCAACCAATACTGTTTTGCCCTTAGGACCAGAAGACTCCAAATTTCAGCATTTGAAGTGTTTTATATATATATATATATATATATATATATATATATATATATATATATATATATATATTAATATCCTGGCCGCCTTTTATTATGTTGGCACCTGACAAAAGGTATTAATAAATATAAAAGATATGTGTGGTTAATACATAATTTGATAGTATTTTAAATATATATCTCTTTTTGATTAAGGTATGATGATGATATACTCTCCTGTTTAACCAACAATTACTATTTGGGGTTAACATTGAGTTTGAGGCTAAAGAAATTCTTAGGGTCAGATATAGATGAGTTAGTTTAAAGTCAAGTACCTCGCATTAGTTTTGATGCAATTTGACAAATTGTTGGGCAATATCTATATGTAACATTACCCAATTTTAAATAGGGATGTAACCTATATTTAAAATATTCTCATCTTATTTAAAGAACTATTAAGAGTTTTTGTTAAACTTAATGGAATGACCAGTAAAGGGATAAATAAGCAAAATCTCATAAGGCTAAGAGTGACTTATACGACAAATTTGCATGTTTATTCTTTCGGTGTTTATGAATGTGGAAAAGGATGTCAATTAGAAATTCTAGAGTAGCTAAGTCATGTCCATTAAGAGTCTGTTAGAGCAATAGGCTTAGAAGTTGTGGGCACAGATTCATCCAAGTCCCTTCAAAGGACATGAAGAAAGAGCATCATTGTCAGCAAACTGACACAGGAACAGAAAGCCAAACACCGCGTGTTCTTATTCATAGGTGGGTGTTGAACAATGAGAACACGTGGACTCAGGGAGAGGAGCATCACACACTGGGGGAAGTTGAGGAGGGTAGGGGAGAGACAGCATGGGGTGGGAGGAGGAAGGGGAGGGTGAGAAGGGATAACATGGGGAGAAATGCCAGATATAGTATGCATAAAGTAAAATAAATAAAAATTTTTCTTAAAATGTTGGGCACAAATATCAGTGAAAGTAAAGGTACAGGTGTCTTGAAAACAGAAAAACTGGCAGAAGGTCTATATAAGGAGACAGCAATTTTCTCTCTAACCACCTGTGTTCAGGGAATTCCATTTCCTCACTCTAAAAGTAGAAAGTATACTCTCTTAAGAGACTCAACCAGAAGGACTCTGACTCCTAGAAACCAAGCACAGAGAGGTCAGGGATGCCATATTGAATATAGGAATTAACTGCATAGACAGAGCAGAGAGAGCACATTTGCCTTCTTTCACTCTGTTCCCAGTGTTTTGGCAGCCCAGTTCATAGCAACTGAGCAGCACGTTGCAGATATTATCTCAGGATAAAGGAACTGTTTAAAGAGAAAGGATGGTTCCAACACAGTAAGTTCATTTCCTGCTCTCTCTACACTGACAACGATTCTTCAAGTCATGCGAAGCCATTAGCGGCTCACAATGGACCTCATCCTTAACAACATTAATGAATTGTCAAGGGTCACCAAAAAATTATAGAAAGCTTCAAATAAATATTATTAATAGATAATTAATATTCTTAAACTATATAAAATGAAATATATATGTAAAATAACCTTGGAGAATAAACAAGGCAGATGCAGAAGAAAACAGAAAAAAACCACAAATATTAATATTATGTGAATAGTAATCTTATAAAGTAAAAATATTATAGCATATAAGGTTATTGAAATCTCCCACAAAATAGAACACAAAGAGAGATACTTTAGTATTACAAAGAGAAATACTTTAGTATTACAAAAAATGATTAAAAATTAGCTCCCAAAATCCAATATTTATATAATGGACATTTCAAAGAAAAAGAATAGAGATGAAGAAAAAATAATAAAGATGCAACATAAAAATATTACCCAGAATTAAGTGTATAATGTAATAGCCAAAAATTGCACATTTGTTTAGCACAGTGGACAAACATAATTTTCATCAAGGCTGCTAGAACAGAATATAATAGACTGAGTAGCTTAATTAACAGAAAGTTATTTCTCACAGTTCTGGAGCCAGGGAAGCCCAAGATCACAAGGCTTGCAGATCCTGTGTCTGGTGAGAGTCTGCTTTTTGTTTGCAGATGGATATCTCCTTATATCCTCAGATGGCCAAGAAAAGAAAGGAAGGAAGGTCCTTTTTTATAAGGATACTACTAGTTATGTTTATTCTTATAAGAGCACTGATTATATCATGAAGGCTCCACTCTCAAGACCTAACCATCCCCCAAAGGTCTTAGCTCCTAACACTTTCACTTTGAGGGTTAAGATTGCAACATGTTGGGGCCCAAAGTGGCTCTGGCCGGATGTCGTGGCGCTTGCGAAGGCGAGGCCAAGAGTTCAAGGCCAACCAACCTCAGCAACCTCACAAGCTCTAATTGACTGGCAAAAAAAAAAAAAAAAAGATTGCAACATGTAAATTTTGGGGGACCACAAACATTCAGTCTATAATAGATCTCTTACAAAATGCCTTCAAAATACTCTATACATTTTTCTTCATAGAAATAAGTACATATTACAGTTGTATTTTTGTGGGAGAAATTCTTTTTATTTCATACCAATTTGCATACTTCAACTGCAAAGTCCAAAGCATCTCACCATCGTATCTACAGAAACTAGTGTAGTGCTTAGCCTAGCAAATCAGACCAATCTAAGGAATTCCCCTTATCAAAACTATTTAGACATTTCATATATGCACCAAATTTTAATACTGGATTGACAACTCTAAAATAGTCATATCTTACCACCCAATATAGATAATACTAAATTAAAAATATAGAAAATATTTTTAATTAGCAACGACTTTCAGAAAGTCATATTATATAATATGCTTTGTTGTTGTATTATGTCTCCAATTTAGTAATTTCCCTGTATTTTCCTTAAAAAGAAAGCCCAAAGACTGGCATCTTTTAACATATCATGAGTGAGACTTCAACTGACCCATATGACTTTGCGTTCCACTGTCATAACACACTTAAATGTTTGAGGCTTAAATATTTTGAGTGTGTCCTATTAAAGGCATTATTACTTATAAAAATGAACATCTTATAAAATGAGACAAGACAGCATTTACCTCACTAGTACAGGAGAAAACCAGAGAACAGGATAGAATTCTGTAATATGGTGGTAATTAAAACACTTTGTTTGTTTTGTTAAGACATGTACACAGAAAAGCTTGGAGAAAACTGCTTTCTTTTAAAATCTCTTCCACCATCTCACTCACTCACCCTATTACCACTTCAGGGATATATCTTGTGTACCCAGGCCAGTTTAAATTAAACACATCAATCATCCTAAGGCCCAAGAATTACCTAATATTGTGATGAATGACTTCTGCGACTAAGCCTCTTAGGATTTGTGTGTTTGAGATTTGCTACACATGTGCATTCATCTTCTGGGCAGTCTGATGCAAAGGTGGAATAGGCAGTTGCCTATGTTTTGCTCAGAATATTTACAAAGTGGTGTGCCATAGTGCTCGGTAGTCCCACAGTCAGAATTATTGTCTTTGAGCTAAGACAGTATCAACAGTAGGTCACTGTTCTGATTTAGATACATTTTCTTGGAGGGGTAATGAGATAAACACCAATGTCAGCAAATAAAGAAATCTGAATACTAGAGTAGATCCCTTTCAGAAAGCAAAACTCTGAAGAATTAAAGCCAAGGGCAAGTGCATTTTGATGGTGAATTGAATGGAAACATCTGAAGCATGAAGTTATGGGTTGTTTTCTGATCTATTAACACCCTAAAAGAACAGAGAAAATTGGAGGTCACTAAGAACCTAAGAATTAGTGTGTACACAAAATAAACTGTTGGCTTTAAGTGGAGATGAAGGGGATCCCAGACAAAAATTTCTTAAGGCTGGTCTTGTTTCATTCTTTTAATTGCTACAAAAATATTAAGCAACTGTATTTGTGTGTGTGTGTGTGTGTGTGTGTGTGTGTGTGTGTGTGTGTGTGCACGCGCGTTTATTTAGGTGAAAGGACCTGGAACTGAATAATACCAGGAGGTTCTTTTTGAAATCATTACTTGCAGAAAGGATTTAACGTGACTTTTAGAATTAGAATAGACATGGTAATTATGTGTCTTCTGCAGTCCTACTGGTTCAGCTTGCATACATAACTAAATAGAAGATGAAGTGAACTCATTCAAATTAATCGTTCAGAATTCATACCCCAGTCTCAATGGAAGCAGGAAGCATCCGAATGTGTCTTTTTTATTTACTTGTTTTTGGTGGGGGGAGTTAATATATAATTGTCTTTATCACTGTCCATCATGTTTTGTCTGAAATAAAAAAACAAAAGTGTGCTACAATGCTATTTATGAAAATGGTGGGCTGCTATAATGCAGCTAAAAGGAGAGAATGCCCATGAAAGAAGCTTGAGATGTGCCTGTAGGTGTTGAATATAATTATTTTGTAAACATTTGGAATCTTTCCCAGTTTGGTAAATGAGGTAGCTGTTTGCCTGACTGAATGGTCTTTGAAAAACCTTCTGTTTAGTGAAAGATATTTTCTTGTTGCTGCCAGGTAATTCCTATCACCAGGTATGTTTGAAGACAACAGACCCAGTCTGGATGACTGGAAGGAGAGTTTCTTTAATCATCTAAATTGATTTTCTTTTCTTTTCTCATCAATCTGTATAACAGATGAATACAACAGAGGACCAAAGACTAGTCTTCACAAGTGTACATTTTCTGTTCTACTGTAAACATTTTCCAATCAGCTTTTTAGCAAGATGTAGACTCTTATCAATCATTCCCTTAACCAAGCATATCAGCTGCCAAGCCTCAGAGCCAGCATCTTCCACCTGGCCTGGTTTAATATAATTTCACTCACAGACTATAGTCCTGCCTGACTCCAGTAATTTCTCAAAACTGCTGTTAAATCATTAATTTGACCTCCACTTTAACCTTGTCACCTGCTTCCTTCACACTGTATAGTGGTTTCCCAAATGCCCTACAAATTTGTACCAAGATTCTACTTTAAATCTCTATATCCATGTATTTATGATTCTTCTGAACTCCTTGATGTTTACTTTTAATTATCGCAGTCAAATTTCCAGCTTTACTCCTGAACCACTGCCTCTCAAACATGCCAGACACTCTGCCTCCTATCATTTAAATAGCTAATCTCACAGACTCAAGAATGTTTCCTCCAGCCAATTAAAAGTAGAATAGTCATTTCCTGAAATACAGCTCCTAAGATTTTAAAATGATCAATCATTGTACCTTGGTGCACAGAAACATTATTCTAATTATATCTGCATATGTCAGGTACAGATTTCTATGTCTTTCAATTAACTTAGCTGAGTAATGTAAACTTATTTTGCTACAGCTCAATTTAATAACTATTTTGCCTTTCCAAATAATAATTTCCTTCCGATTCCATAATCTTGGGCCTGAAATTTAGGTGAAACCCTAAGAAGCAGGGATAGGGGAAAATCTTCTACTGGTTGATTTTGAACATGAGAATTAGAGCACACAGAGAGAAGCTGAATTATATTAAATAGAAATGTAAAATGGTGCAGCCACTTTGGAAAACAGTTTGGTAGTTTCTCAAGATGTGAAGCATAGAGTTACCCTATAATCCAGCAAATCCAGTCCTGGATATATCCTCAAGAGAAATATAAACATATACCCCCTCAAAAACTCGTACATGAATGTTCATAGCAGTATTACTCATACTAGCCCAGAAAGTGGCAAAAACCCAAATGTCTATCAATGGATGAGTGGATGAAGAGGTGGTATTCATACAATGTACTGTTATTCAGCTATATAAGGAATAAAGTATTGATACATGCTCAGTTTGGGTAAATCTTGAGATCATTATATTAAGGAAAAGGAGCCAGACGCAAAAGTTTACATAGTGTATTATTCCACTTATATGAAGTGTCCAGAATACATGTTTTTTTAAAATATAGATTTAAGGGGTACAAGTGCAGTTTTGTTAGAGCAATATATTGCATAGTGGTGACATCTGGGATTTTAGTATAGCCATCACTCAAATAATGTACATTTTACCTATTAACCTCTCATTCCTACCCGCTTTCCATCCTCCCACCCCTGCAATACTCTAATAATGTCCATCATTCCCCTCCTTATGTCCATGTGTACACATTGTTTAGCTCCCACTTACAAATAAGAATGTGAAGTATTTGATTTCTAAGTTATTTTGCTTAAGACAATGGCCTCCAGTTCCACCCATGTTGTTAGCAAATACATGATTTTATTCTTTTTTTATGGCTGAGTAGTGTTCTATGGTATATGTATATGCCACATTTTCCTAAATCAATCATCAACTGATGGGTACTTGGGTTAATTCCATATTTTGTTATTGTGAATCGTGCTGGAATAAGTATGAGTGCAGGTATCTTTTTTGGTATAATACTTTCTTTTCCTTTGAGTGGATACCCAGTAATAAAATTGCTGGATCAAATGGTAGCATGGTAGCTCTATTTTTAGTTCTTTGAGAAGTCCCCATACTGTTTTCCATAATGGTCATACTAATTTACATTCCTACAGTGTGTGTTTACTTTTCTCCACATCCTCAGCAACAATTGTTATTTTTTTTTTTTTGACTTTCTAATAATAGCCATTGTGATAGGTATTGAAGGGTATATCAAAATGGCTTTTTCTTTTGAGACAGAGTCTTAATCTATCACTCAAGCTAGAGTGCTAGAGTGCAGTGGTGTGATTTTGGCTCACTGCAACCTGGGTTCAAGTGATTCTGCCTCCTGAGTTCAAGTGATTCTTGTGCCTCAGCTTCCTGAGTAGCTGGGACCAGGTATGCACCATCATTCCCAGCTAATTTTTGTATTTTTATTAGAGATGGAGTTTTGCTATGTTGGCCAGGCTGGTCTTGAACTCCTAGGCTCAAATGATCTGCCTTCTAAAGTGCTGGGATTACAGGCGTGAGCCACTGTGCCCAGCCTCATAGTGATTTGAATTTGTATTTCTTTGATGACTAGTGATGTTGAGCATTTCTTCATATGCTTGTTGGCTATTTGTATAGCTCTAAAAATATATATTGTTCATGTCCTTTGCTCACTATTTAATGGACTTATTTGGGTTTTTGTTGTTGAGATATTTGAGTTCCTTGTAGATTCTGGATATTAGTCTTTATGACACATAACTTGTAAATATTTTCTCCCATTCTGCAAATGGTTCACTCTGTTGATTATTTCTTTTGTTGTGCAGAAACTTTTTAATGAAATTATTTCATGTATTTTTTGTGGCATATGCATACAACAGAATATTATTCAGTCAGAAAAAGGAACAAAGTATTGGTCCATGTTACGGTATAGATAAACCTTGAGAACAGTATGCTAATTTTTTCATGCATTTGGAAGAATTGCATTAGATATTGGATATTTCTGTATCTTCTTTGGAAAAATGGTCTATTCAAGTATTTTGTCATTTTAAATTGAGTAATTTGTATTTTGGTTGCTGAGGTTTAAGAGAGTTATAGCATTTATATATTCTAGATACTAAGCCCTTTGTAATATTTAATTTATAAAAATTTTTACATTTGCCTCTTGATAGAGAAGGTATGATTCATCAATTTTAGTGAAAATAAAGATAATAAAATGGATTTGAAAAATGTTTAATTAAAAACTGTTATTCTTTGAACTGTGTTCCAGAAACAGATATCTATTTGTATAGATATGACTTCATATGCTTATTCAGAATCTCCTATGTCCTGTTAAATTGGGGATTTGTTTTGACATCACTCATCATCAGGGGAATGCAAATAAAAACCACTATGAGGTTTTTCTCACACCTGTTAGAATGGCTATTATCGCATATTCTCACTCATAGGCGGGTGAGAAAAATGAGAACACATGGACACAGGGAGTGGGTCTACTACACACTGGGGTCTATTGGGGGGAATGGGGGAGGGACAGTGGGGGGGCTGGGGAGGGATGGCCTGGGGATAAATGCCAAGTGTGGGTGAAGGGGAGGAAGGCAGCAAAACACACTGCCATGTGTGTACCTATGCAACTACCTTGCACGTTCTGCATATGTACCCCAAAACCTATAACGCAATAAAAATAAAAAAAAAAAATCTAGAGATAACAAGTGTGTGGTGAAAAGAGAATGCTAGTATACTATCAGTGGAAATGTGGATTGGTGCAGCCATTGTGAAAAACAGTGTGGAGGTTCCTAAAGAAATGAAAAATAGAACCATCATATGACCCAGCTATTCTTCTTTTGGGTATACACCAGAAGGAGATGAAATCACCATCTCATTGAAATAGCTGCACTCTCAGTTCATTGCACCACTATTGTCAATAGCCAAGATATGGAAACATCCTAGATGTCTATCAATGGACAAATAAGTAAAGAAACTGTGACACACACACACACACACACACACACACACACACACACACACACACACACACACAGAGGAGTATTACTTAGCCTTAACAAGGAAGGAAATTCTACCATTTGCCACACCATGGATGGACCTGGAAGACATGCTCAATAAAATAAGCCAGACACCAAAAAAAAAAAAAAAAAAAAAAAAAAAAGGCATGATCTTTCTTATATATGGAATATTTAAAAAAAGTCAAATATATAGAGACAGAAAATAAAACAGTGGTTCTCAGGGTTAAGGTGCCGGGAGGAAATGGGGAGATGGAGGTTAAAGGATACAAAGCAGCAAATAGGTAGGACAAACAAGTTGAAAGATCTAATGTACCACATGAGGACTATAGTTGATAATGGTTTATTGTATTCTGGATTTTTGCCAGATGAGTAGATTACAGCTGATAATGAACTACAGCACTACAGTAGATAACACTTGCCACCTGAGGAAAAACTCGTAACTATGTGAGAGGATGGATATGTTAATTTGTTATACTTTAGAAACCACTTTACTATATACAGCAGGTCCTCAAATAACATCCTATTTGTTCCAGTCATTTTATTATAATGTTGATGAGAAAAAAGATGATTCTGGACTCAGGACCCTATTTGTTTGGAGTTTGCATGTTCTTCCAATATTTTGCATGGGTTGTCTCCAGGTTCTGCTGTTTCATCCCATCTCTCAGAGACATGCACATTAGGTTCATTGGCATGTCTAAACTGTCACAGTCTGAATGAGTGTGAGTGTGTATGTGAGTGCATCCTGCGATGGTAAGGCATCCTGTCCAAGTTGGGTTTCCACTTTGTGTACTGCGCTACTGGGACTGGCTCCAGCCACTCGAGATCTTCAGTTGGAATAATAACTGGATAAATAAGTATCTTATTTGTTTTTACTAGTCTTTCTTTTTGAAAAATTATCCATTGTTTATTTTTATTTTATTTTCTATTTGATGGCTCTTTAAGTTCTGGGGTGCATGTGCAGAATATGCAGGTTTGTTACATAGGTATACACATGCTGTGGTGGTTTGCTGCATCCATCCCCCCATCATCTACATTAGGTATTTCTCCTAATGCTATCCCTCCCCAATTCCTCAACCCCCTGCAATCCCTCCCCTAGTCTCCCACTCCTCTACAGGGCCCTGGTGTGTGATGTTCCCCTCCCTGTGTCCATGTGTTCTCATTGTTCAACACCCACTTATGAGTGAGAACAAGCGGTGTTTGGTTTTCTGTTCTTGTGTCAGTTTGCTGAGAATGATGGTTTCCAGCTTCGTCTGTGTCTCTGCAAAGGGAATGAACTCATTCATTTTTATGGCTGCATAGTATTCCGTGGTGTATAGGTGCCACATTTTCTTTATCTAGTCTAACATTGATGGGTGTTTGGGTTGGTTCCAAGTCTTTGCTATTATAAACAGTGCAGCAGTAAACATACATGTACATGTGTCTTTATAACAGAATGATTTATAATCCTTTGGAGTCTTTCTTAATGTATGTTATAGCTCACAGTTATTTCAATGTTAAATATTAGAAGCGTTTTTGGAAGTTTGTTGGACTTTGTGACCAGAAATACACCAGAAATAAATAGGAACTTAACTCTTTTTACATCTATTAACCTTTGATAAAATTGGTTTAAATATATGTCATTTCAATTAAATGTGCAGTTTCTGAGAACCTATCAGGAACATTAAGTCATATATATGTAAATGAGTTAACATATATGTGTATATCTTATAATATCATGTTGTATACCTTCAATATACACAGTGGAATTTATTTTTGAAAATTTGAAAAAGAAAGACACTAAAGTTCCAACTTAAGATGGAAATTGTGGTTTGTTAGTACTTAGTTGAAACCGATGGGATTATTTACAAAACCATGTTCCAATTCAATTGGCCATTTTCACTGGAGGTAATTGGAAACATTTGGATCACCTTCCATTTAAAAATTGTGATTAGACTATAACTTTGATGAGCATTTAAAAAGTGAATTCTTTCCCAAGGTGTGCCAATGCTTTTCCACTCCTTTGAATATCCATTGGGTTTCTGAGTATGACTTTCTAATCTCGTTGCAGTATGTTATTTCTGAGATAGTATATGAAGAAAAACTTAAACAATAATAAGGTTGCAGACATTGTATGAGGTGCCACTGTTTTCACTTTTAAAAGGCAGAAAATTAATCATTTATGACTGTATGTCCATTTCTCCTTGAGGAATTTATGAGACAAAGGCAAGCTTTTTTGTTTTGTTTTGTTTTTAGAACAAGAATATTTAATCAATGAAGGTCAAAAGTTCAAAAGGATAAGGAGTTAGTGAATCCCCAAAGTGCCACACTGACACTCCAAGACAGAGCTGGTAAAGGTCTCCCTTTCTTGATGTCACTTTCAAAAGAATGTATTATCAAAATGTCACCTATTTGGTCTGCACATCTCTACTCTGCATTCATCCATGTGCCTCATAGGGCTCCATGGAGATTCAGTACTGGATTTCCATATTTCCAGTGGTTTGTTTACCACAGAAGTGGTCAACCAGATGCATAAAAAAACTCAGTGACTGTCCTGCATAACAGATACCTGCTGTTCAAAGTTCTTCCAGTAGTATTTTCTGTAACACTGACACTAAGCATTCACACAATCAATCTAAGTTGATTTTCCACTGTGCCAGGCCCACAAGCTCCATTCTTATGGGGATCAATTAGATGGAATTTTTTCCTTTTAAAAACAAATGACTGGCTGGGTGCGGTAGCTCACGCCTGTAATCCCAGCACTTTAGAAGGCTGAGGTGGATGGATCACGAGGTCAGGAGTTTGAGACTGGCTTGGCCTATATGGAGAAAACTGTCTCTACCAAAAGTACAAAAATTAGCTGGGTGTGGTGGCATGCACCTGTAATCCCAGCTCCTTGGGAGGCTGAGGCAGGAGAATCACTTGAACCCAGGAGGCAGAGGTTGCAGTGAGCTGAAATGGTGCCACTGCACATCAGCCTGGGCCACACAGCAAGACTCCCTCTCAAAAACAAACAAACAAACAAAAATGACCATTTTTTATGGAAAATTTAGGTAGAGTTTTCTCTATACAAAAAATGACCTATAATTATCCTACAGATGACAGTATTGTGGGGTGAATGACTTACATACTAATTCTTAAATCATGATGATTATTCAAATAGCATCCTAGAGGAATAACTTCCATATGAAGTATTGCCTTAGATCTTGAAAAATATTTTTAAAATTCTGCAGAACAATTTCAGTTATTATTACACAATGACTTACTGAAAGAGAGGTATACTCTTGCAGTGTCTCACTTACTAACACCTCTGTATTTTCTAGCTCTGAACTGATGAAGAGACAAGGATTGCACTAATGGAGAAGAGTTACTTTCTCCTACTCAGTGTTATCTCCTGACTGTGTTTGGATCGCCATCAGTCTCTATCTTTCTGGGCTCATCCATCACTATTTATTTATCCTCTGCTCTCTTTATTTTCCTTTGCTCCCTCATTACTCTCTCCATCATATAAATAGGTTTAGTTTTATCCCATCTTAAAAGAAATACCTCCCTTAACTCAGTAATGTTTTTAGCTCTTGCTTTATGTCATTCCTTCTTTCGTACAACCATTTAGCAAGAGTGTGGTCTAAATTTACTGTTTCATTATCTGTACTCTGCTTTTCTTCCTCAAGACACTACAAGCAGGTTAAGCCCACTGGTACATCACTAGGACCCCTTTTTCATTGCTTACTAATGACTTTCTTTTCACCAAATACTGTTGATTCTTTCTAGCCCTATCTGATTTAACTTGCCCTGATCATACACACTTTCAAAATGTAAATATTTTTTTCTTAGTTTCTTCAAAAATTCAGTCCACCAAATCTTCTGCATTTCAGACTCACTCCTTGGTGTTTCTTAAATGTGCCTCTTTGTCTATTTGTTACATAGGTGCTAGTGTCTGATGTTTCATCCTCAGTTTTCCTAATTCTACAACTGTCTCAATCATTTAATCGTATAAAAGTATAAGATGACTTCTCAGCTCAAGACTCAGGCCTATAAATCCCATAGCTATCTTAAATATTATATATGTATGTTACCTAAGGTTTCCTGAGTATCTCAGTTTTTTCTAACTTCTCATTTAATATCCATTTAACCTTAGGCTTCAGGACACTTAGTACATCCCTAGGTTATAATGTCCTCAGAGGGAGATTAGATTGCTGCTTAGTATTTATTGTATGGAACTTTTGCTTTGCTTTCATTGGCTACCAAATCTCGGTTTATCTATTTCACAGCTATGTCTGAGGCGTTTTGGTTCATAGGTGACATTTATCTTGCCGTTTACTGGAAGTGCCCTGCCAACTGTCCCTTTACCCAGACACAGTCAGTCATAATGTGCTGAAGCCCACTCATCCTTTTTATGTTTTTTTTTTTTTTTTTTTTTTTTTTTTTTTTTGAGACGGAGTTTCTCTCTCTGTACCCAGGCTGGAGTGCAATGGCGCGATCTCGGCTCACCGCAACTTCCATCTCCTGGGTTCAGGCAATACTCCTGCCTCAGCCTCCTGAGTAGCTGGGATTACAGGCATGCGCCACCATGCCCAGCTAATGTTCTTTTTTTTTGAGATGGCGTTTCGCTCTTATTACCCAGGCTGGAGTGCAATGGCGCGATTTGGGCTAAACGCAACCTCCGCCTCCAGGGTTCCAGCAGTTCTCCTGCCTCAGCCTCCCTTATGTTCTTTTTTATTGCCCCTTAGAAAAAGTGGAAAATCTCTTAGTATCAAAATATCTGTTTGGGGCAAAATATCTTTAATTAAATATATGAAAAAGACTTTTGCTTTATTCTTCAAAGAATTTTATGTCACTTTTGCCACAACCTCTACTTTTCAGGTGCTGGCCCTGAGCCTAAGACATACCTTTGCATAGATAAAATACCCACTATCGTGCTCCCATTCAAATGAACATTCTCCACCAAAGGCATATTCTATTCTGCCCCTCTACCTACAAATGTGGAAAGAACTACAACTTTTAAAATGTTTACCACTTTTTCCCTCCCTTTGCTTAGGGATGATATTTAGCTTGCATGTACCCTTTGGCCATTACTGTGGCTAAATACCAGTTAGTTAATCACCAGCCCCTGCCTAAGCACTATGACTATAACCTCTCCCCACAATGTCTTGCCTCAATTCTTCCTACAACCTAATTAATGACTTGATTGATACCTAACGCTACAGGTGGCTCTAGGGCTCTGCCAAACACTTGCTCCCCAGCTGGCCTCAGTGATTCTCCTGCTGAACTGATTGTTAAATATTTTGAAAATCATCACTGAAAACACATATTACAGACTGCCTACTGGACATAATTAAACTTACCATTTTCCTCTTTCTTCACTCTCAAAACAAGCAAAAATAACAAACAAAAGTAAGAACAACAAAAACTACCTGTCTTCATCTTCTTCTATAATTCTTCAGTAAATTAATTGCAATGACATAAGCTAAAAACTTCTCCTATCTCACCTTTATGGCTCAAATCCGAACTGTCTCTAGATTCTGCCTATTTTACCTACTTGGGCATCTTCAGATCTATTTCATGCTCTTTGTTCTGTCTATCTTCTTTAGCTGAGGCACTGATTGACTGACAGTTTCTCCTGCGGGTTGTTGCAGTAAATCATAACTCATGTTCCTGCCTCCAATATTGTTCTTTTCATCTTCCACAGAACTACGAAGGATTCTAGCCAAACCCCAAATATACCCCTTGCTTGCATAACTCCTACGAAAATCCCGTTTCCTATGAGCCTCTCTGGCTTGATATTCAAAGCCCTTCATGATTGTGCCTGTTGTCAAGTCTTCTTTTGCTATGCCCCTATACTTACACTGTATTCTAGCTTTGCTAAGCTACTTGCAATCAGAAAGCCTCATCAGTCTGGAAATCCCCTTTTTCTTGTCTCTTTCCTCTCTGCTCTCCTGGGGAGCTCCTATTCATCCTTCAAGGATCAGCTTAAGCTTCACCTCCTTGGTAAAATCTTCCCCTACTGTTTTTTTCTCTCCCAACTTCTTTCACCTTTTAATAGGAAAGTTTCCATACCAGTGATCAGATGTGACAGGTAGATTCACTTATCTATCTCTTCCACTTGGCTTAGAATTTTTGAGGGTAATGATTTTAACTCTGTCTTTATTTCAGTGGCATCTAGTATATTGTCTAACAGTAAGTTACAGACTAAATAAATAAACAATAAATAAATAATAGATCCTTTCACCTGCTGATTTGTACATAAAGGACAGTATTTCTGAATTGGGTTTCTAAAGACTAAAAGTAAATTGCTTTTCCTTTGTAAGTATTAGAAATAATCATTTCAACTCTTCTTTCTTTGCATAGATAAAAATGTAGTTGATGGTATTAGAAAGTAAAGTTGACAAGTGATGAAACAGGTGATCATATATGAGTGCATCAATGATTTTCTTATGTCCTAAATTTTCTAATTTAATTTTCTGGTTAAATCTTGCTGTATAGGCACAGTCTCATGCACTAATGAAATGAAAAAAAAATTAACATTTGTGTTGTTTTGAAATTAAAAAACACAGGGACATACACTTAAATAAGTAAGAAGCATTTTTTTTTTATCCATCTTGGGTTATATTAAAATCTGATGGAACAAAAATACCTTGTCACATTCAGACTTATTTCTTATATTAGTTTCTAATATATAAAAACCTATTCTCCTGCTCTTAAATATCAGATTCTAGAGATTATAGCAAAAGTGATTTTTTTTCAGTCTGGCTGTGATGACTCATGCCTGTAATCTCAACACTTCGAGAGGCTGAGGTGGGAGGATCACTTAAGGCCAGGACTTCAAGAGCAACAAGGCCTCATCTTTACAAAAATAATAATAATGAACCAGCTGGGCATGGTGGCACATGCCTGTAGACCTAGCTGCTCAGGAGGCTGAGGCAGGAGGATTACTTGAACCAAGGAGTTTGAGGTCACAGTGAATTTGAGATTTGAGGTTACTATAATCACACCACTGCACTAAGCCCAGGCAATAGAGCAAGGACCTGTCTCAAAAAAAAAAAATTATTTTCAGTTTTGATTATATTGTTTCTATAGACTCTATACTCGTCTTTGCAATAATTTCTTATTTTTATCACATTTAGGTATTTTAACATTTAATTAATTCTTAGCTTCTCTATTATAATTTGCAGCAAAGACAGATTTGAAAGGGAAGAAAAAAGCAAACTAAAAAAATGTAAAAATGTATTACTTAATATAAGGCAAAAGATGACATAACATGGATTTGAGGTAATACTTAGAACTGTATGTTCTAGTTTAAAATAATAACACATTCTGGTGCAGGTATTTTCCTGAACTGATGTCTCTGAACTAGAACTTGAAACAATTGCCTACATTTTCTTGAGATCATGCCATCAGGCTCTTAATATACTGTAAGACCTGTCCTACAGTTATAAATTCTGATCCTTGCTGAAAGAAACAATGATAACTAAAATGGAGACTGTGTAATAATTTAGATTAAGTTGTCTAAAATATTAAAGAATTTAACTCACTACTGTTAAGGGGGGTGAAGTCTTATTTGCACATGCACCAAGGGACCTCGAGAGCCCCCTGCATGTGCCTCTGATGATCATTCCTGCCTGTCTTTGAGTAATAAGCCTGTTTTGCCTGACTTCTTGTGCAAGTGTTCTGTCTCACTGGACTAGATCTAAGAATGTTTGCAACTAGTTTTGTAGTTTGTGTTCTGTCCTCCTTGTGATGCTTATCATGCAGAAAGAGTCTAAGTGATATATAGGACATCGGGGACTGGGGTTCCTCACCCACCTGCAAAATCACATTCCAAATTAATGGGTACTACAATAGTTTAATGCGAGTATGCCTGTTGCCTAGATGGCCTGAGGTTGTCTTTTTCAGGATGGCAAATGTGATCAGTCACTATGTCTTTTGAGGCACACATGTGAAGTTCTTTTTTATTGTATTGTGGTCAGCTCTGTCATCCAGGCTGGAGTGAAGTGGTGTGATCATTGCTCATTGCAGCCTTAAACTCCTGGTCACAAGCAATCCTCCTGCCTTGGCTCCCAAAGTGCTGGGATTATAGGCAGGAAGCACTGTACCCAGCCCTCATGAATTACTAACCAACAAATTTCCACCAAATATTTTATACCACATCTAAAACACACTGATTGTAACATTAACCTGTGCCCATCTGGAAGGCCTCTCTAACCTATTTCCATCAGGAGTTTCTTACAAACAGTGGGAAGGCATGTTTATGGCCTAATGAATACAAAGGTATTAATTTCTGATAAAAACAGCCACTACATAGTCTACAGCAATTCAGACCACACATTCTAGAAGTTTAACATTTAACTCATGAAGAGATTATTAATGTTTTACTATTGTGGACAAACACAAACCTCTTTATAAATTTTCAATGTAACCTTTCTTTTGGTATGTACTAAATATTTTCCTGAACAAATGCAGTGATCTCTTTAAAACATATGTTCTCAGCATTTCTTTACACAAGGCTTTTTAATGTTTTCTTTCTTTTCTTTTCTTTCCTTCCTTCCTTCCACTCCTTTCCCTTCTTTCCTTTCTTTCTTGATGGAGTCTCACTGTGTTGCCCAGGTTGTAATGCAATGGCGCAATCTCAGCTCATTTTAACCTCTACCTCCTGGATTCAAGCAATTCTCAGCCTCTCAGGTAGCTGGGACTACAGGTGATTGCCACCATGCCTAGCTAATTTTTCATTTTTAGTAGAGACGGGGTTTTGCCATGTTGGCTAGGCTGATCTCGAACTCCTAATCTTAGGTGATCCACCCACCTCAGCCTCCCAAAGTGTTGGGATTACAGGCATGAGCCACCATGCCTAGCCCTTTTAATGTTTTCTAACTCATGTCTATCCTTCTCTCCTGTACCTGAGTGTTCTGAAACTTTTCCTCCCTTGATGATCACTAAGTAAAATTCTTAGAAGGAAACAATCTGAACAACCAATTTGAACAATTATATGACAATATGAATGTGCATTTATTACAACCCTACAATTCCTCTCTTAGGCGTATATCCTACAAGTACTACATGTGTAACAGGTGATATGTATAAGGATGTTGCTGGTATTCATGTTAATAATAATTAAAGACTGAAAAGGACCCAACACCTATTGAAAGGAGAATGGGGTATTATACAGCAATGAAAATCAATCCATCATAGTTCATATAAAGACAGAAGTGATTCCCAGGAATCTAATGAATGAAAAACACAAGCAATGTGTAGAATGATTGCATGTCTATAATGGCATGGAAGACTGAGGGGTACATTGTTAGTGACATGGTAATCCATGTAAAATTAAAAATAAAAGCAAAGAAGTAATAAACATAAAATTCAGAAATGTGGTTTCCATTAATTCAACCATCAGCTGTTTCTCTCCCAGAGAATACCAATTTAGAGTCCATGGAAAAAATAATTTTGGAAATACTGTTCTAAGCCAATCAGTGTTCTCTCAGGCTGACTGAAGCAGTCCTGCTCCAAGATAGCTGACTAGATGCAGCCAGGAGGAACATCTTTCACCAAGAGACCTAGACATGGGGACAACTGGGCACTTCTAGCAGATCTACAGAGGGAAGGCACTGAGAGTGGATGAAGGACTCAGGACTTGTTCCTGGTCCCCAACAACTCCTGTGGGTGGGGTGAATTAAACAGGAAAGCAGCAACCTGCTCTTTCCAGAGGCCTCTGGAATTCTGGGAGAAGGAGACCCCTCCACCACAGACACTTGAGTTGGCAGGAAAAGCTAGTCAGGGAAATCGTAGAAACAGAACTCCAGCCAGGGCGAGAATGGCCAAGGATGCCCATCCCTGTAGTCTTGATTTGCTCTCATAGGAGACTTTACCCTTAGGAGAACTGCCAGATCTGAATTCTACAGGGCAGTCTTGCCCATGAGATGGGGCCAGTCCAACCTGAGCACATCTGGATCAGCTGACCTCTCCCAGAGGCCTCCAGCCTGACAACACCTGCTTGCAGTGCATCTCCTGGGTACATTCTGGTGGCCTGCATCACAGCTCCAGTACTGGCAGACCTAGCCTGACTGGCACAGTGCTCCAGCAGAGACCCTCTGCAGACATTCACCAGTGCAATCATGCCTCGCCACACTGCAGCCTCCCCCTGGCTGCCTTGGCAGAAGACCCTCACCCAGAGCACCCTCTTTCCCCCGCAATCCCTGTAACACACACCACATTGTTTTGTCAGCGTTGTGTGTGCAGTGGACATAACCTTGCCTTCCCAGGCAGTGTCATGTGCCTGTGCACCCCAGCATGCCACTGCTGCCTGAGTGAGTGAACCTCATCTCCCCAATTCCCAAGCCCCACCCCAGTACCCTTAATGTCACAACATTCACAGTCATAGAGCCTGTGAGCCCTATCCCTGCCAGCACCCAGTCCCTGGGATGAAACTAGGCACTGAAAACAGCAGACTCGCTCCCAGCCCTCAGTGACTACTGTGCCAGTGTGAATGTGTACAAAGGGCACACACAGTCCTGCATCTACCAGGGACAGGCTGTGCTAGTATCACCATCAGTGCAAACAGGCTGCACAGCTGCTGGCTGGGGAGTGTTGGGGTGCGGTGGTGTCCTGCTTCTTGAACCATACTGCCATTACCACTGCTGTGAATGCCCTATGTGGAGACTGGCACCTGCTAGTACCCTGTGGTGCTGCCTCTGACACTGCTGCTGGCATATGCAGATGAGGATGGATCCTGCTGCCACTGCCTCATGAAATCCTTTGGCTGGCACTGCCCATTAGAGTGTTGTGACCAGCAGTCTAAGAGCACCTTGGCCCCTCTAGTGCAGTAGGCTTCTAAATTTGGGGAGCCAGAGATCAGAGCTGGGACCCAATACCAGTTCCCCAAAGTTACAGCATGAAGTCCAGAAGTCCTAAGTTGAGCTGTGGCCCCCTGAAATCTTCCAGTAATGAAGCTAGTTGACTGAACCCACCTTATACCACAATGAAACCTCCAAGGTCATCAAACAGAATGAAAGAAAAAAAACCACCCAAAAAAACAACTTCAAAGATTGAGAGAACATCAGCCCACAAAGATGAAAAAGAATCAGGGCAAAACTTCTGACAACTTTAAAAGCAAGATTACCTTCTTCCCCCCAAACAACTCCACTGCCTCTCCAACATGGGTTCTGAATCAGGCTGAGAAGGCTGAAATGACAGAAGCAGAATTGAGAATGTGTGTAGGAATGAAGGGAATGTTGAAACCTAATCTATGGAAGCTAAGAATCACAATAAAACAATAAAGGAGCTGATAGACAAAATAGCCAGTATAGAAAAGAACATAACTGACCTGATAGAGCTGAAAAACACACTACAAGAATTTCATAATGCAATCACAAGTATTCACAGAAGAATAGACCAAGCTAAGGAAAGAATCTCAGAGCTAGAAGACTCACTTTCTAAAATAAGACAGAGAAAAATAATGAAAAAAAAAAAGAGTTAAAAAAAGTGAATGAAACCTCCAAGAAATACGGGGTTATGTAAATATTATGAATCTGTGATGCATTCGTGTCCTTGAAAGAGATGGAGGGACTGAAAGCAACTTGAAAAACATATTTCAGAATATGACTCATGAGAACTTCCCCAAGCTAGCTAGAGAGGCCAACATTCAAATTCAGGGAACAAACACAGATAATCTCTGCAAAATACTTCAGAAGAAGATAATCCCCAAGGCACATAATCATAGGATTCTCCAAGGTTGAAATGAAAGAAAATATGTTAAAGGCACTAGCAAAAAAGGACTGGTCACCTACAAAGGGAAGCAGACTAACAGCAGACCTCTCAACAGAAACCCTACAAGCCAGAAGATACTAGGGGCCTATATTCAATATTCTTAGAGTAAGAAATTCCAACCCAGAATTTCATATCTGGCTAAACTAAGCTTCATAGCAAAGGAGAAATAAGATCCTTTTTCAGAAAAGGAAATGCTTAGGGAATTTGTTACCACCAGACCTGTCTTACAAGACTTTTCAAAAGAACATGTATGCCACCAACGATCATATGAAATACAAATGCTGGTGAGGTTTCAGAGAAAAGAGAATGCTCATACACTGTTGATGGGAGCACAAATTAGTTCAACCATTGTGGAAAGCAGTGTGGCAATTCCTTAAAGAGCTAAAAACATAAGTACCATTCAACCCAGCAATCCTATTACTTGATATATACCCAAAGGAATATAAATTTTTCTGTCATAAAGACACATGCATGTGTATGTTTATTACAGCTCTACTCACAATAGCAAATACATATAATCCACTTACATGCCCATTAGTGGAAGACTGTATAAAGAAATGTGGTACATATGTATCAAGGAATACTATGCAGCCATAAAAAAGAAAAAAGATAATATTCTTTGCAAGAATGTGGATGGAATTGGTGGCCAATATTCTTAGCCTGGAGAAAAACAAATGCCACGTATTTTCATTTATAATTGGGAGCTAAATGATAAGAACACATGAACACAAAGAGGGGAAGAGCAGACACTGGGGCCTATCAGAGGGTAGAGTTTGGGAGAAGATTGAGGAGCAGAAAATATAATTATTGGCTACTAGGCTTAGTACATGGGTGACAAAATAATCTTTGCATCAAGACCCTTTGACATGAGCTTACAAACCAGCACCTGTGCACTGAACCTAAAATGAGTTTTAAAAAATCTGTCTTTTGGGGAAGAAGCACATAGGGCTTTTTTCTTTCCAAAAGGATAATTTTTATGTTTCTACTGTTATTTTTAAATACTTCATATTTCTTGTATTTTCTGTGTGCAATTTTGATATGTAATAAACACATCAGAAGGAGAGAAAGAATATTTTGTTTTAAATATTAATTGTATTCAATAAAACATTATGAGGCTTGGAAAAATTTTGGCAAAATTAATCTTCTTAAAGAAAAATAAAGAAGAATAATACAGAAAGGAATGTATTTGAAAGGAATATGAATATTTGTGAGGGAGTTTTGGGCATTGGTGAAGATAGTGTCAGATCACAAAAGATCAACTTAGTCTATTTCACAGTTTTTCTAAGATTTCTTTTCATTTAATATGAATGTTTTTCCTAACAGGACATTTAACCTGCAGAGGCAGTTACTTCCATTTATTAATTGGAGTGATGTCATTCTTTTGCCAAGTATATTTGGTAGCTTGAGATAAATTTATAAGTAACAAAGAAATTATTGAAAGATTAATAACACATATATAAGGCTGATTACATATCAGGAATGGGCTAAAGCACCGCTTCTAAAACTGTACTATTCATTGAAATCACTTGGAGATTTTTGCCAAAATTCAGATTTTGAATCAGTAGATCTGATGTGGGGCCCTTAATTCTATATATCTTATAAGTCCCAGTGTGATGACTATGTGGCTTCTCTATGCACCGCACATTGAATAACAAACATTCAGAGACTTTTTTCACATATATTTACAATAGTATAATAATGTGAGATTTTCAGAGGCAGAGAAATTCAATTGAAAAGCATTTCCACTGCAATACTAAAAGTAGAAACATAGGCAATGAGCACACATTTTAAACAATTGTAAATAGCTAACTTACAATTCCAGAGGGTATCCTCCAATTTTTCATATAAGGATTATGTCTCCTTCTTGGCTAATGTTCTGCTTTTAATGCCAGAAAACTGCTCTTTTAGAAAAGAAATTTTAAGTTGATTCTCAATTAATGCTTAGATTTTAGTATTTTTTGGACAATATTCAGTGTCTGTTTTCTTTTTTAAAAGATGTGTTAAATTATTTTCAGAATCTCATGAAGAAGCATATGGCTTGGGTTTATTAATTTGCATTTACTGCACAGAATATGCAGCTTGAAAAATATCCTATTATGCACACAGAATAGGATATTTATGTAACTTTTGTTATCAGATTTGCTTTGAAGATATAAATGGTGCTGCTTGTCTCATCTTGTTTGATAGAATGTAGATAATTCTGTTTAATCCAAGTTTTTATCTTTTGTCCTTTGGTAGGGTTGACAAATTGAGTTTCACTTTTAGTTTATTTATTCTGTCAGAGAGATTTTGAATCAGGAGTTTAAAGTCTCTGTCTGACAGGAAAAAGTCAACATCTGTTGAGTTGATTTAGTATTTATGTATTAGATTTTATGGCACCTTTCCTTTGAAGAGCAGAGCGTGTTCTACACATAATTCCTACACTTTCACATACCTTTCACAGGAAACGTTTATAAACATCCCAACATGAAAAGTGACGAAGAAACCAAATGAGGAAATGAGGAAAGAAGAGAACCCCAGGAAAATGATCATAGCTTCAAATAGGAAGAAAGCCTCATAAACTAAGTATTTGCCTTCAGAGGCACTGGTGATGTGCTGCCAAAGCTCCCCCTAAAAATCCAAAGCTAATCCATCTACCTGACTCCTGTATGCTTCTGTTCTTTGTGACTTGACTGACTCTTCTGTCCTGTCAGCTTCTAAATATTCTGCTGAGTAGGGAAATCAAGATATTTAATTGGGTAATAAGACCTGAGACCTACCAAATGGTCCTTGCTCTTGACTGCTACAGATGATGGGATTTCTTAGAAGGTGACTTTGTGGTGGGCAGGAAAGTAACGTCTTAAAGCCTGTTGTATACTACTTCATCTACGACTAAAAGTAGTCACTACAGCATTTGCCCATTTTTAATCATTTAATTAAATAACAAAATAATTTAATTATTTAAAATAAGGTAAGATAGAACTTATTGAAAAATTTTATGAAGACTATATAGAAATATGAAAGCATACATTACACATTTTATATTTCATTTACAGTTAACATCATTGTAAACATTTGAAATTAAAAAAATTTAAATTTTATCTCATTGTATCTGTGATTTTAATTAATAACTAAATGCTTTGTGCTTTCCAATGTGAAAAAAGATAATCACAGTATAATTTATTAAATATCCCTTTCTGTAATTGTCTTTTTATTAGGATGTATGTACATTTGATTTGATAGCTGAAGCAAAGGAATATAACTCTTTTGAATTTTTTTAGAAATGTATTACCTAAAACTGTGTTATAAAAAACAAAATTATTTTCTTGAAATTAGCTGAGCTAATAACTACATAATTTTAAGTTTCATAAGATTTCATAAATCCATATTGAACTTCATATTCTTGATTAATATTAACTCTCTCTGCATTAATTTTTCTAAGAGAAAACAGAACTATAAAACAGAAGAAAGTGTTAGTAAAAAAGCAGGAAAATATGGAATGATGCTATATTTTAAAAGTGAAAGTTACTAAAGTAATTTAACATTCATTACTTTATTTTATTTATTTATTTATTTATTTATTTATTTATTTAAATTTTTATTGCATTATAGGTTTTGGGGTACATGTGCAGAACGTGCAAGATAGTTGCATAGGTACACACATGGCAGTGTGTTTTGCTGCCTTCCTCCCCTTCACCCACACTTGGTATTCATCCCCAGGCTATACCCCCAGCGCCCCCCCCGCTGTCCCTCCCCCATTTTCCCTAACAGTCCCCAGTGTATAGTAGACCACCTCTCTGTGTCCATGTGTTCTCATTTTTCTCACCCACCTATGAGTGAGTATATGCAGTATTTCTTTTTCTGTTCTTGTGTCAGTTTGCTGAGAATGATGTTCTCCAGATTCATCCATGTCCTTACAAAGGACACAAACTCATCATTTTTGATTGCTGCATAATATTCCATTGTGTATATGTGCCACATTTTCCCAGTCCAGTCTATCGTCGATGGGCATTTGGGTTGGTTCCAGGTCTTTGCTATTGTAAACAGTGCTGCAATGAACATTCGTGTGCATGTGTCCTTATAGTAGAATGATTTATAGTCTTTTGGATAGATACCCAGTAATGGGATTGCTGGGTCAAATGGAATTTCTATTTCTAGGTCCCTGAGGAATCACCACACTGTCTTCCACAATGGTTGAACTAATTTACATTCCCACCAACAGTGTAAGAGTGTTCCTATTTCTCCACATCCTCTCCAGCATCTGCTGTCTCCAGATTTTTTAATGATTGCCATTCTAACTGGTGTGAGGTGATATCTCAATGTGGTTTTGATTTGCATCTCTCTAATGACCAATGATGATGAACACTTTTTCATATGTTTGTTGGCCTCATGTATTTGCAGACGACATGATAGTATACCTAGAAGACCCCATCACCTCAGCCCAAAAGCTCCTGCAACTGATAAGCAACTTCAGCAAAGTCTCAGGATATAAAATCAATGTGCAAAAATCACAAGCATTCCTATACACCAATAACAGACTTAAAGAGAACCAAATTAAGAACGAACTGCCATTCACAATTGCTACAAAGAAAATAAAATACCTAGGAATACAACTCACTAGGAATGTAAGGGACCTCTTTAAGGAAAACTACAAACAACTGCTCAACGAAATAACAGAGGACACAAACAGATGGAGAAACATTCCATGTTCGTGGTTAGGAAGAATCAATATTGTGAAAATGGCTATACTGCCCAAAGTAATTTACACATTCAATGCTATCCTCATCAAACTACCATTGAATTTCTTCACAGAACTGGAAAAAACCACCATGAATTTCATATGGAACCAAAAAAGAGCCCGCATAGCCAAGTCAATTCTAAGCAAAAAGAACACAGCGGGAGGCATCACGCTACCAGACTTCAAACTATACTACAAGGCTACAGTAATCAAAACAGCATGGTACTGATACCAAAACAGAGATATAGACCAATGGAACAGAACAGAAGCATCGGAGGCAACACAACATATTTACAACCATATTATCTTTGATAAACCAGACAAAAACAGGCAATGGGGAAAGGATTCCCTATTTAATAAATGGTGTTGGGAAAACTGGCTAGCCATGTGCAGAAAGCAGAAACTGGACCCCTTTCTGACACCTTACACTAAAATTAACTCCAGATGGATTAAAGACTTAAACGTAAGACCTGACACTATAAAAACCCTAGAAGAAAATCTAGGCAAAACCGTTCAGGACATAGGAGTAGGCAAGGACTTCATGAACAAAACACCAAAAGCATTGGCAACAAAAGCCAAAATAGACACATGGGACCTAATCAAACTCCACAGCTTCTGCACGGCAAAAGAAACAGTCACTAGAGTGAATCGGCAACCATCAGAATGGGAAAAAATTTTTGCAGTTTACACATCTGACAAAGGGCTGATATCCAGAATTTACAAAGAACTCAAACAGATATACAGAAAAAAAACAAACAAGCCCATTCAAAAATGGGCAAAGGATATGAACAGAAACTTTACAAAAGAAGACATTCATTACTTTAAAAAATGTATATGATGCTTAGAGGGTTCATAGAGCCCCAAACAATACCCACAAACCATTTAAATGAAAATTGATTGCTGGACTCAGTAAGGAAAAGAATAACAAAGAATTTATATGATGGAAGATAAAATAAGGATTGGACTTTGTTATTTTATTAATAAAGGAAAATAAATATTCCTCTACTCTGGATTTCTAAGGTCATCACAATGGGGAGAAATAGAGAAGAGGGACTCCCTTTCCCCCTCCCTCTTTCTCTCCCTCTCCCTTCTTACCTTTTGAGCTAATAATCTAGCTCTGTCACCCAGGCTACAGTGCAGTGCCATGATTATGTTCCCCACAGCCTCATCCCTCTGGACTCAGGTGGTTCTCCCACCTCAGCCTCCTGAGTAGCTGTGGCTACAGACTCATGCCTGGCTAATTTTTGTATTTTTTGTAGAGACGGGGTTTCACCATGTTGCCCAGGCTGGTCTGGAACTCCTGCGCTCAATTGATCTGCCAGTCTTGGCCCCACAAAGTGCCAGATTTATAGGTGTGAGCCACTACACCCAGCCATCTGTGTTCAGTTTTCTATCTTTGCTTCTGATACAAGTTGTATTTTCATGAATTATTACTTATTTGTTACCATTACACCTCTGTTGTATTGTTTGTGTCAAGGTATGATTCAAAGCAGTGACTGAGATAAGTAGGTGTTAGAAATAAGCATGTTTCTAAAATAGAGTATTAATTGTCCCATGGTCTCTTTAAACTAAACATGGAAATAAGAACTTGGAATAATTGTTACTGTTTCCAGTCATCTTTCATGCAACATTTGGATTTCAATACTTTTCTTGTGGATAATAATATATTTATTTGAGACAGATGTCTGATGAAACATTTCATAAGATGAATCTGGTTTCTCATTAAGAAAAGTCCACTTATACCAATTTAGTACTTTTCAATATATTTATTTATAATGATGTAGATGCTGCATTTTCATGTACTTAGTTAAACTAAATGAAGTTGTGCTTCAGGTGCTTCATTTGTTAAAGGGGAATAACAAGACCCTCTTTTTGAATTTTGATGCTGTTAATGATACTATCTATCTATCATCTATCAGCTATAATTTGTTTAAATTTCTTAGGAGAATACATTATTGTCTAGAGTGTCTAAGAACTTTCTACTTAGGCACTTCTGAGACTATCTAAGGACTCTATTCAAAGACTGGACACAGTCATATGGTGTAAAATATATGAATAGGGAATTAAAATTCAGATGGTATGAAGAAACCAAGTAATGAGATTTGAGATCAAAAAAGTTGGTTGGAACAGGTTGGGGCAGGAGGTGAGGTTTAAGCACGTGGATAAAGAGTTGATAATGCACTTGGGAGTGTTTGATGATTGTTGAGCATGGAAATGACATGGTAAAAGCAGTGCTTTAAATAACTTTGGTAACTATATGGTAAACGTGTCCAACTAGTGCAGACTCCAGGCCACCTTGATAAGTACGTGAAACAGAGTGTTGTCATTTAGAATGAAAGAAAAGAATACATGCGACAAATATTTGAAAGCAAGTTTCTTATTAATTTTCTAATATGAATTATAGACTGATAGAACATAAGGGATAAAGTTGTCTTTAAGGATGTTGTTTAAGGCATTAGGAAAATGAACAAAAACAGGGAAACCAAGACAGATGATGACTGGTTTCATAAAATGTTGATTTTGATTTTAGGCGTGTTGAACAGAAGACTTTGGGAGAAAGAAACTGACTGGATTTTGGATAAAATGAGTAGGGAGCTTTAACAAATAAAATGAAGTTTTTGAGAAGTAACATAACATCAGTTAATCTGTGTGTATATAATTTGGCTGCATAGAAGCAAGTATTGCACATTATTTTCGGATAATAAAAGCAAAGTTTGCCATTATAGAAAAAGTTAAAAAAATGAAAAAAAAATATAAGCAATTAGGAAAAAATGCCCCTTTAAAATAACCACTGATAGCAACAGCTTTTAATATTTTAGCAAATCTATGTCACCTTTAAACATGTAATTTCATAATTGATCCTATATTTTATATTAATCTTAGTATCTTTATTTTACATAAACTTTTTTCATGTCATTAAAAATCTTAACACATCATACATTAATGACTGCCTCTCTTAAATTTCATAGAGAAAAGTGGTTAATGGTCAGCTTTGGAATCAGATTAAATTTTTAAATGACTTTGTTTAAATTTTTAAATCACTTTGAACTACTATGATCATTGCATAAAGTAACAGTGTCTGTTGTGATAAATTTTATAACTTTATCTGAAATTATGTATTCATCTTTTGCCTTTTTTTCATTTCTCCCTAAAAACTCTGTTCACATTTAGTCATCTGTATTTTACATTTTTCTTTCATTTCCCTTCTTCCTTCTTTTCCCTTTCCTTTTCCTTTCCTCAATTAGAGATTGGGAAAGAGAAAAACTAAAAAAAATCTATAATAGGGTTGACTTCAGCATAAGCATTACATCCTTTCCTCATTCTCAGTCTTTTTAAACAAAAAAGGACACTGAATGTGTCATTCATACACAACTCTGCACTCAGTCCACTCAACTAGCCACTGAATTGCTGACTCAGTGCTCTAGCTGCAGATAGTCTTCAACAGGATGCTGCTTATTTCTTTCCTGGAATTGAGAACCAAATAATTTAAGGCATAGGTGGTGACATCCCACTTTCATTTGACTCTTGCTCAGAACCATTTGGCCCAGCTGAAATCTACTATCTACCTCTTAATTCTGACCCTTCCCATGGGCTGCTACATCCTATTAGAAATACCCCATCCTATTTCTCTTCTAAATTGTGAAGACTTACATGGAACTGGTTACTACAGTAAAGATGTATGAGAATAGTGCAAAGAGAGGAAAACCAACGAGTTCATAAAAATTCTTATTCTCCTAAAAGTAGTCAAAAAAAAAAAAAAGCTGTTACTTTGTACATGGTCTATTTCCTACAAGGTTTTGTAATAACCTAGCCTGTATTGGCCTAACTGACTCCATCTTGGCGGTCCAGCCACCCCTTTAACCCTATTACCTGCTGTATCTTTCCCACAGCCTAATTTACCTAATCATCCAGTCTACTCTCCAAAAAAAAAAAAAAAAAAAAAAAAAAAGCAAGCAACAAATCTTCAGACCAGTAAAAACCAGGACTAAGAGTGAATTCTCCCAAATTCCAAAATTTCATTGCCCTGTGCCCTCGATAATGCATTGGTTGGTCACCTCCAGGAAAGCAGCCCAGGAAAAAAAATGGGAAATAAACTTCACAAAAGTAAACCCACAATGGGTGGAATACAAATACCTCCTGGTAATGGTAAACACTTTTTTTCTGAATAAACTAAAGCATTTGCCATCAAAAACAAAACTGCCTCTACAGTAGTCAAATTTCTTACTCAATAAAATCATCCCTCAACATGGGCTGCCATTTGCTATAAAATCTAATAATGGGCCAGCCTTCACCTCATCCATAGCTCAATACCTCAGAGCTCTGGACAGGTAAAACGCATAAATCAAACCTTAAAAAGTACTCTTACAAAATTAATCTCAGAAACTGGTAAAGGTTAAACGAACTACCTTCCTTTAGCCCTTCTTAAAGTTGAATGCACCTCTTGCTAGGCAGGGTTTTCCCCTTTTAAAATCATGTGTGGGAGGGCTCTGCTTGTCTTGCCTAAGCTAAGGAATACCCATCTAGCAAAAAAATCCCAAGCTAATTTGTTACAGTAACTGCAGTCTCTCCAACAGATTCAAAGACATCATTCAGCCACTTGTCCAGGGAGCACACCCTAATACAGTTCCTAACCAAACCGGGCCCTGCCACACTTTCCATCCTGGTAACCTGGTGTATGTCAAAAAGTTCCCCAAAGAAAAACTCACTCCTGCTTGGAAATGACACTCCCCCGTTCCCTTACATTAGGGAACCTTGCAGGAAATGCTGCCTGCCGAATGAAGCGGCAACGGGTATAATCTATCTGCTTCTCCTTATAATCAGTCTCTGCTTACTTCCCTAAACCCCTCAGCCTCCTACCAGGCACCTAACAATACCTGGCTGGCCTGTACCTCAGGCCTCATCCACTGCATCATTGGAACTAAACCTGGACCTCTTCTGTGCATGTTGGTTCATGTGCTTCCCCAGGTCTATGTGTATAGCGGACCAGAAGGACAACTTCTCATTTCTCCCCATAAACTGCATTCCAGGACCCACTGAGCTGTTCCACTCCTTGTACCCCTCCTGGCTGGCATCACTGTAGTTGGGTCAGCAACTATTGGCACTGCTGCCCTGGTCTGAGGATAAACTAAACTAATGTCCCTTTCTCAACAAGTAAATGCTAATTTGAAAAATCTCTAGTCAGCCATAAATATGTTACATACCCAGGTAAAATCCCTAACTAAAGTTGCTCTCCAAAACCGCTGTGGACAGTGTTGGGGGAAAACTGTTGTTTTTATGCTAACCAGTCTAAAGTCACAAAGAGCACCCTTCAAAGGTTCAAAAAAGTTCAAATAAACATTAACAGGAGCAAAACAAACAAACAAACAAACAAACAAACAAAAAAACACCCCATGGTACCAAAGCATGTTTAACTGGAGCCCATAACTAATGACTTTAATAACAGGGATAGCAAAACCTCTTCTCCTCCTGTTAACCTTAATTTCTGGGCCCTGTATGCTAAACTGGCTCCTTACTTTCCTAAGGCAGTGTGTAACTTCTGTCAAACTTATGTATCTCAAAAGCCACTATAACCCCCTTGTTGTAACTGAAGAGTCAATGCTTTGACTCTGCAGAAACCTAGCCTGTGTTAGCCTAACTGATTCCATCTTAGCGGTAGGCTCCAGCTTGGCTTCTCCCTCCTTGCCTTGGCCCCCTCAGGTGCATTACTGGGTCATGCAGCACTCAAAGCTTTAAACCGTTTAAGAGTGGTTCATAGTGTTCACAGTACCTGTAACCATTGTACCTGCACCCTGCTTGGCAAGTCTACCTTCCTTGGTGATTGATGGTATGGAAAGTCCCCCTGCTATCCCACTTGATGATTGTATGGAAATACCTTTAGCAACAAACAATCCTGGGAACCTCCTGCCCCCTGGTTCCAACTTGCTTGTTCTGCTTCTGTAAAATTTGGCTTCAGCTAGGCTCCCCCTCCCCTCCCTAAATCAAGGTAGAAAAATAATCAAGCCCCTTTCTTGGGTCCTGGAGAATTTTAAGCCTTAGCCATCTCTCAGTCGCCGGCAATAAAGATCTCTTAATTTAAAACTCAAAGCATGGCGTTTCTTCTATAACTCACTTAAATACAACAGTTTCAGCAATACAAATTGGGTAAACACCAATTTTTAGCTATTATTCTTTCTACTATTTTTTAAAATAATCTTGGAAGGGTGATTCTTTAGTTTTTTGGGTGATAGAGGGTGTGTGTGTGTGAGAGAGAGGGAGAGAGAGAGTGTGTGTAATAAAATTGCAGAAAATTAGATTTTAGTTTAAAGCAAAATTTGTGACTGTTGATTAAAATGATATATAGAAAAATATGGAATATCATGCTGTCTCAGGTTATATGAGGGAGGCATAGGAGGAATATTTTTTGGCATTTCTGCCAATAATTTATGAAGTTAACTGACCAGGCGCCTATTATATCCATAATTACGATGAGCTGCTATGAAAATGTCACAAGGTGAACCACAGCTTGCTTTACTGTTGTCTCCATGCCCATAAAAACTTGGTCTTTGTCAGTTCCAATCTTTCTAAACAGGTTCCTGCAATGGCGCCAGGGTTGGTATAATGTTAGCTTCAAAATGCATATTATATTTAAAGATGCATTCAGCACCTTTTCCTCTACAGGAGTAAGCTTAAAACAAACTATTGTGTATCATATACAGCTTTTGTATTTATAGTAATTCTCAGGCAAAGCTCAGGATATAAGTATGTACTATGTAAAACAATAGGGCTTAAATTCATCAAGTAAATCTGTTGCTACCCTTGGTGCTTCTTTTTTACCTTCATTCAAGTTATTTCTTTTGTTTCACATGATATAAAGAAAAACTCTAAAACCTGAGAAATTTTAAAGTAACATTGTAATATTTATATTTTTAATTATAAACATAGATTTTTAGTTTGAGCTTTAATCTTGAAACTTATAACAAGTGACCATAACATATTTGCTTGAGTTTCAATGTGTCTGCTTTCCTAATATAACAGTGTTTGTATTTTACTTCACATGCAGGGTTCTGTTACGTTTTATGTTAGATAGTAATGTTGTGGACTTAGTTAAGACATTAGGGAAGTGATAATTAATGAAATAACCATCCTATGGAAACAATATCATCTTCTTATTTAGATGCAGTTCAGAGAACCTAGGCAACTTATCTAGATATCATAGCTAATAATTTACACCAACATTAACTTTTTTCAGAATTTTCAAAACTACATAGTAGTAAAATGAACACATATATGCCATTGCCAAGCTTATGATAATTAACCTTTGGCCAATCTTATTTAATCAACACTCCTTCCCAGTTTTCCTCTCCTTCTGTGTTATGTTGAAGCAAATATTCATGTTACTTATGTCTTGTGTTAGTCCATTTTCATACTGCTATGAAGAAATACCCAAGACTGGGTAAGTCATAAAGAAAAAGAGGTTTAATGGACTCACAGTTTGACATGACTGGGGAGGACTCGCAATCATGGTGGGAGGTGAAGGAGGAGCAAAGACATGCCATACATGGTGGCAGGCAAAAGAGAGCCTGTGCAGGGGAACTGCACTTTATAAAACCTTCAGATCTTGTGACACCTATTCACTATCAGAAGAATGGCACAGGAAAAACCTGCTCCCATGCTTCAGTCACCTCCAAGCAGGTCCCTCCCACAACCTGTGGGGATTATGGGAGCTAAAATTTAAGATGAGATTTGGGTGGGAACACAACCAAACCATATCATGTCTAAAAGCAAAAAGTTATTGAAGAAATTAACAGAAGTAGTATAATTATACTTAAAATTATAATTTATTAATATCATTAAATATGAGGGGCTCAAATTTCCCTCTTTTCAGATTATTTGTTTGAGTTAGGATTATGAGATTAATACATTGAAAGTGGTTGATGCAATTATCTATGTAAAAATATTCTTTCATAGGTGATATTAAATACTAATATCAACAAAAACCTATTATTTCATTTCCTTTTTCACAATTATTAATAACTATATCATCAAGGGTCACAAAATAATGATATTCTATTTATATTAATATTTTTACATTTATGAATGGCAATACCATTATGAAGAGAAATTTTTCCTCACAACATTTTAGGTTATGTCTTTGGAAATTCCAGATTTTTGCTTGACTTTTTTCCTTTTTATTTGCAATATTTTTTTAAAAACATTGAGTTCTTTATATAACATCCTCCATACCTATACCAAGATTCATAAAACAAGTACTTCTAGACCTAAAAAAAGGCTTAAACAGTCATACAATAATAGTGGGGGACTGCAACACCTCACTAATAATGTTAGATAGATCATCAAGGCAGAAAAGTAACAAAAATACTGGACTTAAATTTGATACTTGACCATTTGGACCGAATAGACATCTACAGAAAACTGCACTCATCAACCACAAAATACACATTATTCTCATCTCCACAGGGAACATATCCTAAGATTGACTACATGCTCAATCATAAAGCAAGTTTCAATAAATTTTGAAAATTTGAAATCAAACCACCTGTACACTCAGACCATGGTTGAATAAAAATAAAAATAAATGCCAGGAAGATCTTCCAGAACTACAAAATTACATGAGAATTTAACAACTTGCTTCTAAATGATATTTGGTGGATAACAAAACTAAGGTAGAAATAAAAGAATTCTTTGAAATTAATAAAAACAGAGACACAATATACCAAAATCTCTCAAATGAAGCAAAAGTAGTATAAGGAGAAAAGTTTATAGTGCCAAAAGCCCACCTCAAAAATCTAAGAAGTGTTAAATTTGTAATCTATCATCACACCCAGAAGGACTACAAAAACAAGAACATACTAGTCCCAAAACTAATAGAAGAGAAAAAAAAAAGCTAAAATCAAGGTGGAATTGAAAAAATTGAGATGCCAAATTCATACAAAGGATCAAGGAAAGAAAATTTTGGTTCTTTGAAAGGCTAAAATGACATCTGTAGACTGCTGCTAGATATCAACAAAGAAAAAAGAGAGAAGATCCAAATAGGTACAATCAGAAATGACAAAGGTGGCATTACCACTAATCCCACAAAGATACAAAAGATCCTCAGAGACTCTTATGAACACCTGTATGTACAAAAACTAGAAAATTTAGAAGGAATGGATACATTCCTGCGAACATCAAACCTCCTAAGAGTGAACCAGAAGAAATTGAAATCCTGAACAGATCAATAATAACTTCTGAAATTGAATCAGTAATAAAGAAAACCTATCAACCAAAAAAAGCTCTGCACCAGATAGATACACAGCTGGATTCTACCAAATGTACAAAGAAGCTAACATCACTCTGATAGCAAAACCTGACAAAGACTCAATGAAAAAAGAAAGCTACATGTCAATATCCCTGACGAACATAGATGCAAAAATCCTCAGCAAAATACTCGTAAACAGAATCTACCAGGATATCAAAAAGTTTATTCATCATAATCAAGTAGGCCGTATTCCTTGGATGCAAGTCTGTTTCAACATATGCAAATCAATAAATGTGATTCATCACAGAAACCACATTATTCATAAACAGAATGAGAAACAAAAACCATATAATCATCTTTATAGACACAGAAAAAGCTTTCGATAAAATCCAATATCCCTTCAGGATAAAAATCCTCAACAAACTAGGCATAGAAGCAATATCTCAAAGTAAGAACAGCTAACCCATAGCCAATGTCATAATGAATGGGCAAAAGCTGGAAGCATTCTCTTTAAGAATCAGAACCAGACCAGGATGCACACTCTCACTACTCCTATATCTCATAATACTGGAAGTCCTAGCCAGAGCAATCAGACAAGAGAAAGAAATAAAAATCCCAATAGGAGAAGAAGAGTCAAATTATGCCTCTTTACAATATGATTCTAATGTAGAAAACCCCAAAGACTCCACCAAAAGGCTCCTAGATCTGATAAATGCCTTCAGTAAAGATTCAAGACACAAAATCAATGTACATATAAATGTAAGTCAGTAGCATTTCTAAATACCTGTAACACTTAAGTTCGTCCAAATGAAAAGCTGATACTTTTCTATTATGCTATATTTTCTTCTCTCACACTTAATTTATATTTTTTCTAGTATTATAAATGTAATTCTAATAACTTCTTTAGGCTACAAAACAAGGGTATGCTTCTCTATTTATTCACAGATATTTTTGCATTTTATAATACAGTAAATATTTTTATTCTACTGCTTCTCTTTATGTATTTCAAAACGGTATCTGAACATGTTAATTAAATTCTTCCAAAAGGCATTCCCAGAATAATCTCTAATCAGCTCAATCTCTCTCTGTGGTGTGTAAGTAATATAGTTAAATCATGCTTATTTAGTTCCCGTGTAGATGATCTGTTCTGATCAGTATGATGGAGATTTGATCAAATTGCTTTTTGGGGTATTTCACTTTTCTGCTAAATTTACAAACACTGTTTCAGACAAAGAAAGCTTAGATGAAAGCTTCTATGACCAGATCACAGTGTTAAATTTCTCAGCTCTTTGTTGAATCTCTAACATAATTTCTGAACATGATATATACTGATTTATTGTCCTGAATTTTATTTTTTGCCTAAAGCTAGTTATTTTTCCTTAAAGTGAAACATTGATTTGCTCTCCCTCAAACTGAATCTCACACAAGCACCTGCAGTGGTATGCTTCTTGTGACTACAGAATCAGTCAGGAAAAGAAAGCTGTTTTGAACTGTACATGCAACAATGACTGCTCTTCTATTTTTCCAATCAAAGAAATACCCCAGACTCCCTTCAATAGAAAGCAAACAAAAGTAACAGCTCATGAAAATGTTTATGGAATGAAGTGTAGAAACCAAACACACGGGTAGCCATGTAAACCTTTTAAATTTAAGTGCCTTCATTTTTAGAAGAAATAAAAATAAGCCCAGCTTCTCAAAACATCTCAGGTTCTGCCTGAGCTTTGGAGAGAAGTTTTTGCAGATGAATATGTTTTTATATTATCAAGAGATTAGTGAATGACTTTAATTTCTACTAATCAATATGTAAACAAGTATAACACATCAATTCCATTAAGTTCAACTTAACAAATGATGTTTCTACAGTGCATTAGGAACTGCATTAGGTGCTCTGAAGAATACAGAGAGAAATAAAACATGATTTCTGAGTTCAAGGACACTCCCCAACCAGGTTAACTTGTATCTCCTTTATATCCTTCATAATCCTTTTAGGTCATGTCCTTTGGCAGTTACATCGAATTAGTTTGGGGATTGTGTTGAAGTTATTAAGTACTTTTTGTGTGTTTTTGAAGTGGGGCTAAGTAGTTTAACTATTTGAAACACACTTATTTTAAATTTATGCCCAAGATATTTCTGTTTCTTCATTTAGTATATAGAGAGAAATGAAGATGCTCTTGCTGGCAGAACATGAAGAGAGAAAAACAGGTTGTTAAATCAGTTTCTGGCTCAGAAAGTCAGGTTAGTACTATGACTAGTGCCAGGTGCTGGAATGACATTGAACCAGTGAGGCAGGCAATCAGAAAGAAGAGGACTTGGATGTAATCTGTGGCATCTCCCTCTCTAAGGTCAACAAAGAGCACCAGAAATTTTCAGTTTTTGGTGAATATTGAGAAGAGAATATTCTAACTAAACTCTCTTGAAATATAAAAATGATGTGATAGGTAGAATTTTTTTGTGTTTTCTTTATTAGGAAGCCAGTTTCTCTGCCTGTTATAAGACTTTTCTGTGTGCAAGAAGCTGGAAAAAATACAATGTAGATGAACTCTCAGGGAAGGAAAAAAAGCAACATTAAGTATGTGCTTCTTCTGGCCACAGAATTATGGGGAAAAAAGAGAGCAGAGATAAGAGAAACACCTGGCTGAGTTGTTTGAGTCTAAGCCTCATTCCTTTAAAATAAAATCCTGGTGTGGAAAGGTATTTTAGGTAATAGAGGGGATCATTGAAGCCAGAGACTTGGCTCTCCATTTTGGGACTCTCATAGGGACAACTGCTAGTACGGGACTCTTTACAAAAAGTACTGTAGCCAGATAGAGGGTACCTATTTAGTTATTCTTGAGTTACTTTAGGCTCTCTTTGGTTATAAAACATCCAGAGTTTCCTTCTGATCCCATATCAGGCGGATTACAGCAGGTAGCTGAGAGTTTGTGGACATTCCGTGGATGAGAGCCAAGATGATTTAGAGAGAGATACAGCAAAGGCTGTATGATAGATAGAATGTCTACGAGAATCAGAATGCATATGTAATACCAGCTAGAGTACTGAGCTGGGGCCCCAGTCAGACAGAAAGTCTATTTGACCTCCCACCAAGTTGGTAGAGATAAAAGTCACACGTTATTCCAGGCAGAGGTTGAGAAGCAGGAAGCAACATATTGCACAAGAATGGAAACGATGGTATCACTGCCTCAAAAACCCCAGCCAGCACAGACCCAAGAGTCAGTACAGAGCAAGGGAGTTTTCTTTGTTCTAATGCTGTGAAGTTAAGTAAACTACATTTAATGAACCTGGTTGTCTTCCTGGAGTAGAACACATATAACCGAAGCATTATTTAGATAGATAAGAGACTAAGTTTTAAAAAGGACTAAGACATAAGATAAACATTTTACTGGATGGGCAAATTTAATATTTATGTTTACTATTCAATAGCATACGAACTATTCCGTAAGATCAGTTATAGATAAAAGAACATCTATGTTCTGTGCACATTAAGTGCAATGTAAATAAATTTGTGATCCCCATTAGAATTACATTATAGCTCTTTTTTGTCATCAATTCTATATATACCAATGGGACATGAGTGACTTGAGGGCAGAAAGAAGTCTTATCCTTCTTTAGTATCTGTTATGATTATCATAATGCTTGACATATACCAAGTATTGAAACGATGTTTGTTAGATTGAAATGAATTTATTGCCACTAAGAACATTTGCCTTAAAATCAAGGTTTCCTTGTACTTAGGCTGAATAACCCTAGGCTAAACTTTTAGTATTTTTCAAAAGATTCTTAATTTTGAAGGATTGGTTCAAAGACAATCTAAGCTGAGGTACAGGGAGGAGCAAAGACAGAGAGATAGGAAACACGGAGTGTGTTTGCAAAATGTGAGTTCTGCAGTTTGACTTACAGGTGACTGTCATTGTCAGGATTAAATTTCATTGATAATATTAACATTGACAATTTACTAAGCACTTTTACCATATACATGCTACTGTGCTTACAATTTAAATCCTTTATTCAGTGGACAATCCTATGACAATGGCTAATACTTTTGTATAAATCAGATTCCAATTAGGAGACAGAAATCACACAGCAAATTAGACAGGGAAAGTTAAATATAAGAATTACTAACTATAATATAGGGCTGGGTGGTGAAGGGAAAAGACAATTCTAAAGCATTTAGAAATAGCAGATACAGGTAGAAGGCTCTACCTCTACTTCTGGCTGCCCAGCACATAAGAAAGAGGCAAATCTACATGAAGTTTTTCTCACAGGATTGAGATGTAGGTCTTGCTGGAAAGAGTGTCACTGTGTCTCACTCAATGGTGGAGAAGTTGGCTGAGGTGTTGCAAGGGCAGGACTCCCTGGGGTATTTGTCTTTTGGGGTAATGGCATAAGTTGCTCATGGGGAAGTCCTGAGTATTAGAACTACAGTAGTTGCCCATCATCCACAGGGGGATACATTCCCAGCACATTCCTGAGTGCCAAATGATCAGTTTTCTCAAGTATGTCAAACTCTCAGAGGCCCGTGTTTTAGTCCTGAGATATATCAAACTGTATATTATCCATAATGTATTTGGACTTATAAAGAGGAATTACTTAGAATTCTAATTCTCACTTGGAGAAATGTGCAAGGATTTCTAGAATCTGTGTTTTACTGGATTCACTACTGCTTCATACCCACTTTCACTGAACTGAGTCTTAGAACTCAGTGTCAGACTGATCTCTCTGGTTTATCTTCATCCTTTCATCGTACTTTAGACTTGCAGACAATATAATGTAGTGCTTAAGAATGTGTTGACAGTCCCAAGAATGTACCATAGAGAACTCGAGAGATAGGGAGCATAATGGACCATGGGCCCCAGATGCCGTGTTCAAGAACTCATGGCTTCACTGGCACTGATACACACCTCCCACTGGCTGCTCCTGGTTTCTGACTAAGCACAGCAGTGAGATAAAGGGAAGCTCTGTCCTGGGAGACAGGGAACTTCTCTGATGGGAACTTTGGCCTAAGGACTGTCTGATGGTCTTGCCAAACCTTCCATGAATTGTCTTGCAGTTCTGATCACTCACATCCAACCCTTTCCTTTTTTTTTAAAAAAAAACTTCTTCAGTGACTTATATAGTTACTTTACATAGTGGTTTGACGTCTCTCTGATCCTTTCATGGCTTCTTTCTCATTTTACCATAGAAGATTTCTGAAATAAAATCCTTATGTTTTTTATTTTGTCTTGATGTCTGCTTCTTGGTTGTTATGAACTAATTCAGCTCTGGTTTTAGATAAATGGGTTCAAATACAGGCTTTGCAATATACTGGCTATGTACATGGCCTGTGTCAGTTATTTGAAACTCTGTGTTCTGTAGTTTAGTCATTCGTAATATGGGAATAATCATGGTTATATACTACACAAAGTTTTAAGAAACAAATACATTCATGTATATGAAACACAAGTAAGTCCAGATATGATCACACTATCATGTTCACAGCACTGAACATAAGAGAAAATCCCATGTGAAATATTAAAGGTGTTTTTCAACATATCTCATTAGACAACTCTTGAATTCATACTTGCAAATAAAGAGGAAGTCATTATATCTGAGAAACTTCAAGAGTAAAAGCAAAAGTAAAGAACAATATTTATGCTTTCCATACATTGATAGTGCAATAATGAACATAGCAAAAATTTCCACATGCATAATTTAAAAGGCCTTATTTTTCTGTATCGAACCACCTGACATGAATAACAAGATACAATAATTTACAGGATCCGTGGGTTCTTATTGAAGGCCGGGATACCCTACATGTAAATGAGACGTGTGAAGGGTAAGAGGAAACAGTAAGCAGACATCTACTGAACCATAGGCAGCTTCTTGCATGTAACCACTTTGAAAGTGATATTTTCCAAACGTATTTATAAAAATGTAATTGTTTTAATTAATATTTTCTCAATGAAATTTTAATATGAACATAAATGTCTTGGAACAACTATCCCAGAATATTATTACATGATCCCATCCTATATTACACTTCATGTTTTTGAAACATTTTATAAGTTATTTTAAATTTTTACAACAACGTGAGAGGTAATAGGACAAATATTAACAACTTTATTTTATATCAAGGTAAACAGATGAATTAACCAATAATGACCCTGTAGAGAGCATTTTGCTTATTCTCCCTTTATAGTTTAGTGAAATTCTAGATGTAATTGTTACCAGCAAAGGGGTATTGTCCTATACCCCAAGAGTGGTTTTAGATCTCATGAAGCTTGTAATTCAGAGTGAGTTGCAGAATATAGTGATGTTAGCAGAGTTTACTACAGACTATAACAGAGTAGGATGACTTCAGAAAGCAAAATGAAAAACACCACTTCCTAAAATATAATGTTTATTATATAGGATATTAGAGCTAAGAGTAATGCGCTTTATTACAAAGGCTTGTGATCAGCCTATGACAGGCCATTAGTATTGTTACTCTCTTGTGTAACTATTGATTTCAACAAGAATTTATGGTTGTTCTGTTATCTTTAAGGTGACACCTGTTCTTAAATTAAGAATGCTTTTTGTTCTAAGAGGTCTTATTTAGTTAGTTAGCATCATTAACTCATCCCCTCAACCATAAACATCTTGTGATCAAGAGTGCCTAACTTTATGGGAATGTAACCCAGTAAGTCTCACTTGATTGGGTCTTCATTCAAGATGGAGTCATTCTGGTTTACATGCCTCTGACATAATCAAGAAATGGATAAGTTTAGTCACACTCAGAACTTTTAGGTTCATTTATATCTTTTGAATATTACATCAGTTGGGTCTTACATGAAATGTATGAAACATTCTATGGTGTTATGGAGCAGAAATTACTCTGGGCTTTGTCCAACTAACTGAACTCTGCAAGTGGAGTAATTTCTGGGGCCTTTGTTAGAAGATATTTGATGCAGAGATAAACACTGTTTCCAAACAATCAGTCAGATCTTATTCAAGTAGCCTCTCCAAAATCTTCAGCTGTTTGGTCTCTTACATGGCTCTCATCTGGATTCTGTCCAGGACAAGTAGCAAGTGAACCATATGGATTTTAGTCTCCCCTGGTGAGTGAAAATGTGTTTAATTGCATAGCTGAGAGCTTATAGAGAGGAAGGCCAGCACACATGTAACAGATACAAACCCCTGATGGATCTTGCTCTGCATCTGCTTTGAAAATGGGTTGTGACAGGACTTTAATTTATATAAGGTAGGCATATTTTCATGGTGTTTGTGACTCTAAAAAAACATTTCTGTAAGACTTTTGAAATAAACTTTGTCTTCTCCCTTTATTTTAAACTTTTTCTACTACATAAGCCATTATTCTCATTTCACATATATATAACCAGAGGAAATTTATAAAACCTAAGCATATATCCAATGGAATAGTAGGTTTTTCAATGAATTACCATAGATTTAAGGTTCATTCTGGACGCTAAGAGCAGTTCTTGAATCTCATGCAGCTAAGAATTCAGGGTAAGTTGCAAAATATAGTGAAGTTAGCATAGTTCTGATGTAATATTGAAAAGATATAAATGAACCTGAAAGTTCTGAGTGTGACTAAACTTATCCATTTCTTGATTATGTCAGAGGCATCTAAATCAGAATGACTTCATCTTGAATGAAGACCCAATCAAGTGAGACTTACTGGGTTACATTCCCATAAAGTTAGGCACTCTTGGTCACAAGATGTTTATGGTTGAGGGAATGAGTTAATGATTCTAACTAACTAACTAACTAACTAACTAACTAACTAACTAAGACCTCTTAGAACAAAAAGCATGCTTAATTTAAGAACAGGTTTCACTTTAAAGATAATAGAACCACCATACATTCTTGTTAAAGTCAATAGTTACACAAGAGAATAGCAATACTAATAGCCTGTCCCAGGTTAGTCACAAGCCTTTGTAATAAAGCACATTATTCTTAGCTCTAACATCCTATAAAATAAGCATTATATTTTAGGAAGTGGTGTTTCTCATTTTGCTTTCTGAAGTCACCCTACTCTGTAATGTCTCTAATAAACTATGCTAACTTAATTATATTTTGCAACTCACCCTGAATTCTTAGCTGCGTGAGATCCAAGAACTGCTCTTAGGGTCCAGAATGACATTTAATCTATGGTAATTCATTGAATAACCTACTATTCAATTGGAAACATGATTAAGTTTTATTAATTCCCTCTAGTTATATATATGTGAAATGAGGATAATGGCTTATGTTGTAGCCAAAGTTTAAAATACGACTTGTTCTTTTTAAAAAATAAATTATAACAGTATGTTAAAATGGGACTTTCTGTCTCAGTTTAGGCTAACATCCAAGAAAATGGGTGGTTAATACTTTCACATTTCAAAGTGAGGTTCTAGATCACTTAATCAGAGCTTGAAATAAAAGATGTTTCAGAAAAGTTTTTGTGATCTCTAGCAGAGGCATTACTTGTGGGCAAATAAATGTAGACTGTGAAGAATGAGCTGAGAGTTGTAACATTCCCCCATGTCAGGATGAGGGGAGGGTGAGTCATGTTTTCTCCTACTTCAAGTCTGGGAACAGGAGCCTCCTAGGACCACTTAAAAATCTTATGGGTTTTGCCATAGGTCAAAGATGAATATTTCCAGTGGACCAATTGTAGGTTAACTGCTGAAGAAAGACATTCTTCAATTCAAGAGGGACTTTCTCAAGATGTCCACCTGAAACATAATGGAGCCCAAATGGAAGTAGCAGGGAATAAAGAGTAATCAATGGGGTTAACCGAAGTGCCACTTGGATGAGAGGAGTGCTGGTGAAGGACCCCAGGACACGAGGATGTGTAAAAAAGCCAATAAAACACCTTACAAAAGAAACAGCTCTCATGAGAGGTCATTCATGTGCTGTCTACATCAACACTGGATCAACTCAGATCTTTTTCCTCTCCATTCACTTCCCATCTAGGGGTTAGAACAAAAAAGGAAATGTCAATTATGTCTCAAATTTCCACCTTAGAATTTCAACCTTCAGTTATCCTGAGGTAGAAATAGAAAAAAAATTTATCTCTCTTTTATTTATTTATTTCTTAGTTTTATTTATTTTTTTTGAGACAGTGTCTCACTCTGTCACCTCAGGTCAGAATGCAGTGGCACAATTACAGCTCACTGCATCTTCAAACTCCTGGGTTTAAGTGATCCTCCCACCGTAGCCTCCTCAGTAGCTGGGACTACAGACACATGCCACCATACCCTGTTAATATTTTAATGTATATTTTGTAGACACATGGTCTTACTATGTTGCCCAGGCTGGTCTTGAACTCCTGGCCTCAAACAGTCCTTCCTCCTTGGCCTTCCAAAGTGCTGGGATTACAGTGTGAGCCACCACACATGGCCTTACTTTTTTTTCTTTTTTAAATAGCTTTATTGAGGTAACAGGTTTGTTTATACTTTCCTACATATTTTGACAGTTTTATTCACATACCATAAAATCTATCTGTTTTAAGTAATTATTTCAGTTATTTTTAGGAGGCTCATAGACTTACACAACTAAATTTTTAAAACATTTCCATCAGCTTAAAAAATTCACTTATGTCAATCTCAGCTGTAAGGCAACCACTCAATGTGTATTCAGTCTTTATGCATGTACCTTTTCTAGAAACTTCATATCAGTTGAGTGATGCAATAGGTAAACTTTTGTGTCTGGCTTATTTCATTAGCATATCCTTGCGGTTATTCCACATTGTAACATCTGTCACTACTATTACATTTATGACCATGATCATTACTATCATGATCACTACTATCAGATTTGTGAGTCTTATTTCATACTGTGTATATATCTCAATTTGTTATTCTAGTCACCAGTTAGTGGGCACTTAGATTATAATTTGGGGCTATCATTAATACTATTTGCTACGAACATTCCATGTATAAGTCTTTGCGTGGACATATGTTTCATGTTTCTTGGGTAGATACCTACAAGTGGAATTGGTGGGTCATATGGTAAGCACTATTTTCCAAGGTGATTATACCAGTTTACATTCTCATCAGCATTGTATAAGTGTTCTAGTTGCTTCACATCCTAGCCAACTTGATATTGTCAGTTGTTTTGATTGTAGCCATTCTAATCCATGGTAATGGTGTCACATTGTAAATTTAATTTATATTTCCCTAAGGGCTAATGGTATTGAGCTTTTTTTTTTTTGCTCAATATAAAAGATGGAACTTTGTTTTGTTTTTATTAAGTTGTTTGGTTTATTCTAAGTCCTTTGCATTCCCATATACGTTTTAGAATTAGCTTGTTAATTTCTATTAAAAAGCCTAGAAGGATTTATTTTGTTTTGTTTTTTGAGACAGAGTCTCGCTTTGTCACCCAGGCTGGAGTGCAGTGGCACAAATCTGGCTGATTGCAGCCTTGACATTCTCAGCTCAAGCGATCCTCCTGCCTCAGCCTTCCTAGTAGCTGGAACTACAGGCATGTGTCACCACGTCCAGCTAATTTTGTATTCTTTGTGGAGATGGGGTTTTCCTGTGTTGCCCAGGCTGGTACTAAACTCCTGAGCTCAAGTGATCCGCACACCTTGATCTCCTATGGTGCTAGGATTATAGACGTGAGCCTGGCCAGCTGGACTGGATTTTAACAGGAATTACATTGAATCTATAGAACAGTATGGAAATAATTGCCACAAAATTTTAAACCGAAGGAAGTTCAGAATTTCAAAAATTGTTACACAAGAATGAACATTTAATTAATAAACTGAAAGTGTTCTTGTATACAGATATGACTAGAGAACATTCAGTCTCCAAGTCACCAAAGTCATGGGATTGCCCCTGACTTTCATTCAGGTGCAGAACAGAGCCTGCCTGCCCCACAAGGTGGGTTTTAAGAGGTCAGTCATGAAGAAAGATAGCGTTATGGACTGATTGTATCTATTAGATCTAATATTTTAGCTTATTAATTGAAGTTTTAGTCAAAGTCATTTGAGACAATCAGAAATTCTGCCTGATACTTTTTCTTAATTTTGTTAAAGCTTTTGACTAAAAGCTTTAATCTACCTGTAAAATTATATAAATTGTAGTAATATGAACACTCCATGTTTGTTTGTGTTTTCATCAAACCATTCTTTCATTTATGTGTTTGTTTTTCAAATAAACAATATACAGGGAGAACAAAAACCACATCTATTCCCCCACATCCCCTTCCAAATCTTTGCAATACCTTAAGATTTTAAAAATCAATCAAATAATCTTTCACAGGCTTTAAGATACTCGGGTATTGCAAATAGATATATTTTAAAGCCAAAGAGAAGGGAGTATGAAGGTTCTTTTGTCTACCATTTTATATTCTTTGCCATGATCTCTGGATCCTTCACTTCCTTTAGCTGTTTTTATGTATTATACACAAAGAAAATGTTACTTTCAGGGAAAATTGCATGCATTGTTTACCTATGGATTATTAGAAAAATGCAAGGAAAACATTATTTGGTCTGATAAACTCTTTTGGTGAGAACATAAATAATCTAAGAATCTAAGTCTCTGAGTAAAATAGAATGGAGATACATTGAAAAAACAACAACAACAACAATAAAACAAAGCAAGAAAAAAGTCCCCAAACAGGCCTAAAGACACACAGAGTGATCTCCCTGGGGAAATGAGGACTCAGTCACAGCAACAATTGATAACATAATGAGGGACATTTAATTTTTCCCATGATTAGTTAAATAAGAAAATTAAACAAGACAAAGAATGAATACCTGAGAAAGAAAGAAGCATCACATAATTACGGCTATTTGTCTGTTTCCTGACTTTATTGCTTAATTTTCTTTTAACCTTAAAGATGCCCATATTTTATTTCGTCAAATTGGCACAGAAGGAAGTTAATGAAGACCTAACAATTCAGAGAATAGAATTTCTTTGAACTCACCTTACAGATGACCCGGACTAGGAGATGTTTGTTTTGTTCCTTTTCCTTTTGAAAGGTACCAGACCCAATAGCTGATAGTAGTAAGGACTTTAGTTGATTAATTTGGTCTGAATCTTGGCTTTATTTCTTCTAACAGGAGAAACTTTAGCGTATATAAGAAGCACTTAAGATTCTTGTTAAAAATGCACTTTCCTGGGCCCTATTTTCAGAAATTCTGATTTAGCATCACCTGGCAAAACCCAGGAGAATCTGCATTTTAGTAAGGACCATAGGTGTCTCTGCTGCTAAAGAGCTGGGCCACGCTTTTGGGAAACTGCTCTGATGAGTATGTTTTCTGATCACAATTTTCCAACTGAATCATCTCTCCCAAAGGACTGCTGTGGCTGTACATTTATAGCCAGTTGAAGGTTTGATAAGAACAGCTGAGGAGTTGTGAATAGTGCTTAATTGTAGGAAAGCTAATTAGCCTCTCAAAGGACAGAGATAATAAATTATGGATTGTAACTTATTTTAATAGTCACAGCTTAAGTGGACAGCACAATGAGGCATAAGCAGTTTAAATTGATTAACACACTTCAGAACTCATTAAATCTATCATTTTTCTTTTCCATCCCATTCCTTCCTCCTTGATCTTTATTTTCTCTTTTCATATATCTTTTTTTCCTCTTTCAATAGATGATTTCATTCTGTGTGTCTCCTCCTCATGATTTCTTTCATTTTATGTTGAATCTCCTATATCTTTATTTCTTTCACTTTCCATCAAGTTGTTATTTTTTACTTTATTTTATTTTTTTATTGCATTTAAGGTTTTGGGGTACATGTGCAGAACATGCAAGATAGTTGCATAGGTACACACATGGCAGTGTGTTTTGCTGCCTTCTTCCCCTTTAACCACATTTGGCATTTCTCCCCAGGCTATCCCTCCCCAGCTCACCCCCGCCTGCTGTCCCTCCCCTATTCCCCCCAGTAGATCCTAATGTGTAGTACTCCCTTCCCTGTGTCCATGTTTTCTCATTTTTCGTCACCTGCCTATGAGTGAGAATATGCAGTATTTCATTTTCTGTTCTTGTGTCAGTTTGCTGAGAATGATGTTCTCCAGATTCATTAATGTCCCTACAAAGGACAAGAACTCATCATTTTTGATTGCTGCATAATATTCCATGGTGTATATGTGCCACATTTTCCCAGTCCAGTCTATCATCGATGGGCATTTGGGTTGGTTCCAGGTCTTTGCTATTATAAACAGTGCTGCAATGAACATTCATGTGCATGTGTCCTTATAGTAGAATGATTTATAGTCCTTTGGATATATACCCGGTAATGGGATTGCTGGGTCAAATGGAATTTCTATTTCTAAGGCCTTGAGGAATCGCCATACTGTCTTCCACAATGGTTGAACTAATTTACACTCCCACCAACAGTGTAAGAGTGTTCCTATTTCTCCACATCCTCTCCAGCATCTGTTGTCTCCAGGTTTTCTAATGATCGCCATTCTAACTGGCATGAGATGGTATCTCAATGTGGTTTTGATTTGCATCTCTCTAATGACCAGTGATGATGAGCATTTTTTCATGTTTGTTGGCCTCATGTATGTCTTCTTTTGTAAAGTGTCTGTTCATATCCTTTGCCCATATTTGAATGGGCTTGTTTGTTTTTTTTCCTGTAAATCTGTTTGAGTTCTTTGTAAATTCTGGATATCAGCCCTTTGTCAGATGGGTAAACTGCAAAGATTTTTTTCCCATTCTGTTGGTTGCTGATTCACTCTATTGACTGTTTCTTTTGCCGTGCAGAAGCTGTGGAGTTTGATTAGGTCTCATTTGTCTATTTTGGCTTTTGTTGCTAATGCTTTTGGTGTTTTGGTCATGAAGTCCTTGCCCACTCCTATGTCCTGAATGGTTTTGCCTAGATTTTCTTCTAGGGTTTTTATGGTGCCAGGTCTTATGTTTAAGTCTTTAATCCATCTGGAGTTAATTTTAGTGTAAGGTGTCAGGAAGGGGTCCAGTTTCTGCTTTCTGCACATGGCTAGCCAGTTTTCCCAACACCATTTATTAAACAGGGAGTCCTTTCCCCATTGCTTGTTTTTGTCAAGTTTATCAAAGATTGTATGGTTGCAGATAGTTGTGTTGCCTCCGATGCCTCTTTTCTGTTCCATTGGTCTATATCTCTGTTTTGGTACCAGTACCATGCTGTTTTGATTACTGTAGCCTTGTAGTATAGTTTGAAGTCTGGTAGTGTGATGCCTCCCACTGTGTTCTTTTTGCTTAGAATTGACTTGGCTGTGTGGGCTCTCTTTTGGTTCCATATGAAGTTCATGGTAGTATTTTTCAGTTCTATGAAGAAAGTCACCGGTAGTTTGATGGGGATAGTGTTGATTCTGTAAATTACTTTGGGTAGTATAGCCATTTTCATGATATTGATTCTTCCTAACCAGGAACATGGAATGTTCCTCCAGCTGTTTGTGTCCTCTCTTATTTTGTTGAGCAGTGGTTTGTAGTTTTCCTTGAAGAGGTCCCTTACGTTCCTTGTGAGTTGTATTCCTATGTATTTTATTCTCTTGGTAGCAATTGTGAATGGCAGTTCATTCTTGATTTGGCTCTCTTTAAGTCTGTTATTGGTGTATAGGAATGCTTGTGATTTTTGCACATTGATTTTATATCCTGAGACTTTACTGAAGTTGCTTATCAGTTTCAGGAGTTTTTGGGCTGAGGTGATGGGGTCTTCTAGGTATACTATCATGTCGTCTGCAAATAGAGACAATTTGGCTTCCACCTTTCCTATTTGAATACCCTTTATTTATTTATTTATTTTTTGCCTGATTGCTCTGGCTAGAACTTTCAGTACTATATTGATTAGGAGTGGTGAAAGAGGGCATCTTTTTCTATTGCCGGATTTCAAAGGGAATGTTTCCAGTTTTTGCCCATTAAGTATGATATTGGCTGTTGGTTTGTTGTAAATAGCTTTTATTACTTTGAGATGCAATAAAAAACGATAAAGGGGAAATCACCACGGATTCCACAGAAATTCAAATAAGATATTACAAACAACTCTATGCACATAGACTAGTAAACCTGGAAGGAATGGATAAATTCCTGGACACCTATGTCCTCCCAAGCTTAAACCAGGAGGAAGCTGAAACTATGAGTAGACCAATAACAAGGTCTGAATTCAAGGCAGCAATTAAGAGCCTACCACACAAAAAAAGCTTAGGTCCAGATGGGTTCACAGCCGAATTCTATGAGACACACAAAGAGGAGCTGGTACCATTCCTTCTGAAACTATTCCAAATAATCCAAAAAGAGGGAGTACTTCCCATATCATTTTATGAGACCAACATCATCCTGATACCAAAACCCAGCAGAGACTCAACAAGAAAAGAAAACTTCAGGCCAATATCCATGATGAACATAAATGCAAAAATCTTCAATAAAATACTGGCAAGCCTATTGCAACAGCACATCAAAAAACTTATCCATCATTATCAAGTAGAATTCATCCCGGGGATGCAAGGCTGGTTCAACATAAGCAAGTCTATATACATAATTCACTACATAAACAGAACCAAAATCAAAAACCACATGATTATCTCAATTGACACAGAGAAGGTCTTTGACAAAATTCAGCAGCCCTTTATGCTAAAACCCTCAATAAACTTGATATTGATGGAACGTATCTCAAAGTAATAAAAGTTGTTATTTTTATACTCCACTCATATTTATTTCTTTTTATTTTTCTTTTTCTTCCCCTTCTCCAGTAGATATATTTCCATCTCATATGCACACTGTTCATTACAACCACCTCTTCCTGATCCAATTGAGTTACACTATTCAGAACATTACTGATGATCAAATGAGATAATTTATAGGAAAGTGCTTTGAAAATCAGTAAAGATTTATTAAGCTAAGACATAAAAATTTATTTTGACTTTTTTTTTTATTTTTATTGCATTATAGGTTTTGGGGTACATGTGCAGAACGTGCAAGATAGTTGCATAGGTGCACACATGGCAGTGTGTTTTGCTGCCTTCCTCCCCTTCACCCACACTTGGTATTCATCCCCAGGATCATTACTGGAATCGAATTCAAGATTGTTTTTACCAAGAAGGAAGAATACACATGTGACAAAGACACAACAAAGCCTGGCTCTTCATGTTTATCCTGGAGGAAACTGATGTTTTAGAGTTAGCACCCTCACAGGGAGAAAGGCAGTAGCCCACTAGGGTAGCTCAAGCTGAGGTCCCTGCTCTTCTATTATTGGGAGGGGTGGAAGGAAGAACACATCAGCAATGAAGGGAAATTAAGAACATTTAAGAAATTTTGATCTTAAAAGAAACTAAGAAAATTCTGCCCAATGGATTTCAAGAAAATTTCTAATCTTACATTTTTTACACACTACTCTGTTTTGTTTACTGCAACAATATTGATTTACAGAAATCTGACCATGGCCTACATATAGATTTTTCTATTTTGCATTACTCACTTACTCTAAATATAATTCATGATATAAAAGCAACATAAATGCTTATTTTTTCTATTTACTAATTTGCATAACAATGTGTGGGTATTCTAGTAATTTTTAAAGATAATTGTTAAGTTTTTTTTACTTTTATTTTAAGTTCAGGGACACATGTGCTAGTTTTTTACATAGGCAGAGTTGTACAGATTATTTAATCATCCAGATATTAAGCCTAGTACCCATTAGTTATTTTTCCTGATCCTCTTTCTCCTCCCTCTCTCCATCCTCCAATAAGTCCCAGTGTATGGTTTTCCCTTTTGTGTGTCCATGTGTTCTCATCGTTCAGTTCCCACATATAAGTGAGAACATGCAGTATTTGGTTTTCTGTTCCTGTGTTAGTTTGCTAAAGGTAATGGTCTCCAGCTCCATGCATGTCCCTTCAAAGGAAAGGATCTTGTTCTTTTTTATGACTGAATAGTCATAATGTTCCATGGTGTATGTGTACCACATTTTCTTAATCCAATCTTTGATCCATGGGCATTTAGGTTGATTACATATCTTTGCTATTGTGAATAGCATTGCAATAAATGAACATATGTGTACATGTGTCTTTAGAGTAGAATCACTTATATTCCTGTGGGTGTGTACCCAGTAATGGAATTGCTGATTTGAATGGTATTTCTGTTTTTAGGTCTTTGAAGAATCGCTACACTGTCTTCACAATGGTTGAACTAATTTACACTACCACCAACAGTAGATAAACATTCCCTTTTCTCTACAACCTTACCAGAATCTGTTATTTTTTTACTTTTAATTTGTCATTATATACTTAGTAAACATTATTTGACAATTCTGTATTTTGCAGTTGTTGTCCTTTATTATTATTGTTATTCAAACAGTTCCATCTGTGTAAAGTGGGAGCTTGTTTTCAGGTTGGCACTATGTCTTTTGAACATAGTAGTCTTTGTTTTCTGTCAAAATAGGATATCTCAGATATCTCTTACACATCACCTGATCCAGTTAAGTCCCCAAGGAGCCTTGGTTTCTTTCAGTAAGAAAAGCATAATTAGAATTCCACAATTTGCAAGTTGCCTGGTGTCTTATCCTCTTGATTAGAAGACAAAAGAACATTGAGAGGAAATGGCAGCATGATCAGAGGACAGTAGTTTGTGTAAATACTTTAGGAAAACAAGAATGCTGGAGATTTTAATAAAATATCTCCTTGCAAGTTATTTTTCATCTTTTATTCTAACTTAACCTGTTTCCTTATGTTTTGGTTTAACATTTGTTCTCATTTTGTAGGTACATATTTATCATCCTTTTTTTGTGTGTGTCTCCTCAGTATTAACTTAATTATTAACTGTAAAAAACAAAATTGCTACCATGAATGACTTGAGCAAACTGTCTCAACCAATGTTTTTCTCTTAGCTGGATTACTAGTATGCTGAGTAATGTATGAATACATATTTAGGCTTAAGAGTTGCTTCTTTAATTATCTAGTACTATTTCCCCCCTTCTAAATTGTAAAGCTCTTATTAATTAAACTATTAATTAAACTGATGGGTAGCAAAAAACACTTAGTGAATGCTCCAATTTTGCATTAATGTGTTAGACAGCTAAGAGAAATATACAGAATTATAGTGTTTTAGAGGTATATAATCTGTAAAAAAATTACTGTTTTCTATCTTACAGATAAATAAATAGAGACCCAAAAGATGAGATAATTTCCTCAGGGACACATATGAGGAAATATTGTTAAAAATATGATTTTGAGCATTTTGCCCTTGTATACCAATGTTCATTTTTTTAGGAAAAAATCAATTGAATATTCAACTTTTAAAAAAATATGCTCTAAGCATATAAGGAAATGGAAGGAAAACAAACAACTGAGTATTTATTTGAAATATGTAATATGTATATAATTACATGTACATGAGGAAAATATAGGCATTAAATTAATTATATGGCATTCTCATCATGAAATTTGTTTTAAAGGAATGTATAAGAAAGGAAAATATGGTTGAGAAAATGTTTATGATAGAAAATATTTCCATGCTGAAATGATAGTTTATAAGTCAATTTCTCACTTTTTTGAAGGTTTATTTTAAATTAAGTACTTTGTTTGAAGGTGACTTATAGATTTTCTTATACTGCAATTTCATTTGGTGGACAAAACCAAAATTAGAAAAGGAAACAATGCATTCAAATGATAAAATATTTTAAAATAAGTTTAGACGTATCTGTTTTTAAGGACATAGATTCCACATTTCTATTAGCAGAAAGCAGACAGAGCACATTGGAATAGTTTGTAATTTTCACAATGACTATTTAACTACCAGTAGCAGTTTCTCCAATTTTTTTTTTTTTTTGAGATGGAGTCTTGCTCTTTCACCCAGGCTGGAGTGCAGTGGCACAATCTCAGCTCACTGCAACCTTCACCACCTGGATTCAAATGATTCATCTGCCTTAGCCTCCCAAGTAGCTGGGACTACAGGTGTGCACCACCATGCCCAGCTAATTTTTGTAGTTTTAGTAGAAATGAAGTTTTACCTCACTGACCAGGCTGGGCTCAAACTCCCCACCTCATGATCCACCTGCCTCAGCCTCCCAACATGCTGGGATTACAGGTGTGAGCCACTGTGCCTGGCCCTCTCCGGGTTTTAAGATCACACTTCTGTCTTGAATATTTGCCTTGATTTGTCTTTGTTATCCATTTATTTGTTACACTACCATGATAACCCTTACATTCTGTGAAATAAATATTTATTAGGTAAAAGATATATAACACTGTGCCAAACATTGTATGAGATACTGTGGTAACAGAGTTCCTGACTACAGGACCTATAAGAATAAAAGTGCAACCAGAATATGAAATGTGTAATAGAGTAAATGTGGCCTTACATCCTTAGCATCAAGAAGTGAAGTTCATTCTTCAATCCTTAAATGAAAATTGGCTCTCTCTATTTCTTTTATCAATAGAATGAGATAGTTTAGTCCAAAGGAGAATGGAAGAGCAGTTTGAAAAACCCAGGGCACACCAGCCAGCATGAATCAGACGATCTGGGCCTTCCTGCTGAGCTGAGTTCCCAGCTGAATGCAGACACATACATGACCACAGGCAAACTCACTAGAGGAACCTGCTAATCAATCCTCAAGATACATGAAAAATAATATTGGTTATTTGTTATCCACTAGGGAGAGGAGGGTGGTGGTCCACACAAAGTAGTAGTTAGCCAGAAATAAAACACAATATCTTATAAAAGAGCAGAAAATATATTTCATATAAAGAAAGATCACATTTAGTTCAGGAGAAATATGAACATGATGAAGAATGTGGTGTTTGATACTAAACCATGTATATGAAACATGCATTGAGGACATGTGGTAGAAGAACTTTAAAGCCAGGATGTAGCATTCATATCCAGCCCAGAAGTCAATGAGGTACTAACCTTGTTTGTTTAAGGAAGTGGCATAAACCCACTGCAAGGCCAGTAACAAGGAGAAGAAAAAGAATATCGAGGCACCTCATCAATGATTGTTGAATGAATGACCAGAATTTTTCTAATCTATAAGATGTAAAAATTTAGCGAAATCTGACTTAATGTCAATTTACTCCACTGTGAGAAGGTGTGAGGAAATGACACTTCATTAAAGGGCCTGAGAACAGGAGTGAATAAAATGTCTTAATGTTGAGTAAAATGTTGAACATATTGGCATGCTGCACCTGCATGGATATGTTTTGAATTAATAAATAAAAGGACCTTTATGGCAAAGTGTACTATTAATTTATGCTTGGTCACAGAGTACTTTATGACACACAGCCTATATGTGGAAAACATTTGCCCTCCGTGGTCATTTGGATTAATTTGTACCATAAATGGATCTTTTACCACCCTGGTCTCAGATTCATGGGTTTGATGTATGGCACTGTTTAGGTCTTTATTTTCCCTTTTAACTTTCCTGGAGGGAGTCTTCCAATGTGACCACAGTGATTGATGTTCACATTCCCCGTGACTAACCTCACAGGGTGTGTATGTGGACAGCTTTATGGCTCATGGAACTCTGGGAACATTTCCAACAACTTTCATTTTGTTTTCTCTTGTTTTTTGCTGTCTTTCAAAGAGAGAAGTTTGAGCTTACTTTTTTACTTTATTTAACATTATCTCATAGAGAACCACTATTGTATCTTGACTTCAGATACTATATCCTTGTCTGAGGGTGTCACTGTGCCATTCAGTAGATGCTTTGCATGAGCTCATTTGTGATGTTATCTATTATTAGTTGTATCTCCTGCCTCTAGCTTTGGGCCATTGCTTAATTTCTTCAGCACAGAGTGTTGTACATTGGAGACACTCAATAGATCTTTGTTTTTGTTTATGGTATGCTGTTATAATGCTGTGTTACTTCATTATATTGTCTCTGTATGGCACTTTAGCATGTACTATATGGATTTGTTGGCTTTGCTGAATGTCAGTGGTGATTTTTACTATTTATATTATTTATTTTCTTGTGCTTGAATCTGTCTTCTAAACTGCTGTAACTAAAATTGCCATACTTATTGTCATATTCCCTACTAATTAAAGATATAATAGGTGTTTCTCCAGTAATTAGGCTGAGAAATAGAACACATCAGTTATGGGCAACCTGGAGCAAGTAGCAAAAGCTTTCAGCTTGAGCTACATCCCAACAGCGTAACTGTTAAAACCCTCTCTCCCTCCCTCCCTCTTCCTTCCTTCCTTCCATCTTACTTCCCTTTTCCTCCCTAAAATAATGTTGTTTTGTTTCTGATGGTTTAAGTTATATAGGTTCACCAAAAGAAATTTTGGAAATTATGGGAAAAAAACATCATTTTTCTTCGTCAAGGGACTACCAAACTCTGTTTTCTAAAGTGTCTCTGTGCTTGAAACCAGATATGAAAAAATCTGGTTCTCTCTTGCATGGTTCATTTTGCCCAAAAGTTACTTCTACCCTGTAAAGATAATAAATAATACTAGTGCTAATATTTACCATATTCTTATTGTGAATAATCAAATTTAATATTTTTATTGATGCTGAATAATTACATCATTGCCACCTCTTTCTAAGGTCTCCTCAAAATGCTGAGAAGCCAGAGCCTTTGTGTTTAAGAATCTCCCTCTCTGTATGGTTTCAGATTAACATATGCTGAGAAGAAGCATTTCTGTTTGATTAGGAAGGCAGAAAACCCAAGAGGCCATTTTTTTTTTCCTGTGGGCAGTTTTAGTTCAGATGCTGGGCAGATGAGGGATTCACACTGGCTTCCTGGCCAGCTGTTGAAAACCATTTCTTTTACTGCTTCAGACAGAGAAAATCAATGGGAGCTTTCACATATTCACATGTTTCAAAGGCATTGTAGTGGCTTCCCTGTAAGCTCACGAGAAACCACATACCAGTGCTTCGGGCTATGATCATGGCCATGGGGCTTCCATGACCACCCTTAACTCTTGTTCATACCCCAACTCAATATTTACTTCCCAACTCTTCTAATGGTTGGGTAATTCTTTACTTTTTCATTTTAAACCCTTCATACCTAGAATACATTAAGTGGCCCTGTTTCCCCAGCCAAATACATATACAATTTTTTTAAGTTTGTGGTTGATATTCTTATTCTTATTCTTCAGTTAAGGAAACAAGTTCCATGGGTCATATAACTTGACAAGCACACAGAGCTAGGAGGTGAAGGAGGGAAGTTACAGAAATCTGTCTTAGAGTTTATCCAAACCACTGTTCTGCTGTTGCTACTGCCATCTTAAAATGCTTCCTGTGCTCACTTCCAGCAATGCTGCTCCGTCTATCCCCTAGTGTCCTGTGTCTTTAGCCTCTCCCAAGATTCAAGCCAACTATTTCTTCTTTGAAATACGGTTCTCATTTGGCTCTTAGGGTCCTGTCCAGGGTTCTGAATTTGGGGGGTTAGGGACATCTCTACTGTATTCCAAAGATGAAGAAGTATCTTTCTCTTTTTCTGTCCCCTAAAGGTTTTACAAAATTGTAAACCTCTCCTTGTCTATTTGCATTCTGGAGTATCTGTCTTTCATCTCAAACCTTATGACTGATGATGGGGAGCATGATGTTTAGCTTTATTATTTCCATTGGCCAGATTATTTTCTGTCTGAGAAATTTTTTGCATTTGCATTCAGTATGTAGATTTTGCCCTGATTTTTCTTGTGTGCTTTTTCCTCTACATAAAAAATCAAAATCTGAAATCAAAAAAATGTTTTTAATTATATACTCTCTCTTATAACTTCAATTTTCTTCCTATATCTTTTCTAAAGCTCATTAATCTTCTGAATTGATGAGATATTTACAGATATTTTTCCTCATATTTATGTTTGGAGTAATAACCTCAAAATATAATGATGCTGCTTTTGAATTTCATCTTGTGCCTCTCTGTATAATGAATTGTTCAGAGTAAGCATCTATATTTACCATGAACATTTTAAATATGGCATAATATGATATCCTTTGTTAATATTAAAAGTAAAACATCAAAGTTATCAAATGTTTTTGTCAAAGATTTAAATTATGCATCAGTTAGCTGAAAATTAACTGTTAAATATATCAGAAACTCAATTTTTCTTTAAAGATAAGTGATTCATGAAAAAAATATGGAATGGCATTTCAGTATGTCTTGTTTTATTTCATGGAGATTTTCATTGATAGCTTTTGCTATCAATTATCATGGAAAGATAAGTTAAATACAATCAGTTAAATAGTCACTTTAGAAGATTCTAGGTCTAACTTTGACCCATCCTAATTTACTTTAGCTTTATTTTAAAGGAAGTCAATAATTTACCCCAGGATTTCTTCTTATTAGGTAAATTAGTGAACCCATTTGACTATGTCAAGAAAAGGTAAGAGATATTTTGGAATGAAAAGCAGTACCTTCTGAGGGACTATAATAATTATTAACATCTCTGTATTCACTTCCTACTGTCATAAAAGATATAGATGTTTTGTCTATTGCCTTCTTTTGAATTCTTTTACATCTGCCACAACAGAAAACTATATATGGGCTATAATGAAACACTGGATTTGATTTTTATGTCGTGGACTTACTAATAGTCATCAGATTTCAAATACATTTAGTTTTACTCTTTTGTTAATTCACTCTAGAATTGTACTGAGTTTTTGTTTTAGGTACTCAGTATATCCATTCCCCACCACTACCTGTTAAATAATTAAATATATCCCTTGACATCAAGGACTCAGAATAAAGAGAGGGATGAGCACATAATCAATTATAATACAAATCAGAAAATATTATAATCATCAAACATGAATTGGCAAAATGTACATAGATTGTACAGGAAGGCCACATCTAAGAGGTACTGTTGAGATCCAAGCTGTATTAGCAGGAGATCTTCTGGTAGATGTGAGTTGGAAATTGAGTTGAAGATGAGATAAATAGCTCCAAAGGGGAACAGGATGGATATTTTCTCTTGGCTGAGAATAATAACATGAATAAAGTAGTCATCATTTTTATATTTAATCTTTGTAACCAGATTAATTTAAAACTTTATTTCCATTTTATATCTCATCTCTTATTTGAAACTCCTAACAGCTGCTCATGTACTCAATGACAGAGCTTTGTCATTTTCTTAGTTATATTACATAATTCCAAATTCTGTAACCAAAGCTAAAGTAAATAAAGAATACATTAATAACTTAGTTACTAGTAGTTATATTTGGGAATAATAGCTCTCCCAAAGAGAGCTTATCAATGCTATTTCCCCAACGGTTAGCAAGAGCATAAAAATTTTGTGAGGGATATTTTAGAAATCTTTACTCCTAAAAATTAACACTATCTTCAAAGATTGGACAAGAAAATGATTTTATTTGGGGACTGTATTACTTTAGTAGAGAATGCATGTTAGTGAACTATTTGAGTGCCTTGCTCCACTCTGGCCCCAGTCTTTGGCATGTAGGACCTCTGTGGGATAATGAGTTGAGATAGCTTTCTTACTTGACACTAAACGATGAGAACTTAGAGGATGTACTGATTCTGGCAATTCCTGGTAATGTAGCATCAGACAATTTACTTAAACTTCTTAGAGGAGTAGCACTTTTCCTACTTGTAAAATGAGGGTTATGTTAAACTGTGGAGATGTGAAAATAAATTAATGTATGCAGTAAAGGGCTTTACAAACTGTACAGCACTTTGTCAAACTTCTGAATATTGAAGAGTATGCACAGTGCGTAAGCCACCACTTTAGGATAGAGGAAGAAGCCACATGACACATAGTCACACGATGCTAGACCACAGATGATATCTGATGTCTCTTGACTCAGGATTCATTCTACTAGAGCGTGTTGGGTTTCCTATGAGTCTGTGTTGGAGAAATGGACTTAGAAATGTTGCTGTGTTAGCAGTTTGCCACTAAAAATGACCACTTAGGAAAAGCATATTTGTGGCCCATCTGCTTTCGTTGTGGGAGCTGTAGATGTAGAAGGAGATAAATTACTTCCCATTAATCTGTGCCTAAGAGTGCAGTTCTTTTAAAATTCTTAGATGTATCTGTTGTTTCATACTTAATACTATACTAACTCATGCTAATGACTTGAGAATTCCCAAGAGATGACTGAATTGTGTAAATGAGTAGTGATACACATTAAAAAACAACATTATAAAATCAGGCATATGAAATCCTGAGATGTACTTGCTTTATTTATTTTGACAAGGGCAGTTTACTTTCTGTAACTTGTAATAAAGTACTACTGTAGAATAGAAAATGTACTAAAGTTGTTTTATTAAAGTAATAAAACCTGGATGGGAGGTTTTACTAAAGCCCACCACCATTAAATTGTTGCAAATATTGAGTTAAAGATGCCAGGTTATTGTATTTTTTATTTTCTGTATAAAATTCTATTTAGAATTTTGTACATTTCAAAGAACATAAGGAATGTGATGGTTACTCTTCTTTCCCTTACTTATCTTTGGTATTAAAATTTTTTTTGCAAATATCTGAAAAGTACCATGCTGACACTTCTTTTTATTTGACTAGGATGCTTGACTAAGATGACCGAGCTCATGATCAAATTTACAGAAGAGTTCTCTGTTTAGAATATATGCTTGACCCTCACTAATTGCGCTTTTGCAAACATGAACCCAAGGCATAAGCAACAGTGAGGTCAATGGATGGTTTCAAGGAGAAACATCTACACTGTCTATACACACTCTAGCCATTGAGCTCCTCCAGGTTGGTTCTGCCTACTCTTGGAGTTCATGTCTATTCACTCAGCTTTAGGGTGGTTACAAGATTTTGAAAATCACAGCACACACCTTTTGCCTCCCGTGGGTTCCCTCAGGCCTTATGATACATAGAAATGCTTAATGCATGTTGTTAACCACATGAAGCTTGACTAATTTTATTTATTATGGCTAAGGAGGAGGGGAACCATATATTTCCTTCTTTTGTACATTTTCTTTATCATATAAGTTTTGGTATGATGTAAAGCTAGTGGATTACAGTGAGAAAGGAAAGAAGAATCAATACTAATAGTACCTGAGGAAAATATATGGAATCAACATTCCTGCTTATAATTTTAATAAAATACCACATGAGCATTGCCACATCTGGAAAAGTAACTTAAAGGGCGTCTGACTGGCCATTGTGTCCTTTATTCCAGATGATCAATAACTCTTCATTAACGGTGTGGAACATGAAGCTATACATAAATGATTTCTATACTTTGTTCATACACCTTTGTCCTCCTTAAAATCATGCTAAGCTGAATTGTACTACACTATTTTTCATTGAGTAAAAATCCAGTTTGTATAAAGAAGGTTATTGTTAGTTATTCAGATCTTCCCACAGACTATAACCCATATAAAACAAATAAATAAAAACAACAAGTACATAATATATTTGGAGGCCAAATTGTCTTTTATTTATTCTTGTTGGCATGGTATACAAGGAAATAGTTGGAATAAAGTAACATATGGCTTACATTTGTATACTTGTTTTTATATTACATTTTATTTAACATCTTTTTATTAAAGTTATTGTGTTTATCAGTCGCTAGTGTTAGCTTACCAGTTACAAATGTAGAAATTTATAACATAAAAATATAGCAAGAAAGCGTGAAACAGCATGAAATTATATTGTTCTTATATATTTCACCCATCTCCAGCTTCCTCTTTGCCCCTCCAGTCTCTTATCTGGACTGCTCTGGCTCATTGTATGTTATAAATTCAAAAGTGAAAGTAAGTTGGCAGTTTGTGAATTTTGAACCTAGTTTTTTTTTTATTTTAAAACCTTTATGCCATGTGAAGTAATACAGTGTGGCCAAGATTAGAAATGACAAATTCTACATGAAAGCAAAGTTCCAAGCTTAGCTCAGGTCTATAGTATATAAGATGAGAGTTATGAGGTCTGGAATGTTCTTCTTGATAGTTTTTGGTAGCTCTGAGGCTCAGATTTGTCTGAAAATTCCCAATCTGAGTCAGGCTTTTTTCTCTGCCAATGTCCTTACTTCAGGTTTTCTGCCTCTACTAGCATAGGGTATGCAATCCAAGATACCTTCATGCCAATTTCACCTTCACTATTTACTATTTGTATAATCTTTAATATATTAACTATTTTAAGCCTTGGTTTCCACATTAGTTAGGTGGAATTAATAATTGTTTCTTTTTCTGGGAAATGTGTTGTAGAATACATGGTATGTGGTAAGTAAAGTCTTAAATTCAGGTGCTGGCATATTTTAATTATTCAAAAAATCCAGGTAATGCTATTATTCCTTCCCATATATTGAGGAAGAAAGGTGCTAGGTATTTATCCATTCCCTCACTCAACCAACACAGAAAGACTTCTTGGAAAGATGATGCTTACCCTCTGTCTAGAATGTTGATGAAGAATGAATCAGGTAAACAAGGGATTGTGATGTCCTGAACATTCCTGGAAAAACCATAATGTCAAAAAGCCACTGATACCTAACATTGCCTGGAGCTTGAAGAATGCCAAACACTTCCCACAAGGCCCAAAGAAATCATTTTAGGCAGACATAGCTAAAAATGGACTATTTCATGATATTTCCATTGTTAAACAATATTTGAGTAAACAACAAGTCAACTTTTCTCAAAGGTGTAAGCTGGGCCAACTCTAAGCTTGTATGAAATTACTTATTTCTTGTGTCTTTGAGGGATTGCACTAAGGTAGAAACAAATAGCTAAAATTATTTTATCTTGTTTCATGTATATAAAAATGCGTAATACTTAACATAGGTAGAAACTATGTTCTATTAAGCAAATACATACTTGGTGAATGCACTCTCTCTTTACTAGGACAATAAAAGGTGTGTGGCAAAAGGTATGGTTTCTATCTCTAATCATTTATTTTATGAAATAAACCATTTTTATTAGCTTATGATGGAGTTTTCACAAGAATTTACATAAAACTTTTTTATTAAAAAAGTTTCACACTGGTAAGTCTCAGTAAGCCTATTAATTGCTGTGAAAAGCGGTAGCTATTTTATAGATAGTTATATTTTACTATGGCTGTGATTCAATAAACAAGAGACAAAAATATATTGAGTTTATTGTTATTGCAGTGAATCTATAGGCTCTGTGGGTTTTACACTTTCATTGTGTATTCCATTTTTACTTGGTGGACTTTCTCTGATGTCTTGATGTTATATTTAAGATAATGACTTAGAACTGCTAGTGGGGTTTCTAAAAAGGTAGTATTATGGTTTGGGACACTGGAAAAAAATCATATTTCCTATTTTCTCCCATAAATTTTCTGATAATATCTAGCACTTCGGTCAAGATTTGTCTGTTTGACATTTAATTATTATTATTATTATTTTTACTAGGACACGTGTAAACAAATTTGCTCTGAGTCTCTATGGGGATTAGTTCTGTATTTCCAGAAGTCACATAAGTAGAGGCTGGTAGAGGGGTCAAAGTGGTCTTCTTCATAGAACTGATTACATAAATATTTAACTTAGGAGTAAAAGTTGATTAAAACAGTATTATTTAAAACCAGATATGTGTGCTCTGAAATTTCTGCACTTATTTTTATATGTTTATATAATGTAATCACATATTTTCATGAAAATTTTAAGGTAGATTTTATTTCAGCATTTCTTTGCTAACTGTCAGTATTTTGAAGCAAACGTTATTCTTAAAAGACATTTAGAAAGCTATATTTTTGTTTTATTTTGATTTTCAAAATCCATTTCACTTGGCAACTTTACAAAATTAAGATATTTCAAATGATATCAAAGTGTTTAAAAAATTATTCATCTTCTGTTCATTAAAAATATGTGTCTGTTGAAATATACAAATGTGTTTTCTTTCACTAATCTATTCTTATATAAGCAAGAAGTAGAATTCTCTTGCCAATCTATTTTTATATAAGAAAGAATTAAAACACTTTCGCTTAAAAATACACAAACTAAAAGTTTCTCTTAAAAGTATGCAGCCGGCTGGGCGAGGTGGCTCACGCCCGTAATCCCAGCACTGGATTGGATCATGAGGCGGGTGGATCACGAGGTCAAGAGATCGAGACCATCCTGGTCAACACGGTGAAACCCCGTCTCTACTAAAAACACAAAAAGTTAGCTGGGCATGGTGGCGCGTGCCTGTAATCCCAGCTACTCAGGAGGCTGAGGCAGGAGAATTACCTGAACCCAGGAGTCGGAGGTTGCGGTGAGCCGAGATCGGGCCATTGCACTCCAGCCTGGGTAACAAGAGTGAAACTCCGTCTCAAAAAAAAAAAAAAAAAAAAAAAAAGAAGAAGAAGTATGCAGCCAATGTTCCAGTCTATGTGTTATTAAAAATTTAGAACTGAAAAAGCTAGAGTGCAATATGGAGGGCCACTATCTAACATTGTAGATAAGTGTTGTACTGCTTCTGATTCTCTAAGTAAATCAAATGCAAATTATTCAATTTAATTATCTAATTATTATTTGAAATACATACATCAAAATGATTACATAGATAATTATATGGGGCTCTGTTATGAAAAAGGTACTCTAAACCAAACTAAAATTCTGGTGTCTAAAGTAGTAACTGAACTTCATTAACTAGAAGGTAGAGGCAGTTATACCAGTTTTTATAGCAGCAACTCTGAGATTGTCATCAAGTTGCTTGATAATAAGCTGCATAATGGTCAAGCCTCAGAGTCTCTTATTTGTACAAGCCCCTTTGGAAGCCTGTACCTTAATACAGGTATTGGCTTCTGCATCAGCATCAGCATCTCCTGAGAATGTGTTAGAAATGCAAAACCACAGGTACCACCCCCAAAACTAATCAAATTCTGGCTTTTCACAAGATCAGCAAGTGATTCATGTGCACATGAACATGTAAGAAGGATTGCTCTAATTGAACTATTATTGATAAAATATAATGCATAGCAGATAGTTGAAATTCTTAATGAAATGCTGAAACACAAAAATTTCAAATAACTTTTAGGGAATTCCTTTGATACATAAAACAGTTTATAAAATCTATGATGGAAGAATAATATTTTGAGACATTAAACAATGTCTAATGTTTCCCTCTCCACTTCCTCTTTTATCCATCACTATTCTTCAAGCAGTAAGTAGATATTATGAATATAATCTGTTCATTGCCTTAAGGGTGAAATGTGATATTCTACAAAGCTGAAGTTTAATGTTTATAGTGTTCCAAAGGCTAGGCCCACAGGTCAGAAGTCTCAAAATTATGATCTGCAAGCTAAATGCATCCCACAGATGTATTTTGTCAGTAAAGTGTTTGTCCAGTTTATTTTTAAATTTGGACATATGTAGACAAATGGAGTCTTCTATACCTGGCTCAGTGCCATGGAAAGAGGATTGGGGATCCCTTAAAAGGCCAGGGTTAAACTTTCTCATCAGATTAACTGTATGGAAGCAAAAATAACAATTTAGAGAAATTATAAAGAATAGCTAAGACTTACATATAGCACGTGAATAGCTAACACATATAGTATGAATAGCTAATGCTTACATATAGCACTTCATATGTGCTAAGCATTGTTCTAAGCACTTATTAAATTATTTAATCTCCACCACAGCCCCATAAGATAGATGGTATAATTATGACCATCCTGATATGAGGAAACTGGGGTATAGAACAATGCGTATATTGCAAAAGTTACAGTGCTAGTATAATACATGCTAGAGCTGAATTTTAAACATAAATAATATTATAGTGTCAGTCCTTGAAAAACTATGTCATACATAAAGTTATATTTCCTGCAGTTAAGAAGTTCTGAGCTCATGTTTATGGCATCTGACACGTGTTGCTTCTTTATTTTGCAGTGGCTATAGTAGATGAATCCAAGACTGTTAGTGATTCAATAGAAATAGCACACAGAACACTGGGCTGCAGAAGAAGGTTGCCTTCTACATAGTTGGTAGGTCCTTGGTGCTGTTGTGTCTTCCCTACTCTCGAGATACAAAAAGAACTGAGCTTATAGCCTTGAACTGCTCAGCCTTCTGGAAGTTTGCTTTGTACACAGAGCAAGGCCCTGGAGAGATGCTGGAGAGCTGGGTCTGCTCACTCAGATACTTACAGAATATTTATCTTCCACAGTATGTGTTTGCTGGTTCGTTAGTAAGCATAGTGAGAGTCACCTTGAACCAAGCCCAAGTTGTCATGTTTTCCAATCTTTCACCCTGCACTGCCCTTTTGTAATCTGGCCTAGCTTAGCAATCCTTTGGTGCATCTGTACAATTTGCTTCCTATTTCTAATCTAATTGATTTCTAAGATTTTAAATTATTTTGTTTCAAATGCTATGCTTCTAATTTGATGTTTTTGTTTCTAGAGTTTTTGGGTGCTTTAAGTATTTTTTTATTGCTATATCATTGTTGTACATACCGTTGGAGTACATATATTTTGATACACATATACATTATATGATGATCAAATCAATATAATTGGGACACCCCTCATCACAAACATTTATTTTTTCTTTGTGTTGGGGACATTACAACTCTTCTAGTTATTTTGAAGTATACAGTAAATTATTGTTAAGTATAATTTTCCTGCTGTATAATCAAATACTAGAACTTATTCCTTCTGTATAAATGTCATGCCAATGCCTTCCTTGAAAGAAATACCTAATTCAAGGGTGAAAATTGTATCTTTATATATTGCTTTCTGACTTTTGCCTTTATCTCTCATTTTGTTTTGAACTCATGAAGGAAGAGGGAGGTCATTAACTTTTCTGATAAAGCTGTAACATTTGGCATTCCAGAAGGTAAGGAGTAAAACATTAAAAAGAGGGTAAAGAAAAGGATAAAAAAATCAGATAAGTGTCAAACTTGCTAAAGTTAAATCCAGTTGACACTTAGAATAAAATAAAATGAAATAGAAATTATATGCCATAGCCTAAAAGGCCTATCTCTTTCTTCACTTAATCTTTCTTTTCTCTTCATGTTCATACTATGAGAGTCATAGTGTTTTTTGAACATGCTGAGCTTGTTCCGAACTAATGGTCTTTCCACTTGCTGTTTTCTCTACTTAAAACTCTTCATTTATTTAACAAATGATTATTGAATACCTATAGCATACCAGTGCTGTTTTAGTTATTGGTCATCTATCAATAAACAGAACAAAGATTTCTGCTAAATTTATAAGTTAATTGAGGGCCTGAGGCAAGAAAAAATAAAAAGTTCAAAACATAAATAAGTAAGTCACCTAGTATATCAGAAAAACATATCTAGTATATGCTTTAGAAAAATAAAAAATGTGTAGCAGATTAAGAGGATCAAGAACACCTGGGTTTTGGGAAGCATGCTGAGATTTTAAGTAGAGGGAATTGAGCCAGTCAGGGTAGGCCTCGTTGAAATGGTATGATTTGAAGGAAATGAGAGAGCCATATAGCTGTTGAGGGAAGTGTTCTAGATAGAGATGGTGTCATTTCAAAGCCAATACAAAGGCACTGATGTGGCGCACATGCCTGCTCTGTGCTAGCCAAGTAGGCCTATGTGGCTGGAACAGAGTTAACCAAGGGGAAAGTAAAAGGAGTTGTGGCCACAGAAATGGCAGAGCTCTTTCTTGCAGTAGATAGAGGCCTGGAGATCATTCTAAGAGCCTTGAAGAGTTGTGGCTTTTACTTGGAATGAATTAGAGATATTTTAGGGCTCTTTTCCTAGACCTTCCAGTTCCATTCTTAGTTCAACTGTCCAGAACTAGCCTTAGAAAATTAAGAAGATAATTGGGCCCACACAAGTTTGGATTTTGTGTGGAAGAAGACACATGCATAGGAGTAAACGATGTTTTTAAAAGAATGATTTTAATAATTAGCTATGGAATTTAAACTAGTCATGATAGAAAGTGAAGATGAACATGGTGATGGATAACGAAAACTTGTGGTCTTAAGGAGTCAAAGCACTGATGTAAGATTGCTAGAGATGGAAGCTGGGGAGCCTGGTGGTATTGTTTATAGTTGGTTTTCTGAAATTAAGAGATCTTAAGTTTCTCTTGTTAACTATGAAGACACTCTAAGTGGCCTTTCTGCCTTTAGTATTTTCTCCCTTTAATCTGCCCATTCTACCCCAGTGTGTTTACTTCTCTAAAATGCAACTCAGATATACCATCAACTTCTTACAAAATTCCCTTAGTGAGTCCTCACATCTCTGAAACTGTTTGATTCTCTTGACTTGCAAACACCTTCGTGACGTGGAAGGTCTTTGCCTACTTTATTCTTCAACATTGTCTCATGGAGTTTCACCCGAGTCACCTAGGTGCAGATAAAAATGACCTGCTGCTACATATTGTACAACATAATTTTGCATACACATTTCTTCTGCTTTGAAAGCATTCGTTCCCTATTTTTAACCCAATAAACCCTAATTATCCTAAGACTTAAGTGGTTTCTTCTTCCGTGAAGCCATCTTTACTGTTTGCAGTTAATGTCTCTATTCCCTGCTATAGTTTTATATCTCATTCATTTTTTCTCATTTTTTTATTATGCATATTGTCATAATGAGTCTTTCTCTTCTGTAAGGCAGCAATCCTAAGGAAATGGCAAGACTGAATTTTGTTTTAGCATCAATGCATCATATTCCCTCAATAAATATTTCTTTGCTGAATGAGTGCATGCATAAATAGAAGACTAAACTAATAAACTTGTTAGATCAGTTAACAGTGACTTCCAAAAATGCTTTTTCTTTATTTCAGTACAGGCCAGAGACAGTAGATATTCAACTGTTTGCTGCCAATGGGAGCTTTATTACTTCTTGCTATTCTAGAATAATTGAATTTTAACATTTCCTTGGAAAATATTGTATTGCTATGTAAATATAGACCATTTTCACACAATATATTTTATATTCCTGTCTTTGCCTATTTCTTTGAGCCAGAATTATTCAACAAAATCTGGACTTAAATTATTTTGTTGGAACAAACTAGTTTCACAGAATGGAAGTGAAAACTTAAATTAAGGACAAGGCATAATATGAATAACAAATGATCTGGTACTGTTTTGTTATTAGCAAAAAAGTTGTTCAATAAACTAGGCATAAAATGACAATGAAGTGAAAGTAGACCTTTTAAAAGCAATTTAAAATAATTAAATTATCCATAATAAAGTAGAAATTAATTATGATGATTATTAATGAAAAGATTATTCTGGTTTTGTGGAGGAGCTGCTTAAGAAGTGATTAGCATATATTTCATTAGTATCTTTCTTTTGGTGTTAAATAGAATTAACTGATGGAAAATATACTTTCAGCATGTCTGCTAAATTGTGACTATCGGTTTCTTAAATGTGTCAGAAATGACTGATTGCTGGCAGATGTGCATAAAAACAAAGAAAATCTTTATATAGCAAGAAAAGTCCATATGTTTTAAGTGATGTCAAAATACACAGAAAAATAAGGCGTGTGTGAATATGGTAGTTGATGGCATTATCAGTAAGATCACCTTGCCTGGCATACTTAAGACATGTTTCTCATGAACAAAATCCTGTAAGTTTGTGAAAATGTGCAAAGCTAATGACACCTATAATAATTTAAGGTGTATTCCTCAGAATTTGAAGATTTTTCTCAAGCAAATGTAAATGACATTATCTCTTTGAAACATGGCTCCTTCTTGTTTTATTCGAATAGTTTTTCAGGCTTCCTGTCAGGCACCATGACCTGAAACATCTAAGAAGAAACATAGGTTTCTTTTTTTGTTTAACAGAAAATAAAAGAGATTTACTTTTATTTTTTTCTAGCTGAAACTATTAAATTTTACTTTTTATGGGAAAATTGTTGGTTGGCTTTCTTGGGAAAAATTGCCTTTGAATTAGGATACTGAAAACTGAGTCTTGGTATAAAAGGTAGTGTAACGTTTTCTTCAAGCTTATCTCTCTGCAATTAAGTAATCAGAAAAGCACAGACATTTATAATTTGCTAAAATTAATTTTGTTTATATAATTTTTAAATGATGAGAATGATTAACAACAGTGAAAAAAAGATTCACCCACAAGTATAATCCATTTCTTATTCATCAAGATAGATCATTTGAAAACTCAATTTACTTTGAGAAAGTGAATAATAATTTAATGAATCAAGAGAACATTAAAGAATGTACAATACTCACAGCTGTGGATATAGAAAAGAAAAGAAAGTACAAGAAGAATAGAGAATAGAACTTTAAGAACATGGAAAGTACTATTTTTTCTCACAAATTTAATAGTTCAGAAGATGATAAAAAATGTTGGTGTTTAGTTTCTTACAGTCCACTGTATATTTTTACATTAAATGAGATATTTTCTTTTACTTTTTTTTTGAGACGGGGTCTCACTTTGTCACTCAGGCTGGAGTTCAGTGGTGTGCTCTTGGCCCACTTCATCTTCGGCCTCCCAGAGTTCAAGTGGCCTTCCTGCCTCAGTTCCCTAAAACTGGGGCTACAGGCAATGTAGCCTGCAAATTGCCTATAAAAATTTCCCACCATGCCAGCCAAATTTTGTATTTTTTGTAAAGATGGAGTTTTGCCATGTTGCCCAGGCTGATCTTGAACTCTTGAGCTCAAGCTATCCTGCTGCCTTGACCTCCCAAAGTGCTAGAATTACAGGCATGAGCCACCACACCTGGAACGAATGCAATATTTTCATATAACAGTTTATCTTACTGTAAGTTATAATTATTAATAACTAAAATAATTACAATTAATGCTATTGATGCTTGGGAAAAAAGGGATATCAGGCTGACTGATCAAAGACTGTCCAAACTACCATGGCCTGGTCTGCCCACTAACTTGCTTTCTAATACAAATTTTTGCTGAGAGCCTGAAAATTTGTTTTACCTGGCCCATACCCTCTAAAAGGCCTAGAGAAAGATAGCTTATATATCTTTATATGCCTCTTAGGTTCTTGGTGTGTGATAGGTACTGTCTTGAACCATAAATCTTGGAAAGCTGATTATTTAAAACAAAATGAATGTACTTCATCTGGTTAAAAAACATGTCATTTGATTACATATTTAGGAATATATTATGCTTCCTTATAAGTGATATCATAACGTTGCTAAAATACTAGAAGTAAAATTTTAAATAACAGAATACTACAGGTGTTAGGGTAATACTTGCATTTACCTTGAGTTACTTGGAAATCTACTTTGGGGAAGGATTTTGCTTCTACAGAATGGAGTTACAGGTATCAAACTGAGCAAAATGTTGGCCCATTTTAAGAAAATCTTTAAAAAATACTACTTGCATTATAGAGCAGTGGAGTGTACCGTGCTAGTGTTTTTACCAAACGAGTATATCTGCCATTGGGAAAGCCTCTTTCTTTCCTACTCCAGTGTGGTTTTTCAGACCGTTAATCACAGTCCTCTCATCCTAAAAATGGAAGGATAGCTTTTAGTCACAGCAAAGCCATCCAAAGGCAGGAATCTAAAAAAGACAAGCTATGAATTTCTGTCACTTCATTTTTCTCTGGCCCTGTTTCCTGTGGCCTAGTGTTTCAACTCTTCTGTGATTTCATGGATTAGTCTGTGTTCTTAAATGAATATTCTTTCAGTCCCTCCAGTTTTTCAGATGTTCCCACCCCTGAAAAATTAATGAGAGCCAGGACATCCAGAGGAGGCTGCTGCTTACAAAGCAGGAAACCAGGACTGAGGAAAGGGTGAGAAGTTGCCTGTGATGCACAGGCTCACATATAACTTTGCGAAAGCCTCTTCCAAGCCACTTTGAGACTTGCTGTCTGGGTTGCTGGTGCCCAATTTATGGAGCCATTATGACGTCTTGGCTTACGCGCTTCTGAGAAGAGTACACAGGAATAATCTTTTTTCTTTACAAAGAATTAGGCTTTCTATATTAAAGCAGGTGGTTCGTTATGCTGAGGTGGCATTTTAACCTAAATATGTACAATCTGCTATCATGGGTTTTAAATAAATGTTGAATAAACCAACCTATTCTGAGATATAAACTTTACAGTTGCCAGATACCATAAAATCCTTGCTGGCTTGCCTCCAATATATTGTAAGTGAGGACTTAGAAATCAAACATCTTGATGAAGAAGAGTAGATTTAACTCCACTCTGGACGCTGTTTCTTCTTACATAAAAGCCAGTTAAGTGTAAACTTTCTTTCTGTGACTTTTCATTAGCTTTTCATCTCAAAGGCAGGAATTGTTTATGGGTCAGGCTCTATCATCTCAATATTGATCCCCACCTTTTAAGGCTTCTTCAGAGATTTATCAAAAACACTTGTGCCAGAATAAGGGTGGTCAGAAATCGCTTTTTGAAAGCAAACGCCTATTTTGAGTGCAAAGTTAAAAAAAAAAAGGAGGGGGTGACCTAACCACCTTCCTTTTTCATTTTTACTGGCACCATTAATTATAGCTTTTAGATGTTTTTCTGCCTTAGTAAATAACAAAGTAAATATCTTTTTCTATGTTTACCCTGTGGTCATCTGGAGCGAGTTAGAGGGCAAGGGGAAGCTAGGTATAACCTGATTTTGAGGACTGTAAACTCAGGCTTAACTTCAGTAGACACAACTTGCTTTCTGTCAGTTGGTGTGTTGACTCAGGAAACTTCAATAAAGCAGCTACAGGCCATGAGTCTTAAATTTGACATACCTTGGCTAAGTAAACTCAGATAAGGTCTACCGCTTCCTCTTACCTTTAACATCTGTTGGTCCAAGAGAATTATGAACTTATCCATTGCATTGGCTTAAATGCACCTTCTAAAGAAATTGGATTCCAGACCCTGGACTCAGCAAGCCAGACATCCACAAGCCACACAAGTCATGAGGGCTGTGAGACTGGTAGGTGAGATGCAGGACAGGGAGTCTAGGGAAATTAAAAAGGCACCATCAAAGGCTGAACTAAGATGGAATGCTCAGTGAATAGTGCAGTATCAGTGCCTTTCTGAAGAGGAATGTCAGAGACACTGAAACACATCTCAGGTTAAGGGACTGGAATCTGGAGATGCAGTAACAGAGCAAACTGGTCTTCAATCACCCAGACCTAGGCTCTCATGCATCAGGGGATCTGGAGACTTGTCAGATTCCCTGAAGCATTGGAGCCTAGGTCTGGGTAATTTTCACAAGGAAATGTGCAACCTTTGGATGGAGATAGAGCTGATTAGGGCAGATTTACATAATATTCTCCAGATCTTGCCTATGGGTGAATTAGGTATGGGACTTTCCCAGTTTAACCACTGGATTATAATATATTCAGGAGCATTCTAGAGCTGGCAGTTAGACTCCTGTGACCATTAACTTCTCCAAGACAAATCCTTAGTGAACCAGATGCTGAATCTGATGCTGACAATTTTATGAATCCTTAACATTCCTTAGAACCTTCTGTTTCCAATATAAAACAGTAGGGCTGAGATATAGATCAGAAGATAGATTCTCAGTGGCCTAAACACAGTAGAGAGGAATAAAGCATAAAAGCCCAGGTGGATTCCAGCTCTTAGCAAGAGTTAGTGATGCTCATATATTGGAAGGAGAATCATATTTGTGTGGTCTATGTTTAAATTTTAGGATAGTGGGTAAAATGCATAGGGCAAAGAATGAGAATGGGGACCATAGTTTCTCTAAAAAGTACTGTGAGTGAAGATATGCAATGCTGATTCTGTCATGATATGGAAGGCAAAATAGTCAGACTGTCAGTCAAACACAGATATCACTCATCTAAAAAAGAATTATTTGAGCAAGTAATATTTTGCAAAGTGTTCTGTTAATTTCATTTTTCTCTCTTTGGGAAAGATAAACTTAACTATGATATTTATTATAGAACACAAGATTACCAATTTTAGTCATTTGCATAGAAGTACTTGGATAAATTCTTTTATTGCATGCTTTATAGCAACCAAAATATTTTTTAGACTAAAAGAATCTTTATTAAAAAATGAAAATTTAAATATGGATATTGACATGCATATATCTTAATAAACATAGTTATAAATATATTTAGTTATCAACTCCAAAGATTATACCATGGATTTTTGACATGTATTTTCTTTTTACCATTTAAAATTAAAAATTTTTTATGGATAAATAATAGTTGTGTATAATTATAGGGTACATGTGATGTTTTGATACCGGCATACAATGTGTAATGAATAAATCAGGGTAATTGGAGTATTCATCACCTTGAACATTTATACTCTGTATTATAAATTTTCCAATTCTATTCTATTCATTATTTAAAAATATAGAATAAGTTATGTGGGAAGCTTTAGCCCTTATGACTAAGGTCTTGAGTCATTTTTTTCTCAGGTTTTAATGACTTTTTGTGTGTCTCATGGTTGCATTCCACTGGATTTGGTAGGAAAGAGTCACTTTCAATAGATGGTACGTATTGGTTTTGTGTCTAGTAGGTGTTAGCATTGAGATAAGCATTGGGAGCATAAGTGAAGAAAAATAAGAGTCACAGGTCCTGCCCTTATGGAGATTAAAATTTAATTCTAGAAGAACACATTATTTGGATAATATTTCACACATCTCTGAAATTGACACTGTAAATAATGCTGTGGAGGGGAGTAACAAGATACCGTCAAGGGGTGACTGGGCCTAGGTAAGAAAATTAGGGGCAGGCCTTCCTGAAATGTGAAGAATCATTAAGAAAACTGAATATTTCAGGCAGTGGGAACAGAGCATACAAAGCCTCATGATGGCAAAGGGAGAAAATTATCTGAGGGGAAATGAAAAGGCAGAGGTAGTTGAAGTGAAAACAGCAAGGGGAAAGTTACGTGAAGTGAACAGTGATTTGAAGCAAGGTTGGGAATGATAATGGTGTGAGGCAAGATCATTCTGGAGCTTCTGGCCACTTTAAATAATATTGTCTGTATTCTAAGAATGTTGGGTGTCTGTCAAAATAATCCAAAGGCCGGGAGATTTCATGACAGATACTTCTTTTGAAAAGGATGACTCAGGGTGGAGAACTATTTGTAGATAGAGGCCAAACTTGTTTTAGTCCTTTTCTGTTTGAAGAGATATGTTAGTTTGTGGATTCGCAACAGTTCCAGGTTCACTTTCAGTTTAATATTCTTAGTAAATTGTTTTAAAGGTGTTTCTGCTTCAGTCCTCTCTGCAAAGTGTGATTCTAACTTTTCGTAAGAGAGAAATGCTCCATTTTGTGTGCAGCTGTGGCTTTCCAACCTTAGCATTCCTGGCCACGTCTTTGTTGTCTGTTGTAGTCAGCATCCTGTGCTTGCTACGTAAATTGTGTCAAATATTACAGTCAAAACAAAATGCAACAGAAATATCCCCTGCTTCTCCTTGAGGGGTTATGAAAAAAACATAAAGTAAGTGTTATTAGGGAAGGTGTCCTAGAACCACTCCCCTGACACTGGGACTAATCTCTGACCCAGTTGTTTAAACCAGATCTTGCAAATTCCTGCTTTATTAACCATGTTGTGTTTTGGAAGATAATTTGTAAATCTGTTCCTTAAAACCTGAAACTGATTTTTCTGTACAAACAAGCTTTTCAAACTTCAATAGCAGTTTTCAGACCAAGTTTGCCCACAAAATTTAAGGCAAAGAGAGATAAGGAGAAATAAAGTGTTTGTGTGTTATATTATTGTTACCATGTATTTGACAGAAAGATATTTTATCATTTAGCCCTCAAAATCAAGTGAGGAGGTATTAGAATCCCTATGCTGTAGGTTTTTATAGACTGACACATTTCTAGTTTACATCTTAAATGTAGGAGTGCACCTTCCTTTCTTTAGCTGTATCAGTGAGGTTAGGCAGGAAAATTTTTCCTTTTAAAGAGAGTGGCTGGGGTGTTTGCTTACTCCTAGTCACAATCAGTGACATAACCAGCAAGAAGCGATGAGATCCATGTAAAGTGACAGTTAGGGAGAGCTTTTCAGGACATCAGATTAATCACCATTATTCTCCCAGCCACCATTTCCCAAGGACACCTCCCAAGCCAGCCCTATAAATACTCTCACCATTGCAATTACAACTGGTTTACTATTGCTAGCAGTACCACATCACAGCTACCAGGAAAACACCAATACTGCTTCCTCTAATTTACTATTATCTCAAGCATCCTCTGAATATTACTACTGCTTCTTCTACTATTTACAGTCACCATCATCTTCCTAGTGACACTTTATATAGATAGGCAGCTCTTCACTCTCTTTGTAAATATGCCTGGATTTAAACACAGAATTCTGATCATAGTTTTAAAGTTCTCTGCAGACCACCCATAGCCATTTGAATTACAGGAGAAAACTATGAATGAGAAGGTGGAAAATTATACATATATTCTCCAGAAAAAAAGCACTTAACCATGGGAATAAAAAGGCAGCTGAAGATATCATTAACTGAATGAGAAAAAGATTGCATTAACTGAATGAATGAGAAAAAGCTACTACAGAAGAGATTAAAGATCAAATCAGTTAATAATATCAAAGGAGGCTGGTTATGTAGATAAATTTAAGGAGAAATAAATGAGAGAGCTTGGAGATACTTCAAAAGGGAGAAAAGATGAAAAATGCCACTCTAATGAAAGCTCTTTCTTACCAATAGTGGTAAATTATTATTTATCAAATTTTGGTGGGGGGAATTAGTAAAATTTGCCATTTTATTTTAATGTGATTAGTAGAAATATATGAGACAATATAGATAATAATCATTTGAAACATAATATAAAATAAAAATAAACAGGATTAGAAATAAGAAAAATGACAGAGATTGTGGGTGATCTCGTATCATGCTCTCTTTTCTCAGTGTTAAGGTATACCAATGTTGGTAAACTCGCATAATTTCTGCCTATTTATTGTTTCTCCTCTGGCTGGTAGTGAGGACAGAAAAGCTTCTGGGTAGTCCTCTGATATGGCTTGTCCCTTCCCATATCTCATGTTTAATTGTAATTCCTGGTGTTGGAGGTAGGGCCTAGTGAGGGGTGATGGGGTCATGGGGGTTGATTTCTCATGAATGGTTTAGCACCATCCCCTTAGTGCTGTCCTCACCATAGCGTATGACTGCTCATGACATCTGGCTGTTTAAAACTCTCTCCCTCTTTTTTGGTACCAGTACCATGCTGTTTTGATTACTGTAGCCTTGTAGTATAGTTTGAAATCTGGTAGTGTGATGCCTCCCGCTGTGTTCTTTTTGCTTAGAATTGACTTGGCTATGTGGGCTCTCTTTTGGTTCCATATGAAGTTCAAGGTGCTTTTTTCCAGTTCTGTGAAGAAAGTCAATGGTAGCTTGATGGGGATAGTGTTGATTCTGTAAATTACTTTGGGCAGTATAGCCATTTTCACAATATTGATTCTTCCTAACCACGAACATGGAATGTTTCTCCATCTGTTTGTGTCCTCTCTTATTTCGTTGAGCAGTGGTTTATAGTTTTCCTTGAAGAGGTCCCTTACGTTCCTTGTAAGTTGTATTCCTAGGTATTTTATTCTCTTTGTAGCAATTGTGAATGGCAATTTGTTCTTGATTTGGCTCTCTTTAAGTCTGTTATTGGTGTATAGGAATGCTTGTGATTTTTGCACATTGATTTTATATCCTGAGATTTGCTGAAATTGCTTATCAGTTTTAGGAGATTTTGGGCTGAGGCAATGGGGTCTTCTAGATATACTAGCATGTCATCTACAAATAGAGACAATTTGGCTTCCTCCTTTCCTATTTGAATACCCTTTATTTCTTTTTCTTGCCTGATTGCTCTGGCTAGATCTTCCAGTACTATATTGAATAGAACTGGTGAGAGAGGGCATCCTTGTCTAGTGCTGGATTTCAAAGGAAATGCTTCCAGTTTTTGCCCATTCAGTATGATATTGGCTGTTGGTTTGTCATAAATAGCTTTTATTATTTTGAGATACATTCCATCAATACTGAGTTTATTGAGGGTTTTTAGCATAAAGGGCTGTTGAATTTTTTCAAACGCCTTCTCTGCTCCAAAACAGATATAGACCAATGGAACAGAACAGAGGCATCAGAGGCAACACAACATATCTACAACCATATAATCTTTGATAAACCTGACAAAAACAAGCAATAGGGAAAGGACTCCCTGTTTAATAAATGGTGTTGGGAAAACTGGCTAGCCTTGTGCAGAAAGCAAAAACTGGACCCCTTCCTGACACCTTACACTAAAATTAACTCCAGATGGATTAAAGACTTAAACGTAAGACCTGGCACCATAAAACCCTAGAAGAAAATCTAGGCAAAACCATTCAGGACATAGGAGTAGGCAAGGACTTCATGACAAAAACACCAAAAACATTGGCAACAAAAGCCAAAGTAGACAAATGGGACCTAATCAAACTCCACAGTCTCTAGAGTGAATTGGCAACCATCAGAATGGGAAAAAATCTTTGCAGTTTACCCATCTGACAAAGGGCTGATGTCCAGAATTTACAAAGAACTCAAACAGATTTACAGGAAAAAAACAAACAAGCCCATTCAAAAATGGGCAAAGGATATGAACAGACACTTTATAAAAGAAGACATACGTGAGGCCAAAAAACAAGAAAAAATGCTCATCATCACTGGTCATTAGAGAGATGCAAATCAAAAGCACATTGAGATACCATCTCACGCCAGTGAGAATGTCAATCATTAAAATATGTGGAGACAACATATGCTGGAGAGGATGTGGAGAAATAGGAACAGTTTTACACTGCTGGTGGGAGTGTAAATTAGTTCAACCATTGTGGAAGACAGTGTGGTAAGTCCTCAAGGACCTAGAAATAGAAATTCCATTTGACCCAGCAATCCCATTACTGGGTATATTTCCAAAGGACTATACATCATTCTACTCTAAGGACACATGCACACGAATGTTCATTGCAGCACTGTTTACAATAGCAAAGACCTGGAACCAACCCAAATGCCCATCAATGATAGACTGGTCTGGGAAAATGTGGCACATATACACCATGGAATATTATGCAGCAATCAAAAATGATAAGTTCGTGTCCTTTGTAAGGACATGGATGAATCTGGAGAACATCATTCTCAGCAAACTGACACAGGAACAGAAAATGAAACATTGCATATTCTCACTCATAGGTGAGTGATGAACAATGAGAACACATGGACACATGGAGGGGAGTACTACACACTGGGGTCTACTGGGGGAATAGGGGAGGGACAGTGGTGGGGGGAGCTCGGGAGGGATAGCCTGAGGAGAAATGCCAAATGTGGGTGAAGGGGCGGAAGGCAGCAAAACACACTGCCATGTGTGTACATATGAAACTATCTTGCATGTTCTGCACATGTACTCCAAAACCTAAAACGCAATAAATAATTAAAAATTAAAAAAATAAAAATGAAACTCTCTCTCTCTCTCTCTCTCTCCCCCCCGTCTCTCTCTCTCCTGCTTTTGCCCATGTGACATGCAAAATCCAGCTTTGCCTTTCATCATGATTCTGTTTCCAGAGAAATGCCTAGAAGCAGGTGCTGGCATTATGTTTCTTGTACAGCTTGCAGATCTGTGATGCAACTAAACCTCTTTTTTTTTTTTTTTAAAAAAAAAGTATTACCCAGTCTCAGTTATATCTTTATAGTAATAAAAGAATGGCCTAATACACTCTCAAATAAGTTTCTTAGATCGACCATTTCTATTTGAAATGAATCCTCAGAAGCTCATCCTTTTGAGAAACAAGGTAAAACATGAAGGCATTTACCAAAAGAACAAGTTGAACTCCTGTTACACATAGTGCATGCCGGCCCAGTTTCTTTAACAAATTATAGGGAAAACGCAAACCTTAGGTCAAACGTTCAACTGTGACTGCTTGAACCTAAGCCTCTGTTGACTAAAGAAAAAAAAAAAGCATTTTTTTGACACAGGGTCTCACTCTGTTGCCCAAGCTGGAGTGCAGTGGTGTGATCCTGTCTCACTGCAAATTTCTCTCCCTCCTTTGCTCAAGTGATCCTCCCACCTCAGCCTTCTGAGTAGCTGGAACTATAGATGAGAGCCACCATGCTTAGCTCGTTTTTATTTTTTGCAGAAATAAAGTCTCACTCCTGGGCTCAAGTGATCCTCCCCCTTGGCCTCCCAAACTTCTGGGATTATAGGCATGAGCCACTGCTACCAGCCAAAATCAAGATCTTTAAAGAATTAAAGTTGGTTTTCTTCAGAAATCTTATCAAGGACTATAGACTGAGGCCTATTGCCTGGGAGCAGTCCTCTAGAAAGAGCCTACTAGTCTGCTCTGCCACAGTGTTTCAGTATATTATTAGTGTATTGATTCTTTGAGCATTGGAAATACTTTTTAAGATTAATATATGTATATTGAATGTATATACATAAATATTTATAGAAACATAATTATAGTGCTCTTAAAATTCAGCCTAATTAAGGGTAAAGGAAGCTTCGATATTTTTACAGATTGTAACCAATTTAATTCCCTTTCATTTCTTATCCTTTTGCCTTTCTGTCTTTTGAAAATGTGTGGCCCCAATATGAAGCAGTGATCCAAATAAGCAGTGAAAATATGTGGAAAACCTGCCTTTTGTTGAAGAAAGTCGACTTGAATTTTGATTGAAAAAGATATTTTCTTCCAGTGGAGATGGCTGATCAAATACGTGTGTCAGGGAAGAAGAAAAAAAATGTTTAAAATGAACCATCACAAAGAAAGAAAAAGAAAGTTTTAAAAAAAGGAGTTAAAGTAGAGCAAAAAAGAAGTAGAAAAACTTTATATTCAGCAAAACCGTGTTGCCAATTCAAAGAATATTTTTAGTTTGCTGGTGAATATATTAATGTAAGAAGGATTTTTTTATATCTTAGCAGAATATTATAAATGCATATACTATTTTACATAAACAGTACATTGTTCTACATATTCTTTTATAACTTATCCACATTGGCAACTTCCATTCATACTTCTCCCTCCCTTTGACTCTCTGATCTAGCCACGGTGGATTTCTAATGGTACCTTATATGTACATATTATCTTACAAAGATCTTTCTACCTTGGATATTTTTTCCATCTATTCTTTCTCAACTTAACATATATGACAACTTTATGTATCAGGTACATTGTCATTTTCTCAAAGAAACCTTTTTGTTCCTTCTTTCTAGACGAATTCCTCATCGTATATAGTCCTATAGCACTATCTATCTCTCCTTCTTAGTAGCTAATGCAGATATATACAATGTTTCATTTTTCTTAGATTAAATAATGTTTTTCTTCTGGGAAAATAAGCTTTTCATATGGGAATGGCCAAAACCTTTGCTTGCCATTTGTGCCATTTATTAGTACTCATCCCTATTCTAATATTTCTGCATTGTCTGGAAGCCTGAAAATTATATTTTCTAACTCCCTTGCAGCTGGGTGTTGCAAGGATTGGATAGGTTCTGCCAATTGTAATCTCTGGAAAGAAATAAGATTCCTGTTGAGAGGGAAAATATGTTCTGCCTCTGGTTCTAGCATAAGCCTTGGTGGTAACTACAGGTGATTATATGCCCCTAGCAGTAGCATCAGTAGTTTCGGTAATGCAGGAAAGCTCCTGCCTGATCTTTGGGTAAAACCATCTTCTCCCTAATTCCATCACATTTGTGACAGATTTCAGCATTGGATCCCTCACAGCGTTGCTTAGATTGGTTTTTGATTTCTGAACTGAATCCTGATCAGTAAACCTAGTTCCTGATGTGTATTATGGTTGAATAAATATACCTACTTTTCCACTCAATATGCCATAGTTATGTTTTATGTAATTAAATACAGATCTTCATCAATATTGATTTTCCAAATCCATTTAAATTACTCCCTTCTAGCTAATCTATAAAATAGAAATAGAATTCTTTTAAATCCTTTCTATCTTAGTGGAAGGCACACTTAATGTTTAACTTTCTATTTGTTTATTTTATCAGGCCTCAGCCTCAAATGACAAAGAGTTGTAATTAGGACTTTTGAATTAAATGAATTTACTGAGAATGTGTATGGTTCTTTTTAAGCTTAATTTTTTATTAATAAGTTAGATTTATGAAAACTAGTTAACTTGTTCACACTGATAAAGTATCTTTCAAAATGTATTTTAATATATTATATGCATATAAAAAGATTATTAGAAAATAAACTGGTCATAAATGATACCTATTTTTGGTATTTTATTTGACTGGAATCTTCTTTCCTTGTGATATTAGAAAAAGAAATTATTCCAGAGTTCTATATAGTCCTAATGACATATCTAAAGCTTCAAGAAAGTAACAGAAAAGTTTCAAACTTGACGATTAAGCATATTATTGAACAGATTCCGCTTCACCCTAACTGAGTAATTTTGGAGACAGAAAAAATTATCCATTGGGAGAAGAATATAACAAATTAAAAATGTCACTCTCTAAATATTTAAAATAATGATAATGAAGTGAAAACCATGAAACAATATCTTTGCATTAAAAATCATTTGTTATAAAGTGTCTCAGTATGTACAGAAAACAAAATGACTGGCATTTGAACTAAACAAAGAACTAACTAATTTCCAATTGATTAATCAAAATGAAATTAAAGTTTCCTGAAAGACTTATTTTGATTTTCATTTTTTCTCTAGTAAATATAATGATTTTTTTTTCTTGTGTGTTCTTGCCAAACAATATAAACAGTTAAGACCCCTAGTTAAATATTTTAATGAAAGAGTCTGTTTTTATATATCTAAAGTTTTATATTTGAGTGGAAGTTCATGTAGTCTGTTTTAAATAATAATGAAGAGTTGAAACATGATTTAGGAAGGTTATAAACTTATTTTTCAGGCAATATGTGAACTTTCTGAGTTAAAAAAAATTTTTTTCCTCTGTCGATCTTCAATTTCTAAGAATTATTTTAAAACTGAATTAGCTTATAGTTTGTGAGATAGATATTAAAATTCAACATCTCTAGTCCGAAGGAATTTAAAACAAGCTTGTGTTAACAAGTTATCAGAGAATATCTAAACCTAAACACATCAAGAATCTTAGTTTATACATCATTTCAATATCTGGACCATGACTTAACAGAAGAAGCAGGTTATTTCCTTTGTAGTTGTGAAATTTTGTTGTTAAATTTTTTTTAACTGTGGAAATTTAAAAAAATGTATAAGAGTAGTCTTATACAAGATTATGTACCAGATAAAAAGAAAGGGGAAAAAATTAAAATATGTTGTCTACAAAGTGATCCTTTTAGTGGGCAACCCAGAAAAAAGGGAAAAATAGGAGAATAGCGAGAATAAAATATACAATAAAATTAGATTGAAAATTTTCTAATTTTTTTAAAAAATTGTACTAATCGCTGATAGACGTCCACACATACAGACACACATGTGCAATCACACCTTGGCAATTTATAGCAATTTTATTTTGAAATACTTATAATTCATAAAAGGCTGGAAAGATAGGGACAGAGAAGTTCTGCCTATCAATTTTTTTTTTTTTTAATTTTTATTGCATTATAGGTTTGGGGGTACATGTGCAGAACGAGCAAGATAGTTGCATAGGTACATACATGGCAGTGTGCTTTGCTGCTTTCCTCCCCTTCACGCACACTTGGTATTCATCCCCAGGCTATCCCCCCCAGCCCCCCCCCGCTGTCCCTCCCCCATTCCCCCCAACAGTCCCCAGTGTATAGTAGACCGCCTCTCTGTGTCCACGTGTTCTCATTTTTCTCACCCACCTATGAGTGAGTATATGCGGTATTTCTTTTTCTGTTCTTGTGTCAGTTTGCTGAGAATGATGTTCTCCAGATTCATCCATGTCCCTACAAAGGACACAAACTCATCATTTTTGATTGCTGCATAATATTCCATGGTGTATATGTGCCACATTTTCCTCTATCTCCCAATGGATACACAGTAAATAATTATAGTATAATGTCTAAACAAGGAAACTGACATTGATACAATGTTATTTTACTGATGTATTATTGTCCTATGTCATGTAATCACAAGCGTAGATTTTTGTAACCACCCCTGCAATCAGGATACAGACCCACTTCATAAATACAAAAATAGCCTCCAATTAACCTTTAATAATCACATTCACCATTCCCTCACCCATCTTTTAATACTGGCAACTATTACTTTGAACTTTAAAGTGTAAGTAAACGCAAACTTCAAAGTCTTCCAAAAATGAATAAAAAACAAACAAACAAAAAAAAACCCAACCACTTAAAATGACACGACAGGCTGATAAAATACTTCTTATTAGTAATCTGGAACTCATCTCTGGACATTAGAGAAATTTTTCTTGAGCAAAATACAGTTGAAATATTTATTTGAAGTAAAGTAAATGAGAAGATTATGTGTTTAGTGCTTTTCTGAAGAGAAGCACCAATTTTTTTTAGTTAACTTATATCTTCTGAAAAGTTTAGATTCAACTAAATAATAAATAGAAGTGGTAAAGTTCTTTAAAATAATATAAACAAAACTTATAAAAGAGGTCCATCTAACATGAGACTTTTTTTTTCCGTTGAACTATTATGGAATTTTCACAGATAAAAGTTTCTTCAAAGTCTCTTAGAGTGTAGATTAATATGTAGATAAATATCTGTATACTTATGGATCTATTCTTATTTCCATAGGTTTATGGGAAATAGGTTGTTGGTTACACGAGTAAGTTCTTTAGTGGTGATTTGTGAGATTTTGGTACACCTATCACCTGAGCAGCATATCTGTACCCAATTTATAGTATTTTATCCCTCACATTCCTCCCACACTACCCTCCAAATCCCCAAAGTCCATTATACAATTAAATATCTATACAATTTATTGATGTAGAGTAAGAATCTTTTATGTATATGTCAAATATATATAGTGTATATGTATACATATAATGTGTTATATATAATAATGTATTTTCTGATTGAGACGTGTATATGTCCAACACTTAATTATACATACAAAGTTAAGATACACACACACACACACACACACACACACACACACACACACACACCTCTCCAGCAATTTGAGAAGCCAAGATGGGTGGATCACCTGAGAACAGGAGTTCAAGACCAGCCTGACCAACTGAAATCCCTTCACTAAAATTACAAAAATTAGCTGTACATGGTGGCACATGCTTATAATCCCAGCTACTTAGGAGGCTGAGGCAGGAGAATAGCTGGAACATGGGAGACATAGGCTGCAGTGGTCTGAGATCCTGCCACTGTACTCCAGCCTGGGTGACAGATGTCTCAAAAGAAGAAGAAGAAGAGGAGGAAGAAGAAGAAGAAGAAGAAAAGAAGAAGAAGAAGAAGAAGAAGAAGAAGAAGAAGAAGAAGAAGAAGAAGAAGAAGAAGAAGAAGAAGAAAATATATATATGTAATATATTAGTTAATTGTATAATATATCTGCATTCTCTTAATTGAATAGACATCTTAAGATTTTCTTCTCTCTCTTATTGAGGTAAAATTCATGTAACACAAAATTAACTATTTTAACGTGTACAGTTGCTGACATTTAGTGCCTTGATCCAGCTCTAAAACTTTTAGGATATTTGCCTGAGCTGCTTAAAGCCCCATTGCAGATATTTCTGCTGTTCCCATGTATAGTCTCCTCCCACATTCACTTTGGGCTTGTCCTTGTGACCTGCTTTGGTGAAAAGGACAACAAAAAAAATTCAAACAGAAGCTTGGTAAGTGCTGGCATGTTGAGGCTTGCCCTCTTGAAATTCAGACTTCATGTTAAGAAGTCTTGGCTATTCTCCTGGAAAAGTTATGCAGAAAACAGAATCATCCTGGTCAAGAGTCCTGGAAAGCCATCTGTGACTTGCCAACCACAAAACAACTTGCCAATTGACTATTAATGCATGAGTAGCACTCATTTATTCTCACATGGAACTGAGATTAGTTCCCCAGCTAAGCGCTGGCTAAATACCAACACATAGCGTTGTGGGCAAATAAATAGTGGTTATTTTAAGCAAAAAAATTTTGAAACACTTAGTTTTGCAAGAAATAGATAATTCGAATCCTGCTTTTCAAATATTTTCTGCAGCTCTGCTGTCTATCCATCTAAATGCTGCCTCTAACCACAGACTTCTAATAGTGAAAACATCCTATGCTTTTTTTTTTTTACAGTAGAGTACAACACAAAAGGGAAGAGTAGAAAACAGATGAGTGCCTGAACTATAAATAGCTCTCAAAACATTAACTCAAAAAGCCCTTTATATAAAACTACCTTGAGCTCCAACTTGGTGCTAAGTTTCTTTTAAACAGGGGTCAGAAGAGTCTGGATTCTTTCTGGGTAAATTCTGACTTACTTTCGTCTTTCTAAGTCAATCTGCTGTCATTTGGGGAAGATTGGAAAGGATTCTACTTATTAAGTTATGCATACATATCTATCTGTGTTTCCTGTCTTCTCACATGTTATTAATGGGCATAACAGCAAGTTATTAGGCACATATGTTATGGTACATACTGTCCCTCTCATCTGCTTCATCAAAGTCTCCAGATACTGATGGTGTTCTCCCTTCACAAGTAGAATTAAGAACAGCAAAAAATTACCCTGACACTCCTTTCACACACAACATAATTTGTCATTTTTATAAAGTAACTGATATTTAAGGAATTAAATTTATCTTTTGTTGTCATTAGATTATTTTCTGTGCCTTTCCTTTCAATTTCACGTTAATATTAGGAAGTCTAATTTTTATGGTGGAGAAGTTTAAGGTGCCTTTTTTTAAGGCATAATCATATTAAAATAATGGGCTAGGCATTGTGAGAGATTAAAGAAAAGCATAACAGATTATCCCTAACTGATATAAAATTGAAGTCCAGTTAATAGAATGCTTTATGAATTTCATTTCATCTAAGATATAGGTAAGAAAATTAGTTATTGTTGGTATTTTAAGCCTCTTAACAGTGAAGCAATCATATTTTCCCTAAACATAAAACAAATAGCTTATATATTTTTATTATTATAAAAGTAATGTGTATTATTTCAGAAAAGGTAGAAAACAATGGAAAACAAATAAAAATGTTTACAAGTTACCTGTATTTTAGACTACTTACTTGTATCTTTTATATGTATAAATAAATCAATAGGTATAATGCACTCGAGGTAGACAGAGCCCAGGAGAGGCATCACAATGAGAGCAAAAGCAAAGACAAGGAGATTATCCAGACTAGAGTAAAAACCTGGTTTTATTTCTTACTATGTACTTACATTTATATTGTAGGCATTTACCTGTGAATTTAATAGGTTTTAAAATGTTAATTTTGGTAGCTGCATAGCATTTTATTTTGTGGATATAACATAAAATACTTACCATTCCTCTACGGTTACATCCCCTTTTCTCATTTTGTCATATATTCAATGTTTTAGTATCTCAGAAAGGTTTCAGTTTCTTAAATGGAAAAAGTTCCTTAATAAGTTTAGCCTATTACATATACTATTTTTAATGTCTTACATACTTTCTCTTCTTTTTGTGCCTCTCATCTCTACTGAGTTTACCAATTTAACTCCTGCCTGATAGCTAACAATTATGTAAGCAAAAGCACTGTTACAATTGGAAGCCCATCTGTGTCTAAATACTTAAAAGATGTATATCAAGCTAACAGATCTTACATAAAGTATGTTCTGCTTACTTACCCATGCAAATATACTTTCATAAATACAAACTTGAAAAAATATGATTTTTATGTTACTAAATATTGGCAACAAGTCAAGATTAAAAATGACTCAATTTAAGTAATATTGCCCATGTCTGGCCTTCTTTGATGTGCTGAAGATACTTGGATGAAACACGTCATTTATAAATTATTGATTTATAAAATTTATTTCCTTCATTTTGGCAAAATTACTAGTCATGTTGTTATAATAAATATTTTCACATAATTTGTATTCCAAACTATGCAACTGCTCTCTAATCTTTATAGTCTTATATATCATTTTCTGAATTTAAATTTGAATGTATTTATCTTTGCCAACATTATAATAGATGGAATTGTCAATCAAATTCTTAAAGCAATATCTAAATTGGAAAAAGAAATATAAATTTTAATATATACTTTTCTAATATCATGTATTTGCATATTATGAATTATCATTATAAAAATGGTGCAACATATTTTAACATTATCATATAAATCATTGTTATTTATAATCATGATAGTCATAATATGTTATAGCAAAATGTAGATCCATACATTTTTTTCTGAAGTCCTTCTTTCAAATATATTAATGCTAGAGTGTTAGGAAATACAGTAGCATCTTTTAAAAAGCAGTATTATGTTGGGGGTAGGGGTAGAGGAGGGGCAGCAGTGGGTGGGGAAGTTGGGGAGGGATAAAATGGGAAGAAATACCAGATATACGTGAGGAGGAAATGGAGGCAGCAAACCACCTTGCTATGTATGTACCTATGCAACAATCCTGCATGATCTGCACATGTACCCCAGAACTTAAAATACAATTAAAAAAGCAGTATTATGTTTCACAATAAGGCATCTCTAATTAAGACCATCTTGATCTATAATGAGTAGAAAACAGATCATAGAAAGTAGTTCATAAGTTTTGTAAGTTAAACTTTTCCTTTAGACAAACATTTTGCTTCTGAGTTGTATTTTACTGGATTGCCACATTTTCTTTTTCTTTTTTTTTTTTTAGCTAATATCACATGAAGTTTCTTTTAATAGAAAAATATGGCCGGGCATGGTGGCTCATGCCTGTAATCTCAGCATTTTGGGAGGCTGAGGCAGGCTGATCATAAGGTCAAGAGCTTGACACCAGACTGGCCAATATGGTGAAACCCTGTCTCTATTAAAAATACACACTCACAAAATTAGCCAGGCATTGTGGTGCATGCCTGTAGTCCAAGCTACTCTGGATGCTGAGGCAGAAGAATCACTTGAATGCAGGAGGCAGAGGTTGCAGTGAGCTGAGATCATGCCACTACTGCACTTCAGCCTGGGTGACAGAGCAAGACTCCATCCCTCTCCCGCTAAAAAAAAGAAAAAAGAAAAACATGAATCTTCTACATCCTTTAAAAAGTAAAACGGCCAAACTTAGATTTATCTAGTTTTTTAAAGAATGTATTAACATTATTATTAGCAGAAAAATTTCTTATACTATGTAGCTAGCGAAATACTCAAATTTATTTTTTTGTTAGACCATCTTTGTTTGTGTGGGATTTTTTTTTTCACAGCTCTTCTGATATATCTTATCTTGGCTAAATGAAATCTAATTGGTTTAGCAGCATGCAGTTGTATTTTCATGTGTTTGAGAGGGGGAGTTGAGTTAAAATTTGACATGTGTCTTATCAAGATATTTTTGGTGATCTGCTGCATAGCATGTTGACAATAGGTACAATAATGTATTTTATATTTCAAAATTGCTGAAAGAGTGGATTTTAAATGTTCTTACCACAAACAAATGGTAAACATTTGGGGCGATGGATGTGTTAATTAGCCTGAATTGACCATTCCACAATAGATACACATATCAAGACATCACATTCTACCTTATAAATATATAAGATTATTATGTCAATTTAAAATAAAATTTAAAAATTTTTATCTAGGCAAGAGTTGGAAAATATAAGATATTATTCCTAATTGTTCCATATAATGTCATCAATCTCAGTGTGTTTGAGGCCATTTCTTCCAGTTACACGTATCATGATTGGCTAAGGAATGCTCATAGATTTTTCAGCCAGACTCTGTCTTATATACTTTTCCTTCACCATCAATGTTAGCAGTGTTACCATAGACTTGTCCTCAGTATCATAAATCAGTTCACAATTGAAGATTTTTTGTGTTTGTTACTTTGTAAGTAACAACTTAAGTGTAATTTTTACAGCTGATCTAAAACCAATAAACTTATTTTTCTAATTTTCCAACAATACTAGTAATAAATATAAGTGTTCAGCATAATTTTTGTCTTTTATTATTATTATCACTTTAGATTTTTAAACATATTATGGATATTTTATTAAGCACATTATGTATTTTATTCTGAGTTTTTATTCCATTAATCTTATTTTGAAGTTACCATTTTGGTTGTAATTTGTTTAATTATTTTTAAAATTTATTTTCATATTTCATTATTCTACAATTAAAATTTGAAATCATTTCTCTTACATCTAGAAAATGACCATTATCTTTTATAAAAATTATGAAGTTAGTGTTACAGGAAACATCTTATCTAAAATATGTTTTTAACAATAAAAACCCTTTAAGAATATTACAAAATATTTGATATCAGTGATTACTTTTGTGTTAAAAAACTATTGATTTGCTTTCTATTCACTTTTTTTGTCAGTTTTAATAAATGCATGTGTCCTTTTTGGTTGAAAATTATTTTTTAAAGTGAAAAATTAAGTATTTATTTATATGAAATTGTAGAAACAGCATATGATCTGGGAGAGGCACAGGCCACCTATGACCCTGAACTGGCATAAGCATGTTAGAAAATGAATGAATGAATACAAATTATTATAAAATCAAAATTTGTAAAGTACATGATAATCATACAAATGAACAAAGTGCTTAGCAATCCCATTCTATTTGTGATTCTCGGTTTTTGAACTGTGTGGTGGTAAGAAGTGCTCTTCACAATTTTCACTTTGCAAATATTTATCCCTTGATTTAAGCTACCATCACTATAACAACCATCAATCACAGATTTACCAAAAATTGGATAAATAATTTTCTTACTTTTAGAAATTAATCTTTCTTAAATGTCTGTATAGCTTACATTTATTTAAATGTTTTCTATTAGAAGTGTTTTAGGTCTTTATTTAGAAATTTGGTGCTGTTTTAATGACCAAAAAAATGCCATAGAAACTTTGCTCTTGTTTATATCAATTAGCTTATGGTAAAACTGATTTCATTATACAATGTTTTGCTTAAAGTTGTGAATGAAAACGTATCTGAGACAAGTTTCAACCAGTTTAGTTTTTTTTTTTTTTTTTTTGCCAAGGTTAAAGATGCACCTGTGACACAGCATCAGCAAGTCCTGATGACATGTGCCCAAGGTAGTTGGATTTTTGTACATTTTAAGGAGATGTAAGACATCAGTCAATACCAGTAAAATGTACATTGGTTGAGTTTGGAAAGGCAGGACAACCTGAAATAGTGAGTTAGGGGCTTCCAGGTAGATTTAAAGATTTTCTGATTGGCAATTGGTTGAAAGAGTTACTATGTAGAGAGCTGGAATCAGTAGAAAGGAATGTCTAGGTTATAATAAGGGATTGTGGAAACCAAGGTTTCATCATGCGGACAAAGCCTCCAGGTAGCAGGCTTCAGAGAGAATATATTGTAGATGTTTCTTATCAGACTTAGAGAGTCTGAATCTGTTCTATCCATCTTAAGCTCTGTGTTGATGTTAATGGTAATGAGGCAGGTCTGGCCCCTACTTCCCATCATGGCCTGAACTAGTTTTTCAGTTAACTTTTGAATGCCCTTGGCCAAGAGGAGAAGTCCATTCAGATAGTTTTGGGACTTAGAATTGTATTTTTTGTTTACACAGTCACAATTTCCAAGAAACCATGGATGATGTTAAGCCAGGACTTACTGTATACACAAGTGAAGAACTGGCTCATGTGATTGTGGTGGTTGAGAAGTCCCACAAACTGATCTGCTGTCTGTAGGCTGGAGACCCAGAAGAGCAGGTGGCATAATTCCATCTGAGTTTGATGGCCTGAGAATCAGGAAAGTCAAAGATAAAAATTTAAATGTTTTCTTTTCTGAGGAAGAAAGGAGAAGATGAAATACTTTAGCTCAATCAGTGAGGCAGAACCAAAAAAAGTCAGATTTCTCTTTTCTCTGTCCTTTGTTTTATTAAGGCTCAGAGCAGATTTGACAATGTCCAATCACCATAAAAATGCTAATCTTATCCATGAACCCTCACAGACACACCCAGAAACCCTCATTAACATATGCGGAAACAATGTTTAACCTGCGTACTTATCGATCCACTAAAGTAGGCACATAAAATTAACATTCTCAGGTATGCTCCTTCCTTTTAAAGGTAAAACTAAGACTATTTTTTTTTAATTTCTTACTTGAAATCATCCACAAAATTTATTTTCTTTCTAATAGTTTCAGGAGAGTGAATTTCATGCTTGTTAGGACAAACTTAGCACAATGGCTAAAGGTATCAGCCTTGAAGTCATCAAATAATCAATTTCTAATTTGAGCTCTTTTACTTACTTTCAATATGACCTGGAGTAAGCTATTTAAATTATATTTAGTTTCCTTATTTGTAAATCAATTTGAAAATACTCTGGAAATATTCATTGAATAAATAATTTTTAAGCTCCAATGAGAAGTGAGCTATCATTTTAGATTCATGCAGCACTAAAAGATTAGTAGCACTCAAAAGATTGACTAGGAAGAATTTGTTATGTTTAAAATAGCAACCCACCAGATTTTGAAAACATAGATGTTGTATTAGTCTGTTCTCACACTGCTAATAAAGACATATTTGAGACTGGGTAATTGAAAAGAAAGAGATTTAATTGATTCACAGTTCTACATGGCTGGGGAGGGCTAACAATCATGGTGGAAGACATGTTAAAAGGCAAGTCATGTCTTATGTGGCAGCAGGCAAGATAACTCATGCAGGGGAACTCCCATTTATAAAACAATCAGATCTCGTGAGACTTATTCACTGCTAGAAGAACAGTGTGGGGAAAATCACCTCCATGATTAAATTATCTTTTCATATGGCCATGACCTTGACATGTGGGGTTATTACAATTCAAGATGAGATTTGGGTGGTGACACACAGACAAAACATATCATTCCACCCAGACCCTCCCAAATCTCATGTCTTCACATTTCAAAACATGCCTTCCCTTTCAGTTAACTTAAGCATTAACTCAAAAGTCCATAGGAGACAAAGGAAGTCCCTTCTGCCTATGAGCCTGTAAAATCAAAACCAAGTTAGTTACTTTCTAAATACAATGGGGATACAGGCATTGAGTAAATACAGGCATTCCAAATGGAAGAAATTTGACAAAACAAAGATACTGCTGGCCCCATGGAAGTCTAAAATCAAGAGGGGCAGTCAATTCTTAAAGCTCCAAAATGATCTCTTTTTACTCCATGTCTTACATCCAGGTCACGCTGCTAAAAGACGTGGGCTCCCATGGCCTTGGGAAACTCTGCTTCTGTGGCTTTGCAAGGTATAGCCCCACTCCCAGCTACTTTCATGGGCTAGTGTTGAGTGTCTGCAGCTTTTCCAGGTGTATGGTGCAAGCTGTCAGTGGATCTACCATTTGGGAGTCTGGAAAATGATGGCCCTTTCTCATAGCTCCACTAGGCATCACACCAGTTGGGATTCTCTGTGGGAGCTCTGACTCCACATTTGACTTTATTGGTGCTCTAGTGGGGGTTCTCCACTTCTGCAGCAAACTTCTGTCTAAACATCCAGGCATTTCCACATATCCTCTGACATCCAGGCAGAGGTTTTCAAACCTTAATTCTTAACTTATGTGCATGCACAGGCCTAAAATCATGTGGAAGCTGCTAAGGCTTGAGGCTTGCACCCCCTGAAGCAATGGCCTGATCTTTATATTGGCCCCTTTTAGCCATGATTGGGATTCAGTCACCAAGTTCTAAGACTACACAAAGCAGCAAGGCCCTGAGCCCAGCCTATGAAACCATTTTTTCCACCTAGGCCTCCAGGCCTGTGATGGGTGGGGCTGCCTTGAAGACTTCTGACATGCCTTGGAGACATTTTCCTCATTGTCATGGATATTAACCTTTGACTCCTTGTTACTTGTGGAAATTTCTGGAGCCATCTTGAATTTCTCCACAGTAAATGGGGTTTTCTTTTCTATTGCATTAGGCTACAAATTTTGCAAACTTTTATGCTCTACTTCCTCTTGAGTGCTTCATCACTTAGAAATGTATACCCTCAGATACTCAAAATTATCTGTCTCCAGTTCGAAGTTCTACAAATTTCTAGGGCAGGGGCAAAATGCCACCAGTCCAGTTTCAAAGAAGTTCCTCCTCTTCACCTGAGACAAACTCAACCTGTACCTTTTTGTCCATATAGCTACCAGCATTTTGGTCAAAGCCATTCAACAAGTCTCTAGAAAGTTCCAAACTTTTACACATTTTCCTGTCTTCTTCTAAGCCCTCCAAACTGTTCCAATCTCTTCCTGTTACCCAGTTCCAAGGCGCTTCCATATTTTTGGTCTACAGCACAACCCCACTCCTGGTACCAGTTTACTATATTAGTTCTCATGCTACTAATAAAGACATAGACAAGACTGGGCAATTTATAAAGGAAAGAGGTTTAATTGACTCACAGTTCTACATGGCTGAGGAGGCATTACAATCATTATGGAAGACAAATGAGGACCAAAGTCATGTCTTACATGGTGGCAGGCAGGATAATTTGTGGAGTGGAACTCTCATTTATAAAGCCATTAGATCTTGTGAAGCTTCTTCACTACCATGAGAATGGTATGATGGTAACCACCCCCTTGATTCAGTTGTATCCACCTGACTCCAACCTTGATACATGGATATTATTACAATTCAAGGTGAGATTTCAGTAGGGACACAGCCAAACCATATCATCTGTTACCCAGGCTGGAGTGCAGTGCCACAATCTCAGCTCACTGTAACCTCCGCCTCCTGGGTTTGAGCAATTCTCTTGCTTCAGCCTCTTGAGTAGCTGGGATTATAGGCACATGCCACCACACCTGGCAAATGTTTTGTATTATAGTAGAGATGGGTTTCACTGTGTTGCCCAGGCTGGTCTTGAACTTCTGAGCTCAGGCAGTCTGCCCACCTCAGCCTCCCAAAATACTGGGATTACAGGTGTCAGTCACTGTGCCCTGCCTTTCTTTCCTTTTTAACTCGACAATTAATATTAAACAATAGCATGGTCTCCAAAACATTTGACATTTAAGATAAGTTTGACTAACTCCAAATTATTCAAACTGTTTGGATGAGCATTAAAATACTATTTGATTTGGACTGACTATAAAGAATTTATTACATTTAAAATAGCAATCCACAAGATCTTGAAAACACAGATGTTGAGTATTTTATCTAAAAAGGAACTGTGATCAAACATTTACATTTTGTTTGATTATTATGTTACATTCTTATGTGAAGAGAACTTCTGTATACATAGGCACTGGGAGTAGATATAGTTCTCAGAGGCAGAAGAAGAATGTAAAACCAGAATAAATAAAGCAAACCAAAATATTGGGTTCAAGCTAGGTGCAGTGGTGTGCACCTGTAGTCTTGCCTCCTCAAAGGTTTAGACAGAAGGATTCTTTGAGCCAAGGAGTTTGAGGTTATAATATGCTATTATTGCATCTGTGAATAGCCAGTGTACTCCAGCCTGGGCAACATAACAAAAACCCCATCTCTAAAATATGTGTGTGTGTGTGTGTGTGTGTGTATGTATGTAAATATGCATGCATATATACAGACATGTATATATATACACTCACATTGTATATATTAGGAATCAATATTTTAGTAAACTGTGCAAATATAAGAAGGACACAGAATTCAGAGAACCCTACAAATCAAATTGCAAATCAAATTGCAGGAACTAGATAATATGTAGAAGTCAATGAACTTGTCATTAATTCAAAAGCCAAGGAAAAGGTTAATATGCCTTCCCTTGGGCAATGGATAGACTGAGAAAGAGCTGCTTCTCTTTTTCCTTGCAGGTGCAAGAACCAGAGGCTCTCGCCCAGGGGTCAGAGATAAAAATAAGAGAGAAGTTTATAGTAGATAGTTGCCTGGAAATAACAGTAGACATACTTCACAAGAAAAATTATAAGTGAGTCCTATATTTTTTAAATTCATTTTTGACGTCATAGCACCATCACACCAAGCTTTTCTTCTTAAAAATAGCCTCCATGAAATTTGCTGTTATGACAAATTTCATTAAGGATTTTATCAAACCAGTTAAAGTGAAACCCCTTTACTTTGTTAAACATTTCAAGTTGAATAAGGGTAGCAGCAACTGAAGAAGTTTTTTAGGTACTCAGTGCTATAAGACAGTTTTATATACCAATGATTCTGGAATATTTTTTTTCTTTCATTTGTATTTAATCTACCTCTTCACAGATCTATTTGAATTATAGAAAAAATAAAATGAATTCATTCTCAAAAAGTGCAAGAAGGTAATTTTAGAGCTTTTAGAACTCACTGCCCCTGTTGTTATCCCCCCACACCCCATGAGTTGTATGTTTACTTTCTCTTAATGGATAGATTTAATAAGAAATATGAAACTGTGTCCCTTTATAGAACAATTAAGTTATACCAATATGTTTATTGACTTTGTTGATAGACAACTATCCAAGGCCTCCCACTCTGACCCTGGCATATTTACTGACACCCTTGGATATAAAATGTCGAAAAATTGATTCATTTACTTTTAACACAAAGATTACCCATTTGATGGAGTACGTAAAGATTAAATGACAGCCAAGTTGGCTTCTTTACATTTCCATCTTGGTCCATTGATTTGCTGGCTTTTTCTTTTTGTCTAAATCTCATTATTTCAGAACTTTAATTGATTCTTTTGAAGTTGTTGCTTTATCAACAAGGGTCTTGGATGAATTTTATTTCAAAAAATTATTGCAGTTTGGACAGCCATATGCTGCCACTTGTTTATTACATGGAAAAAGAATAATGTGGGAAAGTCAAATTATGGGCAGATTGTATTGGGAAGAGCTAGAAACCAGAAAACCAGAAATCAATCAACTGTTATAAATAGTTAGAGAAACTTGAATAAATCATTTAACCTCCCTGAGTCTCAGCTTTCTTAATTATAAGAGGAGTGAATTTGTACTAGATAACACTTGGACCCTTCTGGGTAGAAATTAATTTTTCTAAAAACAAAAAGAAATTATTTTTTCTATTTACCATTATTCATTTCCAAGTCTCTTTAATCAATAGTTTCCTTGAGAATAGAGACAAAGAAAAAGGCATTTATTTTAGGTAGGATTTTTGGGTTGTTTGCTTGTTTTCCATACTTATTCTTGTATAATGCTCTAAACAAACAATTTAATTCTCAACAGGTGAATAGCAAGGGAAACAGAGAAGTAAAACTGTGAATAATTATTTAATTGGACAATATAAATTTATTATAAGACAATTGTTCTCTTTCTAGACTCAACTGTTTATTCTAAAACAAACAGTGTAAAATTCATTTATAATACTTTTATTGAATAAAAGTTTTATTTTTATAATTGGAAAGCCATCTGTAAAATTTTGAAAAGAAAATATTCACACTGAAATTTCTTTATTTTGTCTCAGTGCTGTGCAATATATTCATTGTCTCTGTCTTCCAAATTACATCACATTTGATATTAAAATGTTATTTATTTAAGCTGCATTTGATAGCATATGCTAGATTTTATTTTTAACCTTTTGATGCTGTTTGGGAAGAATATATTGTTTTTATTTATTTGCAAGTCACTTACTGTGGTTGTTAAAGTGAAAATATAATAAAAGGGCTATTTATATTTATTTACTATATTCAAGTTTAATATGTCTCACTTTCAAGGTAGTTCATAACTCTTTACATGAGATTTGAAAACTTACATACAACGCCATCTGTGATTTGGATGTTTAATAAACATGACAGAGACAAAACAGGAATCAAGAAATTACAACTACACATATTTTATCCAAATGCTATCATAGCAATTACTTTGGAAGAGCTATACTGGTTGAACTTTAGATGAAAAGATATGCTCATGTTGCTATTCCTGCTCTAGTCCCTGTCTAATCCCAGGGTCATTAAACAGGATTGTGTCTTTGTCCCCCATTTATGCAACCCAGGAACAGGAACCATTTTAAGTCTCATAAATGCACATGATCTTTCTTACCTCAGGATCTCTCTCCCTGTTTTATTATCTTCTTGAATGCATTTTCTACCCATTTTTTGCCTGACCAATTTCTTCTTATGCTTATATAAGTTCCTCTCAGTGATCATTTCCACAAAGTACTTTTGATTCTTCTCTCATTGGTCTTGAGACACTTCCCTTGATAACAATCTCAATATTATCTTGGGTAACTTTCTTTATGATGAAGTGAAGAGTTGTAATTAAGAGTTTAATAGCTGTTTTTCTGCTTAACATAAGCTTTAAAGGGGCAGGGACTCTGTCTTGTTTTCTCTCCATTTTCAATACCTAATACAGTGTCAACATCTTATACAGAATAGGCATGCAATAAATATTTACTAAATGAATAAATGCAATGCAATTTTAACTTCCTACCATATTAAAAAATTATGATCCCATGTTTTTAAACCTACAGATTTAAATAGGTGATTCTATTTCATTGGGAAAAAACCCACTATTATCTAGAAGTTTTTATGTATATGTTTTATTTAAATACAAGTTGTTTTTTTTTGGGGGGGGTAGGGCCTTATTAATTTATTTGTAATTCACAGACATATTTAAACATTTTATTTTTTAATAATATTAAATCAGATATATTACTATTCCTTCAAATAAATTTTTCATTTTCTGAATATCATACTAATATAGGTACAGACAATAAATAATTTATTTCAGTTATCTATTTCATAATTTTCATTAAATTAAATAATTTCTATGTCATTTTAATTATTAAACTTAGTGCCTGTTAGCTAAGTTAGGGGCTCTATTAAAGTTAGGAGTCCAGCCAGGCATGGTCGTGGTGGCTCAAGCCTATAATCACAACACTCTGGGAGGCACAGGCAGGAGGATCGCTTGAGACCAGGCATTCAAGACCAGCCAGGGCATCATAGTGAGGCCACATATCTACAAAAAGAAAAATAAGAAGGTTAGCCAGTTATGGAAGTGCTTACCTGGAACCTTAGCTATCCAGTAGGCTAAGGTGGGAAGATCACTCGAGCCCAAGAGTTTGAGGTTATAGTGACCTAGAGCTGCATTGCCTCCATGCAGGAAGACCCTATCTGTAAAGTGATAATGATGATGATAAAAATAAAGTTAGAGGCCCATTGGTCCCCATTTTTCATATTTCTGTTTTATTATACCTTTACTTCTAAGGACTTACTAACACCAACACATGCTTTAAACTCTAAATAAAAACATCACTAAGAGAGAACTTCTCTAAAAAGAATGCTCAACTTCAAACACAATGAATTAGCACCTACTTGGAGCCACTTGTGTTTTCTAAAGATATATACAGAATTTTTCAAATTTATTAGTTATAGTGTTATAGCCAGCAGAGTTAAAATAAAAGGGGCAAAAGAGGAACATAACAGCTTATTAGCCTATTAGCAGCACAATTAAACATGATTTTATAATAACCATGTATGTGAGACGGGCTATAAAGGGACAATAGTATCTTAAAACTAGAGGTCTGCTTAGAGGCCATCTAATCCCAACCTGATGAAGGATGCTTTCTGCACAATTATCTCTCATCTCATAAGTACTGGAACAATTGTAAGGATAAGTTTCCCAGCACCTTGGGAGGTCGAGGCAGGTGGATCACTTGATGTCGTGAGTTCGAGACCAGCCTGACCAACATGGAGAAACCTCATCTCTACTAAAAATACAAAATTAGCTGGAGTGGTGGTGCATGCCTGTAATCCCAGCTACTTGGAAGGCTGAGGCAGGAGAATTGCTTGAACCCAGGAGGTGGAGTTTTTGGTGAGCCAAGATCACACCATTGCACTCCAGCCTGGGCAACAAGAGCACAAATCCATCTCAAATACAAACAAACAAACAAACAAACAAACAAACAAACAAACAAACAAAAAGCATAAGTTTTTCATTATCTTTTTAGCATTTCTTTACATTTTTGAACATCCAATATTATTAGAAAATTTTCTTTCACATTGACACAGAATATGTGATGTTATAACTTCCACACATCCTTACCTGTTTGTTTTCGATTCAAACAAAAAACAATACATTTAGTCTATATTTATATTGAACATCTTGAAAGCACATCTTTACTCTTGCAACAATATTGATGTTGGTAGTTTTGAGATCTCCTCTGAAGTTTGACTTAGTACTCCAGAGCGTAGTTTAGACTGAGGCCTAATCTCATTGGTAAAACTTATGTTTAATCTTCAGTTTCTCTTTGTCTTGTTCTTTAGTTTGTTCTTATCTAAGTTTAGCATATTCTTTCATATTTGAAGAGTTTTCTCTCTCTATCTCTCTCTCCCCCCCACTTTTTTTTTTTTTGGACACAAGCTGGAGTGTAGGGGTCAATGTCACTCTGTTGCCGAGGCTGGAATGCAGTGGTACGATATCAGATCACTGTAACCTCTGCCTTCCAAGTTCAAGCAATTCTCCTGCCTTCATCTTGCAACTAGCTAGTATTACAGGCACCTGCCACAGACACTGGCTAATTTTTGTATTTTTATTAGAGATAGGATTTCACAAAGTTGGCCAGGCTGGTCTCAAACTCCTGACCTCAAGTGACACACCCTCCTCGGCCTCCCAAAGTGCTAGGATTACAGAAGTGAGTCACCAGTCCAGCTCATCTGAAGAGTATTCTCTTTGATAAAGACAGAAGCATAATAGAAGAATAGGAGAGATATTACAATGACATTCATTCTTATTGTGATAGCCGTGGCTGGTTGATGTTCTGGAATGAAAAAATATATGGATAAGTCCAGTCTTCTTCCATGCTCAAAGTAAAATAAAAAAAAAATTCTTTATGTGACCTTATTATTAAAAATCAATCTAAATTTATTCAGAAATCACCTTTGATACTAGTGATAGTCTTACAAACCCAGGCCAAATTTTAAATTTCTTCTTGATTGTACGTTATACTGTAAACTGACATAGACAATTTGGGCATGCACAACTCTTAGACTCTTTTTTGGTAAATATAACTAGTTTCCAAAATTACAGTTAGGGAAGGCTACTGTTGTCACCCTGATGAAACTCTGGCACATGTTTTGCTGCTAACTGGCAGGTGAACGTGAATGATTATATAACTTTTGTGATCTGAATGGCTTCTGATGCTCTGTCCCTTTAGTATTTCAATAGCATGTGTCATGAAATGTAACATTTTTTTTTTTTGCAATAGGATTTGGCTGTGCACACTTAGATAGCAAACAATCTTCTGAATCAGTATATGGATATCAGTGCACTTAAAAATCAAGGATAATATAAATATAAATAAGGGAAACTATGTTTCTCACTGTTGGAGTGGGAAATTTCAAGTTAACAATGGGGAAGGGTAGAATGACCCATGTGGTACTGAACTAGCATTAGCAACATTCGTATGAGCTAATGTTTTAACCTAATATAGACAATGATAATAGATACATAGATAATTATAGAAATGTCTGTTTACACAGATTATATACATTTATTTCCTGATTCTGTCTGCTCATAAGATCTGGAAGCAATGACACTTCAATAGCAATGAGAACAGTTAATAATTACATCTTGGTTTTTAATGTTATTCTTCAATAAAAGGAACAAGTGTTTCTTGGAGAAATGATTAATTCTAGTACTGGAGCATGAAATATACAAGGTGTGCATGGATCATTTTTAGAGCCAAAAAAAGGAAGTGCTCATAAAAGAAAAGAATGGGGTATGTCAAGGAGATGTAGGTGACAATTGAAAGAGCTTTCAGTAGCCAAAGTTGGAGCAATTTGGGCAACAAAATAATACAGCAATATAATATAACCCAAAGTATAAAATATCTATGAATCCATGGCAATATAAATAGCTGATTAAACGAAATAACTAAATAGGAAAGCGTATATGTGTATACACTTACCAGACTTTTATATATTATTTATTCAAGAGAAGGAAAATTCCAACCATTTCTTTTTGTAGAACCATTTCATTTCTTTTTACTAGTCGATCAGCAAATTTCGAAAGACACATTTTACCAATAACATTTTTATTAATTATCAAAATGTTAAAGTACTTGTTGAAGTTATCTCTAGAGAAATACCCTTGGAGTAGGTATTTACAATTATGTTTATTAAATGTCCCTTAAGTATGAATTATAGCTGTAGAAAACACACACACACACACACACACACACACACACACACACACAGAGTCTATGTTGAAGTATTTTAAATTATTGATATTGTAATGCTCTTTTTTCCACTTTTTTTAACTTGCCTTTTTTATATATGACTTTTCCATAGAGCTTTCTGTTCAGCCCTGTGTATTTCTTTAGGCACATTTCTCTTGTTATATTAGATGCAGTTACTCATGATTTTCAGTCAGGACTTCATTGTGGAGACCTTCCTAACTGGTTTTCTGTCTTTCTCCTTCTGAATGCTGACTTTTGCCCACATTAGTCACTTTGCTGTCATTAACTACAAGAAAACAAGGTGTCTCTGACTGAAATTTCCTGTAATTACTTCTTTTTCAACTGGAACTTGCTGTCACATTTATGTTATGCCCAGAGAAGCAGCTGTGTCTGTTACATTTTAACATTTTTTTCAGATATAATTTTCAGCCTGTCAACTTTTTCAGATGTTTAATATTTATCCAAATGAAAAATATTCTTCTAGAAATTCTTTCATCAGAATTTTTGAGATACATATATATGATAAACACAAACAAGATAACATTCTCTGCTACCAAAAGTGGGATGCAACAGATAAACAGTAATTATACTGTGTAAAAACCTTTAGGATAAAGGTGTGCACAGGTGTTTGTTAAAACCCATTGAAGGAGTTTCTAAACCAGCCTTTTTGGGGGTGTTTGGTTAGAGAAGGTTTCCTAGAGGAGTTCCATCAGAAATGAATCCTAAAAAACAAAGATGATGTATAGGGATGCAAAATGAAAGAAAACAGGGAGAGCTGAAGCTCAGTGTTGAGAAAGAGAAGTTCATGTTCTTGGGATGGAGGTAGCACAGGAGATGAAGGTGGAGGTAATTGAGGAGCAACAAAATATGAGACTGCAACAGTAAGCAGAGAATATATCACAATGGGTTTTCTGTGTCATGCTACAGAGTTTGAATATTTGGCATAATCAGGTTTGTGTATTAAAAAGATCATTTCAGGAATAATAAAGAGACAAGATTGAAAAGACCATAATTAGAATCTGGCAGAACACAGCTGCTACTGCTAAGATTTAGCTGAAAAATTATGAGGTAATGAATTAAGACAGTGGAAATATGAATAGAGAAGACATAAATCTCCAGCACCACTCATAGTACCTATCAAAATCAACATTTCATAAATGTACTTGAATAAATGAATCAACAGATAAAATTAAGAAATGTAGGCTAGGATTTGAAGGGGTGTCCAGCTTATGCAGCAGAATTGATAACTATAATGATGAGAGTTAGCATGAGAAAAACTTTGACTCAAAGACAGGCAGGAATTGGAAATCCAGATGGCAAGAGACTTAAAAGAGGCAGATTTCAAGTGAAGGACTATCTTACCATTATCATATTGTTAGTATTCCAGAAATAATTTTTAAGACACAAATCTTATATTTTTAACATCTTATTGGACCATTCATAATATATTGCTAAAACAATGTAAATTTTATATTCTCTGTTATCTCCACCAAAATTGGGTATATCTTCTAGTTTATGAATTTTAACATAAACATTGTATTGCTGCTTAACATATAGTACCCTTCTGCTCTCTGTCTAACCTTTCTCTCTCTAGCTCTTTTCCTTTCATACTTAAACCCATGTACATTTACCATACGATCTATGGTCTATCCTGACAGTAACTCGTGGTATTTTAACCTGTGCCTGTATCTTCTAACCTGTTGGGATTATTGGGAAAGAAGAACCAGATTATTTGTTCAACTCTATCCCCATTTTTTGAGCTGCCAAGCCAGTTATGGCATTTTGCAATGTTTGAAGGTGTAGGTCAACACAGCCTGGAAACACCTGTGCTCAGTAAGTACTACTCCACGCCTGTGTTCCCACGCATGTCTCACAGAAAGGCAAATTCACACAGAAAAATCTTCAAGGAACCCTAGTCTCATCCCTGGTTGGTAGGAGGATCCATTTATAGATTGGTAAGCAACTCATCATGTTAAGTCTCTCCACACTCAGCAGACATATTGAAAAGGAACATTATGAAGATAAGTTCTTAGATTTCCCATTACAAAATGCACTTCAGGCTCTCTGGCTTTACATCTGCTCTTCTATTTTTTTTTAACCTTACTGATTTGGCTCAATCCAAGATTTTGTTTTCTGATTTAAAACTGGTCTTCTCCATCCTCCTTAGTTATGACCCAAACAGTTCCATTTCGAATATCTCTGGCTTAATAATACATATACATGGATTAAATACACATTAACATGGATTAAAAATATATAACAGATAGATTAATTTTACCTCTCTTAGGCTAGCTTACATTTCTCCAGCTATCTGCTGGAGGATATTGCAGGACAGAAGTATCATGGAGTGATGAAGGGAGAGGTCCTTTACTAACAGGGACTGTTACAAATTCCATCCAGATGCCAATGATTTTCTGAAGAGGAATAAGCAGATGAAATAAAAAGACCTATTCTTATAGGAATCAGTCCACTCAAATTTTATTTTAATTACCCATATTTGAATAATATATTTGATGTTAATATTAGCCAATCATAGATTAATTTGAAAATGATATTTTCAATCATATAATTATTGCCTCATTAACATAACCTGATCTGTATAGCTTACATTTTTTTAACATCCCCATTTATAGATAGGAAAATGATTCCTATGGTGATATCAACTTGATTACATTTGTTCAACATTTATGTGGTTTAGACTTCCCAAATTGAGAATTTATTATGAATCCAAGTTTCCAAATCACATAGAGTACTTTATGAAGATACTTCAGACTACAAAACCCTAAAATCATAAGTGGATTATAAATTTACTCTTAGCATTGTAAAGCAACAAAGCATAATGATTAAAAACAGCCTGGAACCAAATTGCCTGGTTAGTTCTCAAGATTGCTACCTGCTAGCTGTTTGTCTGTGTGAAAGTTACCTAAACCCTCTGTGTCTAATATTCTTTATCTATAAATTAGGAGTAATTGTAGTATCTTTCTTACAGGGTTGTGGTAAATATAAAATGAGTTACAACTATGAAAAATCAAAGAACTGATGCATAGACAATTATGTTGATAATGTGTTTGTTAAATAATGTTTTAAATGTTCTGTCAGTGAAGTGTTGCATGAAATTAAGAATTTTAGATGTTATATTATATAATTTACTTAAACTTGGACTAACACCTTAGTTTTCTAAGATTCTCAGAGGCACCAAAACAAGGCATTTTAATAGAATATGAATTCTAATGTTATTTTCTTTCTAAAGATATCAAATTTATGTCTTAATTATAATGAGTCAGTCTAATATTACATTGTTGGTCTAAAAATGTATTATGAATTTTTCAAGAACAAAATATTGATTATATGGTCAGTAAAATCAATAAATCTGGCATTTCACATTCATAAATCTTGATTTATAGTGATTATTACTGGTATTGTTCAATTTCCTATGTACTATCTTATCAACAAATAGTATGACTCCTGAAGGTCAAAATGGAAATAAAAAATATTTTGTGCATCTGCTAGTTTAGTGTATTTCAAATGGGAAACTGGTTGGCAATTGCCTCATTGAAAATTTAATTTTCCTTTCATATCTTTCATCCTCTGTGGTTATATAAATGACTATATTTGCAATCATGCTTTTCCACAGATAAAAGCCCTGTGCGTTCAGTCATTGGTTGAACTTTAAAAATAAATACTGATAGAAGAATTCTTTATATCACATTTTCCTCATTTACTCATTCTAGTTAAAGCCAAATTCTTTATGGTATTTTAAACTTTATATTCTCGATTAAATTCTTTTATATTGCTGCTATTCAACTTCATTGCTACACTAATTTTCTTTCTTTCTTTTTTTTAACCATGGTAGAAGAACTATATAGAAAATAAACAAAAATGAGCTGGGTTTTTCTGGGGAAGCAAAGTTTGTAATTTTAAAGTATCTATTAAATGAACATTCTTGATCAAAATACATTTTTTTATTCTACATAACAGTTAAACCAGACAAACTCTTGCTTTTCTGGAATTATTATCACACAAAAGAGATAAAGTATTGAAAAGCAGTATGCAGATTTCTTAAAGAACTAAAAGCAGTTCTACCATTTGATACAGTAGTCCCACTACTAGGTATTTGCACAAAGGAAAATAACTCATTATATCAAAAAGACACATATATATGCATATTTATCACAGCACAATTCACAATTGCCAAGATATGGAATCAACCTACATGCCCATCAACTGATGAGTGAATAAAAAAAATGTGGCACATGTGTGTGTGTGTATATTGTATATGTGCATAAATATGTGTGTATCCATATATATTAAACACTACTTAACCATATAAAAGAATGAAATAATGTTTTTAGCTACATGTTAGGTGGAACCAAGGTCATTAACCTAAGTGAAGTAATTCAGGAATGAAAAAACAAATACCACGTATTCTCACTTATAAGTGGAAACTAAGCTGTGGGTATGCAGAGGCATACAGAGTGGCAAAATGGACATTGATAACTCAGAAAGGAGGAGAATGGTAAGGTGGTGAAGGATGAAATATTACCTATTGGGTACAATGTACACTATGTGATTGACAGGTACATTAAAAACCCAGACTTTACTGCTATACAATTCATCCATGTAATAAGAAACCACTTATTATTGTTTTTTTTTTTTTTTCAGACAGGGTCTCACTGTTGTCAAGGGTAGCATACAGTGATGCAACGATGGCTCACTGCAGCCTCAACCTCCTAGGTTCAAGCAATCCTTCTGCCTTAGCCTCCCAAGTAGCTGGAGCTACAGGCAGATGCCACCAGGCTCACAGAATTTTTTAATTTTTTTGTACAGATGGGAACTTGCTATTTTGCCAGAGCTGGTCTTGAACTCCTGGGCTTAGTTGATCCTTCTCCCAAAGTGTAGGGATACAGTACCTGGCCTCTAAAAACACTTGGGCCCCTAAAGCTATTGAAATAAAAAAAATTTAAAGGAAAAAAATATATATTGAAATACAAACCTGATAAGCCCTTGTTTTGTGTTCAAATAACATTAAAAATGATATTTTCATATTTCACCATTTTTTCTTGTTAGCAATAATGTTTACATGTTTAAAAACATCCTCTCTGTTGTTAAAATGTGAAATTTCTATCTGATATCCTGTTTTTTTCACTATGATTACTCAAAATTCACTTGGATGATTTTTATTTTCATTTAAATTATACTGTACTGTGTGATTCACTCAAACAGAAAAGGATTCATCCAGGAATCCTTCTATAGTTGGTGCTGTTATCTGGTTTGTACACTCCCATACATAAAATGTTGTGGGCATTTTAATACTAGTTGATAACACCCATTTGTTGCCAAGTCACTTAGGCAAAACCAGAGGATCTAACTCTCTCTCTCTCTCTCTCTCTCTCTCTCTCTCTCTCTCTCTCTCTCTATATATATATATATATATATATATATATATATATATTAAACGACCGAAAACATACTATAGAAATGTCCACTCTCTATTTATTAAATAGAAAAATACATATACAAACACAATGAGATAAATCTATATCTATCATGTAGATCTTTGTATGGTAGATTTTTAGCCTTATTTTAATTTCTTTTTCCTAAAGACCTTTGTAAGAGAAGTGTCTCTGTCCTCATTCTGTATGGGTAATGTGGAGACTCTCCTTTTATCATCTCGTTCTGAAGCACTTTTCTTTCAAATATTCATTTATCCCAATATGGTTCATTTTGAAATGCAAAATTTATTTATTTAAGCTTCACATGGTAATTACATAGAGTTCTGAATCTCTGCAATTCCCCAAACTTTCATCTTCAAAGTACAGAGAATCATTTCTCAAACTTTGTTCAATAAAACATCAGAATCCCTCTGTTAAATTTGGGAACAATGAGATAGTTGTCTTACTTTAAGATATCTATAATTCATTAGACCGTCTTAAGCACTACTAAAATATCCTACTGTAAATAAACCAGTTTAACTTTATGTAAGACAGTGTTTACACCTTTTAAATATTAGAATTTCTTAATTTTTTAAAAAAATTATTAGCCATTCTTATAAGTAAGTGCTGTATAAAGTATGACTGGAAAATGTTGTGATTTCTTTAGTTCCACTAAGGCTGTTATTAATACTCCCGAGATACTTGCAGCACCACAACCAAATGAGTTAAAGTTCTCTCCATGCCCACCTTGCAAAATATGCCTGTTGCAGCTGCCTGGAATGAATGTCATATCTTTCTTTTTAGTAATGGTGGGTAGTTATGTAAACCACCTTGACTTTAGAACAGAATTAATTTTAGAGTAAGTAATACTTTGCTTTGCTTAATCAGAATAATTATTTTGGTTATGTTAGTCCATACGAATTTGTGATACTTTATGGATACTACAAGCAGAGTATTGCCATTTAATTAAGACATGCTAAGCTTTTCTATTTGAAATTACTGAACTGGCTGTGTGGTTAATTAAAATTGTATGCCAATATTTACATCTATATGTCTATCCATTTATGTCTACATACATGCAAATGTGTAATAATAGTTACTATGAAATATCTATTAAGTGCCAGGTAAGACAAACAAGGTCATTGTGTTCCAGGGTTTTAGAATCTAGTATGTATTCAATATGTCCCTACTTATCTCCAGATTGTATTTCCACACAAACTTCCATACTTTTTTTTTAAACTAGGATAGAAGTGGATGCTCACCTAGATATTAAAGGAAAGTCCTAGGACTAACATTTTAGCATAGAGATTAGCATAGAAATTAGAAACACACTCATGAAAGCAATTGGTCCAAAAGGATTCAAACTTCTTTTTTTTGCTGCCAGCAGCTAAGGTGAGACAGGTGATGCTCATGTGGCTGTGCCATGCTCTCTTTATACCTAACTAAGATGTTGAAAGACCTCTAAAAGGAAAACTACAGAACAACAAAACACTGCTGAAAGAAATCATAGATGACACAAAAAATGGAAACATACCCATGTTCATGGATGGGTAGAATCAATAGTGTGAAAATGACCATAATGCCAAAAGCAATCTAGAAATTTCATGCAATTTCCATCAAAATACCACCATCATTCTTCACAGAACTAGGAAAAAACTATCCTAAAATTCATATGACACCCAGACACCCAAAAAAGGGCCCATATAGCAAAAGCAAGGCTAAGCAAAAAGAACAAATCTAGAAGCATCACATTACCCAACTTCAAACTATCCTATAAGGCCATAGTCACCAAAACAATATGGTACTTGTGTAAAAATAGGCACATAGACCAAGGGAACAGAGTAGAGAATGCAGAAAAAAAGCCAAATACTTATGCCCAACTGATCTTCTACAAAGTAACCAAAACATAAAGTGGAGAAAGGATGCCCTATTCAACAAATGGGGTGGGGATAATTGGCAAGCCACATGTAGAAAAATGAAACTGGATCCTCATATCTCAGCCTCTACAAAATCAATTCAAGATGAATCAAATACATAAATCTAAGACCTGAAACCATAAAAATTCAAATGATAATATAGGAAAATCCCTTCTAGACATTGGCTTAGGCAAAGACTTCGTAACCAAGAACCCCAGAGCAAATGCACCAACAAGGTAAATAGATGGGACCTAATTAAGCTAAAAAGCATCTGTACAGCCAAAGAAATATTCAGCAGAGTTAACAGACAACCCACAAAGTTAGAGAAAATCTTTAAAGACTACACATTGAGAAAGGACTAATATCCAGAATCTATAAGGAACTCAAATGAATTACAAAAAAAACCTAAAAATCTCATCAAGAAGTGGGCTAATTACATGAATAGACAATTCTCAAAAGAAAATATACAAATGGTTAGCAAGCATATGGAAAAATTCTCAACATCATTAATTATCAGGGAAATGCAAATCAAAACCATAATGGGATACCATCTCACTTCCGCATGAATGGCCATAATAGAAAAATAAAAAAGATCATAGATGTTGGCTTGGATGTGGTGAAAAGGGAACACTTTGACACTCAATGGGAATGTAAACTATTATAACCACTGTGGAAAACTGTGGAGATTCCTTAATGAACTAAAAGTAGATCTACCATTTGATCCAGTAATCCTACTCCTGGGTATTTACCCAGAGTAAATAAGTCATTATATGAAAAAGATACTTGCACACACGTGTTTATAGCAGCACAATTTGCAGTTGAAAAATATGGAACCAGCCCAAATGCCCATCAATCAATGAGTGGATAAAGAAAATTTGGTATGTATATACCATGAACTATTATTCAGCCATAAAAAGAAATGAAATAATGGCATTTGGGGGTTGTTCCAAGATGGCATCATAGAGGCGACTCAGGATTGCAGCTCTCAGAGAAGGTGCAGAGGGTGAGTCCTAGCTGCATTCTCGGACGGACCTTCTTTGCCCACAGAACGTTGAAAGTCCCAGGTGTGGGAGAGAAATGGGACGCTAGCGCAGCCGGCTTGCTCGGCCGCTTCAGCCGGAGCCGCAGCGCAGCGGCATGGGGCATAAAACTCACTGGTTCGGGTGCCCTGTTAAACCGGCAATCTGAGATTTGGAAGGGCAGATTGGCATGTCCATCTGATTGAACAGGACTTGGACAATGAGCCAGACCAGGAGATTCCTGGGAAACGTGATCTGAGCTGGTGCAGTGGGCAGTGGCACGGGAGATTGCACGGATCCCAGTGCCCTATCAGCAGGCTACTGGGGCGCCAGTGAGAGAGTCAACCATTTAGCTTGGGGAGAGGAAGAGAGAGAGAGAGAGAGAGAGGATGGACTCTGAGGCAGGGAGCTGGGTGATCAGGCTCAGCGGGTCCCACCCTCATGGGGACAAGCAGGGCAGCGATTGGAGGTGCTCGGGGCTGAGAGTTTTGCTGCTGGCATTTAGGATGCTGCAGCCCAGTGGGGGAGGGGCGTCCGCCATTATGGACGCAATCCACCCCTACTGAAGTACCGCCCAGGGCTGATGCAGCCTGCTGTTGCCAAGGCAACCTGCCATAACAGAGAGACTCCGCCAGCAGGGTGGAGCACACCACAGCAGAACAGAGTCCCACAGCAACAGGGTGGACCCGTGCTAGCAGGGTGGAGCCCTGGCAGGCAAAGAGTGAATAGACTGCCTCCTAGCTGGGCAGGACAGTGCAACAGATACTCATAAAGAAAGCCCCAACTCCCTGAGACAGAGCATCTAAGGGGGGAAAAAAAGGGGGGGTTTATGAGTTCTGTTGCAGCAGACATAAACACATCCTCCCAACAACACTGAATGAACAACAGAGCTCAAAGCTCAGCACTGGAGCTCCTATAAAGCACAGACCGTCTCCTCAAGAAACTCGCTGACCCCTGTATATCCAAAGACTCACCCCAAAAAAGGACTAATCAGACTGACATTTGGCGGGCATCATTCTGAAACAAAGATAGCAGAAGAAGAAACTGGTAGCATCCCTCACTGTTCTGCAGCTGCTACAGGAGTACCCCAGACAAGCAGGGCCTGGAGTGGACCTCAGCAGTCATACAGCAGAGGGGCTAGACCATTAGAAGGAAAACTAAGTAACAGAAATACCTCATCATCAACAATCTGGGCATCCACACAGAGACCCAATTGAAAAATCAGCAACTACTAAGACGACAGGTGGATAAATCCATAGAGATGAGAAGAAACCAGTGCAAAAAGGAGGAAAACACCCAAAACCAAAACACCTCACCTCCTACAAAGGACCAAAACTTCTCACCAGCAAGGGAACAAAGCTGGACGGAGAATGAATGTGACAAAATGATGGAATCAGACTTCAGAAAGTGGATAATGAGAAACTTCAGTGAGCTAAAAGAACATGTTCTAAATCAGTGCAAAGAAACTAAGAACCTTGAAAAAAGATTTGAAAAAAGATTCGAGGAAATGATAACAAGAATGGACAACTTAGAGAGGAATATGAATGAATTGAAGGAGCTGAAAAACACAACACGAGAACTTCATGAAGCATGCACAAGTTTCAACAGCCGAATTGACCAAGCAGAAAAAAGAATATCAGAAGTCGAAGATCAACTCAATGAAATAAAATGAGAAACCGAGATCAAAGAAAAAAGCGCAAAAAGGAATGAACAAAATCTCCAAGAAATGTGGGACTATGTGAAGAGACCTAACCTACGTTTGATAGGTGTACCAGAATGTGATGAAGAGAATGAATCCAAGCTGGAAAACACTCTTCAGGATATTATCCAGGAAAATTTCCCCAACCTAGCAAGACAGGTCAATACTCAACTCCAGGAAATACAGAGAACACCACAAAGTTACTGCGCAAGAAGAGCAACCCCAAGGCACATAATCGTCAGATACACCAGGGTTGAAATGAAGGAGAAAATACTAAGGGCAGCCAGAGAGAAGGGTCGGGTCACCCACAAAGGGAAGTTCATCAGACTCACAGCAGATCTCTCAGCAGAAACTCTACAAGCCAGAAGAGAGTGGGGGCCAATATTGAACATCCTTAAAGAAAAGAACTTTCAACCCAGAATTTCATATCCATCCAAACTGAGGTTCATAAGTGAAGGAAGAATAAAATCTTTTGCCAACAAGCAAGTACTCAGAGATTTTGTCTCCACCAGGCCTGCTTTACAAGAGCTTCTGAAAGAGCCACTACACATAGAAAGGAAGAACCAGTACCAGCTATTCTAAAAACATACCAAATGATAAAGAGCATCAACAAAATGAAGAATCTGCATCAACCAATGGGCAAAAAAGCCAGCTAGCATCAAAATGGCAGTATTGAATTCACACATAACAATATTAACCCTAAATGTAAATGGGCTAAATGCCCCAATCAAAAGACACAGACTGGCAAATTGGATAAAAAACCAAAACCCATTGGTGTGCTGTATCTAGGAAACCCATCTCACATGCAAGGATACACAAAGTCTCAAAATAAAGGGATAGAGGAAGATTTACCAAGCAAATGGAGAGCAAAAAAAAAGCAGGAGTTGCAATTCTCGTCTCTGATAAACTAGACTTTAAAGCAACAAAGATCAAAAGAGACAAAAAAGGTCATTACAAAATGGTAAAAGGATCGATACAACAAGAAGAGCTAACGATCCTAAATATATATGGACCCAATACAGGAGCACCCAGATATATAAGGCAAGTTCTTAATGACTTACAAAGAGACTACTATCCAGATTGATAAAAAAGAAAAGAGAGAATAACAAAATAGATGCAGTAAAAAACGATAAAGGGGAAATCACCACAGATTCCACAGAAATTCAAACCATCATCAGAGAATACTACAAACAACTCTATGCACATAAACTAGTAAACCTGGAAGAAATAGATAAATTCCTGGACACGTGTGTCCTCCCACGCCTAAACCACAAGGAAGCTGAAACTATGAATAGACCAATAACATGGTCTGAAGTTGAGGCAGCAATTAAGAGCCTACCACAGAAAAAAAAGCCCAGGTCCAGATGGGTTCACAGCCGAATTCTACCAGACACACAAAGAGGAGCTGGTACCATTCCTTCTAAAACTATTCCAAATAATTCAAAAGAGGGAACCCTTCCCAAATCATTTAATGAGACCACCATCATCCTGATACCAAAACCTGGCAGAGATTCAACAAGAAAAGAAAACTTCAGGCCAATATCCATGATGAACATAGATGCAAAAATAAAATACAGGCAAACAGATTGCAACAGCACATTAAAAAACTTATCCATCATGATCAGGTATGATTCTTCCTGGGGATGCAAGGCTGGTTCAACATACGCAACTCTATAAATGTAATTCACCACATAAACAGAACCAAAAACAAAAACCACATGATTATCTCAATTGATGCAGAGAAGGCATTTGACAAAATTCAACAACCCTTTATGCTAAAAACCCTCAATAAACTCGGTATTGATGGAATGTATCTCAAAGTAATAAAAGCTATTTATGACAAGCCAACAGCCAATATTATACTTAAGGGGCAAAAACTGGAAGCATTCCCTTTGAAATCTGGCACTACACAAGGATGCCCTCTCTCACCACCCCTATTCAATATAGTACTGGAAGTTCTAGCCAGAGCAATCAGGCAAGAAAAAGAAATAAAGGGCATTCAAATAAGAAAGGTGGAAGCCAAATTGTCTCTATTTGCAGATGACATGATAGTATATCTAGAAGACCCCATCATCTCAGCCCCAAAACTCCTGAAACTGATAAGCAACTTCAGCAAAGTCTCAGGATATAAAATCAATGTGCAAAAATCACAAGCATTCCTAAACACCAATAACAGACTTAAAGAGAATCAAATCAAGAACAAACTGCCATTCACAATTGCTACAAAGAGAATAAAATACCTAGGAATACAACTTACAAGAAACGTAAGGGACCTTTTCAAGGAAAACTACAAACCACAGCTCAACAAAATAAGAGAGGACACAAACAGATGGAGAAACATTCCATGTTCTTGGTTAGGAAGAATCAATATCATGAAAATGGCTATACTGCCCAAAATAATTTACAGAATCAACGCTATCCCCATCAAGGTACCATTGAATTTCTTCACAGAACTGGAGAAAACCACCATGAACTTCATATGGAACCAAAAGAGAGCCCACATAGCCAAGTCAATTCTAAGCAAAAAGAACACAGCAGGAGGCATCACCCTACCAGACTTCAAACTACACTACAAGGCTACAGTAATCAAAACAGCATGGTACTGGTACCAAAACAGAGATATAGACCAATGGAACAGAACAGACGCATCAGAGGCAACACAACATATCTACAACCATATAATCTTTGATAAATCAGACGAAAACAAGCAATGGGGAAACGATTCCTTGTTTAATAAATGGTGTTGGGAAAACTGGCTAGCCATGTGCAGAAAGCAGAAACTGGACCCCTTCCTGACATCTTACACTAAAATTAACTCCAGATGGATTAAAGACTTAAACATAAGACCTGGCACCATAAAAACCCTAGAAGAAAATCTAGGCAAAACCATTCAGGACATAGGAGTAGGCAAGGACTTCATGACCAAAACACCAAAAGCATTGGCGACAAAAGCCAAAATAGACAAACGGGACCTAATCAAACTCCACAGCTTCTGCACAGCAAAAGAAAGAGTCACTAGAGTGATCAGCAACCAACAGAATGGGAAAACATTCTTTGCAGTTTACCCATCTGACAAAGGGCTGATATCCAGAATTTACAAAGAACTCAAACAGATTTACAGGAAAAAAACAAGCAAGCCCATTCAAAAATAGGTAAAGGATATGAACAGACACTTTCCAAAAGAAGACATACATGAGGCCAACAAACACATGATAAAATGCTCATCATCACTGGTCATTAGAGAGATGCAAATCAAAACCACATTGAGATACCATCTCACGCCAGTTAGAATGGCGATCATTAAAAAATCTGGAGACAGCAGATGCTGGAGAGGATGTGGAGAAATAGGAACACTCTTTACACTGTTGGTGGGAGTGTAAATTAGTTCAACCATTGTGGAAGACAGTGTGGTGATTCCTCAAGGACCTAGAAATAGAAATTCCATTTGACCCAGCAATCCCATTACTGGGTATATATCCAAAGGACTATAAATCGTTCTACTATAAGGACACATGCACACGAATGTTCATTGCAGCACTGTTTACAATAGCAAAGACCTGGAACCAACGCAAATGCCCATCGATGATAGACTGGACTGGGAAAATGTGGCACATATACACCATGGAATATTATGCAGCAATTAAAAATGATGAGTTTGTATCCTTTTAAGGACATGGATGAGTCTGGAGAACATCATTCTCAGCAAACTTCACAAGAACAGAAAATGTAATACCACATATTCTCACTCATAGGCGGGTGTGGAAAATGAGAACACATGGACACAGGAAGAGGGGTACTACACACTGGGGTCTATTGGGGGGAATAGGGGAGGGACAGCGGGTGGGGGAGTTGGGGAGGGATAGCCTGGGGATAAATGCCAAGTGTGGGTGAAGGGGAGGAAGGCAACAAAACACACTGCCATATGTGTACCTATGCAACTATCTTGCACATTCTGCACATGTACCCCGAAACCTAAAATGCAATAAAAATTAAAAAAATAGTAATAACCAATTAAGGATAACACACACACACACACACACACACACACACACACACACACACACAGAGAGACACACACACACAAAATAAATAAATAAAATAACCGCGGATGTACTTTCTGCTGCCTAGTTATCACCCTCCTATCCCCACCTTTGTTCCCACCCATTTCCTAAACCAGTTTACTGACTATCCAATTCTGTCACATATCTTGTAATGTTAACATGATTCTTAAACTAAAGTTTTTTTGTGTATCTTCCAATAAAGAATTCTGGTTGATATACCTATTATGAAAAGTCTAAAGCAGAGGGAAAAAAGAGGAAATGTAATGTGCCCAGAAAAGGACATCTCACTAGCTGTGAGAATGAAAACTTCAAGAGCATACCCCCAGCTATCACGGGGGGGAAGGATGTGCATTACAGTATTTGAAATAAGTAAAATATTTATTTCTGTAATTTCTCCTCTAAAAGCAATGGAAAACCATATATACATATAAAATTTCTGATTATCTTGGAATTCTCTGACAAGAATTTGATGAAATTTCATATTTATAATGCCTAGGTAAGCTTAATTTTATTTTCATAGCTATATGTAATCAAATTCAATTAAATAAAACCATAATGGAAGTATTCTATTACTATACCTTATACTTTTTTTTTTTTTAGACAGATTCTCTTTCGCCCAGGTTGGAGTGCAGTGGTGCAATCTCTGCTCACTCCAACCTCTGTCTCCCAGGTTCAAGCAATTCTCTTGCCTCAGCCTCTTGAGTAGCTGGGATTACAGGTGCGCACCACCACACTGGACTATTCTTTTATTTTTAGTAGAGATGGGGTTTCACCAAGTTGGCCAGGATGGTCTTGAATTTCTGACCTTGTGATCCACCTGCTTCAGCCTCCCAAAGTGCTGAGATTACAGGCATGAGCTACTGCGCCTGGCCACCTTATCCTTCTTAAAAGTGGAAATTTTAATTTTATAGTTTATTTTTTCTACGCTTAACAGTGTTTCCTACAATCTCTGTGCACAGAGGCAACTCTCTTAGATTACACCAGCTTCTTGTTTCTTGAATGTTTTGGTTGAGTAAATAGGCCAAAGGTGTACTGTAGAATATGAACTGTAATTTTGGAGCACATTCTGCCTCTTCTCTCTTCCCTTACAAATTTCACTATTCCCTCCCCAGTATGTTTGTGTTATTACTTAAGTGTCTTCATTCTCATAGTGCTGTTAGCTGTAAAACTTCAAGCACCTTCTAAATCTTTCAACTTCTTAGCCCCTAGTTTTAGTTGTTGCAAAATGACATAGATGCAAGCCTTCACTGTAGCTTAACTGGTCCTCTCTTGTTCTAACTGGCCGTTATAACTTTCTTATTAGGCACCTACAATAAGTACATGGATTTTCCTCTTCATTTCACCCAACAGCTACATTTGTGGTTTGTCGCTTCGATTCCTTGAAAACAAGCTCCATATTTTGGCATCTAGGTCTTTTACAATAGGACTTACACAGTATTTCCTGGTTGATAATCCTTAGTAATTTCTCTATGATTTTCATGTCCAATACCGAAAGTAGCCTGTGAATTTAAGGGCATTTTAAAGTTACCACATCTGCGATTTTTTTTTTCTCATGCTGCTCTTCCTGCCAGAGTTCAGAAGGACCAATACTTATAAATTGCTTGCTATGTTCCAGGCTGTCCTTGAGCTCTTGACATGTTTTATCTCAATCTTCATAAAAATCCTATGAAACAGAAATGGAAATTACACTTATTTTACAACTAAAGGAACCGAGACACAAAACATATAAGTAATATGCCCACAGCTGCATAGCTAATAAGTGAAAAGATCCAAAATCTGACCATAGAGAGTCTAAACCAGCAACATTACCAAATTGATGAACATATGTTAAGTAGAAAAAGGTATTTAAGTGATCATGTTCTTTGATTTGTTGTGCTTACCATTCAAAATGAATAGTAAGATGTCTTATTATTATTATTGACAATAATAATAAAGAAAAAATAACAACCAAATAGATGCAATAAAAAACGATAAAGGGGAAATCACCACAGATTCCACAGAAATTCAAACCATCATCAGAGAATACTACAAACAACTCTATGCACACAAACTAGTAAATCAGGAAGAAATGGATAAATTCCTGGACGCCTGTGTCCTCCCAAGCCTAAACCAGGAGGAAGCCGAAACTATGAATAGACCAATAACAAGGTCTGAAGTTGAGGCAGCAATTAAGAGCCTACCACACAAAAAAAAGCCCAGGTCCAGATGGGTTCACAGCCGAATTCTACCAGACACACAAAGACGATCTGGTACCATTCCTTCTGAAACTATTCCAAATAATCCAAAAAGAGGGAACCCTTCCCAAATCATTTTATGAGACCAACATCATCCTGATACCAAAACCTGGCAGAGACTCAACAAGAAAAGAAAACTTCAGGCCAATATCCATGATGAACATAGATGCAAAAATCTTCAATAAAATACTGGCAAACCGATTGCAGCAGCACATTAAAAAACTTATCCATCATGATCAAGTAGGATTCATCCCGGGGATGCAAGGCTAGTTCAACATACGCAAGTCTATAAATGTAATTCACCACATAAACAGAAGCAAAAACAAAAACCACATGATTATCTCAATTGATGCAGAGAAGGCATTTGACAAAATTCAACAGCCCTTTATGCTAAAAACCCTCAATAAACTTGGTATTGATGGAACATATCTCAAAGTAATAAAAGCTATTTATGACAAACCAACAGCCAATATCATACTAAATGGGCAAAAACTGGAAGCATTCCCTTTGAAATCCGGCACTAGACAAGGATGCCCTCTCTCACCACTTCTATTCAACATAGTACTGGAAGTTCTAGCCAGAGCAATCAGGCAAGAAAAAGAAATAAAGGGTATTCAAATAGGAAAGGTGGAAGCCAAATTGTCTCTATTTGCAGACGACATGATAGTATACCTACAAGACCCCATCACCTCAGCCCAAAAGCTCCTGCAACTGATAAGCAACTTCAGCAAAGTCTCAGGATATAAAATCAATGTGCAAAAATCACAAGCATTCCTATACACCAATAACAGACTTAAAGAGAACCAAATCAAGAACGAACTGCCATTCACAATTGCTACAAAGAAAATAAAATACCTAGGAATACAACTCACTAGGAATGTAAGGGACCTCTTTAAGGAAAACTACAAACAACTGCTCAACGAAATAAGAGAGGACACAAACAGATGGAGAAACATTCCATGTTCGTGGTTAGGAAGAATCAATATCGTGAAAATGGCTATACTGCCCAAAGTAATTTACACAATCAATGCTATCCCCATCAAACTACCATTGAATTTCTTCACAGAACTGGAAAAAACCACCATGAATTTCATATGGAACCAAAAAAGAGCCCGCATAGCCAAGTCAATTCTAAGCAAAAAGAACACAGCAGGAGGCATCACGCTACCAGACTTCAAACTATACTACAAGGCTACAGTAATCAAAACAGCATGGTACTGGTACCAAAACAGAGATATAGACCAATGGAACAGAACAGAGGCATCGGAGGCAACACAACACATCTACAACCATATTATCTTTGATAAACCAGACAAAAACAGGCAATGGGGAAAGGATTCCCTATTTAATAAATGGTGTTGGGAAAACTGGCTATCCATGTGCAGAAAGCAGAAACTGGACCCCTTCCTGACACCTTACACTAAAATTAACTCCAGATGGATTAAAGACTTAAACGTAAGACCTGACACCATAAAAACCCTAGAAGAAAATCTAGGCAAAACCATTCAGGACATAGGAGTAGGCAAGGACTTCATGAACAAAACACCAAAAGCATTGGCAACAAAAGCCAAAATAGACAAATGGGACCTAATCAAATTCCACAGCTTCTGCACGGCAAAACAAACAGTCACTAGAGTGAATCGGCAACCATCAGAATGGGAAAAAATCTTTGCAGTTTATGCATCTGACAAAGGGCTGATATCCAGAATTTACAAAGAACTCAAACAGATTTACAGGAAAAAAACAAACAAGCCCATTCAAAAATGGGCAAAGGATATGAACAGAAACTTTACGAAAGCAGACATACATGAGGCCACCAAACATATGAAAAAGTGCTCATCGTCATTGGTCATTAGAGAGATGCAAATCAAAACCACATTGAGATACCATCTCACGCCAGTTAGAATGGTGATCATTAAAAAATCTGGAGACAGCAGATGCTGGAGAGAATGTGGAGAAATAGGAACACTCTTACACTGTTGGTGGGAGTGTAAATTAGTTCAACCATTGTGGAAGACAGTGTGGCGATTCCTCAGGGACCTAGAAATAGAAATTCCATTTGACCCAGCAATCCCATTACTGGGTATCTATCCAAAGGACTATAAATCGTTCTACTATAAGGACACATGCACACAAATGTTCATTGCAGCACTGTTTACAATAGCAAAGACCTGGAACCAACCCAAATGCCCAACGATGATAGACTGGACTGGGAAAATGTGGCACATATACACCATGGAATATTATGCAATCAAAAATGATGAGTTTGTGTCCTTTGTAGGGACATGGATGAATCTGGAGAACATCATTCTCAGCAAACTGACACAAGAACAGAAAAAGAAATACCGCATATACTCACTCATAGGTGGGTGAGAAAAATGAGAACACGTGGACACAGAGAGGCGGTCTACTATACACTGGGGACTGTTGGGGGGAATGGGGGAGGGACAGCAGGGGGGGCTGGGGGGGATAGCCTGGGGATGAATACCAAGTGTGGGTGAAGGGGAGGAAAGCAGCAAAGCACACTGCCATGTGTGTACCTATGCAACTATCTTGCTCGTTCTGCACATGTATCCCCAAACCTATAATGCAATAAAAATTAAAAAAAAAAAAAAAAGAAAAAAGAAAAAATGGCCTTTTATTTATAGAAATTTTATTCCTTCTCTGAAGTTTATGTCAAATTATTCTTCTTCAGAATTTTCTGTCCTTTTTCTCTCTAGGTGAAATCCATTCTCTTTTTGAGCTCTTGTAATTCCTTTCTCATGTTTCCCTGATACAGTGTGGTTTATTCTTGCATGGATTAGAACTCTTCTAGAAGCTCATATCCTTGTGTTATGTCTCTACTAGGCTGTAAGCTTTTCAAGCATGACTTCTCCTGCTGTGGTTCCTTTGAAAAGAGTAGGTGCTCAAAAAATATTCATTATTAGCGTCAAGCTTTTATGGACACTGAATTACAAACAAACATGGCCAAACTTAAATTGTCTTTGATATCTTTGGTGTCTAAAATTGAAGCATTGTTATTTTTAAAGAAACTCTCACACTACAAATGTATATTTTAATATTTATTCACATGTCAAAAATAATATCCTGCATGTTCTTATGTTTATGGTTAAAATATGGAGTTGCTATTTCAGTTTTCAAAAGGATTATTGCTTTATGTATACAGCTGTAATTTTTACCTCATGTTGCAGTTATAATCTGCAGGAATATGTTAAGGCCAGTTTTCATATGATGAAATAATCAGGAGGAGTGCAAAATTATCCATGTGCAGGGGGCTGAGAAAACCCCTGAAAATTTGGGGGACCTGACTTGATGGTTTTGGATAGTGCCTGTTTTTCAAGGCACTATCTGAAAGTGCCTTGAAATTTCAACAAAAAATAGCAACACAGTCAAATAAGCATGAAGCAATGAGAGACTAGAAAGAGGAAAGCAGCCATAACTCTATTTAGACAAGAAATATGCCAAAATGAGAATCAGGTAGCTGGGTGAATCCCTTTTATTTATTTTTTTTCTGTGTATCATCAATTGGGACAGAGCATGTGTAGTATGGAGTATAGCTTTGAAGCTAATTTCCACTCTTTCTAATAAGGTGTGGTTTCTCAAGTTGATCTGACAAATGTGAACAAATTAAAAAGTGTATTTATTTTACAGTGTTATAGTAGGAAAAGTGTTTTCTAAAAGATAAGGGATGAATACATATTTCTACTATTTAGTTTCATTGTGGTCCAAGCATCTGCTAGAGGGTAAGAATATTCTGGGCCATTTCATCCTTTGATAATATGCTATATTGAAAAAAAGAGAAAAATAAATGCTAACATGGGTTATCACAATAGAGTTATACTGTAAGTTCTATGCCATTTCTTTTGTGAAGCCCTTATGCTATCCTGTTTCTTTCCCAAGCCATCTTCTTAGTACTCTCAGGATTAGAAATAGCAGGAATATTTTGTGTTTTGAAATAAGATATTTAAAAAGATATTTCATTTCCTTCTTGCATGTCATATGTCTTTGCAAAGTTATTTAAACATCAAGGTTTTATGGAAAGAAAAGGAGAGAATTAAGTGAAGTGAAAGGAAGAAAAGAAGAAGATCAAAAAGAGGTCCCTGACAGAAGAAAAATCACCTTGACATTTCCAAAGTGTTGAGAACAGGGCTCAACAAATAGCACACATTCTGGAAATGTGTCTATCCAGCCACATCTTAGAGAGAACAAGGGAACCCCCTCATAACTGGGCAATTTATGATGACCTTGAAGAGCTATGCTCCCTTGGAAAGTTCCTTCTGTTGTCAGACCTTGAGAGCAGAGGAGTGGTGGAAAATCACGCAGCACTATTGTGGGATACTATGCTGTTTGGCACCAGGGAAAGGTTTGGTGGAAGACAATTTTTGTAGGGAACCAGCTTCCACATACCACCCCTGGGTACCCTGAGTTCAGTAGTGACAAAGGAATGAGAAAAAGACAGATCAAGAATGTAAAATGTGGGACCCCAGGCTATCACTTGCAGTGGAGGCAGTGAAGGCCCTGAGCTCTGATCTTCCACAGTATTTATTGGTTACAATGACTTTGATCTATAGGATAGGTAGTGGAGTGATGGTGGGGTGATGTGATGGTGGGATGAATCAGTGAGCCGGAACTGGTATGTCATTCTAAAGATTGATAACAATGGCAGTTTGGGAGTTTCACAAAACAAGAACATGGGTTATCTTTAGCTTACTATCTATGTGCAGCTGGTGGGCCTTACAAGGAGCCTACAAGTCTGGTTATGTCTTAGTGCTATGGAGGGGTTTTATGTCCTTGAGCACAATGTTTATGGTAACAGAGCCTAGGTCACGCTGCACCACAACATGAGGCATGGAGAGGTTTGCCTTCCCAGAGGCCTCTTGCAGTTTGCTACAGTTTATTGTTCCCAGTTTATATGTTACCCATAACAAATTTATGTAAGCACTCTTTGCTGCTTCTCTCAACAAATTTTTCCATGGACTGCAGCAGGGAGGGCTGTTTTGAGGATGATTCAAGCACATTGCATTTATTGTGCATTTTATTTTTATTAATATTACCCTGTAAAATATAGTAAAATGTAATATTTATACAATTCATCATAATGTAGAATCAGTGGGAGCCCTGAGTTTGTTTTCCTGCAACTAGATGGTCCCATCTGGGGGTGATGGGAGCCAATGACAAATCATCAGGCATTAGATTCTCATAAGGAATGTACTACTCAGATCCCTCACATGTACAGTTTATGTAGGGTTCATGTTCCCATGAGAATCTAATGTCACCACTGATCTGACAAGAGGCAGAGTTCAGGTGGTAAGGTGAGTAGTAAGGAGTGGCTGTAAATACAGATGAAGCTTTCCTCACTAGCCTATAGCTCACCTCCTGCTGTATGGCCCAGTTCCTAAGAGGTTACAGACCAGTACTTGTCCATGACTGCAGGATTGGGGATCCCTGCTGTAGATTGATGTGAACATCTTATAATAGGCAGACCAGAGGTGGGCTGGGAGGCTGAGATCAGTGGTTAAATCTGATGGCAGAATTTGGACTGAAATGTTACTGCAGTTTCTCTTGTTAACCTGATATCTCCAAAGTGTTGGTCTTGGGAAACAAGAATTAAACTTATCCTTATGTTTTAAATGGTTTGTCTTATACATTTCCCTAAAACATGCCATCACTTTGGTGCATTTAGAAATTCAAAGCTTGAGTAAGAATATTAGAAAGTGAGGTTGCCAGTGCAATATTAAAAAATAGAAACTATTTAAGAGACAACTCCTACAAATAGGTGACCAAATATCCTGCTTTCCTGGGAATTGTCCTAGTTTTTGCACTGCAAATCCCACATCCCAAGGAACAGCGCAGTCTCTGGCAAACTAGGACAGTTGGTTGCACCAAACAGATGCTTGCAGATTAAAATTCCTATAGCTTCAGAGGTAGTTTTTCCCCTCAAGAAATCTTTTATCTTAAGCCTCCTCTAACATAGGTAGTGTTTTCTCAATTTCAACACTACCGCAGGTCCATCTGTTTAGACAGGTTTTCCTCCATTGATAGGGGAGATAAACTACTGTTATTCCTCTTTTGCATTTATGAGGCTCTTTTCTCTGTATGCATAAAATGCTTTCTAAATATCTCATGAATCCTCATGACATTCACGTTGGTGGGGAGCAAGCATTATAACTTCAGGTAGTGAAGATTCTTGTCACTCTAATAATAGCACTTTATTACTTAGCTTAATGGGATTTTACTGCCGGTGCCTGAAAGTTTGAAATAGAGTAGTTTTTGCAAATGGAAATAGTAAATAAACAAAAACATCATCTTGGACATAAATGCCTTAGGATAAATGGTAAAGTTTGACAATGAAGTTTGAGATATGAGAACACATACTGCCTTCTTTTCCATTTATGATTTACATGCAGCTTTTTGGTTTGTTAGTTTAGCTTGATAGCTTAACATTGCTTGTTTTCTATGGAAATGTTTAAGACTTCTCAAGTCTTTAGTATGCTTTAATGTGGAAACATGCAATTTTAGAGCTGGAAAGGGTGCTAGAGATCATCCAACAGTCTATAGTAATAATTCAAGTTGTCAATTCCTTTTTCAAGTGAAGAGGGGTAGCATGTTACAGTGGCAAGATTTCTGCAGTGAGTTTCCACATAGTTAATGTCCCTGACAGGCTGTGGGACTGTCAGAAATTTTGTTCTTCACTCTCAGACTTGGATCTTACATCTTGAAAATGACGGGGTTGAGGAAAGTAATTGCTGGGGTTCTCTCTAGTTCCGAAATGATAAAGACCAGAAGCGTTGCTAGATTGTATCTCACCTGGGGTCACAGAGTCAACACCCACATCTGGGTCTCTGAATCCCTATTCTAATACACCTTCCACAATCTATTCTTGTGATTTTCAAAATTCTTTACCTAATAATCCTTCTATTTCACCTCCCCTGAAATAAAATCATATTGAATATTTTCCCTGTGTTATTTGCAGGTGTCTTCTGAGATTGGAAACACAATGAAACTTACTTAGTAGGCCACCTGTGTTCATAGACCACCTGCCTAAACAAATTTGCCAGGACCAATTATATTTCCTAGAGGTGCACTGCATCTGGTGGCCACCTGCTTTATGGGTCTGTGAGCAGCTCATCAAATGCATTAGGTGAGAATGTCAGAATTTTTAGGAGGAGAGAAATAAAAACCACAATCCCCAAGTTTGTAGAAAATTGAAACTTTAAAATGAAAAATATTTGTTGATGGACAAAAAATTTACTTAGCATTAACTTGAAGCTTCAGAAATTCACAGATCAAATTGTTAGTCCTCCTAGCAAATAGTAATTCTGACCTACTTATCATACTGAGTTTTCCCCTTTTATTTGTATTGGAATAATATTTTCCTTTCAAGTAGCAAAAATTGCTGCATATTTTGATTGTTTTATTTGCATGTTATTTCACAGAAATTGAAAACACAATTATTTCCATTTTACAGCCGAAGGAGTGTTGGTTGTATGAGGAAATAATGAAGATATATTAAACAGAAATAGTTTCTGGGGTTCTACCTTAATGTTTTATCCATTAACCTGGTTCTCACTTAAGTATTTCATCTCCTTCACTGGCAGGTTTTACAGCAAGCATTCTATCTTGGGCAGTGGTACCATTTCATTCCGCTATATAATTAAGATAGAATGGTCACACAAGTGATTTGCAGTGGTTCTAGAAATAGTAATTAAGGTTTCTACCTTCACACTGTCAGGCATTTGTTTTTTTTTTTCCCCCTCAAACATTAAATGAAACAAACTCTTTAATTACCTGAGCAGCTATACCTGTCTCTTGGGAATTAAAGTGTGCATCCAAGTAGAGGTGAAAAGAGCCATTTTAAACATTACTGGACAAGCACATAGCTCATTGAGGAATGATTGCACCACTGATCATCTGGCTAACAATCCTATATAATAACTTCACAATTCTCATAAGAATTTATTCTTTTTTTATACTGTATATTAAAATTCTTCTTTGGGTCACACATTCCAAGATATGTTGGGGATTTATTGCTAGATATTATCAGTCTACTGTATTTCCTCAAATGTATGACAGACGTATTTAGTGAACAATCAACAAGGCAAAAACACTTTCATTTATGAATTCAGAGATTTCAAAGTGTGAAAAAGTGCATGGTAGAATGGATGCAATGTGATGGTTTTTAAAATTTTATTATGTATTGGCCCAGGCCTGTGCCAGGACTGTGGGGGCTTATAAATAGTAAATAAAGATATGACCTTTTAGTTTTTACAAGATTCAATATAAAGTACCATTTAAAAGGACTGTTATTTCAGAGAGAACAGTGGGAGATACAATATTAGAGATAGTAATTTTTATTTTGAATACTAAAAGACTAGAAATAGTTATTATCTACAAACAGTTCAAACAGCTTCCAAGGGATTTACTATCTTTTGAATAACTCATTTGAAACCTGAAAACACTCTATAATATTCGAAGGAAGACAATATCACTTTATAAACAGGCCTAAACAGTGCCTGAAACTAATGCAATGAATCTTTCATTCCTTTTTTTCCCCTGGTTCACAGAAGTTGTGGGTAGAGAATATACAAAGCATTGCTGTATTATTTGGTTCTGCCAGTCATATGTGAATAACAGTAACATGTATTATTTTCTTGAAACATCAACCAAATGCTTTCTGACATTATACTCTAATTTTGCAAGATACAGAGTCAAGTGTCATAAATGACAGAGGAGGTGAGCTGCAAGACTCAGTTTAATGTCTTATTTTTCTCATTTTTTCAGAGATTTAGACAGAAACATTCTAAAACAAGTCACTTCTATGCATATGAATCTTCACAAATGCAAATTCTATTGACTTTAACATTCAATTTGCTAGCAAGCTCAAAAGGTTTAAAATTGTACTTAAAAATTTATTTTTAGTAGTCAGCAACAAATATTTTCTGAGGAGTCGATGACATTAAGTCACAGTAAAACCAAAATTCAATGCATAAACATTAAAATTTAGATTTCTATTTGCAGTTGGCAATGTCATCATCTTTCTAACGTGGAAAATAAGAAAATTTCGATATCATTTTCACTGCCTGTCTCTAGTACAAAACTCAAATCCTGATATACTGTGTGCACTATATATTGGTTGAACTAAACTTATTGTCACTCAATAAATTACTAATTAGTTCATTCCATAAATATCATTTGATCAATTTCTTTTTGCCAGTTCCCCGAGGAAACATTACTGCTGCTTTCTGCTTTTTAGTCCCTGTTCTTTCACTTTCCTCTGTTTTTTTTCTTACTGTAAGACAGACCCAATTATCTTTAGCTTGGCTGCTAGTACTTCATTTTCACTTGATTTTCCATTTTCAGGATTGAGTCGTTTTCATCTGTCTAGCTATTATTGTCAAAGCTGCCTTCTTCATCTGTCACACTGACACGCCTTTCCCTACCTGAAGTCCTTTATCAATTTTCCATCCCATTGAACACCACGTCTGCAATATTCTCATTATTCCCTAAAGCCTATCACCAGGAAGATCAAAATACTTTTGCTTTTTCCGGTCACCACCTCTCCCAGTTTCTTTTGTTTGCCTCAAATTTGTCTCCTTGGGTGTGGCTGTCAAGATTTTTTTTTAATTGTTGCATATTATTTGTACATATTTATGGAGTACATAGTGATGTTTTAATGCCTATATTGTAAAGTTCTCAAATCTGTATAATTAGCATATTCATCACCTCACACCTTTGTTATTTCTTTTATTAGGAATATTCAAAATTCTCTCTTGTAGCTATTTGAAACTAGATAATAAATTATTGTTAACTATAGCCTGACTATAGTTAAGTGCTATAGAACACCAGAACTTATGCCTCCTATCTAGCTGTAATTTTATATTCTTTAGCCAACGTTACGTCCATCCTCTCCCCAGCACTCCCACTCTGCCCAGCCTTTAGTACTACTTATCTACTCTCTACTTCTGTGAGATCAACTTTTTTTTTTTTTGCTTCCACACATGAATGAGAGCATGCAGTATTTATCTTTCTGCTCCTGGCTTATTTCACTTAACATAATGTCCTCCAGGTCAGGCTTATTCATGATTCTGCAAATGACAGGATTCCATTCTTTCTTATGGCTGAATAGTATTATACAGTGTGTGTGTGCATGTGTGTAGATATATATGTATATGTATACATATATGTGATATATATGTGTGTGTGTATATATATGTATAACATTTTCTTTATACATTAATCCAGTGATGGGCACTCAAATTGATTCCAAATCTTGGCTATTGTGAATAGTGCTGCAATAAACACAGGAGTGCAGATGTCTCTTGGATATTCTGATTTCCTTTCATTTGGATATACCCACTAGTGAGATTTCTATGTTACATGTTAGTTCTGTTTTTAGAGGGTGTTTTTTCCAACTTTTATTTGAGATTCAGTGGGTATATGTGCATTTGTTACATGGGTAAATTATATGTCATAGAGGTTTGTTTTTGTCAAGTATAGTCAGAATACTGCTCAATAAGTAGTATCCTCCTTTCACCCTCCAACCTCAAGTAGACCACAGTGTCTATTATTCTCTTCTTTGTGTCCATGTGTACACAATGTTTAGCTCCTACTTATAAGTGAAAACCTATGGTGTTTGGTTTTCTTTTCCTGGTTAATTAGCTTGGGATAATGATCCCCTGCTCCATCCATGTTGCTGTAAAGGACATTGTCTCCTTCTTTAGGGTGATGTAGTATTCCGTGGTGTATATGTACTATATTTTCTATATCCAGTCCACCATTGATATGTATTTATGGTGATTTCATGTCTTTACTATTGTGAATAGTACTGGGATAAACATATATGTGCATGTGTCTTTAGATTGGTAGAATTATTTGTATACCTTTGGGTATTATACCGAGTAATGGGGTTGTCGGTTTGAATGGTAGTTCTATTTTAAGTTTTTTGAGAAATCTTCAGACTGCTTTCACAGTTGCTGAATTAATTTACGTTCCCACCAACAGCAGGTAAGCCTTCCCTTTCCTCCCCAACCTTTCTCGTATCTGTTATTTTTTGATTTTTTAGTAATAACAATTCTGACTATGTGAGATGGTATCTTATTGGGATTTTTATTTGCATTTTCCTAATGATTACTGATATTGAACATTTTTATGTGCTTGTTGACTGTGTGTTTGTCTTCTTTTGAGAAGTGTCTGTTCTTGTTCTTTTCTCATTTTTAAATGAGGTTGTTTGTTGATTTGTTTAAGTTCTTTATAGATTCTAGGTATTCGAACTTTATTGTTTGAAAATATTTTCTCCTATTCTGTAGGTTGACTGTTTACTCTGTTAATAGCTTCTTTTGCTGTGCAGAAGCTTTTTAGTTTAATTTAGATCCCAATTATCAATTTTTGTTTTTATTGCAATTGATTTTGGAGTCATTATCATGAAATCTTTGCCAGGGCTTATGTCCAGAATGATATTTCCTATGTTATTTTCTAGGGTTTTTATAGTTTTAGGTATTGTATTTATGTCTTTAATCCATCTTGAGTTGATTTTTGTATATGGTAATAAAAAGTGGTCCAGTGTCAGTCTTCTGTATATGGCTAGCCAGTTATCCCAGGACCATTTATTGAATAGAAACTCCTTTTCTTATTGCTTTTTTTGTAAGCTTTATTGAAGATTGGATGGTTTTATGTGTGTGGCTTTATTTATGGAGTCTCTAACAAATTTCATTGGTCTATGTGTTTATTTTTGTACCAGTACCTATTGTTTTGGTTACTGTAGCCTTGGAGTATAGTTTGAACTCAGGTAGTGTAGTAATTTCAACTTTGTTCTTTTTGCTTAGAATTGCCTTGGCTATTTGGGCTCTTTTTTGGTTCCATATGAATTCTAGGATACTTTTCTAATTTTGTGAAAAATGTTATTGGTAGTTTGATAGAAATGGCATACACTCTGTAATTGCTTTGGGCAATATAGCCATTTTGACAATATTGATTCTTCCTATTCATAAATATGAAATATTCTTTTATTTCTTTGTGTTATTTCTCATTCCTTTCAGCAGTGTATTCTAATTTCAGAGATCTTTAACCTCTCTGGTTAGTCATATTCCTAAGTATTTTGTTCATTTTGTGTTGATTGTGAATGCAATTGTTTTCTCGATTTGGCTGTCAGCGTGGGTGTTATTGGTGTACAGTAATGCTACTGATTTTTTTTTCACTGATTTTATATGCTGAAATGTTGCTGAAGTTATCAGACCTAGAAGCCTTTCTGCAGAGGCAATGGGGCTTTTTAGGTATAGAATTATATTGTCTGCAAGAGAGAAAGTGGTTTGACTTCCTCTGTTTCTATGTAGATGCCTTTTCTTTGTTTCTCTTTCCTTACTGCTCTGGTTAGGACTTCTCTCTTTTTGTTTTTTTTGAGTAACTTTCATACTGTTTTCCATAATGGCTGTGCTAGTTTACATTACCACCAACAGTGTATAAGAGTTTCTTTTTCTCTATGTCCTCACCAGCACTTGTATTTTTTTTTTTTTTTTTTGTCTTTTAGGTAATAGTTATTGTAACTGGAATGAGATCATATCTCATTGTGGTTTTGATTTGCAATTCCTTGACAATTAGTGATGGTAAGCATTTTTCATATACTGTTGGCCATTTGTATGTGATCCTTCAAGAAATATCTATACAGATCATTTGTACATTTTAAAAAGGAATTACTTGCTTTTTTCTTTTTGCTGTTGAGTTGTTTGACTTCCTTGTATATTCTGGATATTAATGTCCTGTTGGATGAATAGTTTGCAAATATTTTCTTCAGTTCTCCCATTTTGCCTTTGTGGCCTGGACTTTTCAGGTTTTATTCATACTTTTTTTTTCCAAACCAATGTTTTGAAGCATTTCCTCTGTTTTTTTTTTTTTTTCCCAGTAATTTTGTAGTGTCAGGTCTTACAGTTATTTTGAATTGATTTTTTTTTTATATATGGCAAGAGATGTGGGTCTAGTTTCATTCTTCTGTGTACAGTTATCAATTTAATCTTAATTTTCATGATGTTGTACCCCATAAATAGCCAACATTTTCATCCTTTAGCAAACCACAACTTATCTTGGTATACAATCCCATTGTAGTATGCAAAACATTACATAAGTAGTTAATAATAATTCAGCTTCTGAAATGTCATTCTGTTCACTAAATCTTCCTAGACTATTCAAATTAGTGCAAACTTACAGTCATCCTAACCAATCAAGATAATGAGATTTTATTTTATTATACCTTTACCTCTCCTGCAGTAGTGAAGAGTAATGTTTGTTTTTGAGACACTTCTTAATTTTTTTCACCCCAAATTATGTACATATAATATCTTACATTTTGTACAGTTCCTGATGTATGGATTTGTTCCATTGTTGGTGTATCTTATAAATGTTTTCCAATGTCTGTGCTACCTCTTTGAGGTCAGGAACTATTTAAATAATTTTCTCTGAAAATATAAAGATGTTCTCTATATCCAATTAAGTGTTTAATTTTGGCTGCTTCTGTTAGTTATTGATTAGTAATTCTTAGAACAAAGAATATGATATCCAGATGCCCAAAATGTAGTAAAAAGAAATATAAACTAGTTTGATGATAATTTATTTAAGAAAGAAATGGCCTTTTTTGGGGAGGGAAAGTCTATATTTTATACATAAAGAATAAAATTATTTTTATTACACTTGATAGTTTTAATATTTCTCCTTTGAAGTTTTGGTTCTCATACTTCAATATGCATAAGAAAAATCTAGATAAACTTATTATTATTATTATTATTTTTAATTTTTATTGCATTTTAGGTTTTTGGGGTACATGTGCAGAACTTGCAAGATAGTTGCATAGGTACACACATGGCAATGTGTTTTGCTGCCTTCCTCTCCTTCACCCACATTTGGCATTTCTCTCCAGGCTATCCCTCCCCAGCTCCCCCCAACACTGTCCCTCCCCTATTGCCCCCAATAGACCCCAGTGTGTAGTACCCCCCTCCCTGTGTCCATGTGTTCTCATCTTTCTCACCTGCCTATGAGTGAGAATATGTGGTATTTCCTTTTCTGTTCTTGTGTCAGTTTGCTGAGAATGATGTTCTCCAGATTTATCCATGTCATTACAAAGGACATAAACTCGTCATTTTTGATTGCTGCATAATATTCCATGGTGTATATGTGCCACATTTTCCCAGTCCAGTCTATTATCGATGGGCATTTGGGTTGGTTCCAGGTCTTTGCTATTGTAAACAGTGCTGCAATGAACATTCGTGTGCATGTGTCCTTATAGTAGAACGATTTATAGTCCTTTGGATATACCCAGTAATGGGATTGCTGTGTCAAATGGAATTTCTATTTCTAGGTCCCTGAGGAATCGCCACACTGTCTTCCACAATGGTTGAACTAATTTACACTCCCACCAACAGTGTAAGAGTGTTCCTATTTCTCCACATCCTCTCCAGCATCTGCTGTCTCCAGATTTTTTAATGATCGCCATTCTATCTGGCGTGAGATGGTATCTCAATGTGGTTTTGATTTGCATCTCTCTAATGACCAGTGATGATGAGCATTTTTTTGTGGGTTTGTTGGCCTCATGTATGTCTTCTTTTGTAAAGTGTCTGTTCATATCCTTTGCCCATTTTTGAATGGGCTTGTTTGTTTTTTTCCTGTAAATCTGTTTGAGTTCTTTGTAGATTCTGGATATCAGCCCTTTGTCAGTTGGGTAAACTGCAAAGATTTTTTCCCAATCTGTTGGTTGCCGATTCACTCTAGTGACTGTTTCTTTTGCTGTGCAAAAGCTGTGGAGTTTGATTAGGTCCCATTTGTCTATTTTGGCTTTTGTTGCCAATGCTTTTGGTGTTTTGGTCATGAAGTCCTTGCCTCCTCCTATGTCCTGAATGGTTTTGCCTAGATTTTCTTCTAGGGTTTTTATGGTGCCAGGTCTTATATTTAAGTCTTTAATCCATCTGGAGTTAATTTTAGTGTAAGGTGTCAGGAAGGGATCCAGTTTCTGCTTTCTGCACATGGCTAACCAGTTTTCCCAACACCATTTGTTAAACAGGGAATCCTTTCCCCATTGCTTGTTTTTGTCTGGTTTATCAAAGATTATATGGTTGTAGAAATGTTGATTTGCCTCTGATGCCTCTGTTCTGTTCCATTGGTATATAAACTATGAGATCTTACCATTAGCAATTTAAATTTATCCTAGATTGAGTTCCAGTAGTTCACAATTTCAGATTTTAAAGTGTAGTGTCTTACTATCTTTCTTGATAATTTTATATTTTTGTTCTATTAGGCCATGTCAGCAGGTTGATTTATCCCATTATATGCCTAAATAAATGATTCATTGAAATTAGAATTATTATTCCTATTTCTTATTAACTTACATTACTATTGCCATTTGAATAGCAAATTCATATAATATAATTTTACATTTTTATTGGAATTTTTGTTAAAAATATAAGGCATTCAAATTTTCTGCTTCATATACCCTGTGGGAGACATCAGTCACCTGTAATACAGTGCATTGCTCTGATCTTTTTGCAATTTTGAAATCCAATTGACTATTAATACTACTGTATCATTTTATAGATTCCAAATAGTCTTTGAAAAAGAGTTATCAGGGCCACTTCCAACAAGAATGTGATGTGCAAGAAATAAAATCTTCAGAAGTAACTAGCTTTTCTTGATACTGGACAGCAGAGAGGGGTGTGAATTTCTGTAAAAAATTAAACATTGTTTCAGTAGAAAGATAACACCAAAGGAGGGGGAGTTCTTTCGAAAATTGAACACAGTTAATGGAAACTCTCTCTCCTCCTCTACCTCTTTTTTCCCTTTCATACCTAACACACAAGTCAATTGTCTTATTCAGTTTCCTATAAGGTACTATTCCTTTCTTGAGAATAACAGTGTACCATTTGCCCACCGTACCATTTATAATAACTTGTACACTACTCCTTTCTATTTCAATTCCCATATTTTTCTCCATTTCCTAGAACAAGAGGATTGTAGTATAAACACGTTTATCAGAAATAAGCCTTGTTTTTAGAGCTTTTTTCTTTTTTAAAAAAATTTCCAATACTTTTGTATATTCAAAACTTTTTAATTATACTTTAAGCTTTGGGATACATGTGCAGGTTTGTTACATAGGTATACACGTGCCATGGTGGTTTGCTGCACCCATCAACCTGTCATCTACATTAGATGTTTCTCTAATGCCACCTCTCCCCTAAGTCCCCACCCCCTGACTGGCCCCAGTGTGTGATGTTCCCCTCCCTAGGTCCATGTGTTCTCATTGTTCAACTCCCACTTCTGAGTGAGAACATGTGGTGTTTGATTTTTTGTTCCTGTGTTAGTTTGCTGAGAGTGATGGTTTCCACTTTCATCTATGTCCCTGCAAAGGACATGAACTCATCCTTTTTTATGGCTGCATAGTATTCCATGGTGCATATGTGCCACATATTCTTTTTTTTTTTTTTTTTTTTTTGATTTTTATTGCATTATAGGTTTTGGGGTACATGTGCAGAACGTGAAAGATAGTTGCATAGGTACACACATGGCAGTGTGTTTTGCTGCCTTCCTCCCCTTCACCCACATTTGGCATTCATCCCCAGGCTATCCCTCCCCAACCCCCCCCACTGTCCCTCCCCCATTCCCCCCCAATAGACCCCAGTGTGTAGTAGACAGCCTCTCTGTGTCCATGTGTTCTCATTTTTCTCACCCACCTATGAGTGAGTATATGCAGTATTTCTTTTTCTGTTCTTGTGTCAGTTTGCTGAAAATGATGTTCTCCAGATTCATCCATGTCCTTACAAAGGACACAAACTCATCATTTTTGATTGCTGCATAATATTCCATGGTGTATATGTGCCACATTTTCCCAGTCCAGTCTATCATGGATGGGCATTTGGGTTGGTTCCAGTTCTTTGCTATTGTAAACAGTGCTGCAGTGAACATTCGTGTGCATGTGTCCTTATAGTAGAATGATTTATAGTCCTTTGGATATATACCCAGTAATGGGATTGCTGGGTCAAATGGAATTTCTATTTCTAGGTCCCTGAGGAATCGCCACACTGTCTTCCACAATGGTTGAACTAATTTACACTCCCACCAACAGTGTAAGAGTGTTCCTCTTTCTCCACATCCTCTCCAGCATCTGCTGTCTCCAGATATTTTAATGATCGCCATTCTAACTGCGTGAGATGGTATCTCAATGAGGTTTTGATTTGCATCTCTCTAATGACCAGTGATGATGAGCATTTTTTCATATGTTTGTTGGCCTCATGTATGTCTTCTTTTGTAAAGTGTCTGTTCATATCCTTTGTCCATTTTTGAATGGGCTTGTTTGTTTTTTTCCTGTAAATCTGTTTGAGTTCTTTGTAAATTCTGGATATCAGCCCTTTGTCAGATGTGTAAACTGCAAAGATTTTTTCCCATTCTGATGGTTGCCGATTAACTCTAGTGACTGTTTCTTTTGCTGTGCAGAAGCTGTGAAGTTTGATTAGGTCCCGTTTGTCTATTTTGGCTTTTGTTGCCAATGCTTTTGGTGTTTTGGTCATGAAGTCCTTGCCTACTCCTATGTCCTGAATGGTTTTGTCTAGATTTTCTTCTAGGGTTTTATGGTGTCAGGTCTTACGTTTAAGTCTTTAATCCATCTGGAGTTAATTTTAGTGTAAGGTGTCAGGAAGGGGTCCAGTTTCTGCTTTCTGCACATGGCTAGCCAGTTTTCCCAACACCATTTATTAAATAGGGAATCCTTTCCCCATTGCTTGTTTTTGTCAGGTTTATCAAAGATAATATGGTTGTAGATATGTTGTGTTGCCTCTGATGCTTCTGTTCTGTTCCATTGGTCTATATCTCTGTTTTGGTACCAGTAGCATGCTGTTTTGATTACTGTAGCCTTGTAGTATAGTTTGAAGTCTGGTAGTGTGATGCCTCCTGCTGTGTTCTTTTTGCTTAGAATTGACTTGGCTATGCGGGCTCTTTTTTGGTTCCATATGAAATTCATGGTGTTTTTTTCCAGTTCTGTGAAGAAATTCGATGGTAGTTTGATGGGGATAGCATTGATTGTGTAAATTACTTTGGGCAGTATAGCCATATTCACGATATTGATTCTTCCTAACTATGAACATGGAATGTTTCTGCATCTGTTTGTGTCCTCTCTTATTTCGTTGAGCAGTGGTTTGTAGTTTTCCTTAAAGAGGTCCCTTACATTCCTTGTGAGTTGTATTCCTAGGTATTTTATTTTCTTTGTAGCAATTGTGAATGGCAGTTTGTTCTTGATTTGGTTCTAAGCCTGTTATTGGTGTATAGGAATGCCTGTGATTTTTGAACATTGATTTTATATCCTGAGACTTTGCTGAAGTTGCTTATCAGTTGCAGGAGCTTTTGGGCTGAGGTGATGGGGTCTTCTAGGTATACTATCATGTCGTCTGTGAATAGAGACAATTTGGCTTCCACCTTTTCTATTTGAATACCCTTTATTTCTTTTTTCTTGCCTGATTGCTCTGGCTAGAACTTCCAGTACTATGTTGAATAGGAGTGGTGAGAGAGGGCATCCTTGTCTAGTGCCAGATTTCAAAGGGAATGCTTCCAGTTTTTGCCCATTAAGTATGATATTGGCTGTTGGTTTGTTGTAAATAGCTTTTATTACTTTGAGATATGTTCCATCAATACCAAGTTTATTGAGGGTTTTTAGCATAAAGGGCTGTTGAATTTTGTCAAATGCCTTCTCTGCGTCAATTGAGATAATCATGTGGTTTTTGTTTTTGGTTCTGTTTATGTGGTGAATTACATTTATAGACTTGCGTATGTTGAACCAGCCTTGCATCCCTGGGATGAATCCTACTTGATCATGATGGATACGTTTTTTAATGTGCTGTTGCAATCGGTTTGCCAGTATTTTATTGAAGATTTTTGCATCTATGTTCATCATGGATATTGGCCTGAAGTTTTCTTTTCTTGTTGAGTCTCTGCCGGGTTTCGGTATCAGGATGATGTTGGTCTCATAAAATGATTTGGGAAGGGTTCCCTCTTTTTGGATTTTTTGGAATAGTTTCAGAAGGAATGGTACCAGATCCTCTTTGTGTGTCTGGTAGAATTCAGCTGTGAACCCATCTGGACCTGGGCTTTTTTTGTGTGGTAGGCTCTTAATTGCTGCCTCAACTTCAGACCTTGTTATTGGTCTATTCATAGTTTTGGCTTCCTCCTGGTTTAGGCTTGGGAGGACACAAGCATCCAGGAATTTATCCATTTCTTCCTGATTTACTAGTTTGTGTGCATAGAGTTGTTTGTTGTATTCTCTGATGATGGTTTGAATTTCTGTGGAATCTGTGGTGATTTTCCCTTTATCGTTTTTTATTGCATCTATTTGGTTGTTCTCTCTTTTCTTTTTTATCAGTCTGGCTAGTGGTCTGTCTATTTTGTTGATCTTTTCAAAAAACCAGCTCTTAGATTTATTGATTTTTTTGAAGGGTTTTTCTTGTCTCTATCTCCTTCAATTCTGCTCTGATCTTAGTTATTTCTTGTCTTTGGCTAGGTTTTGAGCTTTTTTGATCTTGCTCCTCTAGCTCTTTCAATTTTGACGATAGGGTGTCAATTTTGGATCTCTCCACTATTCTCATGTGGGCACTTATTGCTATATATTTTCCTCTACAGACTGCTTTAAATGTGTCCCAGAGATTCTGGTATGTTGTGTCTTCATTTTCGTTGGTTTCAAAGAACTTATTTATTTCTGCCTTCATTTCATTGTTTATCCAATCAGTGCCACATATTCTTTATCCAGTCTATCTTTGATGGCATTTGGGTTGGTTCCAAGTCTTTGCTATTGTAAACAGAGTTGCAATAAACATATATGTGCATGTATCTTTATGGTAGAATGATTTATAATCCTTTGGGTATATACTCAGTAATTGGATTGCTGGGTCAATGGTATTTCTATTTCTAAATCCTTGAGGAATCACCACACTGTCTTTCACAGTGGCTGAACTAATTTATACTTTCACCAACAATGTAAAAGCATTCCTATTTCTCCACATCCTTTCCAGCATCTGCTGTTTCCTGACTTTTTAATGATTGCCATTCTAACTGGCATGAGATGGTATCTTATTGTGGTTTGATTTGCATATCTCTAATGACCAGTGATAATGAGTTTTTATTTATATGTTTGTTGGCTGCATGAATGTCTTCTTTTGGAAAGTGTGTTTATATCCTTCACTCACTTTGTGATTTTTTTTTTTTTCTTGTGAATTTGTTTAGATTATTTGCAGATTCTGGATATTAGCCCTTTGTCTGGTGGATAGATTGCAAAATTTCTCTGCTATTCTATAGGTTGCCTGTTCACTCTGATGATTGTTTCTTTTGCTGTACAAAACCGTTTTTGTTTAGTTAGATTCCATTTGTCTATTTTGGCTTTTGTTGCCATTGCTTATGGTGTTTTAGTCATGAAGTCTTTGCCTGTGACTAAAATGGTATTTTCTTTTAGGGTTTTTATGGTGTTAGGTTTTACATTTAAGTCTTTAATTCATCTGGAGTTAATTTTTATATAAGGTATAAGTAAGGGGTCCAGTTTCAGCTTTCTGCACATGGCTCACCAGTTTTCCCAACACCATTTATTAAACAGGGAATCCTTTCCCCATTGCTTGTTTCTTTCAGATTTGTCAAAGATCAGCTAGTTGTAGATGTGAGGTGTTATTTCTAAGGTCTTCGTTGTGTTCCATTAGTCCACATATCTGTTTTGGTACCAGTACCATGCTGTTTTGGGTACTGTAGCCTTGTAGTACAGTTTGAAGTCTGGTAGCATGATGCTTTCAGTTTTGTTCTTTTTGCTTAGGATTATCTTGGATATATGGGTTCTTTTTTTATTCCATATGAAATTTAAAGTATTTTTTTTTCTAATTCTGTGAAGAAAGTCAGTGGTAGCTTGATAAGGATAGCATTGAATCTATAAATTACTTCGGCGGTATGGCCATTTCATGATATTGATTCTTTCTATTCATGAGCATGGAGAAGTTTTCCATTTGTTTGTATTCTCTCTTATTTCCTTAAGCAGTGAGTTGTAGTTCTCTTTGAAGATATAACTTTTTTTCTTTATACTGGATCTCTGCATATGTTCATATAAACTTATATTTATATGAGTATATTTTTGGAAGGAAAATTTAATTAATTTGAATTTGGGTCTAAATGATATTTCTTTATACAAATATTTAATGGGAGCAAGAATGACTGTTTCCTTTTGTTTATAATATTATCTTTGCTTAAACACCACCTTACCTGTTTTGGTCTTATGTAGTGCACTTAAGAAGGCAGATCTGTGGATTAACAAGGAACTAAGGGAGAGCTGATTTGTGTGGGTAGAACCAAGGTTTCAGAAATGTTATCACCAGTAGTCATCTGGAGACATTGGCCATATATCTATTATAAGAATTGAAAGTAATAAAAGAATTTTATACATGACTTGAGATAGAAAATACAAATATAGAAAACAAATGAATGGACATTGCCATGGTTTGGCTTTGTGTCCCCATCCAAATCTCATCTTGAATTGTATTCTCATAATTACCATGTGTTATGGTAGAGACCCAGTGGGAAATCATTTGAATCACCAGGGCAATTCCCCCATATAGTTCTCATGGTAGTAAATAAGTCTCATGAGATCTGATGGTTTTATCAGGAGTTTCTGCTTCTGTATCTTCCTCATTTTCTCTTGCCACTGCCATGTAAGAGGAGCCCTTTGCCTCCTGCCATGATTCTGAGGCCTCCCCAGCCATGTAGAACTATAAGTCTAATTTAACCTCTTTTGCCTCCCAATCTTGGGGGTATGTCTTTATCAGTAACATGAAAAAGAACTAATACAGGCATAAAAATTACATATAGTTTTCATAAATTTAAAATATACTTAATCATATGCAACAAACTAAACATTTCAATGGAATTCTGATAGATGATGTCAATTCCAACTTCTTGTACACTGGTAAAAATTCATAACCAACTAATTCTTGGAAGTTACATTAATCTTATTTTGTCCCAATATAACTTTATCTGCATTTGTATAGAAAGATTCTGTAGGTCTTTTGTAGGTAGGTACGACAATGAATAAAAAGACTAGCAAGTTTGACTGCAGGGAAACTTGGCTTTCACTGTATTCTCCTTTACACTATTTATCCCCTTCTGATCTATCATTTCTTTGTATGTTTAATGCTACTAAGGATAATTTATAGATGTATGAGGTTTACATAAAATGGTATAATGTGTAAAATAATTATTGAAATGTTTGATGCATAGTTGGTTCTTAGCAAATGATAGCTGTTATTATAGTGAAATTAGTCATGATGAACTATAATTTTAAAAAATGTTTGTTTCTTTAAATCAAGTCATAACCTCGGAAAATTATTGTTTTCTTAAATTGGAGGATTTATTTTGAATCTTCCTCAACTGTTTTAAAGAGACTTTTTTCCTCTAATTTCTCTGCTAAATAACTATTACACAGTCTTATTACTCAAGGTATTATTTCTTTGCTCCTGATACCTTTGTGACCCAACTTTTGGCTCAATAGTTGGGGATGGAGAATTACCCTGCTCTGGTTTTTATGAGGAACATCTTCCTCTGATTGGGGATGAAATGAAAAATATGCTCTGTAGATACAAACATGGCTCCCATGACATTTCCTAAGTTGCTTGACTTAATACACTGTGGTACAGCCACCACTATTGATGACAGATGGTAGAAGAGGCAACAAAGGACAGATCAATGTGTCTGGAGGGATATCACTAAATTTCAACTCTTTAGTAATGTTTGTTGTTGTTTTTGTTGTTGTTGTCTTTTAATCAGACATTCAAAGGGTCTGAGCTGATTTTGGTGGCGGCAATTTCAGAGACAGAACTCTGGCCTGTGAATAACTTACATTTAAATGGGTCATATACATTCCTCCTTTCCAGAGTGGAAAAACCACAAAATATTATTCAAATGAAATGAGCTAATCTTCTTTTAGTTAGGATATTGGTTTTGAAATAATATTCTCCAATTCAAAGTTTCATTTCTTCTTAGAAATGTCTACTACCTGTTCCCAAAAGTCTGAGTACCTATTAAAGCTCCCATTGCAATTTATAAACAAAGGTCCTAAGCAATGCAAGTCATTATATATATTTATCTCTCTCTGGCAGTTCTAATAGATGAAGACTTAGTATTAGCTATGAATTTCATTACTGTAATTTTACTGCCATTCCAAATCATTAATATTGATGATAAATAAATGATAGTGTTAGCCAAGCTAAATAATATTATTCTAAACGGCTTAAAAAGGAAGTACACTCAGAATTTTTCTCATTGGCTTTGCAAATTGAGGATGAACTGAAATATGACAGCAGAGCTTTACCTAGTAGTTGTAATCTTGCCATTCTGGTTCCCCACACCCCTCACACATGTCATATTTATAAAAATCTACGGTCTTATCACTGAAAGCTCATTTTATTCAAAAAGAGTTAAGCCAAAATAGCATTGATTTTTATGCTTTGCTGGCCACTCAAAGTAAATTTTATATATTGGGAGAATTTTGATTGAGGATGCTATTAGACAATATGGTATATACATTTGTCCCAAACTAACAGATTTTTAAAAATGTATCCATATTCAAACCAAATACTTCAATTAAAACATCTTACCTGACTCTCCCTGATATCGTTTACCCTACATTCTATAGGCCAATTATTTTTTATCAATGTTTTAACATTTTCTTACATCTATTTACTTGAAACCACAGGGAAAATATATGAAGAGATTTAATTTGGTAGGAGAATGACTTACCATGAAGAGTAACATTATGGTTACCTCTCTCATGCGTGCACATGCTTTCTCTCTCTGTCTCTCTCTCTATATATACATATATGTATATATAATGCTTCTTTTTCATGATTTACATATTTTTGTTCTTTCCTTCTTGGCCCTCAGATTCTTTATTGGCTAGCTTCTTGTTTTAGCATTCTGATTAATTACTTTTGAGCAAGGTAATTTAGAAAGAATTTGGAGTTTGTGATAGTTATACTTACATTCTCGTTCTAGTTCTGTGGCACACTAGGTGTGAGAGTTTGGACAATTTGAAGATTGTTTGCATCTTCGGATTTTGTTTTATACAATAGGAAGAGATAATAATTATTGTACCATAGAGAATTTTTGGCAAAAGTAGGTTTGCTGCAATATTAGTTGATTACCTTACTTTCATTTTCTTTTTATTGGAATGTGAGTCCTTTGTCTTATTTATTTGTGTATATTTATGGCTTGGTGTAATATTTGAGACATTATTGCTGTCTGTTAAATGTAAATGGTACCCTACTCCACTTTGAGTCATTTTTATGCCCCAAATTCCAAGAGTTTCCTCAGACAAGTTCCTATTTACTGCTGTTGGGTCACTGTTAAACAATCACAGACCTAATCAGGCATCTTTCCTGGGAATGCTGGAGATATTACTCACATTTATTTTAATAGATTCACAGAGATGAATGTTAAAGTCATAAAGTTTCTCAAGAAAAAATCTATAATGAAATTATGTATGTAGTTTCATAGGCAAAAAGAGAAAGTTAAGGTGAAAATCACAATCACAATTATCAAAGGACTGAGAGAATATCATGAAGAAAAAAGAGTGGTTAATAATGTCCAATATTGTAAGAATGACATATGGACTAACAGAATGCCCTTAAATCTATTAGACTGGAGTTGATTAATTATAAGGGAATACTAAATATCATATCTATAAAAATAATTATGGTATAAATAAAAACATAGTGCTTTGTGTAGATGGTAAGAAATATATAGAATTTTTTAGGAAGTAACATGGAATACCAATATAAAATAAAGTATTGCATGATATAGCCATATGAAATATTTGAACATGTGACCCTATGAAAATATTTTTAAATAATTCAGTTTTTATGAAAAATTATTTTTTAACATTGAGAGAAGAAAAATCAACTCAGCCTTTCTTAATACCCAAAAGGGAAAAAAAAAAAAAAGGAAAAATCCTTCTAAAATTCAAATTTAAAACACAAATTATTTGGGCTGGCTGAATACAAACTTTAATCTTCAAATTTTTTATTAACATTACTTTATTTTAAGGGACTACGTAAGAGTGAGAGACTATATGTTTAAACTTTTCCACCAGCAGATTTCTCTGTAAGTAAGCATTATAGTTACATGATTTATTTCTTAATTAACTTATTTCTTTGTCTTCCACAAATTGGACTTTACACTTTAGTTGAAGCAAATTTTTTTGATATTTCCTGACAAATCATTTTTTTTCTCCCCACAATACCTTGTTGTTCATTCTTTTCATTCTCTGAACATTAGTTTTGTTCTAGACTCATCTTCTTCCAGAGTAATTCTACTATAATCCACGATAATTAGGTTACATCTAACTCTGTTTACAAACTATACAGACACAAAGAGATGCATGGGATAGAAGGCCAAGGTTGTCAATTATACCTTACATTTAAGTAGAGACAGATAGAATTGGCAATTTGTGGCTGAAATCTGGAATTGCTCATCTTCATTAATATTTTTGCAATTGATGACTTTTCAGTCTTTCAAAAATATGGAACACTCCCTATTGTCCAATTTCTGTTGAGCCTGTGTGTTGCCATAGAAAAAAATGCACTAGACAGAATTAAGCAGGCAGGAAAGAATTCATTCAAGACTATTTTGATAAGGGAGATTCAACTCAACTCCAATGAAACAAAACAAAACATGGAAGAGTTTCCACTTGATAAGGTAGCTAATGAAAAAGTAATGGAGAAGGTGAGTGGGGAGGTTATGCAATGTGATTAGGCCATTTGTGTTTACTAATTGGTGCATATAGAAGTTAGAAGTTAGGCTCCTACCCTCTCACACAGCCTGAAAGGGCACTATCTCCTTAGAAGATCACAGTTCAAAGAAATGGCTCCCAAGTCCTTGAGAAAGGTTTGTAAAACTAACTAGAGGCTTGGAGAAGATTTCTGTACATTTCAGAAGGTCAGGGAAAGATTTTGCAGTTACAGATTATCTAAAGTAAATAAAATGGAAATCATGAGCTCATACTTGGGAATAAGCCAGTCTATAATTTAGTCAAACAGAAGCGAATATTAAGATCATTAGGCCACCTTGGTTAAGGCCATGCCAGTCCTCCATTGTAAAGCTCTTTTAGTATAGTGACAATAACATATTTTTGATAGTATGTTGCACTATATCTCACAAAAGGAGAGGAGTAAATATTTAAGTACAAATTTTATTAGTTCTTTTTCTGTTACATGCACAGATTGATTATAAGTAGCTCTTTCTCACTTCCCCAAAGAATCATAAATTCTGGGACAGGTTTTTGAAAGTTGTTATTATTCATTATATAATATGATTTTGGATATTATTTTTTTTGAAAGATTTAAAGCTCATAGGCATCAGGCTTATTTTCCCTTATGACCGGACTGAACCACAGTGTTACTTGTCTAAGGTTTAGACTCTACAGGACCCAGTGTTTAATTATGCTCTGCTCTTATCTCAGGTTTTTTCTTTGGTTTACTCTCACCTGGGACAATCTGTTTAACTGCTTAGAATCTCACTTTTCATAGCTGTTGGCAGATTAACAGCTTTTCTGTTTTCCTAAAAGTGGCATGTCGAGAATTAGTCATGGTTATAGAATGCCTCAGGCTTTTAGGAGAAAGATGCCACATTAATGCTACATTACCAAAGGAAATCTGTAGAAATCTTTGTTTTTAGGCTGTATTGACCCGTCTATATCGGAATCGTTTTACACAATTCTGAAATTTAATATAATTTGTTACTGCGCTCTTTATATTTCTGCTTTTAACATTATTTGTAAAGGTTGACATTCCCATGACTCCTGCTCAGGAATACCATTTGATATCCTCCCTGAATTAGATGGAATGTGGGAATGGGAGGGATGAGAGAAAAAACAGCAGAAAATAATTAAACTTTGTGTTATTGTTGCTGGGTAAAATCTACATATTTTAGAAAAATATATTTCAAAGGCTTTTCATCTTTAAATAATATTCAGTAGTTGAAGGCTAGCCATGAAACTCTACAATTTCAGCAGCAACTGAAAAATACATCTCAGACCTTGGCTTTTTTTTTGTTGTTTTTCATGCAAAAAAACAGCTGCAGGCACAAAAAGCAATCCCAAGGATGCAATTACACTCAATTGCTTTCTAATGTATTCTTCACTCTTTACAACTATTACATTTCCACAGTAATACATTACTTAAAGTAACAATTATCCTGTGATTTGGATTGTTTTACACAAAATTTTACAATGGCTAGAATACTATTTACATATAAACTATAAAATATGACTGTTCAGATGAAAATTTAGACAAAAAATAAATTTAAGTTTGGCTTTGCTTTAGCTACAATTTTAGAGAGTAAACTTAACTTTCAGTTTTTAGACTTGAAAAAAAAATGCCAATTCTTTCTGAGGACATTATATTAAGTAAAACAGAAAATACAGAAAAGCATTCTGCTGCTTGGACAGGTTATGGACAGCTCCATGGTGTGTGTGCTGGAGAACGTTCTGGAGCCTTTACCTTTGCAGCTCTCTAGCAAGTAATTACAAATATTTTTCTTTGTTGATAAATGAGTGAAGGGCCAGGGAAAGGAAGTCAGAACAAAACTTGCTTTTAGAATTCTTCTACTTTAAGAACAATAATATCTAGCATGTAGGTCTTGCCATGTAGTTGGTTTTGCCTACATTTAGTTCTCAAGACACCTTGTTATTTAGGGATATCCATATCCTATTTACAGTTGTGGAAATCTAGGCTCTAAGAGGTGAGCATTCATCCCAAGATGATGCAGTCAATAATTTATATCTGGAAATCAAATGCAGACCTTTCTGGTTCCAAAACCTGTGTTCAAATTTGTTGCCCTCTACTGTGCTTCTTTAAAATCCAGAGTACAGTTGTAGATGCATTCCGTAAGATTTGTGTGTGTGTTTGTTTTTCTTGCTATTGGTGTCATAGGCCAGCACATTCTTGTTTGTTTAAAAAAATTCACTCAATATAAAATTGAAAATATACATATGAATGTAATTGTAATAGTAGCAAAATTTATATGGAGGACACCTCAGTAGTACATATTTTGAAAAACATATATCAAAAAATCCCATGGCTTTGAAGTTCCTAGATTGATTTTATAAGTTTAAAAAGAAAAACAATCACATCTGACAAAGGGCTGATATCCAGAATTTACAAAGAACTCAAACAGATTTACGGGAAAAAAACAAACAGGCCCATGCAAAAGTGGGCAAAGGATATGAACAGACACTTTACAAAAGAAGACATACATGAGGCCAACAAACATATGAAAAAATGCTCATCATCACCGGTCATTAGAGAGATGCAAATCCAAACCACATTGAGATACCATCTCACGCCAGTTAGAATGGCGATCATTAAAAAATCTGGAGACAGCAGATGCTGGAGAGGATGTGGAGAAATAGGAACACTCTTACACTGTTGGTGTGAGTGTAAATTAGTTCAACTATTGTGGAAGACAGTGTGGCGATTCCTCAGGGACCTAGAAATAGAAATCCCATTTGACCCAGCAATCCCATTACTGGGTATATATCCAAAGGACTATAAATCGTTCTACTATAAGGACACATGCACACAAATGTTCATTGCAGCACTGTTTACAATAGCAAAGAACTGGAACCAACCCAAATGCCCAACGATGATAGACTGGACTGGGAAAATATGGCACATATACACCATGGAATATTATGCAGCAATCAAAAATGATGAGTTTGTGTCCTTTGTAAGGACATGGATGAATCTGGAGAACATCATTCTCAGCAAACTGACACAAGAACAGAAAAAGAAATACCGCATATACTCACTCATAGGTGAGTGAGAAAAATGAGAACACATGGACACAGAGAGGCGGTCTACTATACACTGGGGTCTATTGGGGGGAATGGGGGAGGGACAGTGGCGGGGGGCTGGGGAGGGATAGCCTGGGGATGAATGCCAAGTGTGGGTGAAGGGGAGGAAGGCAGCAAAGCACACTGCCATGTGTGTACCTATGCAGCTATCTTGCACGTTCTGCACATGTACCCCAAAACCTATAATGCAATAAAAATTAAAAAAAAAAGAAAAACAATAAGAAAATGAACTATTAATAGATTTTGTATATTGAAATATCACAGTAAATACCCAGAAATCTCTTCTAGTGCCATACTTTGCTCAAAGACAATTTTCTTCAAATGAAACCTAACCTGCAGTAGGGTTTGTTTAGAGGTGGCAAATTTAACTTCTAGTGAGAATTATTATGAGGAGGTGAATCTCATCAGTGGAATCTTGCCATTGTGATGGAAAGAAAGACATATTAAAATCAAGGGAGCTCAGACGCAAAGAAAGACATTAAAATCAAGGTTGAGTCCAGTTCCAGAAATACAGCATCTCAGATCCCATTTCAGACCTGCTAAAATGTAATCCACATTTTAGGAAGATCTCAGCCATTCTTATTCCTATTAAAAGTTGGGAACCATTGTCCTAAAACAGGAGGTGCAGTGGAACTTTTAATTTCTTTTTGTAAAACAGCATTTTGGTCCTCAATATATATTGTGTATTAAAATCAACTGTGGAACTAAAAAAACAAATAAAGTAGCTGTTGGGCTCATTAATGACCTGTTGAATCATAAAATCCATAGTGTGTGGGATGTTGAAATATGGCATAGGTAATTAGAGAAAAATTAATAAAGCACCCCCAAAACATATACATAAACACATACACACTTACTGTGCTCACTCCCCCCAATATAAATACATTAAAAGGTATGTGGGTGATTCTAACATGACCACAGTGACCACAGTATGAGAAAACAGAGCTAAGTCTCATTGATGCAGAGCAAGCCATCTTCAAATCATCCTTCTGGAAAAAGGAGTATTTTGTCCTAACATTCACCCTATTCCTGTTGATTCTAAATTCATTGGGTCTTTAAAATTTGGTAAAATGCCATAGTATCCTTATTTTCTCAAGGCCCATTCCATCCAAAGGAGTTTTTCTTCTGTAAATCCCAATTCCTCTTTGTCGGTATCTCTCAAATGAAGAAACTCAGATCCTATTTTGTACTATTTACTTGTGTTCATTGTTGTTAATGATATACATTTTTATTATCATTATATTTCCCACATTACCTAAAAGGGTACTTTGAATATCACACTATTGGTATTCATTTTATTGAGAGAAAAAATGAATGAATAAATGGATGACCAAACAAAGGATAACAATGATATAAAACCAGTGTAATGTATTAGAACACCAACTGAAGCATGAGTTGAGAGACTTAGTTCGAACCTTTGCTCCTTTATACCAACTATTTTCATATGATTATTGAGTGAGATATTTTAAGACTCAATACATGTAAAATTTGAAAAACAAGATTTAGCTGTTTTTTGGACTAAATTACCCTATAGCTTTCAACAGTATCTTTCTATGTCTCAAGATCCATTTCTACCTAATTAATCAAGTTATGTTATAGATAGTTCTCATCAATAATTGTTGGTATCTTAACACAAAGGCATCACAAAGCATATAGTATCCGTATTGTCTAGATGTGACTGAATTTTATTACATAACTATACTCGCTACCTATGCTGCATAAAAATTTTCAAAAAAATTAGTGACATATTTTACCAACAGGTTGATTATCTCACAGTTACTATAGGATAGAAGTCTGGGCACAGTTTAACTAGGTTCTCTGCCTTAGGGTGCAAGCCCCAATTCAGATATTAACTTGTGCTTCAGTCACATCAGGATTTTGATTGGGAAAAGATCTGCTTCCAAGTATCCTCAGATTTTTGGGACAGAGTGTTGGCAGAGTCCATCTTCTTGCTGTTGTAGAATAGAGGTTCACATTACCTGGTGTACTGTTGGCTGCAAATCGCTCTCAGAACACAGAAACTACCAAGAACTTCTTACTATGTGGCCATTTTCATAAGTCCTTTTCAAACACGGCAGCTTACTCCTTCAAAGGCAGAAATGGAGGGTCTCCCTGTCTAATATGCTGAGAGAGTCTTAGATAACAACAAAATCCTGGAAATGACATTCCATCACCTTTGCTATCATCTATTGGTAGAGGCAAGTCATGGGTCCCAGTCACATTTAAGAAGAGGGGATCATGCAAGGGTCTGGATTGTTGGGGCTCACTTTAGGATGTTTCCACCACAATTCACCTTCTGGCTTCCATGAATTAATGTCCCTCTCTCCAGAAAAATATATTTTCTCCATCTTCATGGTCTCTCAAATGTTTGTGAGTCTTCCATAGGTTTTATGAAGATTTACTTCACCAGATAAAAGACACATCTGTAGATGTTTTGGAGATTATCTCTTCTCAACTTTTGTTTTTTTTTTTCTGAGATAGCTGAGGACAATACCCTTCAGCTTCCTAGAGGTCTATTGAAATGGTTAAAAAGATCCATGAGGCACTCTTTTAATCTTTTGAAAAAGGCTATGATGTGACTTTTAATTTTTCTGAAATTTTCACAAAAGACTATGCAATTGACAACCTCAGCTCTTTCTCTAGAATATAGTTTACTATCATAAATTTAAGCTTGTTTTTTATTTGCAGTCTGAGAATTTTCAAAACAATCAAATTCTGGTTCCTTTTGTTTAACATTTTTTTATATCAACGTATCTCTTTCCTCTTGCATTTTACTATAAGCAGCAACATTGCACCTCCAAAACATTGCTTAGGAATATACTGGGCATACAATTGGCCCTTGAACAACATGGGTTTGAACCATGTAGTTCCACTTCCCTGAAGATTTTTTTTAACTAAGCAAGATACAGGGCCTGCTATAAAAATTGAGTGTGCATGAATTTTAATATACTGGGGTCCTGAAACCAATCTCCAAGGACACGATATACTTAAGTTTATCACTTACTGGTTGTACTTTCCACATAACTGGAGACAATTTCACTTGACTTTCTGGTATTTCATGACTGGAATTCCACTTCCTCAATTTCCCAGTATCATATTCCTCACTTCCTCTGAGCCCTGTCAGCTTTCTCATCTGTATTTCTATAATGGCCTGTTCAAGGTGATTTAGGCTCAATTGTGCTCATTAAAATTTTTCCAGCTTCTTCTAACTTCCTGATTCAAAAAGCACTCTCACATTTTAGTCAATGTATCACCCACTTATAATACTGAAATTTGTATTAATTTTCTATTGCACAAACTTAGCCATTTAAAAAACACACTTATTATAATTTCTGTGGGCCAGGATCCCAGTCATGTTCTAATTGGATCCTCTACTCAGGATCTCACAAGCCTGCAATCAATTTGTCAGCTGGACTGCATTCTTACTGGAAACTCCACTAGGAAATAATCTACTTCCAAACTCATTCTCTTGCAACTGTATGCCTAAAAGCCCTGTTTCTTTTTTCTTTTTCTTTTTTCTTTTCTGTCTATAAAGAGGGCTAGGTGGCAGAGGACTGTGGTGAGCCTCTAGAGGCTTACAACCCCCAGATGACAGCCAGGAATAAAATGGAGGCCTCAGTCCTATGGTCACAAGGAGGTGAGTTCTGCCAACAATCTGAGGAAGCCTAAAGAGAAATGATTCCTCATTTGAGCTTCTGATGAGATCTTAGATCTGGCTAATACCTGTACCAGCTTGTTTGACTGAAAGAATGATGTAATTTGCTTTCATTCTTACATCACCTCTAATTTCCTACATGAGTACAAATCATTCCTTAATTCTTCATTTTTTGTCTTCTCATACATACAACGATGTAACATGTTAGTTAGTTCAGCACACAGACCTTGTAACCAGAATCCCTAGGTTACAAGGACCGTGCTTTGCTCTGTACAGTTATCAACATCTCTAAGCCTCAGATTTGCTTTGCTCTGTATTAGTTATCAACATCTTTAAGCCTCAGTTTTGCTTTGCTCTGTATTAGTTATCAACATCTTTAAGCTTCAGTATTTTCTCTGTATTAGTTATCCACATCTACAGAGCAAATACGGAGATTTGCTTTGTATTAGTTATCCCAGCTTTGCTCTGTATTAGTTATCAACAAATATCCCAGCTTTGCTCTGTATTAGTTATCAACATCTCTAAGCCTCAGTTCCTTTACTATTATATATAATGCTGCTGTATCATAGGGTTGTTGTGAAGATTAAATGAGATACATGTGGAAAGCCTTTAACTAGGCAGCTGATACATGTAAAATATTTAACTGTCTATTTTTAGAATGGAGACAATTTAATAAGACTTCTTACCTAGGTAAAAGTAACTGTGTAAAGCAGTTTCCAAGAACCAACATTATAAATGATGATATTTGACATATTACTAAATTTCACAAATATCTTCCCAGCTTGAGGATACTATTATTTTTCCTAATGTCAAAGGAGCAGGTGATTTTTCAATATACTGGTAAATGGGTTATATTAATCTCAGAAATTAAATTAACAAACTCTATAAATTTCATAGATCTCAAGATTGTTACCTTGTTAGAATGACAGCTTCTAAAATTAGTTTTAATTTACAGTCTATTTATTATTTTCACAATTATAAATCCTAAAAATTGAAGTCCTTAGGAAATGCAAATAAAAGGCCAGTCAGCAGAGTTTGCCGTATTTATGCATCAATTAAAAGTATAATCCTTGGTAGCATTTTGCAGGCACTATCTTTTTATCCAGTCTTTGTTCATGTGATTTTCTTTTCTTTCTTTCTTTTTATTTTTTTTTTTGACAGAGTCTCGCTCTGTTGCCCAGGCTGGAATACAATGATGTAATCTCGGCTCACTGCAACCTCTGCCTCCTGGGCTCAAGCAATTCTCCTATCTTAGCCTCCCAAGTAACTGAGACTACAGGCGCATGCAACCATGCCCAGCTAATTTTTGTATTTTAAGTAGAGATGGGGTTTCACCATATTGGTCAGGCTGGTGTTGAACTCCTGACCCGAGGTGATCCACCTGCCTTGGCCTCCCAAAATGCTGGGATTGCAGATGTGAGCCACCGTGCCTGGCCGTTAATCTGATTTTTATCCCAATCACTACAGTGTCTATAATTTCAGTTATGCTCTCTTTTTCATCTATCTTTCTCAATACATTTCTGTGTTATTTTTTAAATAAGTATCTCAACACTTGTCTTCCATCCATTTGGACTTCCAAAAAAACTACACACAAGTCAGTAAAATTCCTTATATGGGAAGGCTTTTAAGAGCCACATTTCTCATTTTGATGTAATACTATAAACTTAAACTAGAAATCAGAAGATAAGGGGGTCCCAACTAGTATCTTTCTATATTAAGAAATATTTAAAGCCTTTGGTTCCTTCATCTTGTGTGGAAATTGAGTTGGATACTAATTTTCTTTAAATCACTAAAATTACATTTCTGTATATTTTAGAGTATATTTAATAGTTGAAAATAATTGTTGGAGCCAGAAATAAAGATGGAATGAGAAAGCTTTTTGAATGACATTAATTCACTTTATTATCTGGCAGCATTTGTAACTTCATGAGGCATCTTAGAATAAATTTCTTCAGAATGGCAGAGATTCTCTCAACCCTCCAGCTCTGTTCTGGAGTTAACAACCTATTCTTCAATTCAGATATGAAGACAGAAAGGGATGGCTTTTCTCATTTCACAAATTTGGGAAAGAAGTTTTTCAAATCAGACACCGGATAACTGAATTTTTGAGACATCTTTTAAAATCAGGTAATCTTCAAATTCCTGTTTTAAATATATAAACCCCATATTCAATGCCTAGATTTTCATCAGCATTAAAGAAAAGGGATTTTTTTATTTGTCTAGTCTTCATTTAAGGCATGGACAATGTATGTTTAAGGCTGCATTATTTTATGATTATGCAAATTTAATTATTCCCTATTATTCGTAGACTTAAAAGAATGAAGTGCACTTGGGTCTTGTTTTTAACCATTGACTTGTAAAATTATACAAACAAATAAAACGTCCGTAACTTCCAACATGAAATAATTGGATGGTCCAAATTTGAATCACAGCATCTTTCATTATCCCTGATGAAAAAGGATGTGGAAATCAAGAATAAAAGTGATGAGAAATAAAAGAAACATTCATTTTGAAGTTTTCCCACCTAATGAATCATAGTATTCAAGGTAGAATCCATTTCCAGCATGGCTATATCCAAAGAGGATTCATAACACTTTAGAACCAAAAAGCCAGCTTCCAATAAAAGAAAAGCTTCAGTTGGGAGAGAAATATAAAATCAGACCTTTGCTCCCTTATTGCTGTGTATTTTCTAAAGTGTTCAGAAAAAAGACTTAAAGAAAAGAAAGTTATATTGGAAAATAAGCACATTGTCATTTGATCATTAGGACTGATATAATTTGAAACACTGGGTTGATTCCTGAGATCTCAGTATATATTTATGTTGAAATTAAAAAAAAATGAAATGCCTTCAAAATACATATTACATAAAAAAGAATAAAAAACTTGAATTTCCTTTTGACATTTTAATGAGTAAACAGAAGATTTATTTATTCTCATGATATTTATTAGGTTGCTGAAAATCATCTACTTTGCACAGCTATTACGATAGAAAAGCTATTTTCACCTATAATTTTAAAAATATTTTAACATTCTCACGTGTTCTCAATTCCCTACACTTTCTGCTATTTCTCTTCACTCTTCTACAGAGGAAGTCTCTACACATGCTCTGCTTGTTCTGTCAGTAGTAGACTACTTTTGCATGTTTCTTCTTTCTAGGCTTATGGTAAAGGCCTTTACACAAGGCTTCTGTTGTTCTTGTTCACCTAAATCTCACACAAACCTTGTGCTCCAAGGTATTAGGGTGGGGCTATCTCAGAAATGTGTTCTTTTCTGTCTTAGGTAGCAGAGAATTTACTAACTCTTCTCCTGTGGTTATAAAACTCTGCTTGAAATCAGCATTGAATCCTCTCCCCAGGATGCTTTCCTGACCCTTGATCCAGGCTAAGTTTCTGCATCTGCTCTGACCCCAGCATCAATGTATTATTTCTTGTGTCTAGGACATTAGTAGTTTCTCTATAGTTTCCCCAGAGGCAGATATCTTCTTTTTCTTCTTCTTATTATTATTTTTTTAAATTTTTATTGCATTTTAGGTTTTGGGGTACATGTGCAGAACGTGCAAGATAGTTGCATAGGTACACACATGGCAGTGTGTTTTGCTGCCTTCCTCCCCTTAACCCACATTTGGCATTTCTCCCCAGCCTATCCCTCCCCAGCTCTGCTTCTACTCCCTTTACATACAAAACCATTTTTGCCTGTGTTCTTGTAGCAAGAGTATTTGTTGTTCTTTCCTCAATAGCTAAATGCTTTTGACTCATAGGAAACAAAGGTCTTGGGAAGAGGGCAGGTATTTGTGCCAGTCCTCAAGAAACTAATTATCTAGTGAACATTTTGATTACCAAGGTGTGTTTTATCCTGTGTCTTGCCTTGCTCCTAATCTTTCTCATGATTATACCACAAAGTCTTGCAGAAAAGAATAAATGAGTGCTAATTCCCTTTGTGTCTGGAGTCCCCAGCTCTTGCCAACTGACATAGTAGCCCATATTTAGCCTTTAAGAACATGTAAAAACTTTAGCTAATTTTGTCTTAAGCACTTGTATGGACAAGTGCATAATTAGCTAAAGTTTTTACACATTCTTTAGCAAATTAGCTAAAGTTTTTTATGTATGGACAAGTGCATAAGACAAATTTAGCTAAAGTTTTTAACATGTTCTTAAACTTATTCTTATGCACAGAATAGCCATCTCTATTCTGTGGTCTGGCAAAACAAATAGTTCATATGTCCCATCTCTTGGAGGGCAGGGTAGCTACTCTTTGGAATTCACTTTCCTTGATGCCCTTGAGACCTCAGCTCTCTAATGAGTTCAAGAAGAGTTATGATTATAGATTACCTGTATTATTTTAATTATTATAGTAGAGAAAACATTTTCCTGTTATAGAAGACCATAACACTTCCTTCAGATAATTATACAAACGTTTAAGAACAATAAAAATATACGTTGTTATTCAATTTAATAAGAAGAGAAAGGTCAGTGAATGTAAGTACTTAACATGTAATCTACGTACATAAAATCACTTTATAAACTAATGTTTTAGCTTATAAGGATGCTTTTAACAGTTTTTTCCCATAGTGGACATAGTAGACATGTGCTGCTGAATGTCTTGCAGTAGGGTTTTGGCTAGATGATGTCATGCATCCTTTAAACAGAACATTGCAGCTAATTAAAACCAAGGATATGTTTGTTGTTTTCTTTGAGGAATTTTTCCATTTCATCAAATCTGCTGTATTTATTGGTGTAAAGTATTCTATTATAAGCTCTTACCCCTGAGCAGACATTGTTTCTAGGCCTATGGTAAAGGCCTTTACCTCAATGTCTGTTCGTGTCTATTTGCTCTAACATGATATGTTCTCTTTATATTCCTGATATTGGTATTTTGTGTTTTCTTTCTTTTTTGCATAAGAGTTACTTAGGGGATTACTAGTTTTAAAAGAATAAGAAATAGAAAATCTAAATAGTGTATATATCCATCTATCTTTATACCAAACTACCAATTTATAGATAGATGAATAACTATAGATCTACAGATATATCTTTTTTCTCTCTCTATATATATCATAAATATATATTTACATATATTTATAAATATAGAGAGCATATATATGCTATATAATAAATACATATGTGCTCTCTCTATATGTTTCCATATATATTAATATATATTATATATATTTCATATATATAATTTATATATAATTTCCATATATAATATATAAATATATATAGAGAACATCTGTGTGTGTGTGTATACATGTATATGTGTATAGATTATGATCTATCTCTCTATATATAATTTAAAATAATTTCTATATATTTAAGTAACAATTACAGGATATGGATGAACCTCTAAACATACAACTTCAGTCCCAATAGGACTGTTATTTCAGTCAATATGTCCCTTATCTCTGCAGATGTAGCTTTGTGTGGAAAAAATAGAATCATTTCATATTCATCCTGCTAACAAAGTTTTTTAACAACAAGAAAGAATTAGTAAATGTATTAATAACTCTGTATTTATAAATGAAAGATATGCATGTACATGATCATAGAAAAATTGTAAAGGAGTAAACTATAAATGAAGGTGTGAATGATCTTGTGATAGTGAGATTAAGAGTGAATTTTATATTATATTCTTGCTTACTTAGAATTTTAATATTTCTATAATATAAACACTTTTGCTTTTGATTTAGTCTTCTTTTCTTCTTAATTTTGGAGAATTTTGGGTACACAAATTGAGAAAGCTTCCATTTGGAAAGAATTTGCTTTTGCTTCTTCTTATGTGAAAATGCGGCTACTAAACTAGTAACTCTTTTAGCTTCTTTCTAAGTCCTGGCTTTGAAAATAAGTCTTAATTGAGGATCCTCATCTACTGCTGGCTAAAATCTTTGCTTCATTTGCTGACTTACTTGTTAATGAAGTAGAAACACAGGAATTTTCCCCATGGACCATAACACCTGTGAGAACAATGTAATGACTCAACTGTTAGGAAGTGTCCTTACAGTGTATTATAAACTTTCCCTGGATCATGGATGTTGGCTGACAATAGTCTCCACTCACAACCTCCCTGTGGTCTGAATCCATTAACCCTTCACTGTGGCAGAGTCCCATTAGACAAGAAATAATCTATAAGTATCCTTCTAAATAGTTTAGGGAGACAGAACAATTGAAAAAATTCCAGAAGGGTTTCCAAAAAAGTGGAACTTTAATCATGAGCTTACTTATGCTTTATGTATATTTTTCCAATTTTAGTATGTGGCCAACCTTAAAAGAAAATGGTGCATTGACTTTGGTTGCCTTTGATTAAAAGCAAAAATTGTAATCTATAAATCTCACATATTCTGACAAAAAAGAAAAATAAATAGCTATTAAAGTATCAGGGATTTTCAGGTCCCATTTATACATTTTTCAAATTTCCTTACCAGATTTGTAGACCTGAACACATACATCTCTCTCAAATTTTCATTTGGAATATTATACATGTAATGCATGAATAAATTTTGCATGTAAAACATTAAAAATATGGCCAAGCATGGTGGCTTATGTCTGTAATCTCAGCAGTTTGGGAGGTTGAGGTGGGCAGATCACCTGATGTCAGGAGTTTGAAACCAGCCTGACCAACATGGCAAAACCCCGTCTCTGCTAAAAATACAAAATTAGCTGGGAGTGGTGGCACATGCCTCTAATGTCAGCTACTTGGGAGGCTGAGGCAGGAGAATTGCTTGAACCTGGGAGGCGGAGGTTGCAGTGAGCTGAGCTGATGCCATTGTACTCCAGCTTGGGTGACAGAGCAAAACTACGTTTCAAAAAAAGAAAAAATCTATACATCTATATCTATATCTATATCTATATCTATATCTATATCTATATCTATATCTATATCTATATCTATATCTATATCTATATCATCTATCTAGATATAGATACACAGATAGATGCAGATAGATAGATACCTCTTTACCATTATCCGATCTCATGCCTCTCATGAGGAGGGGCCACTGTTTTGAATCTAGAAGGTAAACCTCAGCCATTGCTTTTATCTCTCCCTTTATATTTTCTGTAATTTCCTTGAGTTAGACTTACCTTGGCAGTCACTATAGTTTACTTGTAGATGCTTAATTTTTAATAGAAATTATATTATACTGGAAAATCACATTTTTACTAAAGTTTCCTCTGGCTCTCTCTTCTGGTTCACCAATTTATTCTTCAATAGCAACTGTTCTGCTCTATAATTTAGCTCTTCTTTAGATTACTTATTTTAAAAATATTTCAGAATTTTCTGTTCTTCATAGATAAATATCTTTTTGCTTTTTAATAAACATTTTGAATACATACAGGCTTGCCTTGACTAGCAACACATTCTTACTCATTATAATTCTGTGATGGATATGGACCACTCAGATGGCCATCTTCTTTTGACATATATTTTTTCCATATTGTATATTAGTGTAAAAATGAGATGTGTTTAAAAATCTACTATCAATGAAGGGAAAATAGCTTCTGCAATCCTTGCAAACATATAAAAAGACTCAGTAAAATCAAATGTTTTCATTCCAAATTTATTCATTAAGTACCTATTAAGGTTAGTAACTGGTTAGGCATGAGTGCACTAAAAAGGTATAGTAAATGTGGTTAATTAACTAATTAATTAATTTATTCATTCAACAAATACTTACTGACAGCTACTCCATGCCAAACCTGATCTATCTGTTAAGATTAGATCTTGATGTTGATCACAAGATCAGCAAGGTCACTATGGATAATTGTCCCATGAATGATTTTGTCAATTATCAGGTATTGTGAAGCAATGTAAGAAATGAGTGTAAAGTGATTGAGCAATACTCAATCATTGTGATAGATAGTGAAGTCTGATAACTTTCTGGAAAGGTAACAATTGAGGTAAACCTTAATAACGTAAAGTAGCCAACCAATCAAAGACATAGGGAAATAGCAGTTCAGTCAGAGGAATATTTAGGTAAAGTCTTTATGGGAAAAATGACTTTGGGGTGCTTAACGAATAGGAATAGGACATTGTGATTAAAAAACAATGAGCCATTTGGAGATGTAGGTAATGGCTCCTGAGAGGTACATGTGGACTAGATCACATACACGTGGTTGACTCCTGAGAGGTATGTGTGGACTAGATCATGTACACGTGGTAGACTACAGCAAGGAGTTTGTCTTCTTTTTTCTTTATTTTTATAATTTTCAGTAGGAAGCTATTAGAGCATGATGCTGATGACACATATGGTCTGAAGTCTTATTTTAATGCTTACTGTCTGCCTGTATGGAGAATGGACTAGAGAACTGCAAAGAAGAGAACTAGAAAGTCTCGAAGTAGTGCTGGTGATACATGATAGTGGCTTAGAGTAAGGAGAAGGAAAAATGGATGAATATATTTAAAAGCTAGGATCGAAAGGACTGTAGATATTTTAGACATAAAAGAAGGAAGGGAATAGATGAATCAAAGATAAATTCACCACAGCAGGGATAACTAATACATTCCAAGGTTCTCATAGAAAAAGCTATTTAACTGTACTAAAGGATGAGTTTAGAGTTAGCCCAGTGTTACCAGAAGGTAGAAGAACATCGAGAGACATGTAAAATGCTTTACCTTTATTCTGAGAATAAGGGGAATAAATGAAAATTTTAACTGAGAGGGAACATAATCATATTTTTCAGATCAGAATGATGGATTATCAGAACCACCTGGCTCCCATCTCTGTAATTTCAGACATTTAGTAGGAAAGCTGCAACTTAAGGATATTTGGCTTATTTCAAATTTGGGTGAAACAATATAGGTTCTCAGTTTCTTGAAATTCTGGTAGTATATAAGACACTGAGGAAGGGTTTTATGCTCGAAATGGAGAATCACTAAAATCTCAGAAATCTGGCATGAAGAAAAATTAAATGTCTATATTCTCCTTCCTGAACCATCTTGAAGATTTTGCAAGGAATTTTGCAGAGGCTGTTAGAAAAGCTTTAAAAGGAATAGATACTTGTGAGAATGCAAAGTGAGAAAGAAATCTTCCAATCTGTACATAGATTATGTAAATACCCTGTGAATCACTGTAACTCAATTTTATAAAGTAACACAATTCTCTTCTAATTGGATGTTTGATATGTGAGGATATTTGAAACAATATTAGAAGTGCTACATTATTTTAAAACATTATTTTTTATATTTCTTGCTTTTCAGTGTTTTTATTGTTAAGATTTCCAAAAGTTTCCAAAAGCTGGAATTGGAGATAGAAAAAAATCTATTAAGAAACTGCTTTTCTCAGAATGAAGCCATGATCTTTGTGTGTAGTGAACAGATCTAATATTTTACACTATTTGGCAGCACAGATGGTTAAAAAATACTACAACCACTGTCAGTCTTCAGCTTTTTCTTCCTAGTCATGTTATGGCAAGTACAGAATTAGCAAGTGCCTTGCAATCTAATGATGGTGATGAGGACGTGTTCTTTGTTGTATATCAGGAAAGCAGAATTATGCAAAGTTGGATATTGACTTTAGGGAATTATCAAACATTGTTCTTTTTAGATTGTAAAATAATTTCAGGATTTGCATCTTTGATTACATTTTCTTTTCTTCCTTCTATTGCCAACCAGTTTCCTAGAAACACAAGAAAAATAAATATACTTGGCAAAGGAGGTGATAAGATCAAGTTTTGGTTGGTAACACTGTTACTCTGTTGTGTCAGACATCACGTTAAATAATTTACTCAAGTAGTACAAAGAGAAAAACTATACTTTTGGGGTATACTCCCATGTATGCATTCCTTAACTGCTGATCTACACTCACATTTTACATTTTTAGTAAGATCTCTATAATATCAAACTTCAAACCTACATAATGAAATCATGACACTGAATAATGAAAGCCAAACATATTCTATCATGAGGATCAAGAGTTTGAGGAAATTTTTACCCGTAAGTCTTGCATTGCTATTCTCCTTATTAACCTAGTGTTTCTGTTATCTTTGAACTGATGCCTCTTATATTGGAATTTTATTTTCTCACTTGGATTAGGAATGCTTATAAATTTTATCTTAGTAACTCACATCTTTACTAGTAGTAATCTTACCTTACTCATATTTTTTCATGCTCATTGGAGCTTCCCTGTCTGTTCAGACTCTCTTTCCTGAAATTTCTTACCCATTTCTTTCTATCACTATGCAAAAGTAAAATTAGAGAAACAACAAAAAATGTAATGAAAAACAACAAATGCAAGATTTGGAAATCATAGGAGAAGATCATGGACACAAAGATTTACTTTCTAGGTAAATATTATCCTATGTAAGTCTCAGTTAAAGACAACGAATGAGTGTATCTCAAGTAAGTTTTTATCAAAGCAATTAAAAATACTGTAAAATCATTGGCTTTGCTTTACAATTGTCAGTGATATTTTGGTTTGAATTCTCCCAAAATAAGAGTCCGATACAATGATTTTGTTCTGAGTAATTTATTTGGGATGTGTTCTCAGGAAGTGCTGTAGGAGAGTGGCAGCAAAATGAATGAAGAGTGTGTTACTGAGTGGGCAGCTGAAAGTTAATATTTCATACAGAAAATGTATGAAAAGTACCTCTAAACTGTCCCAATTAGGGATGACCAATTTACATGCAGAGCTTACATCCCTCACTGTGTGAAGGTTGTTCGTACATCTGGCCTATTTCACTAGCAAGACAGGTTTTGAATCTAGAGAACAGGCGATTGTCTCTTTTTGACATTTGAGGGTATTCGAGGAGACATGAGCAGGGTACCAGCACCATCCATTTCACAGGGTACAAGGTACAGGTCCGTGTTTTAACCATGGCAATTAAGTGAATATTGAAATAGAACAATTCACTATTATTTTGGCTTCCTAGTGCAGAGAAAAGTTATACTTCACTACAGTATAGTCTATTAAGTGTGCAGTAGCATTATGTTTAAAAATTCATCCATCACTTTATTAAAGAGCTTATAGCTAAATATGCTAATTTGTAGTTATCTGAACCTGCTGTGAGTCATAATCTTTTTGCTGGTGGAGGCTCCTGCCTCAAGGTTGATGGCTTCTGACTAATTATGGTGGTAGTTGCTGAAGGTTAGGGTGTCTGTGGCAATTTTTTAAAATCAGACAACAATGAAATATGTAATATTTATTGAATTTCTTTATAAAAGGTTTCTTTGTAACAAACAATACTGTGGGATGTGATTTTAGTCACAATAGTACCTTCAAAACAGAAGTCAGTTCTTCCAAACCCTGAAGCTACTTTATCAACCAAGTTTATGTACTATTTTAAATACTTTGTTGTCATTTCAACAACAAAGTGAAGATACAATGTTCACTGTATCCTTACTAGTAGTGGATTTCACCTCAACAAAACACTTTCTTTGTGCATCCATAAAAAGCAGCTCTTTAGTTATTAAAGTTTTATCAAGAGATTGCATCAATTCAGTAACCTCTTAAGGTTTCACTTCTAATCCAGTTCCTTTACTATTTCTAACCCATATGCAGTTCCTTTCTCCGCTGAAGTCTTGAGCCCCTAAAGGGAATTTATGAGAACTGGAATCGACTTCTTCTAAACTCCTCTATATGTTCTTTTGACCTCCTACCATGAATCATGAATGTTCTTAACCTCTAGAATGATGAAACCTTTTTAGAAGGTTTTCGACTTACTTTGTTTGTGTCCATCAAAGGAAGAGTGATCTATGGTGATCATAGACACACAGCCATATTTTTAAAATAATAAGACTTAAAATTTGATATTACTGTTGACACATGGACTGCAGAATGGATGTGGGGTTAGCAGGCAGAAAACAACATTAATGACATCTCCATCAGACCTCTTGTCTTGGGTTACTAGGTGCATTGCCAATGAGCAGTAATATTTTGAAAGAAATCTCTTTTCCTAAGCAGTAGTTTTCAACAATGAGCTCAAAATGTTCAGTAAATCAGGCTTTATTGTTTCACCTATTAAGCACCAGCGGAGTAGATTTAGTATAATTCTTAAGGCTCCTAGGATTTTTGGAATGATAGATAGCATTGGCTTCAACCTACACTGATTAGCTGCATTAGCGCTAAGAAGCTAGCCAGCCTGACCTTTAAAGCTGTGGAGCCAAACACTGAATTCTTCTCCCTCCTTATGAAATCCCTAGAAGACATTGTTTTATCATAGATGACTTCCTTCATTTAAAATCTGTTGTTTAGGGAAGCCAACTTTATCAGTGTTCTTAGCTACAGCTTCTTGATAAGTTGCTGTAGCTTCTACATCAGCACTAGCTGCTTTACCTTGCACTTTTATGTTATGGAGACAGCTTCTTTCCTTAAGCTTTATGAACTAATCTCTACTGGCTTCAAACTTCCCTTCTGCATCTTCTTCATTCTCTCAACCTTCATAAAATTATAGAGAGTTAGAGTCTTTCTTTGGATGAGACTTCAGTTTCAGAGAAAGCTGTAGTTGATTTGATCTATCCCAACCAAAGTTTTCCATATCAGCAATAAGGTTGTTTTACTTATCATTTGTTTGTTCACTGGAGTAACACTTTGAATTTCTTTCAAAAACTTTTCCTGAGCATTCACAACTTGGTTGTTTGGCACAAGAGGTCTAACTTTCAAGCTATTTTTGCTTTTGACTTGCCTTACTCACTAAGCTTAATCACTTCTATCTTTCTATTTGAAGTTAGAGATGTGCAACTCTTTCTTTCACTTGAACACTTAGAGTCCATTGAAATGTTATTAAGTGATATAATTTTATTATTGTTGTGTCTCTGGAATTAGAGAAGCCAGAGAAGGAGAGATATGGGAATAGCTGGTTGGTGGAGCTATGAGAAAGCATACAATGTTTATCCATTAAGTATACTATTTAGGGACACAGCTCATGGCATCTCAAACCGTTGCAATAGTAACATCAAAGATCACTGATTGCAGATCACCATAAGAGATATAATAATATGAAAAAGTCTAACATATTGTGAGAATTGCCAAATGTGACTCAGAGACAAAGTGAGCACATGCTGATTGAAAAAAATGGTGCGGATAAATTTGCTCTAGGCAGCTTTGCCACAAACCTTCTATTCATAAAAAATGCAGTATCTACAAAGTACAATAAAACAAAGTGCAATAATGAGGGTATGCTTGTGTATGCAAGAAATATTATGCATCTAAGTGCTCCCTTTCCTCTCATGGAAAACAAAAACTTGTAATGTTTTAAAATCAGTAGACAAAGTTAAACTGATTTTTTCCCAAAAAATGCCATTGTGAAATCAATTTAGCTGCCTTATTGAGGTATTGTCTGTCCATAATATTTCACAGGCTTGTTTCAGTATCCTTTCTTCCAGGGGAAAAAAAAATCTCTAGAATGGTGGCTCTTTTAGTGTGATACCCCTTATGGAAAGTGCTTTGAGCCATCCCTATAGAAATATTCAAGCAATGATAAGTCCTAACTGAACAGACTTAAAAGGCTTTATTGAAATATTATCAAGAAAGGAAAGAGGGTCTATACAGTCCACTGTTAATATTTCTAACTCTATATGAATGTCAATGCAGCTTTGGAATACCTAGAAGCAAATTGATTCTATCTTTCCCAGTTTTGCATAATTCTGTGGCTGCAGTGAAAAAATGAAAAGATTTGAACCTAGCTGGGGAAATATCATCTTTGCAGATGGAATACACCTGGTAAATTGGTTGATTCTTGCTACATCCAAACATTTCTGAACTCTCCTTACTTTTTCAATCTTTTGGAAAGAGGAAGAAAACAGCCTCTCTAACTGTTTCCTCTGGGTTATGGACAGTGGCCAGGTTTGGTTAAAAAAAATTCCTCAGCAAGCATTTGTGAATCATTGGTAAAACTTTAAATAGCACAGGAGTTTTTGACTTGGCTCAGTACTTCATTATTTACAAAAATCGAAATGGAGTTGTGCTTAAGTAGAACAAAACTACAGTTGCCTCTTCTGCCTTCGCTCTCAGAGTCATTTCTGGGAAAAAATCCAAACTTCTACCATCTGTGGTTTCTTAGCAATATGTAAAAGAAAAGAGTTTGATTATTAATTGAGCTGAGTTAGCTATCCCACAGAGATTTACACTTTGATAAGTCCCCACCTGACCAGTTGGCTTGCTTGTTTTATCTCTGATGAAGCAAGAGCCTGAATTGTTCAACCATTTCAAAATATCCATGTTTCTCCTCCAGCAATAATAGTAGTTATAAACTTATAATGTAGCATAGAATTTTACTACTACTGGATTGCAGAGTTATAAGTATTTTCCCCCACTCCCACACACAGTCAGCTTGGAATTGAACATCTAATAGACAAGAAAATAAGGACATAATTTTTTACTCAGACAGCTGCATTAATAATGTGTTACATTCATCTGTTCCCTAGCCATTAAGAAAGAAAAATGTGTAGATAAAAATAAGATGATCCATTCTCAGGAAACATCTGACCTAGACTATCATCCCTACAGGCTTCAGTGAACGTAAAGACATTTTTGAATCCTTCTTTTTTATAGATTATTTGAAATTTTGATATCTCTTAAATAATAATTTAGTATTTTTGTTTCTAACTCTTATTTTACACTTGTTTATAATTTATTTATTTATTGTAATTATGTGTCATAAATTTGCATTTCTTTTATTTTTCAAATTATTCATAAGACTTTCATCTAATACATTTTTTAATTTATGTAAAGGTTAGAATAAGAAAGATAAGGCGAGGCATGGAGGACAACTTCATTATTACTGAGGTTGTGACAACAGAAGATATTACCAAATCCTTCTAAATATTTATGTATTATCTATTGTGCATAACCCAATGTCTATTAATTTTATTTCTTATCATCTTAACCTGCAAATGTTTTTTATGTTTTCTGATGTGATATATTCTCATAAGTAAATTACTTTTTGGAAGAAATGCTCTTATCTTTTCTATACTACAAAGCTACTCTCTCATTTTTTGATGTCTTTCATTTGTTAAAAGACCTTCATGATCCTGTTTTGGCATCATCTACAGACTTGTCCTTCACTTCTTAGCCTGCTGCTGAGACTTCTTGCAAGCTCTGAATATAATGTGCTCTTTTTGCTCCTGGGTTCTGTATTCTGTCTGAAATGCTCTTTCTCTGTGATTGTCTAGTTAAATATTATGAATTATATAAGTCTTCCTTGAGGCCTGCATGACTCTCTAAAGTAAGGTCTGCTTATTTTGCTGGTAGTGCCTTCTTTTGTTGTTTGTCTTTCCCCACTAGATGGTGAGTTTCATGTGACAGAAATAATGTTTTCCTTATTTACTGATAAGTTATTAGTGTCCAGCAAATATTCTCTGGCACATAGTAAGTGCTGAATAAAAATATATTGAATATTTCTTTTATTATTTTTACTGTCAACAGAAATTATTTTATCCTGGGAGGAAAAGATTTATGGACAGTACAAAAAATGAGGAAAAGATGACTCTCCTACATTTGTAGCATAATGTAGTATAAGCATGTACACATTATTAATAGTTTGTAGATATACACATATAAACAAAAACAAAAAACTAACAAATACAATCTTTCAATGTCTAGCTGTTTAAGTGATATTTAATCAGTTTTTGGGCCATCCAGTAAATGTGGAAATGGGCTGAATGATTGTGGCTTTTGTTAGTAGAAGAGAGGCTAAAATAATTTGCCTTCAAATAATTATAATTAAACTACATGCTAGATGTATTTCAAATTCAAGGCATTTTAGTATGAAATACAATTTGAATGCTTGGTATATGTATACATTTCCATGTTTAGAGATGCCTGTGCTCTGCATTCTTAAAAATATTACCATCATTTTCTAATGACCTCTAAAATATCAAGGACCCATCTCTTATCAGACATTTCATTTGGATATTACAGAATTCTCTGAATGTTTAAAAGCTTAATGAAGTAAATGGGCTTTCATTTTTTTACAAACTTTGTCACTACTATTCAATATATTATTTGTTGCTTAAAAATCCATATTTGTTATACTGCCAAAGGAGAGCATGTGAAAGAAGGTAAGGTTTGGATACAAGTAAAGGAAGGTAGGTGACTTTTATACGTTTTTGGAAAATTAAATCATGTCAAATAAATTTACTTATTATTTAAAAAGATATAACTATGGCCAAGGCACATAATAGTCATGTTTACCAGGGTAGAAACAAAGGAAAAAATACTAAGGGCAGCCAGAGAGAAAGGTCGGATCTCACAAGCATTTCTATACACCAATAACAGACAGAGAGCCAAATCAAAAGTGAACTCCCATTCACAATTGCTACAAAGAGAATAAAATACCTAGGAATACAAATAACAAAGGATGTAAAGGACCTCTTCAAGGAGAACTATAAACTACTGCTGAATGAAATAACAGAGAACACAAACAGATGGAAAAACATCCCATGCTCATGATTGGAAAGAATCAACATCATGAAAATGGCCATACTGCCCAGAGTAATTTATAGATTCCACACTATCCCCATCAAGCTACCAATGACCTTCTTCACAGAACTGGAAAAAAACACTTCAAACTTCATATGGAACCAAAAGAGAGCCCACATAGCCAAAACAATCCTAAGCAAAAAGAACAAAGCTGGAAGCATCATGCTGCCTGACTTTAAACTATACTACAAGGCCACAGTAATCAAAACAGCATGGCACTGGTTCTTCATAGATTCTGGATATTAGCCCTTTGTCAGATGGGTAGATTGCAAAATTTTTTCTCATTCTGTTGGTTGGTTGCTGGTTTGCTCTAATGATTGTTTCATTTGCTGTACAGAAGCTCTGGAGTTTAATTATATCCTATTTGTCTATTTTGGCTTTTGTTGCCATTGCTTTTGGTGTTTTGGCCATGAAGTCCTTGCCTGTGCGTATGTCTTGAATGGTTTCACCTAGGTTTTCTAGGGTTTTTATGGTGTTAGGTGTTATGTTTAGATCTTTAATAAGTCTGGAGTTAAATTTAGTGTGAGATGTCAGGAAGGGGGTCCAGTTTCTGCTTTCTGCTTATTGCTAGCCAGTTGGTGCCAAACAAAGGCATAGACCAATTGAACAGAACAGAGGCCTCGGAAGCAACACCACACATCTACAATCATCTGATTTTTGACAAACCTAAGAAATACAAGCAATGGGGAAAGGATTCCCTGTTTAATAAGTGGTTTTGGGAAAACTGGCTAGCAATAAGCAGAAAGCAGAAACTGGACCCCCTTCCTGACATCTCACACTAAATTTAACTCCAGATGGATTAAAGATCTAAACATAACACCTAACACCATAAAAACCCTAGAAAACCTAGGTGAAACCATTCAAGACATATGCACAGGCAAGGACTTCATGGCCAAAACACCAAAAACAATGGCAACAAAAGCCAAAATAGACAAATGGGATCTAATTAAACTCCAGAGCTTCTGTACAGCAAATGAAACAATCATTAGAGCAAACCAGCAACCAACCAACAGAATGAGAAAAAATTTTGCAATCTACCCATCTGACAAAGGGCTACTATCCAGAATTTATGAAGAACTAAAACAGATTAACAAGAAACAAGCAAACAAATCCATTCAAAAGTGGGTGAAGGATATGAACAGACACTTTTCAAAAGAAGATATCTATGAGGCCAACAAACATGAAAAACTGTTCATCATCACTGGTCATTAGAGAAATGCAAATCAAAACAATGTTGAGATACCATCTCATGTCAGTTAGAATGGCAATCATTAAAAAATCTAGAGACAACAGAAGCTAAGAGGATGTGGAGAAATAGGAACACTTTTACACTGTTGGTGTGAGTGTAAATTAGTTCAACCATTGTGGAAGACAGTGTGGCAATTCCTGAAGGACCTAGATATAGAAATACCATTTGTAATCCCATTACTGTGTATATACCCAAAGCAATTCCATTACAGGGTATATACACAAAGAATTATAAATTGTTTTATTATAAAGACACATGCACATGTATGTTCATCGTGGCACTGTTTACAATAGCAAAGACCTAGAACAAACCCAACTGTCCATCATCGATAGATTGGATAAAGAAAATGTGGCCATATACACCATGGAATACTACACAGCCATAAAAAATGATGAATTTGTGTTCGTCATAGGGACATGGATTAATTTGGAAACCATCATTCTCAGCAAACTGACACAAGAACAGGAAAGCAAACATCACATGTTATTGCTCATAGGCGGGTGTTGAAAAATTAGAACACATGGACACAGGGAAGGGAGCATCACACATTGTAATTAGTAGGGGTGGGCTAGGGGAGGGACATTAGGGGTTGGGGAGGGTGGGGAGGGATAATGAGGGGAGAAATACCAGATATAGGTGATGGGGAGATGAAGGCAGCAAATCACCTTGTCACGTATGTACCTATTCAACAGTCCTGCATGATCTGCACATGTACCCCAGAACCTAAAGTACAATTATATATATATGTGTGTAAAACTATGGGTAATAGGTAATTTGATGTAACTTTTTCAAAAATGTGTTGGCAAATTATTTAAACAAGTCTAATTGCTGTAGTATATAAATTGCTCCCAGAGAGCAAATTAGATGCTTCTACAACTATGCTAACTCTTTGAAATTATACAGAAGGCATTAGGGGAGTTATTAATCAATGTTCTTCTAATACTAAAAATAGCTTTTAAGGATTCCTTCAAAATATGTTTTGAAAGTAGAGCAAAGTAACCACATGTTTATCTGTAAGTTTTTTTCTGACAGTAACAGGTGAAGCATCTTAAAGATTTTTAAAAGTGGTAGCATACGAAAATTATTCCTATTTGCCAATTTCTCGGGACAAATTGTTCTTATTGCATAGCCATATTACAAAAATTTATTTTGTCCTTTTGTAACTTCAGTATTTAATATGAGTGGTAGTGCTTATCAGTACCCTAGCTCAGAGGTCCCTTTCCCACCATTTGGAGAGCAAGCCTGCTACTTATTAAAACAATCATATGCACAAGTTCTTTAACTGATCATTGCTTTGGGGTCGTATAAGTGCTCAGATTAATAAGCAAAATCTAAATTTAATCATTTAGTTTGATTACTTTAAGTAAATTTGGGGAGTTATGTAGCACTGTAGAGTTTGTCAAAGAGAAAGGAATGGAACCCAGTCTTTTGGATTTAGTCTGTTTTACTTCCATTGCAGTATGCTGGATTTAGAATATGCATTCATTCCCTTTACAAATATTTCTTGCATATATATAGTGTAAAGGCCCTTGAGAACAAAGTGGTAAATGGTAAGAAAATAGTGTGCACCCTCATAGGTAATAAATCCTAGTTGGAAATTATGATGTTTGATCTATTTTACATTTTCTACCTTCTCTCTATATATGTTACATAGTATTTATTTTATATAATTTGATTATGCAAAAACGGTACATTCCTTGTGAAGAATTCAATCTTTATAGAGCAGCTTATTCTAGTATCTCTTGTGTAATTAATATGATGAACATCCTCCGAGATATCTCTGTATTTGTGGGCACACCTTTCCATAAGTACAATCATAGTATTTGTCAACATTTTTCTCCTTATGAAATAACTCTTTAAAGATATTGATATTTTACATCAGAATCTCCCTGCACCATGGTTTCTGGACAATTCTGTTTTTTTTTTTTTTTTTTTTTTTTTATTTGAGATGGAGTTTTGCTCTTGTTACCCAGGCTGCAGTGCAATGGCGCTATCTTGGCTCACCGCAACGTCTGCCTCCTGGGTTCAGGCAATTCTTCTGCCTCAGCCTCCTGAGTAGCTGGGATGACAGGCACGTGACACCATGCCCAGCTAATTTTTTTTTGTATTTTTAGTAGAGACAGGGTTTCACCATGTTGGCCAGGATGGTCTCGATCTCTTGACCTCATGATCCACCCGCCTTGGCCTCCCAAAGTGCTGGGATTACAGGCTTGAGCCACTGTGCCAGGACTCTGGAAAATTCTATATCCTGATCCTTCAAAATTTTCATTAGAATTTGATAAATGGCAGGGTAAAATGGAAATATTAAATTTGTTTTTTTTATTATTTTTGATTGTACTTTAGGTTCTGGGGTACATGTGCAGATCATGCAGGATTGTTGCATAGGTACATACATGGCAAAGTGGTTTGCTGTCTTAATCCCCCCATCACCTGTATCTGGTATTTTTCCCCATGTTATCCCTCCCCACCCTCCCCACCCCCCACTGTGCCTCCCCTAGCTCCCCCAACTGACCGCAGTGTGTGATTCTCCCCTGCCTGTGTCCACATGTTCTAATTGTTCAACACCTACCTATGACTGAGAACATGAGGTGTTTGGTTTTCTGTTCTTGCATCAGTTTGCTGAGAATGATGATTTCCAGATTCCCTATGTCCCAACAAAGGACATGAACTAATCATTTTTAATGGCTGCATAGTATTCTGTGGTGTATATGTGCCACATTTTCTTTATCCAGTCTATTGTTGATGAGCTTTTGGGTTTGTTCCAGGTCTTTGCTCTTGTAAACAGTGCCGCAATGAACATATGTGTGAATGTGTCTTTATAATAAAACAATTTATAATTCTTTGGGTATATACCCAGTAATGGGATTGCTGGGTCAAATGGAATTTCTATTTCTAGGTCCTTGAGGAATTGCCACACTGTCTTCCACAATGGTTAAACTAATTTACACTCCCACCAACAGTGTAAAAGTGTTCCTATTTCTCCACATCCTCTCCAGCATCTGTTGTCTCTTGTTTTTTTTTTTGATGATTGCCATTCTAACTGGTGTGAGATGGTATCTCAACGTGGTTATGACTTGCATTTCTCTAATGACCAGTGGTGATTAACATTTTCTCTTTCTTTTTTTAAATAATAACTCTAAATGTTTATTTATACAATAACAGAGCTACAAAATGCACATAGTGAAAAACTGATGGAATTGTAAATTCTATCTGGAACTATAGTCAGATTTTAATACCCTTCTCTCATAGAGAAGTAGACAGACTATATCAGCAAGGATATACTAGCTTTGAACAATACTATTCACCAATGCGTCCTAATTGGCATTTATAGAACACATCTCTCAGCGACAGCAGAATACGCATTCTTTTCTGGTGCACATGGAATATCTACCAGATAGACCATATTCTCAGCCACAGAACACATCTCAAAAAATTTAAAAGGGCCCAAGTCATACAGATGATGTTCTCTGCACAATGGAATTAAATCAGAAATGCTGATTTTAGAGGAAACCCATCTCACATGCAAGGACACACATAGGGAAAAAATACAGGGATGGAGGAAGATTTATCAAGCAAATGGAGAGCCAAAAAAAAAAAAAGAAAAAAAAAGAAAAAAAAAAGAAAAAAAGCAGGAGTTGCAATCCTAGTCTCTGATAAAATGGAGTTTAAATCAACAAAGATCAAAAGAGAAAGAAAGGCATTATATAATAGGAAAAGGATCAATGCATCAAGAAGAACTAACTATCCTAAATATATATGCACCCAATACAGGAGAACCCAGGTACATAAAGCAAGTTCTTAATGACCTACAAAGAGACTTAGACTCCCACACAATAATAGTGGGAGATTTTGACACTCCACTGTCAATATAGACAGATCAATGAGACAGAAAATTCACAAGGCTATCCAGGACTTGAACTCAGATCTGGACAAAGCGGACCTAATAGACATATACAGAAATCTCCACCCTAAATCCACAGAATATACATTCTTCTCAGCACCACATGGCACCTACTCTAAAATTGACCACATGAGTAGAAGTAAATCACTCCTCAGCAAATGCAAAAGAACAGAAATCATAACAAACAGTCTCTCAGGCCTCAGTGCAATCAAATTAGAACTCAGAATTAAGAAAGTAACTCAGAACTGCACAACTTTATGGAAACTGAACGACTGGCTCTTGAATGTTTACTGGATAAACAATGAAATAAAGATGTTCTTTGAAACCAACAAGAACGAAGACACAAAGTACCAGAATCTCTGGGACACATTTAAAGCATTGTCTAGAGGGACATTTATAGCAATAAATGCCCACCAGAGAAGTAAGGAAAGATCTAAAATTGACACATTATCATCAACATTGAAAGAGCTAGAGGAGGAAGATCAAAAAAACTCAAAACCTAGCCGAAGACAAGAAATAACTAAGATCAGAGCAGAACTGAAGGAGATAAGAGACATAAAAAATCCTTCAAAAATTGATAAATGCAGGAGCTGGTTTTTTGAAAACATAAATGAAATAGACTGCTAGTCAGATTAATAAAAAAGAAAAGGGAGAAGAATCAAATAGATGCAATAAAAAACGATAAAGGGGATATCACCACTGACTCCACAGAAATACAAACTACAATCAGAGGTTACTACAAACAATTCTATGCACATAAACCAGTAAACCTGGAAGAAATGGATAAATTCCTAGACACTTGCACCCTCCCAAGGCTAAACCAGGAAGAACAGCATTTTTTCATGTTTCTTGGCCTCATCGATGCCTTCTTTTGAAAAGTGTCTGGGGATAGCGTTGAATCTATAATTACTCTGGGCAGTATGGCCATTTTCATGATGTTGATTCTTCCCAACCATGAGCATGGGATGTTTTTCCATCTGTTTGTGCCCTCTGTTATTTCATTGAGCAGTGGTTTGTAGTTCTCCTTGAAGAGGTCCTTTACGTCCTTTGTTATTTGTATTCCTAGGTATTTTATTTGCTTTGTAGCTATTGTGAATGGAAGTTCACTTTTGATTTGGCTCTCTGTCTGTTATTGGTGTATAGAAATGCTTGTAATTTCTGCACATTGATTTTGTATACTGAGACTTTGCTGAAGTTGCTTAAAACTTATTGTGTCTTCTTTATGGAAGGGTGGAGATAAACTATGTAATGATCTCAGATAAGTGTACCAGGCAGGTAACAGCAAGGAAATTAATGAAGACAGCTGGATATAAATGTATTAATCAGCTTGTCTGTCATAACAAAAAAGTGGGTGGCTTAAACAACAGGTATTTTAAACAACAGGCATAGTTGGGTGGCTTAAACAAGAGGAATATTCGTGTAGCTTAAACAATAGACATTTATTTCCTGATAGTTCTGAAGAGAGTTGCTTCTTTTCCCTTTTCTGAAGATTAATATGTTGGCAGAGTTGGTTTCTGTCGAGGCCCCTCTTCTTGGCTTGCAGACATCCAGTCGCCTTCTTACTATGTCCCAACAAGGTCCTTCTTCTATGTTTTCAGAGAAAGAGAGATCTCTGGAATCTCTCCCTCTTCTTATAAGGACATCAGTCCAATAAGATTAGGGCCCTATACACTGGGGACTGTTGGGGGAAATGGGGGAGGGACAGCGGGGGGGGGCTTGGGGGGATAGCCTGGGGATGAATACCAAGTGTGGGTGAGGGGGAGGAAGGCACCAAAACACACTGCCATGTGTGTACCTATGCAATTATCTTGCACGTTCTGCACATGTACCCCAAACCTATAATGCAATAAAAATTAAAAAAAAAAAAAAAAAAAAAAAAAAAGATTAGGGCCCCACTCCCATGACCTCATTTTATCTTTATCTTCTAAAAGATTCTATTAATATAATTATATTGTGTGTTGGGTATTCAACATATGAATTTAAAGAAACAATTCATTTCAAAACAGTAAGAGCAGACTGCCAAGTATATCTCTTTCAACATCAGTGAAAGAGTTGTAGAAGGAATTGGGGAAACTGTTTTGAAGCCATGCCCTAAGTAAGGGGCATAACCACTGCTCAGCTCCATTTGGTTATTGACAAAGAGAAATGCCAACTCTTCATTCTTATATAAAATTACTGACTTTTTACAAGTTTAGCAAATAATTCTACATTGTTGCAAATAATTATGCAGGCCAAACAAAGCCCTCTGTGGATCATACTTGGCCCCTAGGCTAAGTACGTCAAATTATGATTGCTGGTAGTGTCAAAAGATCATATTTTAAGCACCATATAGAGCTGGATTCAAATATTGGTCCAGCCACTTATTCATAATATAATACAGCAAATGTTCACTCCCAAACCTCACCCTTTATACCTTAGATTTTCTATCTTCAAAATGAGAATAATAAAAAAATCTAATGACCAATATATTTAATTACATTAAATTATTAAGGTACTTGGGACATGGTGTTTACATACCCCCGAACACTGAGTTGCCTTGAATTCACTGAAAGGAATTTTCCCATAGACTGAACAATTTAGGGGTTAATAGGAAGAGAGATGCTTCTTTTCCCTTTTCTGAACCATATATCTATGTAAATATATGAAAAGAAGTCATCCTCTCTGTCTATTCTGTCTGTTGTTACCTTGTGTAGTTCTACACCTCTGTCCTTGGAAGTTAAGCAGGAAATAGCAGTTCTTTTTCCTAATTCTGCATTAGCTTTGCTGCCTTGTACTCAAAAGACATAACTAACCAGTATTGGCAGTTGCCAATTGGTTTGTGTTTTCAAGAAAGTAATTCCTTTTTCCAGCAGGCCAAGTTGAAAAGGGTAATCCTGTAAAGGACTTTCCCTTGAAATCAAGCTGCTTCCGATCTTCAGAGCTAAAGGAGGGGATTCAAGCTCTGCAGGAATCCAAGGACCTTGACATTTGCTTTTCCATCATCTTTCTGTACAAGAACAACCAAAAAGCTGCTCCTTGAGCATAGATCTTCAATTTGGTGAAAGTTCAATAACATTTGTCTGAAAGTATCTAGTATTTTAATTCTCATGTGAAATTTAACATGCTCTACTACTCATACTTACTGTAAATTTGAATTTCTATTCCAAAATTATTGGATACTAAGGTGCTAGCATATTTGATGTCATGGTTCTAGTGACCTCTGTTTACAGTGAAATTAAGCCAGTTGGTAGTGAGAAAATAATTCATAAACGATGTTTTAAAAGCGGAAATATTCTGTGCACATATATATTTTCCCTTATCAGTAATATATTTCATTTGGTTAATGTAGTGTCAGTATAATTATTGCTATTATATTCAAAGTAGAGGTAATTTACATGAAAAAATATGTGTTTATATTTTTGAAATATCAAAGAGTAAAAACTCATTAGATTAATGGGGGACTGAGTACACTTTTGAAATGGTAAATATTCTGATTTTAAAGTATGGATTTAGAGACTGCAGTATAGTATTGGAAAATATTTAATATAATTCAAAATGGGCTTGAATATTTATAAAATAAGACACACTAGGTACCTATTTAAAAATAAACATATTCACTAACAAATGGTATTATGCAGTTAATAACATATTAAGTTGTGTTTCCACATTATAGATAAGTAAAATGTTTCTTTAATAGGTAAATAGTTATTGATAACCTTACTTAAGCTCTCCTCTTCTAGAAGTTAACTCATGAAATGGAAACATACATTTCAATTAATTATAGTATACATTTATAAGACTGTTCTGTGACTAGGGAAAGGGGGCAGAAGACTTAATTTTGTGTTTATTTTCTTCAGAGTATCTTAAAGCTCAATCATTAGCTTGTAGTAGACTCCATGGTGTGGCATTCAGACGTTGCTATTATTCCAGAGTTAAGTCACCCATTCCTTCATCTTCCAGCAATGTTAATGGCTAAAGGCTCACAGCTGAGTCTCTCCTCAGGAATTGTTCTCAGCTGGAGATTGCTGTCTCACACAAGATTATGCTTTCTTTAGAGAAGGGATGTCCAGTCTTTAGGCTTCCCTGGGCCACACTGGAAGAAGAATTTTCTTGGGCCACACATAAAATAACTAAGGATAGCTGATGAGACGAAAAAAAAAAAAAAAGAAAAAAATTTGCAAAAAATCTCATAATGTTTTAAGAAACTTTACAAATGTGTGTTGGGCTACATTCAAAGCTATCCTGGGCTACAGGCAGCCTGCAGGCTGTGGGTTGGACAGACAAGCTTGCTTTAGAGGATCAACCTGTATCTAGTAATTGGTCCATCTTACTTTAATCAGAAGCATCTCTGAAAACCACCTCAGCTTCTGAGCTTGCTGTGGAATGAGCTGAGGCCTCTACTGCAATCAATACATTTCAGTTCAGGTTCTTCCTTTACACAATCTACTTTTCTTATGCTCTCATAAGTGTTATTTTAAAAGCCCTTTCCAATAAACTCTCTCAACACAAATCTTCATTTCAGACCCTCCAGAATTCCTAGACTTCCATCCTAATACAATAACTTGGAGGCTTTCAAAGTCATTATTATATCAAGTTAAAAACATTAATCCCAAAGGTTATATATGGTAATATTCCATTTCTATAACATACTGAAAATGATAGTTACAGAGATGGAGGGTGGTTGGGTGGCTGATGAGGGTTAGGAATGGTGGGGGAAGCAGGTTGGTGTGACAGTCCAGAAGCAACCCAAGGGAGATCTTACTGCTGAGAGAATAGTTTTGTATCATGTTTCTCATACTGATTAATCTATACATATGAAAAAATGGCATAGAACTATTTACACATATTGTACTAATGTCACTTTCCTGATTTGAAATTGTTACCATCACTATGTAAGGTGTTGTTATTGGAGGAAATTGAGTGACACTTATGAACATAGAACCTCTCTAAACTATATTTTTACTTATATTTATTTCAGAGTTAAAGTTTTAAAAGCCTCCAAACAATTGAAATTAGTGAGTGGATTAAAAAGTAGGAGAGTGAGAGAACAACTACAGGGTTAAGTCTAGAAAAAATGAAGTCTCAGGAAATAATAGGACACATGAAGCTTGCTTTTTTATTGTCTGCTGTTTTTACTGGTTGAAGGATATTAGTAGTCATTTTTCTCTTTACTTTTATAACTAAGGAAAGGGAGTTTAAATTGCAATTAAGAAGGTTTGGGCAAACAATTGGGAGACTTTCAAGGCTAAAAGTAATAATGGACTAAAAGTTTAGGTCAATATTAAGAGATTGTAATTTTGTACCTAGAGGTTTTATAAAATTGAAATTTCCAGGGGACTTGAGAGACAGAAGACAGCATAATTGGATAATAGATAATATTCTAATAGATCATGTATAAATATATTTTATGGTCCTCTAAAATTATCTCATCCAAGAGCATGTTATTTCCTGAAATTTAGCTTGTAAATCAACTGATACTTTTTCTACTATTTTTTTTTCTTTCTATATTTTTCTCTTTATATCCTATGGTTATACCTCCAGACTCCAGACTACCTTTTTTTTTCTTTATTTGTACTACAACATTTTTTTTTTTTAATTTTTATTGCATTATAGGTTTTGGGGTACCTGTGCAGAACGTGCAAGATAGTTGCATAGGTACACACATGGCACTGTGTTTTGCTGCCTTCCTCCCCTTCACCCACACTTGGCATTCATCCCCATGCTATCCCTCCCCAGCCCCCCCCCGCTGTCCCTCCCCCGTTCCCCCCAATAGACCCCAGTGTGTAGTAGACACCCTCTCTATGTCCATGTGTTCTCATTTTTCTCACCCACCTATGAGTGAGTATATGCGGTATTTCTTTTTCTGTTCTTGTGTCAGTTTGCTGAGAATGATGTTCTCCAGATTCATTTTCAAATAAAAAACGCAAAATGAGTTATTAATCTTAATATGTTACATCTAAGCTAGTGCTTAGACTTACGACTTTTATAAATACAGACTCTTTTGTATTTAAATAAATATTAAAATAACAGTGGTGAAGAAAAAGATTTCATTCATTGGTCCCTCAGTTATTGTGATTATCTATTGTGATTATCTAAATATGCTATTGGAATTTTGTGCTAAATAATTGTTTAAGAACTAGTAGTCTACCACAGATGTAACAGATGAGGAATATTTTTAATATTTGAGGAATTCACAATTATGACCATATAATCCAATAGGCAAAAAATGGCAAAGAACATAACTCACAGCAGAGGAGCTACATGTAAATTCTAAATATGCAAAAACGCAAACTTTCATTGACAACAAAATAAATACAAACTAAAACACCGATGTGATAACATTTCTCTCTTGTCATATTAGTAAAGAAAGAGTCAAAGACCTTTTGTCTGTTTTAGCTGAGCCACTAACTCAACATTATGCTGAGTTCTGGGAAGGGAGACTTAAAGGTCCAGAGCTCTTTTGTGAGTACAGGATTGATGACTCACTCATCTGCCCAGTCTCCAACAACTTCTTGGGGAGAATCAGATTTAAGAATCATGATAAGTTAGTGTCTGTGTCTATTTTCTATTGCTATAAAATAATACCTAAGGCTGGGCAATTTGTAAAGAAAAGAGGTTTATTTGTCTCACAGTTTTTCAGACTATACAAGAAGTATGGTACTGGCATCTGCTTGGCTTCTGGTGAAAGTTTTCATACTACATCAAAACATGGTGGAGAAGGTCAAAGGAAAGTGGGCACATGCAAAGAGGGACCAAATCTGAGGGGTGTCCTGGGCTTTGTAACAACCCACTTTTTGGGGGAACCAATGCATGGCCCTGAGAAGCAATCTAGTCTTGGAAGGGCAACAACTCACTGCTATGAGAATAGCACCAAGCCATTAATGAAGGATCCATCCCCATGAGCCACACACTTCCCACTAGGCTCCACCTCCAAACACCATTACACTGGGGATTAAAGTTCAATGTAAGAAATTTAATTTTGGTGGGGACAAACAAGTCAAATCCAAATCATAGCTGGGGAGAAATGCCAAATGTGGGTGAAGGGGAGGAAGGCAGCAAAACATACTGCCATGTGTGTACCTGTGCAACTATCTTGCACGTTCTGCACATGTACCCCAAAACCTAAAATGCAATAAAGAAAATAAGGCTCTAATCAAGGTCAGTGCCAGGGAAAGGTAGAAAGGTAGAAAAAAAGAGAAGAAAGAGAGAGAAAGAAAGAAGAAATAGGAAGGAAAGGAGTGAAGAAAGAACAGGAAGAAAGGAAGGAAAGAAGAAAGGAAGACTATGGACGCAGTGGGTTTGCCCCTATCCTTTAGACAGAAGTGAGGGAAAGACAGAAAAGTATGTGGAAGCCTATGTGGCTGCTGATTGTGAAAATGGTCCTGATTTAGCCCTCTACTTTCTGCATTTTTTTTCTACCACTGCCATTCAAACATAACCTTGTCTTACAAGAATAATTTTATTTAAGCATGAAGTAAGGGTGGCTTATCTATTGCATGCAGTTTGTATTTCTTCCTCATCGCTTGCCTTGTGGGTTTTTTGTCTTATCTTGAGAGTGTCACTTTTAAGGAAGTCAACAATGTTGTAGAAATGACTAGAAGATAGAAATTAAAGAATTTCAAGGCAAAGGCTCTTTAACAATTTGCCAAGGACTTCCCTATCTAAGCAAACACTGGGAACTGGAATATCTTAGCTTAAAACATTGCTACAAAATAGATAAGATTTTAACTAACCATCTACAGTAGCTACTGAACCATGTGATTTATGCCAAACACTGTGTTTCAGATGTTGTATATAGTGACCAGTTTCCTATTATACTTGTGCAGACTTAGCAATAAACTGTTTGTAAGATAGACTCAAACACAGTTGGACACCTTTTCTCCCGGGACTCAAGTAAGCACAAGAGATTCTGTAAATCAGCAGGGATAAGCCCTGAGGCCTTGACTGAAAAGAGCATTAGTGATGTGGCCAGTTATTTGCCATTTGTGTTCTAATCTATTTATAGAAAGAGACAGCCCAGTTACATTTCCTACACAGAGTTTTACAATGATCAGTGAATTATACTGGGTTTCAGTCTCAAATTAACCTAAACTTTCAGTGTCAGTACTTCACATTTCTTTCCCTCATTAAGAAGGCCACACACAAAAAGGCATCCACAATACCTGAAAGCAGGAGATTAAATACAATTAATGTTATTTTCTTTTTAGAAAATTATTATTATTTTTTTATTTTTATACTTTAAGTTCTGGGGTACATGTGCAAAACATGCAGGTTTGTTGCATAGGTATACATATGCCATGGTTTGCTGCATCCCTCCCCCTGTCATCTACATTAGATATTTCTCCTAATGTTATCCCTCCCTAATTCCCCCCTCCCCGCTATCCCTCCCACAGCCCCCACCTGCCGACAGACCCTGTTGTGTGATATTCACCTCCCTGTGTCCATGTGTTCTCATTGTTCAATACCCACTTATAAGTGAGAACATGCTGTGTGGGGTTTTCTGTTCTTGTGTTGGTTTGTTGAGAATGATGGTTTCCAACTTTAACCAGGTCCCTGCAAAGGACATGAACTCATCCTTTTTTATGGCTGCATAGTATTCCATGGTGTACATTTGCCACATTTTCTTTATCCAGTCTATCATTGATAGGCATTTGGGTTGGCTACAAGTCTTTGCTATTGTGAAAAGTACTGCAATAAACATATGTGTGCATATGTCTTTATAGCAGAATGATTTATAATCCTGTGGGTATATACTCAGTAATGGGACTGCTGGGTAAAATGGTATTTCTAGTTCTGGATCCTTGAGGAATTGTCACACTGTTTTCCATGATGAATGAATGAATTTACAACCCAACAACAGTGTAAAAGCATTCCTATTTCTCTGCATCCTCTCCAGCATCTGTTGTCTTCTCATTTTGTAATCCACCGCATAAACAGAACCAAAGACAAAAACCACATGATTATCTCAATAGATGCAGAGAAGGCCTTCGACAAAATTCAATATCTGTTTATACTAAAAACTCTCAATAAACTAGGTATCAATGGAACTTATGTAAAAACAATAGAAGCTATTTATGACAAACCCACAGCTAATATCATACTGAATGGTCAAAACTGGAAGCATTCCATTTGTAAACTGGCAGGAGACAAGGATGCCCTCTCTCACTACTCCTAGTCAACATAGTATTGGAATTTCTTTTTTTTAATTTAATTTTATTATTTTTTTAACATATATTTTATTGCACTTAAGGTTCTGGGGTACATGTGCAGAACATGCAGGATTGTTGAGTATTGGAATTTCTAGCCAGGACAATCAAGAAAGAAAAAGAAATAAAGGGTATTTAATGAGGAAAAGAGGAAGTGAAATTGTCTCTATTTGCAGATGAAATGATTGTATATTTAGAAGACCCCATAGTCTCAGTCCAAAATCTTTTTTAGCTGATAACTTCAGCAAAGTCTCAGGATACAAATCAATGTGCAAAAATCACAAGAATTCCTATACACCAATAACAGACAAACAGAGAGCCAAATCACGTGTGAACTCCCATTCATAATTGCTACAAAGAGAATAAAATACCTGGGAATACAACTAACAAGGGACGTGAAGAACCTCTTCAAGGAGAACTACAAACCACAGCTCAAGGAAGTAAGAGAGGACAAAAACAGATGGAAAAAAATTCCATGCTCAAAGTTAGGAAGAATCAATGTTATGAAAATGGCCATACAGCCCAAAGTAATTGATAGATTCAATGCTAACCCCATCAAGCTATCATTGACTTTCTTCACAGAATTGGAAAAGACCACCTTAAACTTCATATGGAACCAAAAGAGAGCCTGCGAGCCTGCAGAGCCAAGAGAATTCTAAGCAAAAAAAAAAAAAAAAAAAAAAAAAAAAAAAAAAGCTGGAGACATTATGCTACCTGACTTCAAACTATATTACAAGGCTACAGTAATCAAAACAGCATGGTATGGGTAACAAAACAGAGATATAGTCCAATGTAACAGAACAGAGAAAGAATGCCACACATCTACAATCATCTGATCTTTGAAAAAACTGACAAAAACAAGCAATGGGGAAAGATTCCCGTTTAATAAATGGTGTTGGGAAAACTGGCTAGCCATATGCAGAAAGCTGAAACTGGATCCTTTACTTATACCTTTTACAAAAATTAACTCTAGATGAATTAAAGATTTAAATATAAGACCTAACACCATAAAAATCCTAGAAGAAGACATAGGCAATACCATTCAGGACATAGGTATAGGCAAGGACTTCATGACTAAAACACAAGGGGCTAATATCCAGAATCTATGAAGAACTTAAGCAAATGTACAAGAAAAAAAAAACATCAAAAAATGGGCAAAGGATATGAACAGACAATTCTCAAAAGAAGACATTTATGCAGTCAACAAACATGTAAAAAAGCTCATCATCACTGGTCATTAGAGAAATGCAAATCAAAACCACATTGAGATACCATCTCACACCAGTTAGAATAGCGATCATTATTTTCTATTATATAGGCCATGTAAAGGAAGTGTTACAATTTGGTATATTGGAGAAAAACCCAATTGAGGGGTGGTCTGTAATTAGTCTTTGAGCAGTAACTGTGAGAAACAAATTATTTCTGTTAGTGAAGAAATAAAAATGCTTTCAGAAAAATTATAGAACTAATAAATGAATTCAGCAATGTTACAGGTTATAAAATAAACACACAAAAATAAATTGCTTTGTTCTATTCAAACAATGAACAGTCTGAAAGGAAAATGTGGAAAGAATCTTATTGAATCTTATTTACCATAGCATCAAAAACAATGAAATACTTTAGAATAAACATAAGGAGGTAAAAGAATTGAGCATTGAAAACTATAAAATATCTACCCTCCCACACTCCCCCCAGTGCAAATAAAAGAAATAAGAGTATAAAATATTGCTGAATGAAATTATGAAATTAAAGACACATATACGTGAAAAGGCATCCCCATTTATGGATTGATAGGCAATATTATTTAAATGTCCATATTAATCAAAGCAAATCCAGTGTAATCCCTGTAAAAATTCCAGTAGCATTGCTTGCAGAAATATAAAAACCCTAATGTAAACTATGGCCTCTGGTGATAATGATGTGTCAATAAAAGTTCATCAGCTGTAGCAAATATATGACTCTGGCAGGGAATGTTGGTAAATAGGAGACTGTGAATATGTGGGTGCAGGACATATATGAGAATTTCTGTACCTTCATCTCAACTTTTCTGTGAATCTAAACATGCTTTAAAAATTATGTTTAGTTTAAAAAGTGAGCAAAAGACTTGAGTAGATATTTAAAGAAGATATACAAATGGCCAGCAAGCATGTGAAAAGCTGTTCAACATTAGAGAAATGCAAATCAAAACCACAAGGAGGTATCACCTGATACACACTACCATGGTCACTATAAAAAACAAACAAACAATATAAAATGGTAAGTGTTGAAAGGAAGTGGAGAAAATTGAAATCTTTGTACCCTGTTGGTGGGAAGAGAAAATGATGCGGCTTCTGTGGAAAACAGTATGGTGGTGCCTTAAAAAGTTAAAAATAGAATTACTATATCATCCGGATATTGCATTGCTGGATATTTTTTCAAAATAATTGAAAGCAGATCTTGAGGAGATGTTTGCACAACTATACTCATTGCAGCATTATTCACGCTAATCAAAAAGTAGAAGCAAACCACGAACAGATGAATAAAGAATATGTGTATATACATTCAATGGAATATTTATTCAGCTTTACAAAAGAAAATACTGACACATAATACAACATGAATGAATCTTGAGGACATTATGCTAAATGAAATGAGCCAGTCATAGGATGTTAAATACTGTATGCTTCTACTTTATGAGATATTTAAAGTAACCCAACTAATAGGGAAAGTGGAAGGGGGTTGCCAGAAGCCAGGAAGAGAAAAAATGCATTACTGTTCAATGAACAGAGTTTCAGTTTGATAAGATGAAAAATTTCTAGTTATTTGTTGCACAAGATTGTGACTATAGTTAATGCTACTGAACTGTAGGCTTATAAATGTCTCAGAGAGTTTTATGTTATGTTTCTTTAATCATAATTAAAAGATAAAGATAAAGTAAGAGCAAGAGACAAGTGGACACACATTTAATTAGTTGATATTTCACTTTCATAATTTCAAGGTTAATTTTTGAATATTACTTTTACTGAGAATGTTTCAAAGTTATTCTGGAAGAAAAAAAAGGAAGTAAAGAAGAATAGAGAGAAAGAAGGAGGAAAAGGAATGCTTAAATTAGGGTCTTCTTTTAAAGTATATACCAATTCAGTCATGAGTCAAGAAAATATCTGGATTAAAAGTTTGAAAATTATTCACTTTGATATATTAGATTTTATAATAAGCAAATTATTAAAACAAAGAACAATAACTTTAATTAATCAGATTTGATAAGAAAAAAACATGGCAAAATATCTGGTACTAAGCATGTACATATAGCTTTTGAAGAATAAGTATAAATTTAAAGCTTATGTTCAGGCCGGGCACAGTGGCTCATGCCTGTAATCCCAGCACTTTGGGAGGCCGAGGAGGGTGGATCTCACAAGAGATCAAGACCATCCTGGTCAACATGGTGAAACCCCGTCTCTACTAAAAATATAAAAAATTAGCTGGGCATGGTGGCATGTGCCTGTAATCCCAGCTACTCAGGAGGCTGAGGCAGGAGAATTGCCAGGAGGCGGAGGTTGCCAGGTGAGCCGAGACCGCGCCATCGCACTACAGCCTGAGTAACAAGAGCGAAACTTTGTCTCAAAACAAACAAACAAACAAATGAATAAATAAATAAATAAAGCTATGTTCAGATGTTCTTTCCCATTTTAAGTCCAGAAAGGAATTTTCATGGCTAGTTCAAAGCCTTCTCTAGCAGAAGGTTTTAATCAACCAACTATAAAAATAAATAGCTAGCATAAAAATAATTACAATTGCTTTGAGTTGTGCTGTTTACAGTACAGACCTTAATATGTTCAGTTAACTAAAGTGATCGTATGCCCATTCCATTTATGTAAAGTACTTTGTATACTTTATGTGCCTCTGAGTTTTTCCTTGACATCCGCTAAGAAATGACTACTATGGAGTAGGCATAGCTGGAAAGGGAGAATTGTAATGTGAGGGCTAACTCACTGGCAGCCTCATGCATTTTTCCAGTGGTGAACACTTTTCCTGTTTATTTAAGGGATCAGAAACCAAAATGATGATCTAATAGTATATTAAATTTATGTTTATAGCTTATTTGGCTGTTTTAAATATTGTTACAGTTTTGTCAGTAAAAAGCATGATGTAAATTTGGTTCAAACGTCTAGAAAATGTTAGGTTGCCTTCACTGAATTTCAGTATCAGAAAATAATATAATGAATTACTCATGTAACACTCATCTCACTAATTATTTATCATACCAGTAATTATTTCATTTTAGGGTTTTACCAAGTTTGCTAGTTGAAACACCTGTTCCTTGTGTTTTTTTTTTCAAGCCAGTTGTCTATTCATGTAAATTAAAAATATATTAGAAAAGTTTTGCTAGTAATATTTGTAAGAGCTTTGCCGTATATGTACCTATATTCTCCTTCTCTCTGCCTTATTTGCTTATTTTCCCTGTATTCTTTTATTGGTTTTGCTAGAAGTTTGTCTTTCTTTTTATGTTTTCCAAAATCATAATAAAAATAATTTCTTAATTTTCTAATAAATTTTAAATCTTTTCATTATTGTCTTTCTTACATTTTTCTCATTATATTATTATATTTCTTCTGTGGCCTCAGAAGAAATCAACCTTGATCTCAGACTTCTAGCCTCCGTAATTGTGAGAAAATAAATTTCTGTTGTTTAAGCAACTTATTTTTGATACTTTGTTAAGAAAGCCTTAGCAAACAAATACATTCATGCATTGCTTAACTTGGTGGGGTGGAGTGGGGGGAGTATGGTGGGTGGGTGAGTGGATGGTGGGGCATACATTCTGAGCAATGGGTTTTCAGGTAATTTTGTTATTGTGTGTTTACTTATGCGCACCTAGAGAGTATAGCCTACTATAAACCTAGGCTGTATGGTATAGCCTGTTGCTCCTAGGCTATAAGCCTGTGTGGCATGCCACTATACTGAATATTGTAGGCAATTGCAACACAACAGTAAGTATTTATGTACTCAAACATAAGTAAACACAGAAAAGAAAATATGTTACATTATAACATTGCCACTACTATAACATTTATTGGCAAGAGAAATTTTTCAGCTCAATTATAATCTAAAGAGATTACTATTCTATATGTGCTCCATCGTTGACCAAATGCCATTGTGCAGTATATGACTACATATTTTAACTTGTTGATTCGTGTTTATTATACAACAGCATGGATTATACGTGAATATATGACGAGTTTTCATAAACTGAGTACAATCTTGTAACCAAACATGCTGACCAAATAATTGATCAGTACCAGCATCCCAGATGCCTGTTTTGTGTCCTATTTCAGGCTCTAATGCTCTCTCCTCACCAGTCCTGACCAAGAATAAAGTTCAACCTAATTTTAACCACATAACTTAGTTTTGTCTGTTTTTGTGCTATTACAAATGAAAAGAATACATTATACCTTCTTTTGTGTGTTTTTATTTGAGATTATGTTTGTTAGACTCATTTCATGTTGTTCCATGCAGTCGTAGATTTCTCATTCGCATTTCTGTATCATTGGGCAAATATACCACAAACTGTCTTTTCTACTGGTATTTAAGTTTTTGGCTACTATGGACATATTTGTAACTGTGCTAACCTACCCTGTGTTAGCCAGACAGACTCCACTTTGCTGACAGTCAGACAGACTCCATCTTAACCTCTGCCTCACCCCTCCCACCATTTCTCCTTTGAGTGCTATCTGGGTCATGTTCCTGTGCTGGGCCATGTTATACTTAGAGCTATAGAAATATATAACCATTGTAACCATATCCTGCTTGACAAGCCCACTAGCTATTGTGAATACCCCTTGATCGATTGCATGGAAAGTACCGAATGCCCCCCTCCTTGATAAGCAGCAATCATGGGAACCGCTTGTGTATACCATCCTTAGTTAATCAACAATCATGGGAGCCTCCTGCCTCCTAGTTATCAGCTTCCTCCCCTAACTTGCTTATCCTGCTTCCGTAAGATTCTGCTTTGCCCCCTTACCCTGAGTAACATATAAAAAGAAATCAAACCCCTTCCTCGGGGCTGAGAGATTTTGAGCGTGAGCTGACTTGGTTGCTGGCAATAAGGGACTCACAATCAGATTTCAGAGTGTGGCGCTTTCCTAACAACTCCCTCGGTTATAATATAACAGGTACTCTAGTAAATGTCTTTTGCTCATGTTTCTCTTAAATATAACTTAAATATCTGAGCCACAATATATACATATATTCAGTTTTAGTAGATTTTGCTAGACCATTTTTCAAATGGGTTCACCAATTTACAACCTACCAGCAGTGCATGAGTTGGTCAACATTCTCACCAACTCAGTATTTCATCCTTTTATTGACTCTTTCTGGTGGATGTAGATAGTGGTCTTTTATGGAGCTTTGTGTTTGCATTTCTCTAACTAGTGAAATTGAGCACATTATTGTGTGCTATTGGGCACTTGAATATTCCCTTTTTTTTGAAATGTCTGCTGAAGTCTTTTGCACACTTTTCAACTGAGTTTTCAGCCTTTTCCATTTCTATTCGTTTTCTTGTTCTTAAAGATCAGTTATTGTTGTTTGTTTATTTTTAGTCTGTCTTTATGTTTGATATTTCTCTTTCAAAGTGTTATCTATTATATATTTTGTCTGGTAGTTTTGTTATAACCTGTTCCAACTATATCTGGAAGTATTTTTTAAAATTTCTTTTTGCCTCAAGGACAGGCAAGCATATATCTGCACTTAGAAAATATAGGATCTAAATTCATAAGGATAGGATATTTACACTCAAAAAGTGTTATAATAAATGTTTATCTTAAGCCAGTTTCTTTTTATCAGAAATTTAAATGGAGAGTATGATGATAATATTTGTAGTAAATACCTGTAAAGATTAGATTATGAATCTATTTCATGTGTACTAAAAATGATTTTAAAAATTTTATACACTTTTTATGTTTAAAAAAGTATGGTAAAATAATCAATCATTACAAAATGGATCACTATGTATTTGTCTATTTATTATTCAAAACTAACATCTAACATACTATCAATGAAAAATCTGTCTTAATTTAATGTAAACTAAATAGCATCAGTTTATATTGTTAACCAACTCATTCCATGTAATGAATGCTACTAAGGCAAAGTATATAAATAAGTGAGCTCAGTCATCTAGAAAATGCAGGAGATAAGGAAAATAGAGTTGAATACCAATTTTATAAGATAATGAGTATATTTAGGAAATGTAGTAAATAGTACAGCAACAACATACTGTTAGATCTCCTGAGGAATAGATTTGGAAATGGATTTAGCCTATGCTTTGTAGATTGCCTATTCTAGTAATTCCTAACCCTCCTATACATTTTAATAAATTATATATTATTTAATAATACATCCTTAAAAACAAAACTTGCTTTCATTATTCAATGTCAAAATTAAAAAATAAAAACATAAATGATACTTCCTATCTGGTTTTCTTCTAACTTAACAGTTCTTTACTCTGGGCTTTAGAATAAAAAATTATTTTCATCCAGGACAAGATTCCCTTATACAGACTGTTCCCCATATGCACACATTTCTCTTGAGTATAACTTAGTGTTGAACATTTGGGTTTGTCACTTGATTGTATGAATCCCAGTCTTTCCCAGCATGGAAATATGCAGAGTTGTGCAATAATAAATAACCAAAATAGTTATCTCCTAATAAGTTGTTATAGGGGATCATCAACTCTTTTTTTGGAAAGAGAATTTAATATTTTAAAACAAATTTCTGGCTAGGTAATGGTTATTAGAAAATAGAAAATTAACTTTGTTATTCAAGCCAAACAAATTAATTTTGTGGACTCTGAATATTAATATTCCTTATATTTCAAATGAAATAAAAATAAAGAACGTATGCCAGAGACTTAACCCAGAGACTTAATTCCAGGATACTTCAAACCTCTACTTTCAATTAATTTTGCTTCTATTTGCTAAATCACAATGGTTTTTTTCATTTTCTTACATTTTTCAATTAATGCTGTAGTTGAACAGTTGACTCGATTTATTATTTAACTCTTTCCAGATCTTTCCCTCACTCGCACTCTGTGCTAAGTCCTGCTCATAAGACATCCAGGGTTCTGCCAAATCTCTGACTACTATCTCAGTCTAGGCCAAGCATGCCAGTCTTCCTTTCTCCTATATGCAGAAATTTATCAGGAAATTAGAAAAACATAACATGGATGAGATTAGACCCTGAGGTGGGAAAAATTATTATAACTATGAGGTCAAAAATATGAAAAATTCTCTATATAATTAAGGAGGTTAGATAATAAATTTGGGGAAACCAGGAGTTAGAAGTACTTGTTTTTGATCAATGAGTGAAAGGTCTTAACTGTGTTGTAGTGCAGCAGAGAGACAATTTATTAAGAGAAGGGAGATAGAGCCTGTGGAATCTTTAATGCAAAAGGGGAGGACTTAAAATTAGAAATGTGAAAAACTTTGAGGAAAGGGACCTTAGCTCTCAGGAGCATATTTATATTAATGGTTAGAGATTTTTATAATACTTACCTTTAAGCAGAAAACGTTATTAATCTTTTACATAGTTTGAACAATTCTGATTCTAACTCATAGTCTATCTCCTTTAGCTGCTCCTAGACAAGATAGGCAGGTTAGTGCTTGCTGGCAGGAGGTTTCTAAAATGTCGGGGACATATGTGGGGACATATGTGGGGTTGTAGGGATTAATTTCAGGCTAACTGCTGTGTGTGGCTCCATTAGGACTTCTGAAAAACACTGAATGACTACCTTGGAGAAGCATCATAATAATCGAGCCAGGCTGAGAGGGATGATTTCAGAATAAAGAAAAACTAAAGACAAAGGTTGAAGCAGGGAGTGGGAGACAGAAGGACAACTTAATTTTTATGTCCAGGAGAATGTGGCTTCACAGTTTGTTATTTGTTTACTTTTGGTATCTTCCGTCTGCCATAGAGGTCGGAAAGGAACTTACCAAGGGAACCTGAGACTGCTAACTGAACATTCCAGGTAGGTGGCTCAGGAAGGCAATGTCCTGAGAAGAAGGAAGGAGGACTCAAAGTACTAGAAAATGTATTCAGCGATAAACTCACATTCTTAATTTATACACTACTCTTTAGTAATTCTGATAACCCTGATTCAACACATGAGAACTTAGTAGAAATAGATATAGTTACAAAATTGAAATGCTGGACTATAAAAGCTGAGGGTAAGGTTATAGAACGTGACAATTAGTTTAATCACAGACTATTCTGTAAGTCTTCACTTGGGCGTGTAGGCGGATAGGAATAGTCTTTTATTTTCCATTTATAATACATTTTAGGACTTTGCTCTTTAACTGCACAAGCATAAGAATTGAGAAATTGTAAGAGACAGCAATTATTTGCAACAGAACTGCTTTAATCTAACTGCATCCTATATCTAGAAAAGAAAATTAATGTAGATATTGGTGTTCAAATTGTGTGTAAAGGTGTTTATGTGCATGCATATGCTTAATTTAATGTTATGTTGTAGGTTAATAATAGCCAGCTTCCTCAGTATAGAGGTTTTCAACATTTTTCCAATGTGAATTAATATAATCACTTTGTAGCTATTCATGAACAGCTGCCTCATTACAGAAGTGCTGACATACCCTTTACTGTATTGCTGTTGATTAGTGGGTAGAAACCAGCTCACCACATTCAAGAGTATAGAAGGTTTATGCTTCTTAGAAGTATTTTTATACCCCATGGAATCTTGATAAACTTGACTTTTTTAAAATGATGGGTAACACTACTAATATATCATTTTTAACAGACTTTATAAGTTTTCTTCTCAAGGCTTCAAATTTTAAAAGAATATGCTTTGAATTTGTTCACAAGAATGAATTTCGCTTTGAAAACTTGCTGTTAATTTCAAACCCATTTATGGAAATGCATTAATCAGTTTCTATATCTATCCTATATATAAACCAATTGTTATTCATGATTCTGTTCCAGGTACTCTGTTATGGGTTGAAGACATAATGATGAAATATATAGTATTTTCCCTTAATACTTGTAGCAAACACACATGTAAACAGATTGTGAAAAATAAGTGTTAGGATATCCAATGATAGATGTGTACAAGATGTAGAGTTAATGAAAAGAGGAGAGTAATCATTATGTTGTATATTTAGAGAGAAATGGAAGACTTTCTAGAAGAAGTGTCATATGAACAAAGTTTCAAATAATGAATAAGCATATGCCAAATAGGGAAGGAAAAACATTTCCAACAGTTTGTACTGCCCCTGCATTCCATCCCTACAGAGGCACCACAGGCATGGATAACTAAAAATAATTCCATATTGTTAGATTAGGAATTTAGAAGGAAAGAATGGTGGGAGGTGAGACTGAAGATACAAGAACTTTCCAGCTTATAAAGGGTGTTTTCTGCCTTGAGGAAGTTTGACATCATCCTGTAACTAATGGGAAACCACTAATTGGTGTGAAGCAGAGTAATGATGTCTTTATGTGGTGGCAAAATATCTCTAATGACAAATCTGGAAGTGGGTGAGAGAGAGAAAGCTTAGAATCGGAAGCAATAGCCCATGCATGTGATGACAAGGATATATATTTAGACAGAAGCAGTGGCTAAGAAGATAATTTAAAGTGGAAAGTTATTTCAGAGCAAAATTATGCTAGAAACTATAGGCACAAATGAAACTGCCAAGGTCAAATGTACAGTGTATTATGAAAGAAAAAAGTGCTACAAGGGGAATTACACAAAACATTCACATCTAGAATGTGGAAAAATAGAAATAACCAGTATAAGAGATTGAGGTAAGATTGAAGCGGGAAAAGAACCTTGAGAAGTATAAGGTGATTGTATTAGTCCATTCTTGCACTGCCATAAAGAACTACTTGAGACTGTGTAACTCATAAGAAAAGAGGTTTAATCAGCTCACAGTCCTGTGGGTTGTACAGGAAGCATGGCTTGGGAGGTCTTAGGAAATTTACAGTCATGATGGAAGGCAAAGGGGAAGCAAGCATGTTTACATGGCAGGAGCAGGAGGAAGAGAGAGGAGTAGAAGGTGCTGCACACTTTTAAACAAGTAGGTCTCAGGAGAACTCTATCACAAGATAACACCAAGGGAATGGTGCTAAGCCATTAGAAACTGCCCTCACTATCCAATCACCTCCTACCAGGCCCCTCTTCCAACACTGGGAATTAAAATTTGACACGAGATTTGGGTGGGGACACAGAGCCAAACCATATCATTCTACTCTTAGTCACTCCAATCTCTTGTCTTTCTCACATTGCAAAATGCAGTTATCCCTTATAAATAGTTCTTGAAAGTCTTATTATTAATACCATTTAATACCATTCATAGAATAAAGCATTATTAATGCCATTATTAATACCCATTCATAGAATAAAGCAATATTCCTGTTCTTTCTCCCTCTTTTTCTTCCTCTTTCTTCCTCTCCTTCTCTCCTTTTTTTCAAAAAAAAGAAAAAAAAGGTGTGGGGTCATCTCATAATCTGTCCTCAACTTACACCCCAGCCCTCCAGCACCTTCCATCACTTTCCCTCCTTCACTCCCCAAATCACTGCACTTTTTCAATCCTTCTTTTCCAAGCCCAAATGCCTTTACCTTAAGAAAAAAAACAAAAAAAAAACAAAAAAAAAAAACACATTGCTCTGCCCGAGAATAAGTCCCTGAAAGGGAAGAAAGTAATCTGCAATAGCCTTTAATAATTATAATGCTAATTGCTATCATTTTTAAAGTAGCTACTCTGTCCTGGCTCTGTGCTTCATATATATATAACATTCCATTTAATTCTTCTGGTACTACCAATGTCTCCACTTTTACAGATGAGTAAAGTGAGGCTCAGAAAGGGTCCTGTGAGACCCTTTCCCAAAGGTCGCACAGGATAAAATAGCAGAATTATGATTCAAAGCCAGGCCTCTCCAACATCTGAACTCTTCCACTAAACAGCTCCCTGCCAAACAATTTATTCACCTGTACCTCTCAATAATAGACAAATGGAGCTGGGCGCAGTGGCTCATGCCTGTAATCTCAGCACTCTGGAAGGCCAAGGCGGGTGAATTGCCTGAAGTCAGGAGTTCAAGACCAGCCTGGCCAACATGGTGAAACCCAGTCTCTACTAAAAATACAAAAATTAGCCAGGTGTGGTGGCAAACGCCTGTAATCCCAGCTACTTGGTAGGCTGAGACTTGAACTTGGGAGGCCAAGGTTGCAGTCAGCCGAGATTATGCCACTGCACTACAGCCTGGGCAATAAGAGCAAAACTCCATCTCAAAAATAGAAGGTAATAGATGGAAGGTAGGAAGGAAGGAAGGAAGGAAGGAAGGATGGATGGATGGATGGATGGATGGATGGAGATGGAGAGAGAGAGAGAGAGAGGATGAGGTGAAAATATCTATGAAGAATACAAAACATATCTCTACCATTCACTTTTGTAGATGAGGCAGCTGAAGTTCCCAGAGATTAAATAAAACTTGCTCTAAGTCACTCAGTTATTTGGAATCACAGTTACAGTTTTTCTCCTTTTCTTTTCTTTTTTTGAGACAGGACACCACAGCTGGCTAACACCTTAGTTTTATACCCTATCAGACTTATTTTGGAATTGCAGCCTCCAGAGCTGTAGGGCAATGAACTTGTGCTGTTTTAAGCCACTAACTTTATGCTAATTTGTCACAGCAACAAAAGGAAAATAACACAACGGGCTTCTTAGCCTAAGATAAAAAAAAAGAAAGAAAGAAAGAAAGAAAGAAAGTCTTAACTCATTTCAGCATTAACTCAAAAGTCCACATCAAAAGTCTCAACTGATTCAAGGCAAATCTCTCTCACCTATTAGCCTGTAAAATAAAAAGCAAGTTAGTTACCTCCAAGATACAATGAGGGGACAGGCCTTGGGGAAATGCTTCCATTTTAAAAGAAAGAACTTGGCCAAAACAAAGAAGCTAGACACCCCATGCATATCCAAAATTCAGCAGAGCAGTCATTAAATCTTAAAGCTTCACAGTAATCTCACTTGACTCCATGTCTCACATCCAGTCCACACTGATGCAAAAGGTGAGCTCAGCTCCCCTGAACTTGAATAGCTCCAATCCTGTGGCTCTGAAGGATACAGCTCCCCAGGCTGCTTTCACAGACCAGCATTGAATGTCTGTGGCTTTCCCAGGTGCATAGTGCAAGCTGTCAGTGGATCTACCTTTCTGGTCTGGAGGACAGTGGCCTTCTTCTCACAGCTCCATGAGGTTATGCCCCAGTAGACATTCTATGTGGGAACTCCACCTCCACATTTTCCCTCCACTCTGCCCTAATAGAGCTTTTTCATGAGGGTTCTGCCTCTGCAGCAGACTTCTGCCTGGACTCCAGGTGTTTTCATACATCCTCTGAAATCTAGGTGCAGCCTCCCAAGCTTCAACTCTTGCCCTCTGTGCATCCACTGACTTAGCAGTATGTGGAAGCTGCCAAGCCTTGGCTTAAGTTTTGCACTCTCTGAAACAGCTCAAGCTGTACACTGGCCCATTTTAGCCATGGCTAGAGCTGAAGTGGCTGCAATGCAGAGCATCATGTCTTGAGGCTGCATAGAGCAGTAGGGCCCTGGGCATGGCCATGAAACCATTTTTCCCTCTTAGTCCACCAGGTCTGTAATGGGAGGGGCTTCTGCAAAGGTCTCTGAAATCCTTTGGAGGCATTTTTCTCATTATTTTAGCTACTAACCTTGGGCTCCTTTTTACTTATGCAAATTTCTGCAGCCAGTTTGAATTTCTCTACAGAAAATAGGTTTTTCTTTTATACCACATGGTCAGGTTTTCAAAGTTTCCAAACCTTTTTGCTCTGCTTCCCTTCTAAATGTAAGGTTCGGTTTCAGATCATCTCTTTGTTCATGCATATGAATGTATGTTGTTAGAAGCTGTCAGACAATATCTTGAATATTAGCATTCAATTTGAAATTAAAATATTTGTGGAAATTTATTCCACGAGCTGTACTAAATCATTACTCTCAAGTTCAAAAGTTTCACAGATCCCTAGAGAAGTGGCACAATGCTTCCAGTCTCTTTGTTAATGTATAACAAGAGTGACCTTACTCCAGTTTCCAAGAAGTTCCTCACCTTTATTTGAGACCACCTCAGCCTGGATTGACTTTTTATATTACCATCAGCATTTTGGTCACAACAATTTAACAAATATCTAGGAAGTTTTAAACTTTCTCTCATCTTCCTGTCTTCTTCTGAGCCCTCCAAACTATCCCAATCTCTGACTGTTATGCAATTCCAAACTCGCTTTCACATTTTCATGTATCTTTATAGCAATGCCCCACTTCTCTGGTACCAATTTTTTTGTATTAATTTGTTGTTACACTGCCATATAGAACTACTTGAGACTTGGTAATTTTTAAGAAAAGAGCTTCAATCAGCTCATGGGTCTGTGGGCTGTACCGGAAGCATGGCTGGGGAGGTCTTAGAAAACTTACAATCATGGTGGAAGGCACAGGGGAAGCAAGCACATCTGCATGGTAGGAGCAGGAGGAAGAGAGCAGTGGGAGGTGCTATACACTTTTAAACATGCAGATATCAGGAGAACTCTATCACAACACAGCACCGGGGGATGTTGTTAAATCATTGTCTTTTTTTTGGTTGTTTTTTGTTTTTGTATTTTAAGGAGGATTTAATGAAAATACACTGCCATGTGTGTACCTATGCAAATATCTTGCACGTTCTGTACATGTACCCCAAAACCTAAAATGCAATAAAAATTAAAAAATAATAAAAAAAAGACAACCAGCAGAGGTAAAGGTAGGTTTCTTTTTTATTATTATTATACTTCAAGTTATGGGATATATGTGCAGAAGGTGCAGTTTTGTTACATAGGTAGACACGTGCCATAGTGGTTTGCTGCACCTGTTATCTACATTAAACCATGATCTGATCACCTCCCTTCCGACCCCTCCTCCAATACTGGGGATTACAATTCGACATGAGTGTGAAAAAACTTCAGGTCTATTCTGCTGAGAGGGTTGTCAAATGGGGCTTAATTTTCCTTAATCTATTAACAATTTTCTCACTATAGGATTCCTTAACTTCGTTTGTTGCTCCTTTGTCAATGTACTTATAGAAAGGAAGTCCTGGTGAAATGTCATACACCCCTAATGTGCTGAGAAATATCACTTTCAGGACACTGAGATATAAGATCACTTAAAACTATGTATACATTTTTCAAGTTAACAAGGATCCTTTTAAACCAATGATAATAGAACTAGTATTCTTAAGAGTAGTCCCTTCTAGTACTGACATGTTTTATTTACAGACAATTTTAGAAGTACTTCATAAATGTTGAAGACTGCTGTTACCTCAAATGCGTATCAAACATGATTGGAAAGCATTTTTTTACATAAGCATGTATAGTCTCTGTCATTTTTTTTTCAAAGATATAATCTGAACACACATCATTTTGGCACTCACACTTTAAGGTGGCCCCGTAAACTCTGCCTCATGATGTTCAGGCTTTTGTGGAATCTTTTACCTGATTCTGACCAATGAAACACCAAATGAAAGGGAGTAGTTTTCACTGCTCAAGGAAATAAGAGAGGACACAAACATATAGAAAAACATTCCATGCTCATGGTTAGGAAGAATCAATATCTTGAAAATGGACATATTGCCTGGAGTAATTTATAGAGTCAATGCTATCCCCATCAGGCTACCAATGACTTTCTTCACAGAATTGGACAAACACACCTTAAACTTCATAAAGAACCTAAAAAGAGCCTGCATTGCCAAGACAATCCTAAGAAAAAAAAACACAAAACAAAAAAACAAAGCTGGAGGCATCACGCTACCGGAGTTCACACTATATTACAAGGCTACTGTAGTCAAAACAGCACGGTACTGGTACCAAAACAGAGATGTAGACCAATGGAATATAATAGAGGCCTTCGAAAAAAATGCCACCCTATTGCAACCATCTGATCTTTGACAAACCTGACAGAAACAAGCAATTGTAAAGGATTTCCTATTTAATAAATGGTGTTAGGAAAACTGGCACTGTTCACAACAGCAAATACTTGAAACCAACCCAAATGCCCATCAATGATAGACTGGAAAAAGAAAATGTGGCACATATACAACATGGAATACTATGCAGCCATAAAAAAGGGTGAGTTCATGTCCTTTGTAGGGACATGGATGCAAGTGGAAACCATCATTCTCAGCAAATTGACTCAAGAACAGAAAACCAGACACTGAGTGTTCTCACTCATAAGTGAGTGTTGAACAATGGAAACATTGCATAGAGTCATTTATAATATTCTGTCATTAATAGAATGTATTGTGTTCTGTAGTTATGCTCACTTCTTCTTTTTGGGCATTTGTAATTTGCATTTCCTCCATTTTGTTTCTTGCTCTGTGTTGCTAAATATTTGTTGCTTCTAATAGTCTTTATGAAAAATATAATTTTGGCTTTGTTGAATTATTTCTATTATATATGTTTTAAATGTCATTAATTTTGCCCTATATTATTTCTTTCTTGATGGTATTTTCTGTAGCTTTTTGCAATGGAAACTTCAACAACTTTTATCTTTTCTAGCATATGAGCTTAAGGTTAAATTTTCTTCTAATTACTCTGTAGTGTCTATGTTAGGGTGAGTCTTCAGAGTTGCTGTTGCTCCTTGAATATAGCCCTAACTTCTTACTTTTGGGCATGGCTTTTGGGGGTATTGCCTAACCCTGGAATGCTTATCTATGTCTTACCTCTCTGACTACCAATGAAATCAAATGTTTATTCAGAACTGAGAAGGCTTCTGAAATCTCTACTCAGTAGGTGTCTAAGTAGCTATCCTCTCCTAGTCCTTCTGGAAGACCTGCAGATGGGCAGCTTAAGCACTGAACTAAAAGAAATCTTACACAATTTCTTCTTATCTGCTTCCTTGTAGCATTTGTACCCTGTAGCATTAGTACTCCCAAACCCTAGCAACTTTGGCAACCCTGAACTTTTATCTCTGTTTTCTTTCACCCAGTATGATTTCCAACCTCTGTGTGGCCTCTATTTTTTAACAATGTATTTGAACTATAATTTACTGTGGTATCCAAGTTTAGTATGAAAATTATATCAGCTACCCATTTATGTCAGGTATCACATACTTGTGTTGGTTGCTATCCAATGCCCAAAGAGAGTTGCTTTATATTTGTTGTCAGATTTCTATAGGTATTTATGGTGAGAGAGCAAGTCTGATTCAAGTTACCCAGCCACACTGTAAATGGAAAACTTCACATCATTTTGAATTCTAATAAGGTATTCATTCTTCATGTTTTATTGATTTTTAATTTTTCTTGATTCTTCGTTTTTTTAAGATCTATCTTTAACTGCATAGCAAGTCACCCCAAATTTAGTGGAATAAAACAATATTGTGTTGTTATTTTTCATGTTTCTATGAGTTAAGTGGACTCATGTTGATGGTTCTTGCCAGGAATCTCTCAGGCAGTTGGAGTGACATGTTGGTTTGGACTGCTGGGATCTGAAGTCTCAAATGGATAGGACATCAAAATGGCTCATTTACATGGTTGGCAGGTGATGTTAGCTGTTAGCTGGGAGTGCAGCTGGGGCTGTAGACCTAAATGCCTTCTCCATGTGGCTTGATATTTTCACCACAGACATCTAGCATTGCGACTGTGAACAAATGAAGAAGTACAGGCAGAAGCTACAAGGCTTTTTAAAACGTCTTTGTCTTGGAAGTCCAGAATATCACTTGTGCCATATTCTATTCATGAATCAAGTCAAAAAGGCAAGCATAGAATAAAGGAGAGGTGAATTCAGCCTATGACACAATGGGAGGACAGTCAAAGATTTCATAGCCATCTTTGATTATCTTCCTTATGGCCATTTACTAATTAAATAATTCTCACATGCAAGATACTCCTCCCTTTCAAGACCCTGGAAATATACATCCCTATAAGATAGTACTCTCAGAAATGAGGTCCAGGATCTTGTTATTTAAATAAAGGATAGATAGACACAGAGGACAATGGTTCCTTAGGTACCATTGCTTGAGCAAGTGTAGCTGAAAATTTATAACCTAAAAATAAATGTTCTATGCAATTCAACATATATGGCTAAAAAAGATAGAATACTCACAATACTTACTCCTGACCATAAAGGGAGGAAAAGAAGGGAAGGTATGGAACTGTCTGTGGTTCAGAACAATTTTAAATCAAGATAGACAATCAGCTCCTTGATTAAATCCCAGTTCTGCTATCTGGAAATTATTCCTTGTGATTTAACAGTTTTTCCTTTTGTTTTAAGTTGACATGTAATACTTTACATATTTAAGGGATACAAAGTCATATTTCCATATATGTATACAATGTGTAGTGAGTGATCAAATCATAGTATATTCATCACCTCAAACATGTATTATTTCTTTGTGTTGTGAACATTCAAAATCCTCTCTTCTAGCATTTACAAAATACACAGTCAACTATGGTTAACCACCATAGGGTGCTGTCGAATCAGAAGGCATCTCTCCTATCTAGCTGTAATTTCATGCCTGTTAACCAACCTGTTCCCATACTCCCCTTCTCCCTCCTTTTCCAGCCTCTATGACCCACAATTCTACTCTCTACTTCTAAGAGCTTAAAAGTTTTCTTAGCGCTTATATATGAATATGAACATGTGATATTTATCTTTATGTGCTTCACTTATTTTGCTTAATATATTGTTCCTCATGCTCATGGCATGTTGCCGTGAATTACAGGATGTCATTTTTTTTGATGACTGAGTAGTATTTTGTTTATTCATTTGCTGATGGTTATTTAGGTAGATTCCATATTTTAGGTATTTTGAATAGTGCTGCAGTAAACATGGGAAGTGAGTACCCTTCTGGTATGCTAATTCCATATACTTTGAATAAATACCCCATTGTGGGATTGCTGGTAGTTCTATATATGTGTAGTTTTTGAGAAACCACCATACTGTTTATTAAAATGGCTATGCTAGTTTACCCATCCCCAACAACAGTATACGAATTCCTTTTTCTCTGTATCTTGGCCATTATTTGATATTTTTTGTCTTTTTCATCATAACAATTCCAGATGAAGTGAAATAATATCCCATTATGGTTTTGATTTGCATCTCCCTGCTGATTAGTGATGTTGAGCATTTTTTTTGTATATATATTTTAATATATGAGAGGTTCTTATGTTGCCCAGGTTGGTGTTGAACACATAGCCTCCCTCCTCAAGTGCCAGGACAACTGGCCTGAGCCACTGCGGCTCCTCATTTTTCGTATATTATAGACCATTTGGATGCCTTCTTTTGAGAAATACCTGTACAGGACCTTTGCCCACTTTTCAACTGAATTATTATTTGTGGGTTTTTCATTTTTTTCTATTAAAAAATGAAGGCCAAAGCTTACAACTGAGAAACTTCTTAGCCTTTGTCTGACCGCTGAAAGTTGGAGGTTTCAGGCATTTAAAAATTTTATGATGCTTTGTCCCTTTAAGTCTGTATTAATCATTTCATTAAAATTATTGTGACCTTCAGTGTATCAACTATATTTGACAAAAGCCATATTCACATTTCCTTGTTAAACAGTGTGCTAAGAAAAAGTGTCACTGATTTCTGAAAGTATTTTATTTAAGGAAGGTTTATATGGGGCATATATTTGAGATTCTTAGAGACCCTCTTTTTCTGACTAAGCAGGTTTCAGATCATTGACATTCTTTGAAACCTATTAGTTATGCTGTTAAATCTTAATGAGGACATACAAAGGATCTTATAATTACACCATTGTGATGTATACCCTAGAGCTCTAATTTCCTGGTATCACCCAACCCTGTATTTTCTCTGAGGCCATTTTTTTTTCTTTAAGTCTTTTGAAGGAAAAGAGTGTGGAGAAGAAGCTGTTTTATTTTTAAACCTAGCAATTTCTTTTTCATTTCCTCCAAATGGTGCTCAAAAACTAAGCAATTATCTCTTTAGTTTATTTCTACCTTTTTATGTTTATCATAAGCAGCTAGAATAAGCCAATTGGCACTTTTAGTATCTGCTTGGAGATCTCTATAACCAGATCATGAAAATCATTATGTACTCATTCTATGTTCTTTACTATATAAATCAACAGTTTTACTAACTCTTCTGTCATTATATAACTTGAGTGACTTTTTGTCTAGTCAGAGATAATCTTTTCCTTGCTGACCTTAAAGCCCCAGCAATTTCCTCAAGGCCCTTCTAGATGCTGCCTCTCATGTGGTCCCAAAGCCAATACAATATATTTCAAATTTTTATCATAATAACATCACATTTCCAAGTCATCCATTTTGATCTGGTTACCTATACCCATGTAACAAACCACATCAAAGTCTCATGATTATGTGAATTGATTAGACTTTGTTGAGCAATTTTTATTTGAAATTTCTCATACAGTTGAAGTCAGTTGTTGGCTGAACTTGGAGTCATTAAAAGGCTTGCCTGACCTAAATGTTCAAGAAGACTTGTTGCATGATTGATGCTGGCTGTTGTTTTGGCATTTAGCTAGGGTTACCTAATGAAGTGCCTATACCTGGTTTCTTCTGGTGGGTTGAGTTTCTTACAGTGTAGTTTCTAGTCTGATAGAAATCACTCACAAAGATTCAGGAAGACTTGCAAGGATTTTTATGACATAGCCTCGGAAATATCTTCTGACATGTTCCATTAGCAAAGCAATTCACAAAAAGACAGTCCCTGTCCACAGAGAGAGAAATTAGACAGGTATGTCAAAGACTCTGTGGCCATTTTTACTGTGCTAATTCAGTGAGAGACCAGACTTTTGGAAGTTCATATGATTGTTTTAAAAACTCTTCTATACAAACTCTTATTTATATCTAATATTCATATGTAATTTGTATCAGAATCGTGTTTGTATCCCCAAATTATCCAGGACTTATGAAAATAACTTTTTCCTCTTACTGTTGCCTAGCTTAGTAATTTTAATTTTAAACATTGTTTCCATGTTCAGAAAGCTGTTCATACCCTATAAATCCTATATTAATAACACATCATTTAATGTTCTAATATAAAACTTAATTTATGGCAAAAAAGAGATTTAAAATGCCTTTAATCAATATATCAATTCAATGCCTTTAATTGAATCAGTAAAATATGTTAGTTAAAACACAGAAAAAAATACATAAGCATATTGCTAACTTACATAACAGAAAAAAATTGGTGGAATCTGTAATGGAGTGAACCATGAATATCAGTTCATTCTCCTGTTGCTATAAAGAACTGCTTGATACTAGACAATTTATAAAAAAAAGAAAAGAATTTAATTGACTAAAGAGTTCAAGGGCTATACAGGAAGAATGACTTGGGAGGCCTTAGAAAACTTACAATGATGATATAAGAAAAAGGGGAAACAGGCACGTCTTACATGGCCAGAGAAGGAGGAGGAGAATGAAAGAGTAGGGAGTTGCCATACATTTTCAGACATGCAGATCTCATGAGAAATCACTCACTATCATGATAAAAGCAAGGGAAAAATCTGACCCCACCTCCCACCAGGCCCCTCCTCCAACAGTGAGGATTATAATTTGACATGAGATTTAGGTGGGGACACAGAGCCAAACTATCTTCTCCCCAAGGCACTCCCAAATTTTGTGTCATTTTCACATTGCAGAAAGCAATCATCCCTTTTCAGTAGTCCCCCAAGCTTTGCTACTTAGAAATTTCTTCCACTATATACCTTAAATAATCACTCTCAAGTTAAAAAATTCCACAGATCCCTAAAGCAGGGCACAATGTTGCCAGTCTCTTTGCTAAAGCATAGCAAGAGTGACCTTTGCTCCAGTTCCCTAAGTTCCCCATCTCCATCAGAGACCTCCTCAGCCTGGACTTTGTTGTCCATATCATAGCAGCATTTTGGTCACAACAATTTAGAAAGTCTATAGGAAGTTCCAAACTTTCCCACATCTTCCTGTCTTCTTTTGAGCCATCCAAACTGTTCCACATTTTCAGGTATCTTTAGAGCAGTGCCTGACTCCTGGTACCAATTTTCTGTATTAGTGCACTCTTGCATTGCTATAAAGCACTACTTGAGTCTGAGTAATTTATAAAGAAAGCAGTTTAATTGACTTGTACTTCCACAGGCTGTACAGCATGTATGACTAGGGAGGCTTCAGGAAACTTACAATTATGGCAGAGAGCAAAGGAGATTTTCCACAGGCATGTCTTACATAGCCAGAGAAGGAGTAAGAGAGTGGAAGGAGACATGCTTCATAGATTTAAACAACCAGATGAGAACTCCCTCACTTTCACAAAAACAGCAAGGGAGAACTATGCCCCCATTATTCAATCACCTCCAACATTAGGTATTAAAATTCAACATGATATTTGGGAAGCTACACAAATACAAATCATATTCACATGGGAGGTGAGTAAGAATAAAAAAAGAACAGGAGTAAGTAAGAATAAAAAAAGAATAAATGTAAATAAAAAGCCCTGAAGTAAGAATAAAAAAAGAATAGGAAACTTGCCTGTTTTGATATTGGGATTGGGTAAAGGGGGCAAGATGAAGAAAGTATTTGAAAAGGTAATCACTTAGAATTTTATAATATTTTTGATTAACAATAACCTTGATACTCTAGAAGCCTAGTGAAACCTAAATAGAACACATAAACTCAGTCTTCACCTATGCATGTAGTTGATATGTTAACTATTAAATAAAAAAAGAGACATGTTAAAGGAGGCAGCTAGAGAAGAAACAGATCAGATAAAAGAATAATAATAATCAATTTAGGTCTAACAACAATTAATATTAAGAAACAGGAGAAAATCAAATAATTAATGTGTTAAGATACTATGACTATCAACTTAGAGATTAATACTTAAAGCAAAAATTTTCCAATTGTAAAGAAACAATAAAAATATCTTCAGAAAAACAAAAAGCTAGGATTTACTACCCACAAAGACTAAAAAAAAAAAAAAAAAAAAAACTGTAAAAAGAATACAATGAACAAAGAAAATTAGTAGGGGGTGGGGGGATGGCCTAGATGGCTGAGTGGAAGCTGCTAGTGTGTGTGGTTCTCATGGAGAGGAACAAAAGTGTCCAGTAAACACAGCACCTTCACCTGAAACGTCCAGATACTTTCATTGGGACTTATCAAGGAAACAACTTAATTCACAGAGAATGAAGAAAAGCAATACCGGATGATGGCCTATCCAGGAACAACATGGAACCAGGGAACTCTTCTAGGACCCACCTAGAAAAATGGTGAGAGAATGTGCTATCCCAGAAAACCAAGCTTCTTCCATGAGTCTTTGCAACCCCTGCATCAGGAGATATCCTTGTGAACCCATTCCAGCATGTCCTTCAGTCTGACACAGGGATACATGGAATCTCAGCAGAGAAGCTGCTCAGGCATGCAGGGAGACCCACGAGCATTAGCTACTTGGGTTCTCCAGGCTTCCAAGCCAAAGTAGCTTCAACTCCCACAAAGAAGGAGGGTAGACTCTCCTATATATCCCCAGGCAAGAGGCTGAATCCAGGCACTGAGCAGCAACAGCCTGCAAGGCCCAATTTCATATCTCACAGGATATGACCCACTGGCTTGAAATTCCAGGTACCCACCAATAATGGTGTTGTACTTCCCTGAGATAGAGTTCCAAAAAGGTGTAGCTGGGTTCCATCTTTACTGTTTCACAGCCTTCACTGGCGATATCTCCAGGTACTGGAAATTTTGAGGTGACTAGAGACTGGAGCAGACCTAGGAAAAGCAGTCCTAAGGAAAAGTGGCCAGACTGCTACCTGGATGCCAGTTCCCACATCTCCTCACTGGGCAGGTCCTCCAGGCCTGAATCTCCAGGAACCCCCTTCCATATTTATTTAGCAGTAGCAGTTCAGCAACTCTCCAAACAGAGCCTCCAGAAGCCACTAAAAGCCTCTCCACCACTGCTTCTGCAGTGGAACTGCCCTTGTGACCCTCAGGCTAACTGAGGAGCAGAGACCATCAGTGCCTTATTCACACCTCCGACAAGTTGAAACTCAAGGAGAAGAGGTTAGTTCTTCTCCCATGGGTCTCACACAGACCTCACTGCTCATCACCAGACAGGAACCCCCTGGCTTGGACCCACAGCATAGACCCTCCATCCTGGTCTGACTGCACTGAGATAATGCTGACCTGCATCTCTCTGGGTGGAGACCCCAGGAGATAAGCAAATGAGCCTTGGTCACAACCACTATTAAGATTGCTTTCTTCGCTTCTTCCAAGGTGGGAAAGGAACATAAACCCTGAGATCACCTCAGAGCTGCAGTGGGAAGCCCAGGAGTTCCAAGTCATGATCTACAGTCAGCACTTAAAGGGGAGAGGAACTCATACTTTCAGGGCATTAAGAGTGAAGACAACTGCAACTGTGAGGAAACATAGGGGAGACACACAACGAAATACGAGTCTACCCACACCCCAAAGCTTCACCACCAAAAATATCTCACTAACTTACTCCCTTCAGAAACCAAAGACAAGAAGTCAGCTTCAAATAAAGACCCTGCACAAAGCTGCAGCCTGGTGAAATACCCAGAAAAGAAGTCTATACAGGCTGGGCACAGTGGCTCACGCCTATAATTCCTGCACTTTGGGAGGCCAAGGTGGGTGGATCACGAAGTCAAGAGATGGAGACCATCCTGGTCAACATGGTGAAACCCCATCATCCTGGTCAACAAGGTGAAACCCTGTCTCTACTAAAAATACAAAAATGAGCTGGGCATGGTGGTGCATGCCTGTAGTCCCAGCTACTCGGGAGGCTGAGGCAGGAGAATTGCTTGAACCAAGGAGGCAGAAGTTGCGGTGAGCTGAGATCGCACCATTGGACTCCAGCCTGGGTAACGACAGTAAAACTCCATCTCAAAAAAAAAAAAAAAAAAAAAAAAAAAGAAGTCTATTTGACTGTACTCAATTTACATTGTAGTGAAAGGGACACCCATAAACAGAGATGAGAAGGAACCAATACAAGAACACTGGCAACTAAAATGGCCACAGTGTCAAACGTCTTCCAGACAACCACACCAGTTCTCCAACAAGAGTTCTTAACCAAGCCGAACTGGCTGGAATGACAGGAATATAATTTAGAATAAAAAGAGAAAAAAGATCATTGAGATTCAGGAGGAAAGCAAAACCCAATCACAATAAAGTAACACAGAAGCTGGAGAACAAAATAGCTGGTATAAAAAATCTAATGGGTCTGACAGAGTGGGATAACACAATATAAGAATTTCACAATGCAATCTCAAGTATTAACAGCAGAATAAACCAAGCTGAGGAAAGAATCTCAGAACTTGAAGATTGGTTCTCTGAAATAAGACAGTCAGATAAAAATAAAGAAAAAATAATAGAAAGGAATTAACAAGAGCTCTGAGAATTATGGGATTATGTAAACAGGCCAAATCTAGGAATCACTGAAATCCCTGAAAGGGAGGGGGAGAAAGAAAGCAAACGAATTGGAAAACGTATTTCAGGATTTGGTCCATGAAAACTTCCCCAACCTTGCTAGAGAGGCCAATGGTCAAATTCAGGAAATACAGAGAACTCCTGCAGGAGTCTACACAAGAAGATTTTCCCCAAGGCACATAGTCATCAGATTTTCCAAGATCAAAATGAAATAAAGAATATTAAAAGCCGGTAGAGAGACACTGTAGGTCACCTACAAAGGGAAAACCATCAGGCTAATAGTAGAAACCCAGAAGAGATGAGGGCTTATATTTAACATTCTTAAAGAAAAAATATCTTTAACTAAAAATTTCATATTCAGTTAAACTAAGCTTTCTAAGCAAAGAAGAAATAAAATAACTTTCAGCAAATGTTGAGGAAATTCATTACCACCATATCTGCCTTCTAAGAGATCTTAAAAGGAGCACTACATATAGAAAGGAAAGACCACTATCAGCTAACATAGAAAGCACACTTAAACACACAGACCAGTGTCACTCTAAGGGAACCATACACACAAGCCAACATAATAACCAGCTAATGGCATGATGACAGTATCAAATTTGTACAAAACCGTACTAACCTTGAATGTAAATGGGCTAAATGCCTACTTGAAAGACACCAAGTGGCAAGATACATAAAAAAGCAAGACCCAATGGCATGCTGTCTTCAAAAGATCCATCTCACATGGGTCTTTATAATGACACCCACAGGGTCAAAATAAAGGGATGGAAGAAAATCTACCAAGCAAATGAAAAATAGAAAAAATCAGGAGTTGAAATCCTAATTTTAGACAAAACAGATTTCAAAACAATGAAAATCAATAAAGATAAAGAAGGGCATTACATATTGATAAGGGGTTCAATTCAACAAGCTAACTATCCTATACATAGATGCATCCAACACAGAAGCACCAGGATTAATAAAGCTAGATCTTAGAGACCTTCAAAGAGAAATACACTCCCACACAATAATAGTGGGAGACTTCAAACCACTGACAGTATTAGACATATCATTGAGGTAGAAAATTAACAAAGTTATTCAGAACCTGAACTCAAAATTGAACCAAATGGATCTGATGGACCTTGACAGAACTCTCCACCCATAAACATTAGAATACACATTCTTCTCCTCTCCACTTGGCACATACTTTAAAATTGACCACATAATTGAACATAAAACAATCCTCAACAAATGCACAAGAACCAAAATTATAGCAAACACACTCTTGGACCACAGCACAACAAAAATAAAAGCTAAGACTATGAAAATCTCTCAATCTCATGCAATTACATGAAAATTAAACAATAACCCTTCATGTAAAAAACACAATAAGCTGGATTTTGAAGGAATGCATATCAAAATAGTAAGGTCAGTCTATGACAGTCCCACAGCCAACATCATACTGAATGGACCAGAGCAATCAGGCAAGAGAAAGAAATGAAGGGAATCCAAATAAGATATCTGTCGGTTTACAGATGACTTGATTCTATATCAGATGGAGGCAGCAAACCACATTGCCATGTATGTACCTATGCAACAATCCTGCATGTTCTGCACATGTACCCCAGAACCTAAAGTGCAATAATATGTGTGTCTGTATGTTTGTGGTGTGTGTGTGTGTGTGTGTGTGTGTGTGTGAAAAGAAAGAAAATCCCTCAATTTTGGCTCAAAACTCCTTCAGCTGACAAACAACTTCAACAAAGTTTCAGGATACAAAATCAATGTACAAACATCACTACCATTCTTATACACCAAGAACAGCCAAACCTAGGGTCAAATCAGAAAAGCAATTCTATTTATAATAGACACAAAAAGAATAAAATACATAGACATACAGGTAAACAGGGAGGTTAAAGGTCTCTACAACAAGAATTAAAAAACATTGCTCAAATAAATGGTGGAAGACAAAAGCAAATGAAAAGGCATCCCATGCTCATGGATAGGAAGAATAAGTATCATTTAAAATGACCATACTGCCTAAAGCAATTTCACTCTCTGTTGGAGATTCAGTGCTATTCCTCTCAAACTACCAACAACATACTTTACATAACTAGAAAAAACTATTTTAAAATTCATATGGAATCAACAAGTAGCCCAAATAGCCAAGGCAATCCTAAGAATAAAGAACAAAGCAGGAACTGCTACAAATTTTACTTAATATTTGCTATTTTTGTAAGTCTGTTTTATATAATCAGGTTACAGTGAATTCTATTTGTATTCTTAAATTTCACTCATATAATCCAAATAAGTTTGCTAAGGCAGTTATTCAACAAGCATCAGATGGCAACATATCCCAAAGTAATTCAATTCCAGCTACAATGTGTGAAGTATGATTGCCATTTTCATTGTCAAGTCCTTGATCACACTTACAAATTTATAATTTGTTAGTTTCCTTCATCTTACTTTTTTTTCTTCACTTTTAAAGCTTCACTGGATGCAATAAAATGACTATGCCAACATCTAAGAGTTGTTTCATTATCTATATAATGATTATAAGGATGCCTTGGCTACTTCATAGGGTTGTTCAAAAATTCAAATAAAATGATGGATGTAATTTTTTATGCCAATTGCAAGCAAAATCACAATTGACAATTTGATCTCAGATAACAAATATAAATGTTTGAAAATTCACAAAACTTTAATTAGCAAAAACAATTTTAGAAGTAGAAATCCCAATACTGGCAGAGTCTTTGTTGGAGAGATTGAGCTGTCAAGAGCAGTAGATGTTGGCTGAAACTTTCACTATAAGGCTGCTGTTGTAAGGCTAGCTGAATACTCAGGTTATCAATTCATTCCTGTCACTTGTATGGTGTCCTTTGAAGCTTTGCTATAGTGAAGTTGTAAACCCTGTCCATTCTAATGATTGTGGATTGGGCTGAGTTTTTCTATATCATTTTTCTTATTACCTCATTAGCTACTTATAAAGAAAGTAAGTACAGAGATTCTCCAATATCCCATAAAAGACTGATGCTCAGCATAATGGTGATTTCTTATTTGATGCCGGTAGTTAACTACATTCATGGCTTTGACTTCCATTTTTATGCTAATATTATTAACATAATAAACAGCTAACATCCAACTATTGTGCATCCAAAAGAATAAATACTTTGGTGAAATATTTAAATGATCGCCTTTCTCCAGTGCTAGGGTCACAATGTGCTCTGAATGTGTGTGTATGTGTGTGTGTGTGTGTGTGTGTGTGTGTGTGTGTTTTCATCCCAAATTTGTCTCCTGAGCTTCAGATCCATTTATCCAACTGCCTACTGAACATATCTGTCTGATTATACAATGTATCACACACATATTCAGTTTTTCAACAAAACTTCCTTCTCATTTTGTATACACAGTGCATGCTGAATGGCTCTGACACTTACTTGGTTTTCTATGCTACAACTTGAAGGTCATGCTTGACCCTTTCTTTTTCTTCACCTCAACTCCCAATCAATGATAACATCTCCCTGTTCCTCCACTTTAGTAACTCCCAAACTCACCCATTTCTCTATAATATCTCCATTGTCACTGTTTTAGTTACTATTGCCTCTTGCTTGGATTAATGAAGGAGAATCTTGGTATTCCTGTCTCCTATATTCTTCCCACCCCTCTATCATAACACATTTTATTAAAAAATATGTAATTCAAAAAATGGCAAATAATCTAAGCTTCACCTTCTAAATGGTCTTTATGCCTCCACTTTTGACCCTTCCTATTCAGCAGGAAGAGTGGTCTTGATCATTTTTAAAAATAAGTTAAATCATGAGCAAATTGTTAGATGGCTTTCCATCTTTATTAGGATAACAGGCTAACTCTTTTGCTTACTGATGAATTTTTATAGTATTTTGATCTACTCTCCCCCTGCAGCCTCCTCTTATTTACACCATTTGCCATACTTTATGTATTCTGGCATTATTTCTCTTCTTCATATAAGCCATGGTCTTTCCAGCCTCAATTCTTCTCTTTTTTCTTTTTTTTCTTGCTGTTTTAATTCTGTTTCCTTACACATCTTATGGCTTCTGTAGGCAGTGGAGGTTAATGCTGTGGCTCCTGGTAAGGAATCGTGTGACAGGAAAGTAATTGTTGGCCAAGCATGGTGGCTCACGTCTGTAATTCCAGCACTTTGGGAGGTCTAGGTGGGCAGATAACCTGAGGCTGGGAGTTTGAGATCAGCCTGACTGACACTGAAAAACCCCGTCTCTAGTAAAAATAGAAAAAAAAATCCAGGCATGGTGGTGCATGCCTATAATTCCAACTATTTTGGAGGCTGAGGCAGGAGAATTGCTTGAACCGGGAAGTGGAGGGTTGTGGTGAGCTGTGATCACACCATTGTACTCCAGCCTGGGCAACAAGAGTGACACTCCATCTCAAGAAAAAAATTTTTAAAAGTAACTGTCTACTCCTGGGACATGCAGGGTTTTCAGCAGTCCTTAAAAATAATATATATATTATTATCCATTGTTCTAGTTTTCTTTTTTATACTAAAGAAGACAATATTATGATAACAAAATCAATATAGAAATGTGTGATATAGTGTTATGGAAATATTAATGTCACAGCTCATGCAGAGTATTTAACTATAATTCTTAATACATGTTCCATATCCTGTTGCTTTCCCATAAATAAAATAACAGTTGACAATTTAGTTAACTACTTAGCCAATCTTTATATTCTGTTTTATTGTGTCTTTACACCTAAAAGAGAAAGGAAAACTTTTTGCTTTATTGAAAGTATCAATTTTTAGAAACTGTTATCCTTCTTATTTGTCTTTTAGTGTCCTATGGTGATCATAACCTCTGCTTGTGAGCCTTCACCAAAGTTCTGTCTGCAGTTGCTCAGTGTAAATGTAAAAAGTATCTGAAGAAAGACTTTCACATTATTATTAATCCTTTCTGCTCCAGGCATTTGCCTATGCCCTCCCTACTCCTTGAGACAACCCTTTCTACTTGCTTTACCTTTTGTGAGCTAATTGTCTCTGAACTCTTATATCCAAAGTTGGGTTGGGTGCCCTTGTATGTACCTCCTGCCACTCTCTACCACTTTCCAGTCTCTGTGGTATCACTTACCATAGTGTATTACATTCTTTTACAATAGAACTCTGAGAAACATAACCATATCTATTGTATTGGTGTAGTCCAAGGACACAATAAGAACTGAACATTAAGTGGGCATTGCGGAATCATTTGATAGCTTAATAAATAAATGGTGCCAGAATATTCACAGAGGAGGAGAGTGCCATTTCTAAAAATTAGAAATTTATTGACTGAAAAGGGAATTGCACTTGATTAAATGTGAAAACATCTGGAAGAAACACAGAATTATTACCCAAACCACTTCATTTAGCAAATTAAAAGAGAAAATTTAAAATAAAATAGTACAATGGCCAATTATTATTTGACAATATTATCAATATGAATCTTCAAATAGTGTAACTCCCACTTATTAAATACTTATCTAACACTGTGGCAAGTGTTGTTTTGACTCCTCTAAACAATCTGAAATGCCGATTCACAACATCCTTTTACCAAATACTCTCAAAGTTCCATACAAAAAAAAAAAAATTATGAGTCTAAGGACTGAGGGAGTTGGAATGAAAGGCAAGGGCTGGTAATAAGAATGGAAAAAGTTAAATAAGAGGCATTTCTGCGTATAAATAGTGATTTCTTTTGTATATTCATGAAAGATAATAAATCTATCACTTTATTGATAATGGTAAAGTTTCAAGAGGAGCGGTAGCTTTCAGTAAAACAAGTGAAGATGTGAGATTTCTTAAAAATAACGTTTCATGTTAGTTTTTAAAAATTAAATCACAATGTTTTTAGAACACCTTCATTTTATTTATTTGCAATGCTTTTTAATTGTTAGTGTTCATTAAAATGCTAAGAATTTTTAGATTCAATAATGATACGACAAATCTCACATATAATACATAAATAGTCATGTGGTACAATCTGAGCACACTTCACTCATGGAGCACACACATTCAGTGTTACAATACATTTTGGTTTCTTCTTCAAAAATAACTCTGACTTCACTTAGTCTCACGTACTCAACTGAGAGTCAAGTTCGGTCAGCTAGTAGCTTGGACACAGTGAACTGATAAATTAGAATTGTAATTAATGGAGACAGATAAAACCACGGAGAGAAAATAATGTATAAATTTGCCACCTCCAGAGAAATCAGTGGCACTTTTCCTTGGAAAAGTCAAGCACCATCAGTTTGAGGAAAAAGATTACAAAAATGTCTATAATTAGAAAGTTCACATGCACAAAGCAAGTAAAACCATTTTCCCTCGGCCTGATAATGTTCATAAGGGTAAAGAATCAGGTTGTTGATTCACCTCCTCTTAAACGTCGATCTAGAGTCAAAGCTGTCATCCATTTGATGAGTAGCATCTACAGCTTTTCAGTTTGTGTGACAGATCTCTGTGCTGCCAGGAGGCATGCATAAATCCTAATAGAGAGGGTGGATGGTAGAATGGTTCTTAAAGCAGTCAGTGGTTAAAAAATTACCATCCTTGGATGAAAAATGAGGTCATGAAGATTTAAATGTGGCAAGAAAGAAGAAGGTGCTGTCTGTGCAGGCAAGATACTTAGTGTGAACCCATCTGTGGTAATAGATTAATTGCCTTCATTAGCAAAGATATATATCTCACAGCAACCATCAATAAATGTTTCAGATCCACTTGTGAGTGATTGCTGTGTTGATACAGAACATAAAACTTACTCCCAAAGAAAAGTAAAAGTAAATATTTTTCTAAAATTCCCATAATCTGAAACATAATTCCATAATAAAGAATATATATCATGTAAAGAAATAGAGATGAGAAAAGATTTACTTTAATAAACTACATTACCTCTAATGAGTAGTTTTTATAAACCTTACAATAGTCTGAGAGATAGTTCTGTTGGAGGAAATGAAAACTATCCTAACTGGGCTTGCTTTTTCTTCAGTCTTTAAGAGAATAAGACTTTAAAGAAAAACGATTTCATTCAGTTAAGCACTATCTTAACTCATAGTCCCCATCCTTAGTTCAAAGAGATGACTCCTACACTTCATTATTCCATTACATATCATTATTATGTGTGATATTCAGTGGAGAACAATACTCCAGCTCAAAAAGATTTTCATTTTTCCTTCAAGGATACCAGGATAGGTGGATTAAGAAACCAGTTAGAGAATAATATCTACATAGTTCATGAAATATTTTAGGTAACTTACAGGTTTAAACATAATGTAAAATGACTCAATTATTGATATAGAATAACATTCAATTTAGAGCAGTCAGAGGAAGAAGGTGATCAGTATCCTAGGTTAACAGTCATTGGATATTGCACATAACTTTAGGTTGCTTAATATATAAAGTAAAAGATGAAAAGTGTTTTCCTTTATAACAAATAAAAACATCCAATTATTGTATAAAGAACTGATATTCAGGACAAAATATAGCATAAGAACTTTTAAATGAGTCCTAGTTATATAAGGGGCATTAGCTAAAAACATTTAATAGCTTCCATGGGGGTCACACAATAAACACTGCAGTATATAAAGTCAAGTGTTTCAAATGCACTCAAATCAATCCAGCCAGATTGGTTTCACTATTTCTTCTGCTGTGTTTATACTAATAGCAAATATCTTGCATCTCATAAACTTTTATTATAACCTAACTGACAGGGACTATGTAGTGGTCAAGAAAAGAGAAGCTGTCTTTGCAGTATATTGTGTCTTACCATAAGAAAATAAGAAAAGAGAGGGAAGGAGTGTTACCTTAAGCCATGGCATACAAAAGGCTCTGTAATTTATTCATTTATTCATTAATCCAAAAATATTTGTTGAGCCCTTACTATGTCTTTGGTAATGCACATGTTCTGGGAACAAATCAAGGAATGAAAGGGACAAACATTTCTTCTCTAATAGAATTTACATTCTAGTTGGAGAAGAAAATCAAAATTAAAATATAAGTTATATAAAATGTTAGAAAGTGATATATATGTGATGGAAAATAGAACAGTGTTAAGAAGACTGAGAGGGTTTTTTTTTTTTTAATTTTTATTGCATTTTAGGTTTTGGGGTACATGTGCAGAACATGCAAGATAGTTGCATAGGTACACACATGGTAGTGTGTTTTGCTGCCTTCCTCCCCTTAAACCACATTTGGCATTTCTCCCCATGCTATCCCTCCCCAGCTCCCCCCCGCCACTGTCCCTCCCCTGTTCCCCCCAATAGACCCCAGTGTGTAGTACACCCCTCCCTGTGTCCATGTGTTCTCATTTTTCTCACCCCCCTATGAGTGAGAATATGTGGTATTTCCCTTTCTGTTCTTGTGTCAGTTTGCTGAGAATGATGTTCTCAGATTCATCCATGTCCTTACAAAGGACATAAACTCATCATTTTTGATTGCTGCATAATATTCCATGGTGTATATGTGCCACATTTTCCTAGTCCAGTCTATCATCGTTGGGCATTTGGGTTGGTTCCAGGTCTTTCGATTGTAAACAGTGCTGCAATGAACATTCGTGTGCATGTGTCCTTATAGTAGAACGATTTATAGTCCTTTGGATATATACCCAGTAATGGGATTGCTGGGTCAAATGGAATTTCTATTTCTAGGTCCTTGAGGAATTGCCACACTGTCTTCCACAATGGTTGAACTAATTTACACTCCCACCAACAGTGTAAGAGTGTTCCTATTTCTCCACATCCTCTCCAGCATCTGTTGTCTACAGATTTTTTAATGATCGCCATTCTAACCGGCGTGAGATGGTATCTCAATGTGGTTTTGATTTGCATCTCTCTAATGACCAGTGATGATGACCATTTTTTCATGTGTTTGTTGGCCTCATGTATGTCTTCTTTTGTAAAGTGACTGTTCATATCCTTTGCCCGTTTTTGAATGGGCTTGTTTTTTTCCTGTAAATCTGTTTGAGTTCTTTGTAAATTCTGGATATCAGCCCTTTGTCAGATGGGTAAACTGCAAAGATTTTTTCCCAATCTGTTGGTTGCCGATTCACTCTAGTGACTGTTTCTTTTGCCGTGCAGAAGCTGTGGAGTTTGATTAGGTCCCATTTGTCTATTTTGGCTTTTGTTGCCAATGCTTTTGGTGTTTTGGTCATGAAGTCCTTGCCTACTCCTATGTCCTGAATGGTTTTGCCTAGATTTTCTTCTAGGGTTTTTATGGTGCCAGGTCTTATGTTTAAGTCTTTAATCCATCTGGAGTTAATTTTAGTGTAAGGTGTCAGGAAGGGGTCCAGTTTCTGCTTTCTGCACATGGCTAACCAGTTTTCCCAACACCATTTGTTAAACAGGGAATCCTTTCCCCATTGCTTGTTTTTGTCTGGTTTATCAAAGATTCTATCATTGTAGATATGTTGTGTTGCCTCTGATGCCTCTGTTCTGTTCCATTGGTCTATATTTCTGTTTTGGTACCAGTACCATGCTGTTTTGATTACTGTAGACTTGTAGTATAGTTTGAAGTCTGGTAGTGTGATGCCTGCCGCTGTGTTCTTTTTGCTTAGAATTGACTTGGCTATGCGGGCTCTCTTTTGGTTCCATATGAAGTTCATGGTGGTTTTTTCCAGTTCTGTGAGAAAATTCAATGGTAGCTTGATGGGGATAGCGTTGATTGTGTAAATTACTTTGGGCAGTATAGCCATTTTCACGATATTGATTCTTCCTAACCATGAACATGGAATGTTTCTCCATCTGTTTGTGTCCTCTCTTATTTCGTTGAGCAGTGGTTTGTAGTTTTCCTTGAAGAGGTCCCTTACGTTCCTTGTAAGTTGTATTCCTATGTATTTTATTCTCTTTGTAGCAATTGTGAATGGCAGTTCATTCTTGATTTGGTTCTCTTTCAGTCTGTTATTGGTGTATAGGAATGCTTGTAATTTTTGCACATTGATTTTATATCCTGAGACTTTGCTGAAGTTGCTTATGAGTTTCAGGAGTTTTTGGGCTGAGGTGATGGGGTCTTCTAGGTATACTATCATGTCGTCTGTGAATAGAGACAATTTGGCTTCCTCCTTTTCTATTTGAATACCCTTTATTTCTTTTTTTTGCCTGATTGCTCTGGCTAGAACTTCCAGTACGATGTTGAATAGGAGTGGTGAGAGAGGGCATCCTTGTCTAGTGCCAGATTTCAAAGGGAATGCTTCCAGTTTTTGCCCATTAGTATGATATTGGCTGTTGGTTTGTCGTAAATAATTTTTATTACTTTGAGATATGTTCCATCAATACCGAGTTTATTGAGAGTTTTTAGCATAAAGGGCTGTTGAATTTTGTCAATCGCCTTCTCTGCATCAATTGAGATAATCATGTGGGTTTTGTTTTTGGTTCTGTTAATGTGGTGAATGACGTTTATAGACTTGCATATGTTGAACCAGCCTTGCATGCCCGGGATGAATCCTACTGAGAGGGTTTTGATAGGGAGAGGCAGTGTGTCTCCCTAAAAAAGAAATAAAGACTGTCAGAGGTAAGGAAGTGTGCCATGTGGGTATGAGGAAAGATTGTTGCAAACAGAAGGTACAGCCAATGCAAAGACTGGCAAGTGGAGGTATATGAATCATTCAGTAAATGTGAAGGAGGCCACTCTGGGTGAAGCAGAGTTGATTATGGGACAGGCACTAGAAAGTTGTGCTCTTTCATAGACTTTGGTCTTAAATATGTTTGTTCTGTCTCACTTAAGGACAGCTTCACACGTACATTCATACCCATACATAACACACACATTGTTGGCTTTTAATTAACTTAGAGTTAAAATCCCAATTATGTCTAAAAAGGGGGTAAAGAAAATGAGAATGATTTTGAATACATTTCTCTTAGTGAATTCACAGGGCCTATTTTTATGATGCTGGGTTTCCTTTAAGCTTTTTTTTTTTTTTTAAAGAAAGAGAGAAAGAAAGAAAGAAAGAAAAAAGAATGAAGGAGAGGAAGAAACAGGAAGAGAAAGAGGGAGAGAGAACGAGAGTGTTGCTTTATTCTAAAAATTGGTATTGAAAACCTCTTTTATGCCAATAATTGTGCTTAATAATGGCCAACCAATATTTCATTAAACCCGTGGGTAGGTGTGATGTGGTACTGATAGGAGTGTATGTTCTATGTATTTAAAGTGGAGAGCTCTATAAATGTTTATTAAGTTTACTTGTTCTGGATCTGAGTTCAAGTCCTGGATATCCTTATTAATTTTCGGTCTCATTGATCTATCTAATATTTATGTTGAAGTCTCCCACTATTATTGTGTGGGAGTCTAAGTCTGTTTATAGGTCTTATATATGTGGATGTTCCTGTATTGGGTACGTATATATTTAGGATCGTTAGCCCTTTTTGTTGCATTGATCCTTTTACCATTATATCTTCGTTGCTTTAAAATCTATTTTATCAGAGGTGAGAATTGCAACTCCTGCTATTTATTTATTTATTTATTTATTTATTTATTTATTTTTGCTCTCCATTTGGTTGGTAAATCTTTCTGCATCCCTTTGTTTTGAGTCTTTGTGTATCCTTGCATGTAAAACAGGTCTGGATGCAGCATACCGATGGGTTTTGGCTGTATCTTTTGATTGGAGGGTTTAGTTGAACTGCCATTTGATGTTAGCTGGCTGTTTTGCCCATTAGTTGATGTAAATTCTTCATTATGTTGATGCTCTTTACTTTTTGGTATATTTTTGGAAAGGCTAATACTGATTGTTCCTTTCTATGTGTAATGCTTCTTTCAGAAGCTCTTGTAAAGCAGGCCTGGTGGTAATGAAATCTCTGAGTACTTGCTTGTTCATAAAAGATTTTATTTTTCCTTCATTTCTGAAGCTTAGTTTGGCTGATATGAAATTCTGGGTTAAAAGTTCTTTACTTTAAGGATGTTGAATATTGGCCCCCACTCTCTTCTGGCTTGTAGGGTTTCTTCTGAGAGATCTGCTGTGAGTCTGATAGGCTTCCCTTTATGGCTAACCTGACCTTTCTCTCTGGCTGCCCTTAGTATTTTCTCCTTCATTTCAACCCTAGTGAATCTAACGATTATGTGCCTTGGGGTTGCTCTTCTTGAGGAATATCTTTGTGGTGTTCTCTGTATTACCTGGGGTTGAATATTCTCCTGCCTTGCTAGGTTGGGAAAGTTTTCCTAAATAATATCCTGAAGAGCATTTTCCAGCTTGGATTCATTTTCTTCATGACATTCAGGTACACCTATCAAATGTAAATTAGGTATTTTCACATAGTCCCACATTTCTTGGAGATTTTTTTCATTCCTTTTTATCCTTCTTTCTCTATTCTAAGCAATTTTTTGTAAGTTTTTTAAATTACACTTTAAGTTCTGGGGTAGATATGCAGATCTTGCAGTATTGTTACACAGTATACACATGCTATGGTGGTTTGCTGCCTCCATTTCCTCATCACCTACATTAGGTATTTCTCCTAATGTTATCCCTCCCCAATCTCCCCACCCCTTGCTATCCCTCCCCAACCCCCAACAGACCCCATTGTGTGATGCTCCCCTCCCTATGTCCATGTGTTCTCATTGTTCAACACCCACTTATGAGTGAGAATATGTGGTGTTAGGTTTTCTGTTCTTGTGTCAGTTTGCTGAGAATGACGGTTTCCAGATTCATCCATTTCCTTGAGAAGGACATGAACTCATCATTTTTATGGCTGCATAGTATTCCACGCTGTATATTTTAAATATTCTTTCAAAAAAATTTGTTTTTAATAATACAACTTAATGTATTTTTAAAATTTCATCTCACCATTTCTTTTTTGTTGTTTTGGAAATCACAAATACATTTATTTGTCATAAATGACTAAAGAGATGCTCCTGAAACACTGTAAGTTCATATTCCATTTTCTGTTTCAGAAGCCCCAAATCATCTAGGTCTGTCTGTATTTTAAGACATGAAAACCACCTTTTATATGCATCTGTTTTCTGAAAAGGATAAAATAGTAAATAAGCATTAATAAAATATCTTGAATTGATCAGATAGCAGCACTTTCATTTTAAAGAACTTTATAAAACTTTAAAGCATTTTTCCGTAATTAAAATACTTCAGTCTTTTGGAGTAATACTATTCCTATATTCTAGATCAAGAAACTGAAAAAGCTCAGGTCTTTGGCCTACTTTTTAATGGAGTTTTTTTTTCTTATAAATTGACACTTTTCAAAAAACATTCATGCAGTCAACAATTATATTAAAAAGCTTTACATCACTAAAAAATGGATATTAATAATGGCCAATCAATATTTCATTTAAACCTATTAGTAGGTATGATGTGGTATTGACAAGAATGTATATTTTGTCAATATACAATGTATATTTTGTGTATTTAAAGTGGAGAGATCTATAAATATTTATTAAGTTTACTTGTTCCAGATCTGAGTTAGAGTCCTGGATATCCTTATTATTTTTCTGTCTTATGGAGTCTAAGTCTTTATGTATCTGGGTGTTAGGATTGTTAGCTCTTATTGTTGCATTGATCCTTTTACCACTATATCTTTGTTGCTTTAAAATCTATTTTATCAGATGTGAGAAAATAGATAATTTTCTTTATTTTTTTTAAAGAAAGGAGAGAAGGAAAGAAAAAGGAGTGAAGGAGAGGAAGAAAGAGGAAGAGAAAGAGGGAGAGAGAACAGGAATGTTGCTTTATTCTAAAAACGGGTATTGAAAATCTCTTACATGCCAATAATTGTGCTTAATAATGGCCGATCAATATTTCATTTAAACCTATGAGTAGGTGTGATGTGGTACTGACAAGAATGTATATTTTGTGCATTTGAAGTGGAGAGCTCTATAAATGTTTATTAAGTTTACTTGTTCTGGATCTGAGTTTAAGTCCTGGATATCTTTATTAATTTTCTGTTTCATTGATCTATCTAATATTGATGTTGAAGTCTCCCACTATTATTGTGTGGGAGTCTAAGTCTCTTTATAGGTCTTATGTATCTGGGTGTTAGGATCGTTAGCTTTTATTGTTGCATTGATCCTTTTACCACTATGTCTTTGTTGCTTTAAAATCTATTTTATCAGAGGTGAGAATCACAACTCCTGCTTTTTATTTATTTATTTATTTATTTACTTTTGCTCTCCATTTGGTTGGTAAATCTTTCTCCATCCCTTTTATTTGAGTCTTTGTGTATCTTTGCATGTGAAATGGGTCTGGATGTAGCATACAGTTGGGTTTTGGCTGTATCTTTTGATTGGGGGATTTAGTCAATTTTAATTTAGGATTACTGCCATTTGATGTTAACTGGCTGTTTTACCCATTCGTTGATGTAAATTCTTCTTTATGTTAATGGTCTTTACTTTTTGGTATATTTTTAGAAAGGCTAATACTGGTTGTTTTTATGTGTAATGCTTCTTTCAGAAGCTCTTATAAAGCAGGCCTGGTGGTAATGAAATCTCTGAGTACTTGCTTTTTCATAAAAGATTTTATTTTTCCTTCAGTTGTGAAGCTTAGTTTGGCTGGATATGAAATTCTGGGCTGAAAGTTCTGTTCTTTAAGGATGTTGAATATTGGCCTCCACTCTCTTCTGGCTTATAGAGTTTCTGCTGAGAGATCTGCTTGTAAGTCTGATAGGCTTCCGTTTGTGGATAACCTGACCTTTCTCTCTGGCTACCCTTAGTATTTTCTCCTTTGTTTCAACCCTGGTGAATCTAATGATTATGTGCCTTGGGGTTGCTCTTCTTGAGGAATGTCTTTGTGGTGTTCTCTGTATTACCTGGGGTTGAATATTGTCCTGCTTTGCTAGTTTAGGAAAATTTTCCTGAATAATAACCTGAAGAATATTTTCCAGCTTGGATTCATTCTCTCTGTGGCATTCAGGTACACCTATCAAACATAAATTTGGTCTTTTCACATAGTCCTGCATTTCTTGGAGACTTTGCTCATTCCTTTTTATCTTTTCTTTTTCTCTATTCTTGTCCTCTCATTTTATTTTAGTAAGTTGGTCTTCAACTTCTGATAGTCTTTCTTCTGCTTGATCAATTCGAGTGTTTAAACCTGTGCATACTTCTCAGAGTCCCCATATTGTATTCTTCAGTTCCATTAATTCACTTATATTCCTCTCTAAATTGTCTATTCTCATTAGGATTTTGTCAAACCCTTTTTCAAAGTTCTTAGTTTTTTTACATTGGGCTACAGCATGTTATTTTAACTCACAGAAGTTTCTTATTATCCATCTTTTGAAGCCTGATTCTGTTAATGGGATGCACTCGTTCTCCATCAAGCCTTGTTCCCTTGTTGATGAGGAACTGTGATCCTCTCTAGAGGGAGAGGCATTCTGATTTTGAGTATTCTCAGCCTTTTTATGCTGGTTTCTTCCCATCATTGTAAATTTATCCACCTGTCCTCTTTGTATTTACCAACTTTCAAATTAGGTCTCTGAGTGGACATCCAAGTTGTTAATTCCCCAGGCCGAAATATGAGCAACCCACTGCACCAGCCAAAACAGCGGCATTAAGACTGATGGTGCTTTTCTGCCCAGGAATCTCCAGTCTGGCTTCCTTCTTGAGTCCGTAATAGGCGACTCTGCCTTCCTGGAGCTCCAAACATCAGTCAGAAGGGGAACCAGTCTGGTTTACTCTGCACCAAGAGCTGCCATGCTGAGGTGCCAGCAAAACTGCTGCGCCAGCCACAGGAGTCACGCTGGCCACCCATGGGGCTCCTCCACTGGGAATCTTCTGCTCTGTGAGCGACAAAAATTTGTCTGAAAGTGTGGCATTCTCTCGTTCTCTGCACTTTCACTGGGAGCTGCAATCCCGAGATGTTAGCGATCAGCCATCTTGGGTCATTCTCCGTTTATTTTTCAAATTGATGTGACTCAGTGCCATCACATCAAGTGTAATTCACCAATAAAAATATTTAAAAATATATCAAGATAAAATATCCCACACTATGATGTAAGTGATAGTGATTATAAAACCAAACCAAAACTTTCTGGGTCACAATTCTGAATAAGATTATGTATCCATAATATACTGTGGTACTCAGGGGAAAACTGGGACTTAGATTTTATTTTAAGTATAAGAAACTTTGGATAAATTAGATCAGTTACACTCTAAAATCTTAGGTAGTATTTGCTACCTACAAATTAGCTCAGCTACATTAAGTAAAAGAAATCTGAATATGACACAAATAACAGGCTTGACTGACTTTTCCATTTTCAAGTCTTTTTTAGATAGTTATTAAAGGAGCCTACCTCTCAGCAAGAGAGGTAAGAAATCTTAGATCCTTAAGATCATTAAGCTATGGTGAAGGTTTTGTCTAATTATTTCATAGAGATAGAAAGTAACAGATGTCCTATTTTTAAATAGCTAAACTTAAGAAATGCTTAAGATACACCATACTAGAAAGAGTTAGTGAAATTAGGAATATACAAAAAACAACTGAAACTAATATCAATTGCTTTTCTCTTTCCAAACTAAGATATGTAGCATCTATGGTGGTATGGTAAAATTTCACACAGTGAATAAATATTTATCTATCAAACCAGGCACTGTCACTGGGGATATACTTTCAAACAACAATGACAAAAACATAAAATTCTGTCCTCATGAAGCTTATTCTAGTAGTGGAGATAGACAATAGATAACATTTTAAAAAGTGAAATATGTCTTATGTTAGATAACATAAGTATATTGCTATGTGATCAATGCCCAGAAGAAAAGATAAGGAGACAGAAACAGAAGGAGGTATCTGCATGTGTGTGAGAGTATGGGATGATCTGAGAGTTTCATTTTAGGCAGAGTGGCCAAGGAAGACCTGCCAAGGAAGACAAATTTTGAATTAGACCACAAGGAAATAAATGAGTTGAACCACGTAAGTCTCCAGGAATACCATATTCTACATAGAGGAATGAAAATACGTAAAAATCTTGAAGGAGGAACTTGACCAGTCGTTTGTGATTAAGAAGTAGCAAGAAAACCATGCGACTGGCACCACAGAGTGATTAAAGGGAGAGAGGTGGAAATGAGATCAGGACACCTGTGCTGGTTCTTTCCTTTCCTTTCTCTCAGACGTAGCAGGTTTTGTCTTCTCTGATCACAATATTGAAAGTAGGTCTTGCCTGTTAGTCTTTATCACGGTGCCCTAGTTGTCATTTATTATCATCAATAATTACTTGTGATTGTCTAAATTACAAATATCAGGAAGGCGGGGACTGTGATGTCTTATTTGTCACACTAGCATCTAGTACTTAGCACAGCACCTGTAACTGGTAGGCACTCAAAGTGCCTAGATCTGTTGAATGAATGAATGCCTGTTCTGTGAGGAAGTTACTGGAATATGCTCACTTGCCAAAAAGTTATCAAGCTGTGATTTAGGATTTGTGAACTTTTCTACATGTACTTAAATAAAAATTAGTTCCCTTAAAAATAGCATCATGAAAAAAAAATATATATATTTGAGAAATTAATTCACATTAATATAAATTAATTGTTATTAATATATTAATAATATGTACAACTGTATATCTATATATGTGTGTATGTATGTGTATATATACATATATATATATTTTATACAGATAAAGTTTAACACAATCTCAACACACTCTAAAAAGTATGATTTTTTTTTTTTAAAGGCTACTCTCTCAGGACCTTCTCGGTTGTCTCTGAAGAGTGGACCTACTACTCCTGGTGCTGTGTCCCAGGGAAGCAATGAACATGAAATCCTCCTATGTAGGCTGAAAACTTATCCCTTAGAAATCCTTTCCCCAGGAAAGCAAATATAATTTTGACTGAGCTCATTAACACTACTATCATTCAGTTACATTTTCAATGAAATCATCTTTTATTAACTATCTGTGGGACTGACACCATTTAATTCAGTGGGAACAGACAGTAAAATTAGCAAACCTAATTCCGCTTTGCTGAATCTGCCTAAGTCCAACTTTTGCATATAATAAATGTTTAAAATAATGAAATAGAATAAGGTATTTATGATTTTATTCACTGAATATTAAAAATTAGTGAGAACACAAATTTAATGAAATTTCTAATACCAGCTGAAGTTATGTGTCTATTCTAGATGCAACTTATGTGAAGTTGAAAAATCCTGTGGCTTGTCACTCCTGGAAAATAATGTATAACTTTCCTCTCCCCTTCACCCTCTCTCCAGTAGCTCATGACCAAATATCTTCAGAAATAGACAATCTTTTAGCAATTGCCAGAGGTACATAAGAGAACCACTATTTTTCTTCCTGATTTTATAAAGTTTTAAAAAGAAAAGCTGATTAAATTCTAAGGGAGAATGTACATCTTTCATATACATCAGCTCTTCTTGTTGACTGATTGCCTAAACCCAGTTATTGCTATATATAACTTCATATGCTACATGAGAAGAAACAAAACTTGAATTAGCATCTGTCTACTTTCTTGTTTACTGAGTTAATAGCTTTGTTCCAATGGCTGAGCTTTTATCTTGAAGAGCTAAAGTACCTATTACCATTTGTTGGTTAATTTGCAAGATTGACTAATCTCTTGTACAGATCTTCTCAATCATTAAAGGCTTAATTGACTTGTTGCTTGGTAAATGGACCAGCTTTCTCAGTGTCATCCTGAAACCAGAATGATGACATGTTCTTAGCCAACAGCCATACCTCAATGTGACTGTAGGAAAGATACTATTTTCTTTTTTTTTTTTTAATTTTTATTGCATTATAGGTTTGGGGTACATGTGCAGAACATGCAAGATAGTTGCATAGGTACACACATGGCAGTGTGTTTTGCTGCCTTCCTCCCCTTCACCCACACTTGGTATTATTTTCTAATAAATTTAGATATAGCTCTGAGGTTTCAAAAATAAATATTTCTAAGAATTTCATGTTTTGTACATTTACATTTATTAGTCAGGACTTTTTTATTCTTCATGATGTTTGACTTATATTTTGGTATGGCATTCATTCACTGGATTCTCTAAAATATTCTGACTCTAAAATGGTCAATTAAGGTACATAGTATAAAGGTGAGTGTCCATTAACTGCCTATATTAATTTTCTTACCCTCATTTATTCATTTAACTAACATTTATTGAGCAAAAGCTTGTGTCTAAGGTTAAAGGCCAGGCATTTAAAAAGTAGTTACAAAAAAAAAAAAAAAATATATGGCTTTGGAAATCTGGAAGCTTTTTATTTAGCTGAAAGAAAACACTCAGATAAAGTACCAATATGGAGCTATATTAAGAGAAGTCCATAAATGACCAAACTGCAGTTAATTTATAAAAATGGTAGATATTTATAACTTCAGTAAAATTCAATCTAACTAATATGTTTCATATTAGTTTATCATAAAATGGCATTTTATAAATTATTTGTGCTGTGCATCATACACACATTTAAAATGTGTTTTAATTAAGTGATATTTGAAAATATTTTTTAAGGAACAAAAATTTTTAAGTAATTAAGTATAATTGTTTTCTCTACTTTTCAGATAAGTAAACTTAGATATAGAAAGAGTAAATAATTTACACAAAGTCACATAGGGGTAAGTAGGGGTAAGAACTAAGATGAACACCCAGAGAGTCCAGCAAAGCAGTTTGTAAAACCTATCACTAAATCGTCTTGAAAAGGTAGAAAATCCATTTGGTCAGGATACCTTTGTTTTATGCACAGAAATTTTCCAAATGCTCGAATACTGCTTGACTCAATGCATGTGTTTGCTATACATATTTTCAAGGTTAGTACTTTTCATTTCTCTCTTCCTAATAGCTATTATTATATCTGTGATTCTTTTGTCCAGAATTCTATTCCTCAGTATATTGTATTATATTATTTATAATTTTAGTATAACTTCTACTGAATGATCTGACATAGGTATAAGAAAAGATGTATTTTACCTTCCTAAACTTTTAGGATTAAATTCCTGTACACAGGAAGTAACAATTATACACAGGAAGTCACAAACTACACAGGAAGAAGATCAACACTTATGAGAAATATAAGTTAAAATAATTAAGATCATGAATGAATTATAAAACCTGTATAAATATATTTATTAAAATAAAATAAATTAAAATTAACTAAGAAACTAATCCAATTACTTTCATTTATATTATCTCAAGATACTCAAGATATTTGTCCTCCTCAATTTTAATAAGATGCTTTTTTTTTTTTTTTTTTTTTTTTTTGCTTTGTTAAAACTACACACCAAGAGGCATTTGTCCCCCGTGAGTAATTGTCATAAATTCAATTCTCATTTTATGGGTTAGAAGTTTTGACTCTGGGCTTAGAGAACCTGGCTGAAGATCTTGGGATTCAGAAAAACTTTGTGGCTAAACAACAATGTTCAGAAAACTTTATTTGCTTAAATGGACATAAATAAGAAATTCTGATGAAACTCTCCCTTCATAGCATGGTTACAGAGTTTAATTCTATCTGTGATAACTGAATTTCAGCATATATGAACACATGAAGATGTACTAAAACATTTGACTTTAATAATAATTGTTTATTGTATACATATATAAACACATGTATAAATTTACATTTTGTTTGTGTTGCTCCCATTTCATTTGCATAAGTTTTGGTTAAGTTTTTGCTCTTTTTTTTTTTTTTTTTTGCCAGTTTGTCAATTTAAAAAAAGCATATATTCTAGACACGAATACTTTAACAGATGTATATATTGCAAATACCTCTCTCATTCCATTGGTTACTTTTTCATTCTTAAAGTCATACTTCGATAAGTAAATATCCATAATTTCAATATATTACAAGTTATTATTCTATGATTAACATATTATTTGTGTCTTATTTAAGAAAACCCTGCCCCACTTAAGGTCACATGAATAGCTCCTATTTTTTCATGCAGAAGTTAGTGTTTTGCCTGTCACACATTTAGATCTTCAATCTGTCTGTGATTGATTTTTATACCTGGTATAAACTGGGGCCAAAATACAATTTTGTTGTCTGTATGGACATCCAACTGACTCAGCACCATTTATTGAAAATACCATCTTTTCCCAACTGCCACTCTGACTTAATTTTATCTTACCTATTCTCTTCCTAACACGCATGCTTTCTATTTTATACCCATGTTCCTTTCTCAGCACCTTTCTTTGTTACTTTCATTATAAGTATATATGATTTAGGCCAGTTTATCGCCAGTTTTAAAGAATAGATATAAACATGGATCTTCAAAAAACATAAAATTTTCAAAAGTGGGCATTTTCAGAGAAAATGAAACATTATAGTTACCATACTCATTAGCCAATTGTCTCAACAACACCCAGCATAGGCAGGTGTGTAGTAAGTAGAGTGGAGCTGGTGAACAGAAAGTAGCACCCTGTCCCTCCTCCTTCTTCATGTCTTCTTGTTCTGTGAAGCCTGAGAGTGTAACATAAAATAAAAACAACCAACTTTTTTTTTTTTGCTGGCTCCCCTTGTTGCTAAAGTTCTGTGTATTATTTAGCTGTGCTTATGCAAGATTTGAATGACTGAAAAAGCAGAGGATATTTTTCTATAGCTTTAACTTTTTATATTCTCAAGTTCCAATGTGGAGTAGCTCACTTTTTATACAGCAGTGCTCTGTGCTCTGTTTTAATTAGGGAATATTGAAAAGTGGTTAAGGCTAATTACTGATTCTTAGACTACAGCTCTAGATGTCCTTATAGACTGAAGTCTTGATTTCCAATATTCTATTGTGATAGAAGCAATAGTTTCTGCAAACAATCTTATCTGTAGTTAATTCTGGAAAATGCCTGGAGACCTAATATAGAGTACACCTTTTCAGCATTTATAGCAATTGTGTAAGCCTATGATTTTCTATAATAAATATCTTGGTCCCTAAATAAGTGGGGAGGTTAGAGGGTAGAATGTTTGACAAATTAAAAACATTTACAATAGGGTGGAGTTCTTAAGGGAAGAGGATGTCTTAGTCTTTCTGAGTTGCTCTAACAAATTACAATAGAGTAGGTAGTTTATAAATAATAGAAATTTATTTTGCATAGATCTGGAGGCTAGTAAGTCCTAGGCAAATCACTGACAGATATCTCATGAGGGCCTGGTTGTAATTTATAAACTGTCATCTTTTGGCTGTGTCCTCATGTGGTGAAAGCGGCAAGAAGGCTCTCTGTGGTCTCTTCCATAAAGGAACTAATCCCACTCATGATTGCACCCTTCAAATGATCTAATCACCTTCCAAAGGCCCCACCTTCAAATACCATATCACTGAGTAATGTTTCAACATATAAACCTGGGGGACACAAACATTTAGTCTATACAATTCTTCCCATAGCCTCCCTAAATCCATGTCCTTTTCACGTGCAAACTATATTCATGCCATCTCAACAGCATCAAAAGTCTTAACTCATTGCAACATTAAATCCAAAGTCATGACATTTTCAGTGTTATGAAGTTCTTTGATACGCCATTTAAGAACAGTTGACGTGGCGAAAAAAAAAAAAAAATTCAAAGTCTAAAGTTCAACAACTCATTCAAATATCATCTAAATAAGATATTGCTGAGAGTAGAGAGATAGGAGGCATAGGAGAGACATTCTCATTCCAACAAGAAGAAATAGTAAAATAGATACAGGTAAGTCCCAGGTTGAGTCCAAACTACAGGACAAACTCCATGAGTTCTTACCCCTCAAGAATAATCCTCTTTGGCTTGATTGCCTGCCTTCCAGGCTTACCCGGGTGGTGATGTCATAACCCCCACCACCCCTGGCTCATTGGGAAAGCCCATGGTGGTGCCTTGCTTTCTTTCTCTTTCTTCCTTCTCCCCTCCCCTTTCTTCCCCTCCCCTCCACTCCCCTCTCCTTTCTTTGAGACAGAGTCTTTCTTTGTCAACTATACTGGAGTGCAATGGGGATCTTGGCTCACTGCAACTTCTGTCTCCCAAGGTCAAATGATTCATATGCCTCAGCCTCCCAAGCAGCTGGGAATACAGGTGTATATCATTGTGCCTGGCTAATTTTTGTATTTTTAGTAGAGACATGGTTTTGTCATGTTGACCCGTCTGGTTTTGAACTCCAGGCCTCAAGTGATTCTCCTGCCTCAGCCTTCCAAAGTACTAGGATTACAGGCATGAGCCACCAAGGCTGGCCTCCAGAATGGCTTTTTTCCTGGCCCTATAGCTTTGTCAGGCAAAGATTGGGCCACTAAAGCTCTGGATGACCTTGTTCCCACTTTTTTTGGGAAGAGGCCATCTGGCCTGTTGAAATTGTTATAATGCTTCTTACTTTTGGAAACAAAGGAACAGGATTGATAATCTGAATCACCTTTGGAGTCATTTTACCATGGTCTTGAAAAATAATAACTGGCTTCTGTTGAGATGGATGGTTAGGCTTGTGGTTCACGCCATACTAATCATATTATCAAATCAGCCTTGGCCACACCCTTAGTATTCTCTTTGTAATGTGGTTTCTCATTTTTGGAATATGAATAGACATAATTATCCAAATCTTCAGGTTTGATTTCCTTTTAGCATAACAATTTTATCTTTAATTAATTTCTTTCTTCTCACATTTTACTATAAATATCAGAAAGAGCCAAGCTTCACTTTCAACACTATCTATAGAAATGACTTAAGCTAAATATCCAACTTTATTACTCACAAGTCCTACCTTTCATAAAGCACTAGAATACAAACATGTTATAATTCAACCAAGTTCTTTACCACTATCTAACAAAGCATTTTCTCCTATTTCCAATAAAATGTTTATCATTTTTGCCTGAGGTTTCATCATAATAGCCTTTACCATCCTTATTACTCTCAACAGTCTGTTCACGATTCAATCAGCATTCTCTAAGAAGATTGAAGCTTTCTCTAGAGCTCCTGTATTTCTTTCTGAGCCCTCACCAAAATTACCTTACTGATCCCATTCACAACAATGTAGGCTTTTTCTAGCATGCGTCTCAAAACTCTACTAGCCTCTACTCAATATTTAGTTCCACAGCCACATCCATATTTTTAGGTATTTGTGAGAACAGCGCCCTTACTTCTTGGTACCAATTTTCAGCCTTAGTTCATTCAGGTTACTATAACAAATTTCCATAGACTGGATGGCTTATAAATAACAGACAGTTCTAGTGGCCAGCAAGTTCTATATCAAAGTGCAAGCAGATTCAGTGTCTGGTAAAGGGTTACTTCCAGGTTCATAGACTGTCATCTTTTGCTTTGATTACTTAGCTCCCTAAGGCCCCACTTCCAAATGCCATCACATTGGGCATTAGGTTTCAACACAGAAATGGGATATAAACATTTAGTTGACAGCAGAGAAAAAGTTGCAGGTTGTGACAGCTGATTCCAGAGAAAGGACTCAGGCCCACAGAGATGAAGTTAAATAACTAACACATATATAGAGGAATATTAGGGCAATGTAGTTAAGAAATGATAGAAATTTTGCATGGAAGCAAAATATACTATTTAATAATCATACATTAGAATTTGTTATAAACCTTCAATGAACAGAAAGTATGTGCCACTTTATTGTCAACTTCATTCCCATATTCACTAATAGATCTTCCCTGTTTGCCAGTAACTAATTCAGGCTTAGCTTATAATTAACAATTTTAGGGCTAGGTGCAGTGGCTCACACCTGTAATCCTAGCATTTTGGGAGACTGAGGCAGGTGGATCACCTGAGGTCAGGAGTTCCAGACCAGCCTGGCCAACGTGGAGAAAAATCTCTACTAAAAATACAAAAATTAGCTAGGTGTGGGACAGACGCAAGTAATCCCATGTACTCAGGAGGCTGAGGCAGAAGAATCATGGCAGAGGTTGCAGTGAGCAGAGATCCTGCCATGGCATTCCAGCCTGGGTGACAAGAGCAAAACTCCATCTCAAAAAAAAAAAAAAAATTAAATTAACAAATTTAGAACTTTGAGCTTCTAAAAATCATCATTGACTTTAAGCCTCTTAGAAACCAAAACAAAATATTTTTTTTATTATGTGGATATTATTGTCTAAGAAAAGGCACAACTCTAGACTGTTAGAATAAAGAAAGATTTTCTAAATATAAACTGTACAAAATATTTAGAGAAGAAATTGCAAAAGTCTGTTAAAATGTGATAAAATTAAACATAATAAAGTTTAAAGTATAATTAAATAAAATTAAATCAAATGCATTTCTCTATTTGAGGATGAATAGTATATATATATATATATATACACACACATTAACATATTAGAATATACTACATACTATCTGGGTTTCTAATGACATTGTATTAATCTTTTTTTTTTTTAAATAAAGCATGAACACTAAACTCAATAAGGATTTTTTTAAAAAGTTATTGAATTGCATTATTTCTAGAAACTTAATGAGAAATGATTTATTGTAGTTTTCGTAAGGCATCTTATCATTTTGCTGACATTCAATGATTTGTGTGAAAATAAATACACATTTTAAATATATAATAGAGTTAAAACTAAAAATAAATACAAAATAAAATCTTTATTAGCTTTTAATTTTGATTTTCTTAGATTTTTTTCAAGAAATTCTTACTGAGACTCTACCTTGTTTTGGGGCATATAGGAAACACCAGTCAAATCAATAGATTTTTGGCATCATACTTGTAAAACCCGGTTTTGATTCAGATGATCTGAATTTTTTTAACATAGATGAGGCAGAACAAATTAAATACTTTGAAATTACATAATCTTGAAAATAAGACTCTCTTCTGTTGGATGCAATCGTAAAATACCAAAGCTTATTAAGTTTCTCTCATTCCCTTTTGCATATCCTTCACTTCCAGAAACTGAGTATTTCCTATAGGAAGGAGTTCCTCACAGGGGTCATCTCCTCACCACACCACACAGGAATAAACGGATGCCCTGGATTCAGCACTCTTGGACTCATAACTGCCTATCAGTATACTGCTATGTTCCCAGGGTTTTCAGAACCAGGGAAATATGGAAACTTTGGGTGAATTTGTAGTCAATAGAAATACTGCGTTCTTAGTTGTGATGGCCCTGCCCACTAGACTAAGGCTACATTCCTTCACATCCAAGTTACATAAAAGTGAGTCATCAATAATTTCTTCATTAATACTGAGTTCAGAGATAGGGCTAGGTGTTAGGAACATCTTGTTCCATAGCTCTTCGGGATATGTCCCTCTAATGCCATTCTAGTCTTGCTGTGCATCCTGATGACTGCACCTACCTTGATGTTTAAGTGCAACCATTGGTCTCTATTATTATGAGATCTTTATTAGCTTCATAGCTCCCAGGGAACCCATTCCTGAAACAGCATCTCCACCATTGAAACTGACCAATAAAAGGCAGTTACCCTTGTGATTTGCTACGATGTTGGTACAGCTGTGTTTTGTTAATTATTTTTGTGGAATGGTCAGACATGTGTGGTCAAAAGAGGAGACAGAGGAGAGGTTCAGGAAAAAACAAAGTGTATTATACTCCCAGGACCTAGGGACAGAAAGCACAGCATGCCCTGTGGTGTCATATGGGAAAAGACACCAGCGTGATCAGAGGATAGAAGAACAAGGAGAAGGATTAGGCCACTGACTTTATTGGAGTTTCTGAGGAAAACACAAGTCAGGGCAGGGTGAAGAGTTTAGGATTGGCTACCTTGAATAATTTTAGCCAGCTTTAGGTTGTGGAGGTGTTTCCAGTTGCCTGGTCCTGGGATGATTAAGGTTGAGAAATGTTATCCTCTAGGGTGTACAGGCCAGATAGAGAAGACATGGCTCTGGGTTGCTGAGTTTGCATATTAATGACATGCTCCTGGTTGGGACTTCTGTTATTTTTAAGAATTGGCTACCAAGTCTCTCAACAGCTAGAAATGTTTTTAAAGGTGCTAAAACATCAATGCATTGAAAAATTAAAAAAATATATAGATAGATAGATATGCATGTTTACAGTACACCTTCTCACCAGGAATTTCTTATCAAGTTGGTGAAGCGTGTTCTCTGGGCCCTCTTTTGAATCACCAGTGTGTTAGTGAGTTTTCCAGCCTTATGTATACACTCTAACATGGCCACTTCTCTGGGCCTGTTAATGTTTCCTTTACTCTTGGCCATGCTAGCTCTAACATTTCCATTTCACTTGTTCGAAGCCATGTTTTTTTTTTGTTTTTTTCTGTTTGTTTGTTTTCAAGTTCCAACAGCCAACCTAGCAGTGTTTGTTCTGTATTATGGGGTTCTTAACAGGCTTTTAAAGCTTTATGGTAGGATACTACTACTACTACATATTAAAAACTAATTTATCAAATTTATGTATGAAACCTCAGATTCCAGCCTCATACATACTCTTGCAGTTCCTGCCAATAAATGTTTTCTAGGTCTTACAGGTATTATGGTGTATGTGTTACTTTTCTCACTGTGAAGCTGAGCCGTACTGAGATTTAACTGTCATTATCTATTGGAATGTTAGGAAGAAATGATCCTATAAAGGTGCCTGCTTCATTTGAAGCCTCTGTATTATCTTCAGGCAGGAGGAGTCTAAACTTTTAACAAAAAGGATCAAGTCATTTCAGTAGGCCCAGTGGGTACAGAGGAATCTAAAATTTCAAGTTTCAGGATGGTACTTAATCAGATCCCCCTGCAATACTCCTCCCATTTTTTTAAAACTTTTATTTCAGGTGTACGGTTATAAGTGTGGGTTTGTTATGTAGAAAAACTGTATGTTGCAGGGGTTTTGTGAACAGATTATTTGATGAACTGGGTAATAAGGAAAATATTCAATAGGTAGCTTTGGATCCTTACGCTCCTCCTGCCCTCTACCCTCAAGTAGGCCCTAGTGTCTGTTGTCCTCTTCTGTGTGTGCATATGTACTCAATGTTTAGATCCCATTTATAAGTGAGAATATGTAGTATTTGGTTTTCTGTTTCTATGTTAGTTTGCTGAGAATAATGGCCTCCAGCTGCATCCATGTTGCTGCAAAATACATGATCTCATTCTTTTTTATGGCTGTGTAGTATTCCATGGTGTATCTGTACCACATTTTCTTTAGCCAGTCTACTGTTGATGAGCATTTAGGTTGATTCCATGTCTTTCATGTTGGGAAAAGTGCTGCAATGAACATACGCATGAATGTGTGGTTTTTAAAAAAATCTTTATTTTAGGTTTGGGGACACATGTGAAGGTTCATCCTATAGGTAAATTGTATGTCATGGGCGTTGGGTGTACAGTTTATTTCATCACCCAGGTAATAAGCATAATACTTGATAGGTAGTTTTCCAATTCTAGATTGAGCACAGATTCCCTTATTTCAACATGAAGATCCCACTTCTTTCCTACTATGGCCTTGATTTAATTTAGGAGATCTCTTAAGTTTGAGAATTCAACATTTTCTGAAATCTTCTGCTACAGTTTCATCCTAAGCCTTGTTGACTGCTGTTTGATTTTCAGATGCAAAATATCTAGATTTCCATAAATGTTGCCTAGAAGCCACTCTGGTTTTCACACTTTGCTTCAATTTCATAATTAATCACTTGACCTTGTCATTGTCTCTCTTCAACAATCAGTGGAAGTCAGTGGCACCCACCCAATCCCATGGTATTTATAATTACCAATCTTGTCATATTTCTCCAGTAGCAAAGTGTCCATCCTAACTCCAGGGACAGTTAGTATGTCCCTTTCTACTGATACCACGTTCCAGTTAACCATTAGTGGGATTTTAACAATTGCACTAATTGTTAATTAGTGGGATTTTAACAATTGCATTGTTACAGCAAGCCAGAGGCTAGCAATGCTCCAGTAACTACCAATTACGACTTCTCAGTACAAGCTAACTGAAAATTGATTCATTTCCAAAATTCCACGAGTATGGTCTTAGAACTGACCTTTGTAGAGGCTGTCTTAAAATGTGTCTCCAGAAGCAAAATCTGAGTTAGAAATTATAACAGAGGATTTTCTGAGGTTTGTTTTTGAGGAATACACTGTAGGGAACTGAGAAAGTCAAGACAACAAAGAAAGAACCTATGTTACAACATGGCTGGAAGTGAATCTTCAACCAATTCTACAGAAATCTCTGGAGCTAAATAGTCTTTAAGAATTATTCTAATGGAGAAAAGGAAATTGGAACTTATATCCTTACATCTTCCAATCATTGACTGCAAACAATTTAGGCAACGATGGTTCCTATGGCCAATGGTAATTCCCAGTGAAGGGTACACAGTATGAGCCCATCATCTACCAATATTTCCAGTAGCTGGGAGATGGGTGCTTAACTCGAGAGAGTGATCTAGGCCAAACATCATAGTTCATAGGATATGAATATCATACCCTGAAAAGAAGTATAGGATACAATTTACAATTTACTTCCCTGAAAAATTGCAATCCATTAGAAAGAAGCTAACATTTTTGAAACAGTGAAAAGGACACTGATGTGTTTAATTATATTGTGATGCATTTATAGTAAGTCCTATCAACCTAATCAAATCTATTTCTGTCTTAACTTTCTGGAAGTATCATCCCAAGCCCTGAGGTAGTTTTAGTCTGTTACAGATGTTCTCCTGCCTCATTTAATTTACTGATGAGGAAAGAAAACAAAAGTGTCTGATAGTTAAATTTCTTCCAACAAGATAAAAACATGTTAGAGCAGAAATTCTGCGAATTGCTATTCAGGCACATAGAACACTCTTAAATATGAATCCAAACAGAATACAAAAATGGAAAATGAACAGTATATAATGGAAATATATACCATACATAATTACATAAACATATAAAAATATATATTGTTATATACCGTAAATAATATATATACAGACATGCAATGTTTATATGCATGTGTATATATGTATATATGTGTGCATGTATATATGTAACATATATATGTTCACTTCTATATTATATGTACTGCATGAAAAAATAACCTAGATATATATGACTTTCAAACAAGACTTGTCTTAATTTTAAAGCAATGCTCTAAATTTGTAGACCTTCAAATGTTCTCCTAGTTAAAAAAAATACAGAAGTTTTTCAACATTGAATCTTTAGCATATCATGTTTCCTTTGTAAAAATAACTTATAGCTGTTCCATTTTAAATATTATATATGTACATATATGGAGGTTTTGGTTATAGTGACTAATATAAATAATTTCATGATCACTTTAACAGACTGAATGCATTACTCTCTTTACAGTCTTTTAATATCATAAGGTACTTTTTTTTCTGAATTTTCAATATTGTGGCTATTAGGTAATGGATATCATTTCATGCTCAATGAGAAGAAAAATACATTTAAAGCTCACAGAAATCAAAAGAACTACTGATGATATATCTCAATTTGCCTTTATAGCATCTATGTCTCTTTGTGAGTTAAGAAAGTCACACTGGGAGAGAAACAGGTGCTGGAAGGCTGCTCTTACAAGAGACTATGAACCTCAGAATATTATAAGTGTTGAGAAATATTTTCTTTTCCCCAATTCACATTCAGATTTAACTTTCTCTCCATTTAGCTTGTCAAATGCATATGTCTGCCCACATTCTATCTCTTTTCCTGATTTGTTGTGACTGAAAGACTGCTAACAGAATGCTAGTATGCTACGTGCTGTTGTTCAAGCATATTAAAAAAAAAAAAACACCTTTGGTTGCGGTGCTACTTTTCTTTTAAAGCTTTATAATTTCCTTGCTTGTAAAGCATTATAGTTTCCTTTGTGAAAAGCAAATATCATGTTTTCTAGGTCACTAGTTAATTTTTAGTAATGTATATTTAGCATAGTGATTTCTTCTTTGTAGAATGAGGGGAAGAATATTTTAGATTATTCCTTATTTTGAAGAGACATGAGCAGAACTTGATGAAATGCTCATTTCTGAGAACAGTTGCCAAAGGAATGAAGAAACTAATATTTTTTCTTTCAAATTTTTGTTACACTAATAATTAAAGTGGCATTATTATGGAGAAAGTTCTATTTGCCTGTAAATATAAAATATCCCATGAAACCATAATTATATGCCATTGAGGTATATTTAAAATATAAACAACTCTAGCGACTATACCCCAAACAAGCTGTCATAAAAAGAATATTTTTATTTTTTACTTGCCAGATTCAAGAAACTGTTTGAAACAAAATGCATACATGCTTCTTGTTTCAATAAATAATTTAAAAGATTCTTCAGATAATGTGCCCAGAAAATATTTTCTCATGACTGGACTCTGTTTGAGGCAGTTGAATAGCACTGACCAGTGGGAAAAATAGCCTGTAATAGAGTTGCTTTGCTTTTACGATATTTCTTCACAACTCATTTTATTAAAAAAATCAATTTAGATTTATGATTCACAACAACTTGTCACTGAAAAAAATTCAATGCATGCAAAATAAGAATGAGACTTTTTTTTTTTGCTTATTTGCCTTATATCCATTTACCAAAAGAAATGCACCTAGACATGCCACCTGATCTGATTTTACTTAATTATGACTGTTTATAAAAGTTATTGTTGGAATTGAAGAGCCTAAGAGTCATGTTCATTGGGCAATTGTACTTAAAGATTATTTATTTGGGACTAGGTTCTTTGGCAGGAGTATTTATGATGAATTTAAAAAATCTTTACATGATGGTTTTACTAATACATTAATGTTTCATTCAAATTTAAAAACATCTGTTTATGTCTGCCTTGCCTTAGCTTTACTATAAGAAATAATTAATTTATGACTAAACCAATGTTGGTTGTTATAGATACTTTTGCTAATTTATTCTCTACTCTTAATAATTATGTTTTCTTTAGAAAGATTATTTTCACCTCCCTGTTTATAACCTAAAATATCATAGTCAAAAGGGTATTGTATTTGTTACTAGGAAACCTGTATTCAATGCTAGTTTGTCATAACAAATTGTAATTTTTAATGTCCCTTGGATTCAATTTTTCTGCCTGTATAACCAAAGAAACATCTAGCATTATCTTACTTTCACTTTAAGGTGAAAAGAAAATCCTTGAGGTTTTGGTGCTTATATTTTATCCTATTTGCCAATGTCAACAAAATAGACTAGAGACAGAATACAGAGAATTTCCCATTTTTCTTTCCTTATCTTTATTTTTCTGGTAATTTCATTTCTTTTGTGAAGTAGATTTAAATTCAGTTGGAAGTTTCTGATCTCACCTATATTCTGTGACTTCCAAAACTATATTTCTGCTTCTACCTATGATCACTTATCTTGGGAATTTATGAAAGTAAAAATAAAAGTAGTGAAATCATGTAACAGAACAGATTTAATCTGTACAGTTAGATGCTTCTTAAGCTAATACTACTTTCCCACAACAGGTTCTTTTCTTCATATATTAATAAACATAATGGAATAATCAATACTCATTGAGCTCTATGTTGAAAATATATATATAGTCTCAAAATAAATTGATTTCTGCCTATTTAACTATCACCCCACCATTGCAAAAATTTAGTCATGTTCATTCAATGTTACATCTTTTTGCTTATCTGTCTACTTCTCTTATTTATTTATTTTTTAAGGTAATACATTGTGTATATTACATAATTATTGCCTCATCTTAATGACATTTGGTAGACATGAATTTGATTAATTCTCACCTGTTTTTTTCAGTAATGAATACATCTAAAAATGAGCTCTGTCACAAAGAATGAGAACTTTATTTCCTTACAGCTTTCAGAGACTATTTTACTTCGATTTAATCACAGTAAAAAAAAAAAAAAAAACAAAACAAACAAACAAACAAAAAAACAATAAAACAACAACAACAGCAGCAAAATGATCCTCACTTTTATGGGTGTGAGATTTATTTGGAATGTGTTTGGCTTTTGTTTCTCTGGTTTAACATACTTTGAAAAAATATGAGAGAAAATATTAAGCACTGAATTATTTCAATTGCAGTAAAGAGAAAAAGGAAATAAATACCGTTTCCAGGTAATAAAAAGTATTTCACAGTTACATCCACTAGATCAGACTGAACAGCTACATAGATAACAGGGAGCACTGTATGCACAGAGTAGTTTAGTTATCAGATAAATACCACCCACAACACCTAAATTTTTTTCATAGCAGAAAGCCTATATCCCAAGGCAGAGATTACGAGATATGATATAGTATAAAAAAATATAACCTAGGCCTTAGAAAATTTTTTGAGATGTGTTAGCAATTCTAACTCTACTCAATTTTATGTTTTCTAAATTTAGCATTCCATCATATACCTTTCAATCAAAGTAGCACCATTAAATATCCAGATTTTGTTATAATATTCCATATTTACTTAAAAATTTTTAATTCTAGACTGCTTTAATTTAAATACTTATAATAATTAAAACAATGTGATAACCCTTCACTGAAAATATAAATTATTTATAATTTAACCTTCCAGATACACTCATTTAGGCTTTCTAGAAAATAATATGTTTAGGGTCATAAATAATTTAGAATATTTGCATGCTAAAGGCAAACAATAATTTTCTATATCTATTATTTGTATGCAAAATTTAAATATTCTTTATATACTTTTGTAAAAAAAATCTCAATGAAATGGAGATGACCCTCCTGGCTCTGTTTTTTCTTCTAAGATTTTTACCTCACCTACTTTCATGTTAAATAAATCATATCCCTAGGCTATTTAAAAAAAGCTTGTACTTTGATAAATCTTTGTTAGCTTTGCCTAAGAAGCTTCCCTCCTATTTCTTCACATATAATACTCAAAGTCATTCTCCTAGAATCAACCCAAAACTTTTTGAAACTTATTCTACTTATAAATTTAGAGGTTTTAATTTATTTTCAATATCTTAAATTGCAATAAAATGATATTTATATTTAGCAGTTGCAATTATTTGCTGGTTTACATTTTTGAGTCTCTCATTTGCTTTTGCAGACTAAGGTAGAGAACACATCTTGTTTATTTTGTATCATTTATATCTGGCATAATTCATGGCTCATAATATTCAAATGTTTTGAAAAAATGGCTGGCAAGTCACATCTATGTAAAACTAAAGAAATCAGTCAGTGTTTTATTCACTGAAAACAGAAGTTAAACAAGTAATGTTGATTAAATTTTTCCTTTGCAACTAAATATTGAACACCATGAAGACATTGTATTAGACAGGAGAGGGAATTACTGAGTCTAGTACAATGTTTTACCTTTACTTCAGTAAAATGTTTATTTTGGAGTGCTATGAAGGATAGACTAGAAGCAGGAAAATGATTGGCACAAGTAATGAGTGAGGAAATTATAAGGATAGTACAATTACCAAAAGATGCTGAAAAACTGAACTTGGGTAAAGAGACTTAAAGTGCAGAAAATGCAAAACCTTTTAGAGGCAGAAAAACAAGATTTGGTGACAGCTGGTTATATGCAAGATAATGATGGAGAGAGAGGAATCTCAGATTATTTATTGTTTGGATGACATTCACAGAAATATGAAATGAAGCAGTATGAAAATATTATATTTATGATTTTTCTGGCTTGAAAAATGGGAGTGATAAAGATGAGTATTTAAGTTATAAACATGGATTCATTGGAGTACTCATGCACAATTCAGATAGAGATATGCAGAAATTATAAAGTACAAGGGTTAACCGAGATTCCTGCACAAAAAAACAAGGCCATAGAGATCATAATCAGAAAAGTGACAGTTTAAGGCAACAATTTACCAATGAGATTATGTATAATTATATGAGAATTGAACAGAAAACCGTAAGGACACAGCAAGGAAAAAGTTTGTACAAAAGCAACTGAGAAAAAAAATATGAAGAAAGAGAAATCCTTAAAAGATAGGTATCAAAAAGTAAAGAAAGAAGGTATTTTCAAGAGGAGTCATGATAAACAGCACCAAGTCTATGAAGATTAGAGCAAGCTAAAACCAACTTTATAGACATTAGTCTATTTTCTCATTAATAACTTTCAGCTTATAGTCAATAAAGATATATTAGGAAAGAATTTTCTGAATAGTGAAACACTAAATGTAAATAGTACAAAATACACACAAACACGTTCACATATGAAAAGAACACTCATTCAAAATATAAGCAAAAATTAAACTGTGTCACCTAATTTAAGGGGCATATAAAACTATAATAAAAATCATAAAATTTTAATGTGAAAGTAGAAAATGCTTTAACAAATTAAATTGCATATTCTCATCTGAGAAAAAAAAACTAATGTAGTAAAAAGAAAATTATATTCCAAGTTGAATACAGAATTTTTGCTTAATATTTATTATGTGCCCAACATATGCTAAGTATTACATTACTTGAAAGGCAAAGTCAAAAAATTTAATGATCTAATAAGAAAATATGTTAATATACTTGATATAGAAAAATAAGCAGGAAAGAAAACTATTGTGCAGAGTCACAATAGAACACATGTTCCACTAAACTCAAAACATTGGTCAAGATGGCTGCCTAGAAGCAGCTAGTGTGTCTCTAAGGAAGAGGAACCAAAGAGGCAAGTAAATACAACACCTTCAAATGAAACATCCAGATACTCACATTGGAACTAATCAAGGAAACAACCTGACCCACAAAGAACAAAGAAAGCAAGACAGAACAACGGCCCACCAGGGAGCAACACCCAGCCAGAGGAACCTCACTCTTCCAGGGAAGTGGTGGGTGAGTGAATCCAGCCCTGAGAAACCATGCTTCTCCCATGCATCTTTGCAACCCTCAGGTCAGGAGATCTCCTTATGATCCCACCTCACCTGGGTCTTCATTCTTATAGACAGACCTATGTGGAGTCTTGGCAAAGCAGCAGCTCATGTATGGATGGAGACTTAGAAATTCCAGCTTTCCAGCAGAAGTAGTTGCAGCTCTGTCAAAGTGGGAGGTTAGACTCCATTTATACCCCAGAAAAGAAGCTGAATCCAGGGTGCTGAGCAGCAACAGCCTGCAGGCCCCACTTCCATAGCACCTCACAAGGTGAGACCCACTGGCTTTATATTCCAGCCAGCCACCTGTATCGGCACTGTACTTCCCTAAAAAGGAGCTCCCAGTGGAAGGGGTGGGCCACCATTTTTGCTGTTTGGCCCTTCTGGCTGTGTCTCCAGTCAGTTCCTGGACACTGCCCATGTGCTTCAGGGCCCTCCTGACCATTTAGACTCTTTCCTGTAGGCTGGTGTCCTCTCCCTCTGCTCCTGATTTTAAAAACTAGGATATAGGATTGGACCATATTCCCATTCAGTTCAAGGGTTTCTTTGATACAAGGCAGATCCGAGGCACTGGCTAAATTCAGGAGGTGAATCAGTGTCTGGCAGATTTGGGTCTGTAGGCCGGCACAGTACTTGAATTCCAAAAAGTCTGTGGTGTCTTTGCTCTTCTGTAAGGCAGTGGCCAATGCATTCCAGATCCGAGCATACTGGTCAACAGACCCATACTGCTCTCCCTTGCCTGGGACAGAAAAGGCAGTGGCAGATGCGATGCACACTTTGAAGTTCTTGCATGATGTCATGACCGATGTCAGGGTGTTGTAGGCCTGGGAGGTCCATGGGGCTGTCCCTAATGGAAGGGCAGGGTTTTTAAATACATTTCCCATTGCATAACAAGCATTCCATTGGACTTTCATGGCAGCTTCTGTTAGAACAGTGGAAATTAGGACCTAGATAGACTCCTTAATGATTTCTACAAATGTCGGTTTTTCTATATGAGAGGGCTGCAGAAAATGAAGCAAATTTCCAAGGGCCTGGACAGCGTTGCTTTTTACCTTGTCTTTATCCTTGGATGCTTCTATAGCTGATTGTAACATTCTCAAAAGCAGGAGACCAGAGAACTCTTCCTGGAAACTTGGGTCTGGTGTTTCCATGTTGACAATCAGAGTGTCTGTCAGGTTGCCCAGGGACCAGGCTGCTTTGGCCTGAACATTCAGAGACTTGTCTTCAGGTGACATCAATATTGCGTTTGCTGTGTCTGCAACAAATATGACTGGTTGCCTCTATCAGAACAGCAAAACCCAATTCCAAAAAAAAAAAAAAAAAAAAAAAAAAAAATTCCTACATGTGTGAGCAAGTTTGTCCTTTTTAACTAACAAGAGCAGGCTCATTTTATCATTGAAGTTGAACAATAAAGGTCTGCCTATACTTAAGTCAAGTTAGACCCTAAATTAAATGTGTGCCAGAAAGAACTAGCATAATTTTTATGCTAATATATAAATTATATTTTTGAGTTTTAGTTTCAAAAGTAGCAGTCTAAAATTCTACATCCACTCAACATATAATAATAGAGACTAGATACACTCTCCCACTTGGAAAAAAAAGAGGAGGAATAAAACATGAAAAAACAGTTTTGAAGACATTGTACATCTGTCAGTAATCCCTATGAGAGTAGAAACAAATGAGATGAGCTAAGTCCAGTCCTAACATTCCTATTTGGATTCCCTTTACTTCTTTCTCTTGCTTGATTGCCTTAGCCAGAACTTCCAATACGATGTTGAATAGGAGGGGTGAGAGTGGGAATTCTTGTTATGTGACAGTTTTCAAGGGGAATGTTTCCAGTTTTTGCCCATTCAGTATGATGTTGGCCATAAATTTGTTGTACATGGCTCTTTTAATTTTAAGGCATGTTTCTTCAATATCTACTTTATTAAGAGTTTTTAACAGGAAAGGATGTTGAATTTCATCAAAAGCCTTATCTGCGTCAATTGATGGAATCATGTGTTTTTTTGTCTTTAGTTCTGTTTATGTGATGAATCACATTTATTTATTTGTGTATGTTGAACAAACCTTGCATCTTGGGGATGAAACCTACTTGTTCATGGAGATTAGTTTTCTGATATGCTGCTGGTTAGAGTTTGTCAATATTTTTTTGAGAATTTTTGCATGGATGTTCATCAAGGTTACCGGCCTGAAGTTTTCTCTTTTGTTTTATCCCTGCCAGATTTCAGTGTCAGGATGATGCTGGCCTTATACAAAGAGTTAGGGAAGAGTCCCACTTTTTTTTTTCAATTTTATGGAATAGTTTCAGTAGGAATGGTCCCAGCTCTTTGTACATCTGATAGAATTCACTTGTGAATCCATATGGTCCTGGACTTTTTTTGGTTGGTAAGCTATTTATTATTGTCTCAGTTTCAGAACTTGTTATTAATCTGTTCAGGTATACTATTTCTTTTTTGTTCAGTCTTAGGAGAGTGTTTGTGTCCAGGAATTTATCTATTTATCATAGATTTTCTAGTTTATGTACACAGAAGTGTTTATAATATTCCCTGATGCTTGTCTGTATTTCTGTAGGGTCAGTGGTAATAACACTCTTATCATACCTAATTGTATTTATTTGAGTCTTCTATTTTTTTCTTTCTTATTAGTCCAGCTGGCAATCTATCTATTTTACTTTTTTTTTTTTAAGAAAAACAGCTCCTGTATTCACTGATCTTTTTACTGTGTTTTTGTGTCTTTATGTTTTTCAGTTCAGCTCTGATTTTGGTTATTTTTTGTCTTCTGTTCCACTTGGTCTATTCTGCTATTAATACTTGCAATTACATTATGAAATTCTTATAGTGTGTTTTTCAGTTCTCTCAGGTTAGTTGCATTCTTCTTATATTTAAGTTACTTTGTCAGCTACTTTGTCAGTTACTTTGCCAGCTCCTGTGATGTTTAATCATGGTTTTTAGTTCCCTTGTATTGGGTTACAACATACTCCTTTAGCTCATTGAAGTGCATTTTTGTCCACATTTTGAATTCTGCTTCTGTCATTGCAGCCCTCTTAGCCTCAGCCCAGTTCTGAATCCTTGCTGGATAGCTGATGTGGTCATTTGAGAAAAGAGTACACTCTGTTTTTTTGAATTTTTAACATTCTTGCATAGATTTTTTTTTTCTAATTTTCTTGGGCTTATCTACCCTCAAACTTTGGGGTTGTTGACCTTTAGTTTAGTGGGGTTTTTTTTGTTTTTTTTTTTTTTTTTTTTTTTGCCTGGCTATTGTAGGGCTGCTGCAGTGTGCTGGGAACCACTACAGACCATTATTGCCTTGGATTTCCCAGTACCTGGAGGTATCACCAGTGAAGGCTGTGAAACAACAAAGGTAGCACCCTGCTCCATCCTTTGGAAGCTCATTCCAGGGGGGCTGGACCTGTTGATGGACTGGACATACCTGTAGGAGGTAGATGGAGACACTAATTGGGAGGTCTCAGCCCCAAAGTTTCTTAAACTGATAAACAACTTCAGCAATGTCTCAGGATACAAAATTGATGTGCAAAAATTACCAGCATTCCTATACACCAATGACGTCAAGTTGAGAGCCAAATCATGAATGAATTCTCATTCACAATTGCCACAAAAATTATAAAATACCTATGAATACAGCTAACAAGGGGTGCATAGTATCTCTGCAAGGAGTGCTACAAAATACACCTAAAGGAAATCAGAGACAACAGAAACAAATGGAAAACATTCTATGCTTATGGATAAGAAGAATCAATATTGCTAAAATGGCCATATGGCCCAAAGAAATTTACAAATTAAATGCTATTCCTATCACACTACCAATGACATTCTTCACAGAACTAGAAAAACTTATTCTAAAATTCATATGAAGTCAAAAAAGAGCCTGATTAACCAAGACAATCCTACCAAAAAAAAAAAAAATCATAGCTGGAAGCATCATGTTATCTGACTTCAAACTATACTACAGGGCTACAGTAACCAAAACAACATCCTACTGGTAGAAGAAAAACACCGGTGGCTCAAGCCTGTAATCCCAGCACTTTGGGAGGCCGAGGCAGGTGGATCACGAGGTCAAGAGATCTAGACCATCTTGGTCAACACGGTGAAACCCATCTCTGCTAAAAATAAAAAAAAATTAGCTGAGCATGGTGGCATGTGCCTGTAATCCCAGCTACTCAGGAGGTTGAGGCAGGAGAATTGCCTGAATCCAGGAGGCAGAGGTTGCAGTGAGCCAAGATCATGCCATTGCACTCCAGCCTGGGTAACAAGAGCTAAACTCCATCTCAAAAAAAAAAAAAAAAAAAAAAAAAAGGAAAGAAAAGAAAAACACAGACCCATAAAACAGAATGGAGATCTCAGAAATTAGACAGCACACCTACAACTATCTAATCATCATCAAATATGACAAAAACAAGCAATGGGGAAAGAATTCTCACTTCACTTCAATAAATGGTGCTGGGATAACTGGCTAGCAATATGCAGAAAATTGAGACTGGACCCCTTTCTTATACCATATACAAACAGTAACTAAAGATAGATTAAAGACTTAAATATAAATCCCTAAAGTATACAAATCTTGGAAGACAACATAGACAACACCATTCATGACATAGAAATTGGAAAATATTCCATGGTGAAGATGCCAAAGCAATTGCAATAAAAGCAAAAATTGGCAAATGGGATCTAGTTAAACTAAAGAGCACTGCACAACAAAAGATACTATTGAGAGACTAAGAAGTCAAACTACAGAATGGAAGAAACCATGCATCTGACAAAGTTTTAATATCCAGCATCTATAAGAAATGTAAACAAATTTACAAGCAAAACACAAACAACTCCATTAAAAAGTAGGCAAAGACCATGAAAGGACACTTCTAAAAAAAAGACATACATGGGTCCAACAATCAAAGGATAAAAAGCTCAATGTCACTGATCATTAGAGAAATACAAATCAAAACTGCAATGAAATACCATTTCACATCAGTCTAAATGGTTATCATTAAAAAGTCAAAAAATAACGGATGCTAGTTAGGTTGTGGAGAAAAAGAAATCTTTATAAATCATTGGTGGGAGTATAAATTAGTTCAATCATTGTGGAAGAGAGTTTAGGATTCCACAAAGACCTGAAGACAAAATTATCATTCAACCCAGCAAAGCTCATTACTGGGTATGTACCCAAAGGAACATAATCATTCAATTATAAAGACTCATGCATGCATGCATGTGTTTATTGCAGCACTATTCACAATAGCAAAGACATGGAATCAACTTAAATGCCCATCAATGATAGACTGGATAAAGAAGATGCGGTACATATATATCATGCAATACTATGCATTGATAAAGAGATCATGTTCTTTTTAGGGACATGGATTGAGCTGGAGGCTATTATCCTTAGCAAACTAATGCAGGAACAGAAAACCAAATATGGCATGTTCTCATGTGTAACTGGGAGCTAAATGATAACACATGGACACATAGCAAGAAACAACACACACTGGGGCCTACTGGAGTGTGGAGGGTGGGAGGGTGGAGATCAGAAAAAAACACAAATGAATACTTGGCTTAATACCTTGGTGGTGAAATAATCTGTATGAACAAACCCCCATGACAATGTTTACCTATGTAACAAACTGTAAATTCTGCACATGTACCCCTACACTTAAAATAAAAGTTAAAAAAAAGAATTACCAGTATTTTAAAGAAGTAAATAAGCACGATTCATAAGGACCAGAATAATCCATTGGAACTGACTCAGAAATGAAACAGATGTTAGAATTAGCAGACAATAACATAAAACAGTTATTATTACAATATGCCATGTATTCAAAATGTTAAGTAGAGACCTGCATATTCTATTTTTTAAAGAGACCCAAATTGATCTTCTAAATAAAAAGTGCATAAAATTAGTGACAGATTAGATACTCCAGAAAGAAAGAATAGTAAACTTGTAGATATAGCAATAAAAACTATCTAAAATGAAACAGCTAAATAAGAATGAAAATTAAGAACATCATGAATTATGCAATGACTTCAAGTAAATTAATATGCATGTAACTGTAGAGTTAAAAGAAGAAGAGAGAGATGAAGTGCAGATGGACATTAAGTATATAGCACTAAGAGATAAAATGTACATTTCAAAATTCAGTATATTAAATGTTGGAATATGGGAAAGAGGAAGGTGAGGGGCAAAAAGAGAGGGATACCAAAGGGAAGTAGAGAGAAAAGAAAGAGAAAGGGGGTAAAAGGACTATATATAAAAGATAACTTCTTATTAAATACTCTTTTTTTTAAATTCTACATCAAGGGTCTTCACCAGTAAATTTTATCAAGCATTAAAAAAACTTCTATATTGGCGATCTCTCAGAGAATCACACACAAAAAAGAAAAACACCTATCAACGTGTGTGTGTGTGTGTGTGTGTGTGTGTGTGTGTGTGTGTGTGTGTGTGTTTAGTTAGGCATACCTAGACAAGGACAATTTTTAAGTTATATTTTAAGTTCTGGGGTACATGTGCAGATCATGCAGGATTGTTGCATAGGTATACACATGCCATGATCGTTTGCTGCATCCATCTCCTGGTCATCTGCATTAGGTATTTCTCCTAATGTTATCCCTCCCCAATCCCTCCACCCTCTGCTATCCCTCCTCTAGCTCTCCCACCCAACAACATGCCCCAGTGTGTGATGTTTCCCTCCCTGTGTCCATGTGTTCTCATTGTTCAACACCCATTTATGAGTGAGAACATGTGGTGTTTGGTTGTCCTTGTGTCAGTTTGCTGAGAATGATGGTTTCTAGCTTCATCCATGTCCCAGCAAAGGACATGAACCCATCTTTCTTTACGACTGCATAGTATTCCATGGTGTATAGATGCCACTTTTTCCTTGTATCACTGATGGGCAATTGGGCTGATTCCAAATCTTTGCTATTGTAAACAGTGCCTCAATGAACATACGTGTACATGTGCCTTTATAGTAGAACCATTTATAATCACTTGGGTATATACCCAGTAATGGGGTTGCTGGGTCAAATGGTATTTCTATTTTGAGATCCTTGAGGAATAACGACACTGTCTTCCACAATGGTCAAACTAATTTACACTCTCACCAACAGTATAAAAGCATACTTATTTCTCCACATCATATCCAGCATCTGTTGTCTCCAGATTTTTTAATGACTGCCATTCTAATGGGCATGGTATCTCAATGTGGTTTTGATTTGCATTTCTCTAGTGACCAGTGATGATGAGCATTTTTTCATATGTGTGTTGGCTGCATAAATGTCTTCTTTTGGGGAGTGTCTGTTCATATCCTTTGTCCACTTTTTGATAGGGTTGTTTGTTTCTGTTGATTGCAAGTTCATTCTAATGATAGTTTCTTTTGCTGTGCAGAAACACTTAAGTTTAATTAGATCGCATTTGTCTATTTTTGGCTTTTGTTGCCATTGCTTTTGGTGTTTTAGTCATGAAGTCCTTGTCCATGCCTATGTCCTGAATGGTTTTGCCTAGGTTTTCTTCCAGAGTTTTTATGCTGTTATACCTCATGTTTAAATCTTTAACCCATCTAGAGTTAATTTTTGTTTAAGATATAAGGGAGGGGTCCAGTTACTGCTTTCTGCATATGGCTAACCAGTTTTCCCAACACCATTTATTAAATAGGGAATCTTTATCCCATTGCTTGTTTTTGTCAATTTGTCAAAGATCAGATGGTTGCAGATATGTGGCATTACTTTCAAGGCCTCTGTTCCATTGGTCTATATCTCTGTTTTGGTAGCAGTACCATGTTGTTTTGATTACTGTAGCCTAGGTTGAAATCATGTAATGTGATGCCTCCAGCTTTTTTTTTCCTTAGGATTGTCTTGGCTATGTGGGCTTATTTTGGTGCCATATGAATTTTAAGGTGGTTTTTTTCCAGTTCTTTGAAGAAGGTCAATGATAACTTGTTGGGGTTAGCATTGAATCTATAAATTGCTTTGAGCAGTGTAGCCATTTTCACAATATTGATTTTTCCTAACCTTGAGCATGAGATGATTTTCCATTTTTTCATTACATAAAAGAAAAAAACATAAACTAATCTCATTCATGTTTAAATTTAGAGTTTGAAAGCAATTTTAGAAAACTTAAATAAATAAAAGAAAATGTCTTGTTCGTGGATGGGAAAACTCAATATTGTGAAGATACCAATTTTACCCAAAAATGGTCTATAGAGTCAATGTAGTCTTATTTCAAATGCCAATGCAATTTATTGAAAATATACAAACTAAATATAAAATTTATGTGAATGTATAAGACCAAATTAGCCAAAATAATATTGAAGAAGAGTGTAAGAGGAGATGCTCCATTATATATTGAAACTTACTGTAAAAGTACAGCAATAAAAGCATTGCTGTATTTCTGCAAGGATAGTCAAATAGACTGGGGGAGTTGAGCTCCTACACTTATATAAATCTGCTTTGACAAATCTTGCCTTTTACACTCATAAATCTTTAAGGCTATGACACATTTTCTTAAAGCAGAAGGGGAGAAAAAGCATCAGGATCATTTGATTCAGGTGTAACTAATTTTATAAGAAATAGACCTGGAAAATTTAGCTGAATTGATATAAAAACCATTCAAAACAGAAGAATAATCAACAAAAAATCCTATTCCCTGGCTGTTAATATGAGTTCTAGTGGAAATGAGATGACTTAAAAAGGAAATTAAAATGCTGGCAGTGAATGAATTAAGTTCAGATTTTTCTGGTTGCTGAAAACCATCTTATGCTTCAATGGTGACTTTAGTTGACTTATCCCATGGAGAAGTAAACTGCTTATAACCACTGCTTTTCTACAGGCCATGGAATATGTACTCACTATCATGAAGAAGGCCATGTCAGGAAGAAATGACAGAAGGCTGACACATTCTTGCTAGCATGAATTCTTAGAAAAGACCATTTGGGAGAGTCACATTGCTAATATTAGATAATATTTATCTTATTTATTTATTTTTATTTTGAGACAGAGTTTCGCTCTTGTTACCCAGACTGGAGTGCAATGGTGCGATCTTGGCTCACTGCAACCTCCACCTCCTGGGTTCAGGCAATTCTCCTGCCTCAGCCTCCTGAGAAGCTGGGATTACAGGCACACACTACCATTTCCAGCTATTTCTTTTTGTATTTTTATTAGAGATGGGGTTTCACCATGTTGACCAGGATGGTCTCGATCTCTTGACCTTGTGATCCATCTGCCTCAGCCTCCCAAAGTGCTGGGATTACAGGCTTGAGCCACCGCACCCGGCCCGATAATATTGATTTTAAAAGGATAATCTGAGTTGGCAAAAGACCAAAAATGGCTGCAAGGTTTTGTATGAGGACCATTGTGGAAAGCATGAAATCTAATAAATGTGTTGCAGTGGGTAAAAAGTGTATCACTCTATTCCAAAGACAGGAAACTGCCCTGCTCTATCTCTATCAACTAGAATCCAGTTTATGAATAAGTATAACAAATGCTGGCAACCCTAAGTTGACCGCATGAAAGTAAAGAAACAGACATAAATTAATACTGTTGACACAGACCGTGACAAATGCTGTGATACAGCCAGCTCCCTGCTACCTCACCAATCATGGGATTCTTGTCTAACCTTACTAATAAGTTCCAAGAAAACGTTTAAGAGACAGTGATGGATTTACTAGTTCATTTACTCTGCATGTAACTGACTGATGGAAAATAGTTATATTCTATTCAAAGGAAAAGTGGCCCTAAATGAAAAATGACAAAAAAAAAAATGGGGAAGAGGGTGTTGTGATTACTATTCAGCCAAGTAGAGATGTCAGAGAGCTACTGAAAAAAAAAATAAAAGGAAAAAAAATTGGATTGCACATAAAAAGAACATGATCAAAACTTAGAGTTTCTTTCAACTTCAGCTAGGACACTCGTAATTCTTAAAGTGAACCACATTCAAAGTGACTCAATTCACTCTATATAGCCAAGTTTGTATGAATTTACATTCTATTTTAAGAGTGGTGATTTAGAACAAAAAAAAAATACTTGATTGTGGTGTCAATTTTCTTCCTCAGATAATAAACCATCATGTAAAATTTATTAGCAGAAGGGCTGAGATCTACTCACTCAACCCCTAGCAGGGGACCCAAGCTCTTTCACAGTTCCATGAGCAAGATGGTCTTTGGGAATTTTGTAAAGTTTTTGGAATTGCTAGCAGTCAGTGATTCCCACAAGAAGGAGAGTACTTTCACAGGTCCAGTTGTGAAACCTAGGGCGCATATATGGTACTTAGGTTATAAATAAACCACTGATAGGAAAAATATGGATAATAGATGTCAAAATTCAGTTGCTGTTAGTGGAATGTGGAATTGGAATTGATATTATGCGTGGAAGAGATGTTGTCTCATTTTAATTGGACATGCTGAATGGGAATCTTGTGTTGTTCAGGCAGTCTTCTGTAGGAAAATGAAGCAACAGAGAATTCCTAAAGTACAAGAAATCATTGTTCTATTAAGGATGTGATGAACTGGAAGCTTTAAATCTCTCTTACTCGTGGAATATGACAGTAGCCATTTTAGGACATAAGAAGGTTGTTCTCCTTTCTTACACCATAAGCAAAATATTAAATACTACACAAGAAGGGCAACAAGCTAAAGGTGACTAATATGCCATAACAGATTTGTCTTATGCCTTCTTTTCCATACCTATTTAGAATCTAATCTGACACTCTTTGAATTTCTGTGAAGTGGCTTTTTTTGGGTACATATTCTTGATTTTTCTTCCTGGACATTTAACTTCACTGCCATTCATCATTATTTAGTGTTGTCATGTCTGAGTTTGATAACACTCAGTACATTGGCTCATTACATTGATGATACTGTGAGAATTGCCTTCTGGGAAAAAGGCAGGGAGGAGAATTTAAGTCACCCATATGACAAGTAGAGGCTGGCTAGTGAACACAAATGAACTATAAACCTGGCCTGGTATGTTACATTTTGAAAGATTATATTGCCAGAAGGAATCAAAGATATCCCTCGAGCTATGAGAAACAAATTATTTTATTAACTGATCCTGTCACTAAACAGGAAACACAAATACAGGTGGATCTTTTGGGTTTTTGTGAAATCAGAATCTGTCCTTAAGAGTTCTGTTAGTCTCAATTCACAAAGAACCAGAAAAAAAAAAACACTGAATTTGAAGGGAGCCCAGAGCAAAAACAAGGACAAAAAGACCCACTTGAACCTCATGACCTGATGGCCAGTTGATTTCAGTAGTGTATGCAACTAGAAACATGCTGACTGGAGCCATTGACAGAAATGGGATATTGTATTTAGCAAAAATCTTTGGGGATTATGACTGAAAAGCTGCATGCTGCAGAGACACTTTTTAGACCTTTTGAAAAACAATTGGCAGCTTGTTACTGGGGGCATTGGTGAAAGTGACCCCTACAGTGAATGACAGTGCATAATACTGTGTCATTATGCGCTGGGACCAGAAAAACCTTTCAAGTAGTATGTAATGTCAGAAAAGAATAGAGAAGCAGCTTAGCAGAGCTTAGCAGAGCTCACTGATAACATAAAATTATTGTATTCAATAGCATGTGAAAAGGAGAAATTGGGAGATGTAAATTATGTATGTATGCAGTTTACTTTTCTTCCAAGGCCAATTACAGGGCCCTGTGGCTTTTCCTACCTCTTTACATCCTTATTACCTATTGCTATATGCTCTGATGCTAAAAATAGTTTTCTTGGTTCAGTGATTGGAATTCTGAATTCAATGGTTACATTGCAATTAGAAATTGGTCACAATACATCCTACAGATGGTAAAGTGTTGATGAAGAAGGAAAGAACAAATAATAGGCAGAAGCGAAATCTGTTTATTTGGGGATAAACAGCAGAAAGAATAAGGCTTGGACCTGAGGAAATATTTGAATATTTATACTTTTGTGCCAAAGTTGATGTCATTTTAGTATGCTTCTAGATTATTAAACAATAAGTACAATCCTCCTCTCCACACAGAATACTTAATTTTGGAACTTTTTATGTGACTTTAGAGGAGGAATTAAGGTAAAGCAAATAGGTGCCCACTACAAGTACCAGCTGATGACTCACATGGGGTAAGCAATACTGGAACAGATGCCTTTGTCAGAGCTGTAAAGCTAGGTACCTGGGTTCATGAAATAAGTTGGTCTGGGAGTGCCTGTTCATGCACAGTTGGGCCAAATAGAACACATTTCCTTCATATCCAACTGAGCAAATAATGTGGGAAGAACCTCTACTCAATACAAATTGAAGAAACTTCAAGTAATCTTTAATTACTTTAAGATGGATGTAGGCAGAATTACTGAGCTGCCACTGGACTTGTATAAGTAGCATTGAGGGGGCTACAAATGGGTATTGACTGAAACTGACACTCTTTTATTCTAGACTTTGCTTATTCTGAAAAAGAAGCAACTGCATAGAAGACAATAAAAATTTGGAAAAAGCAAATAATTCATCATTTTGATTCACATGATTCTATTTCCTCTGATAAAGATTGACACTACTGCTAATATTCAAAAATGGGTAGGAATAATAATAATATTATAATAATAATGTTTTATGTCTGTATCACATGCTACATAATCCTTGGAGCAGTATTCTTGCTGAAAATTAGAATCAGTGATTAAAATAGTTAAAACTCAGGATAAAAATGTTGTGTTGATAAGGCTGTGGTGAATTATAATCTCTGAAATATCACTGAGGGGTTGTACAAATGCACAACCAGTTAAAAAATCTACTTCTAAATTTTAACTAAATTTAAATATAGACATTTTCTCTGACCCAACAATTTAATTCCAATGGAAGTACATGCATACATACATAATCTGACTTATTTAGGAAGGATCACCACATTATTCATAATAGGTCAAAACTGGAAAAAATGGGGATTTCTATTAAGAGTAAAATGGATAAAGAAATTGGGTTATCCCAGCACCTTGGGAGGCCAAGGCAGGTGGATCATGAGGTCAAGAGATCGAGACTATCCTGGTCAACATGGTGAAACCCCATCTCTACTAAAAATACAAAAAATTAGCTGAGCATGGTGGCACATGCCTGTAATTGCCTGAACCCAGGAGGCAGAGGTTGCGGTGAGCTGAGATCGTGCCATTGCACTCCAGCCTGGGTAACAAGAGCGAAACTCTGTCTCAAAAAAAAAAAAAAAAAAAAAAGGAAGAAATTGGGTCATCCACACAATTAAATACAATAAAGCACTGAAAAACAAACTGCCACTCATCAGGACAAAATGGATAAATCTCACAAGCATCAAATTGAGTGAAAGAAGCCAGAAAACAGAGTAATATATACAGTATATATATTTTTTTTCATTGAAATTAAATTTAGAAAAAGACAAAGCAAATCTATGCTGTTTTAATTCAGGATGACATTTAATTTGAGATTGACTCAGAAGTAATTGGGAGAAGGCATGATGAACATTTAAATCTTAATATTTTATTTCTCAGTCCATTTTGCTGATAAGTGGCAGATTCAAGATTTAGACTAAGGTCGACTAATTCTAAAATCTATCTGTGATTCACTATGCGACAGTGCTTCCACAAAATTAATACTTTTCCTTCTATCATTAAATTAGTCAATCTTGTGTTTAAAAATTGCCAAATACCCACAATACAAGTCATCTAATCTTAGATTTTCAATACTTTAGAATATCTATGCATTTATACTGGTGGTTAGCCATGTACATCTTCCGGCAGCCTCTCTGCACATGACTAAATGGATCTTCTGCACATTACCGCAATCTTAGAAGTAAGTGCCAGGCTGAACTTTTGCAACTCCACATTTTTTAAAATGTTGCAAAAAAATCTGTCCTGATTGAATTTTCTTTTCAGCCTTCATCCTACAGTGAATAATAAGCCACTATTTTCTATTATGTCCTTCACCTGTTATTGGTCATCTTTTTCTCTTTCTAAATCCATTTTCTTTCTTTTATTCTTTTTTGACATTAATGTACTAATTTTATTTCATCCATAAAAATGTAGCTAGCAATGAAAACATTTTGAAAAAAATAAAACATTTTAAACATTACATTAGAATCTACAAAGCACTTTTAATTTTATAAAACATTTTCTTTTATTGTAATTTAGGTTCTGGGGTACACATGCAGATCATGCAGGATTGTTGCATAGGTACACACATGGCCAGGTTGTTTGCTGCCTTCATCCCCCCATCACCTATATCTAGTATATCTCCCCTCATTATCCCTCCCCACCCTACGCACCCAGCTGTCCCTCCCCTAGTCCTCCTCAACTGACCACAGTATATGATGCTCCCCTCCCTGTGTCCATGGGTTCTAATTGTTCAACACCTGCCTATGAGTGATAACATACAGTGCTTAGTTTTCTGTTCTTATGTCAGTTTGCTAAGAATGGTCGTTTCCAGATTTATCCGTATCCCTGTGAAGGACACTAACTCATCATTTTTTATGACTGCATAGTATTCCATGGTGTATATGGGCCACATTTTCTTTATCCAGTCTATCAATGATGGACATTTGGGTTGGTTCCAGGTCTTTGCTATTGTAAACAGTACCACAATGAACTTATGTGTGCCTGTGTCTTTATAATAGAACAATTTATAATTCTTTGGGTATATACCCAGTAATGGAATTGCTGGATCAAATGGTATTTCTATTTCTAGGTCCTTGAGGAATTGTTACACTGTCTTCTGCAATGGTTGAACTAATTTACACTCCCACCAACAGTATAAACTGTTCCTACTTCTCCACATCATCTCCAGCATCTGTTGTCTCCAGATTTTTTTTGTTTTTTTGAGATGGAGTTTCACTGTTGTTAACCAGACTGGAGTGCAATGGCACGATCTTGGCTCCTTGCAACTTCCGCCTTCTGGATTTATGCAATTCTCCTGCCTCAGCCTCCCGAATAGCTGGGACTACAGGCACGCACCACCATGCCCAGCTAATTTTTGTATTTTTAGTAGAGATGGGGTTTTACCTTGTTGACCAGGATGGTCTTGATCTGTTGACCTCGTGATCCACCCGCCTCAGCCTCCCAAAGTGCTGGGATTATAGGTGTGAACCAGTGTGCCCAGCCAGATTTTTTAATGATCACCATTCTAACTGGTGTGAGATGGTATCTCAATGTAGTTTTGATTTGCATTTATCTAATGACCAGTGATGATAAGGATTTGTTCATGTTTGTTGGCCTCATCAATGTCTTTTCTTGTAAAGTGTCTGTTCATATCCTTCACCCACTTTTGAATGGGTTTGCTTTTTTTTTCCCTTGTAAATCTGTTTAAGTTCTTTGTAGATTCTGGATATTAGCCCTTTGTCAGATGCATAGATTGCAAAACTTTTTCCCATTCTGTTGGCTGCTGGTTCACTCTAATGATTGTTTCCTTTGCTGTGCAGAAGCTCTGGAATTTAATTAGATATGATTTATCTATTTTGACTTTTGTTGCCATTGCTTTTGGTGTTTTAGCCATGAAGTCCTTGCCTATGCCTATGTCCTCAATGGTTTTGCCTAGGTTTTTGTCTAGGTTTTTTTATGGTGTTAGGTCTTATGTTTAGCTCTTTAATCCATCTGGAGTTAATTTTAGTGTAAGTTGTCAGGAAGGGGTCCAGTTTCTGATTTCTGCCCATGGCTTGCCAGTTTTCCCAACATCATTTATTAAACATGGAGTACTTTCCCCATTGATTGTTTTTCTCAGGTTTTTCAAAGATCAGATGATTGTAGATATGTGGTGTTGTTTCTGAGGCCTCTGTTCTGTTCCATTGGTCTATGTCTCTATGTTTTGGTACCAGAACCATGCTGTTTTGATTACTGTGGCCTTGTAGTATAGTTTGAAGTCAGGCAGCATGATCCTTCTGGCTTTGTTCTTTTTGCTTAGGATTGTTTTGGCTATGCAGGCTCTCTTTTGCTTCCACATAAAGTTTGAAGTGTTTTTTTTCCAGTTCTGTGAAGAAGGTCATTGGTAGCTCGATGGGGATAGCATTGAATATATAAATTACTTTGGGCAGTATCGTCATTTTCATGATGTTGATTCTTCCCAACCATGAGCATGGGATGTTTTTTCATCTGTTTGTGTCCTCTCTTATTTCACTCAGCAGTGGTTTGTAGTTCTTGAAGAGATCCTTTACATCCTCTGTGAGTTGTATTTCTAGGTTTATTCTCTTTGTAGCAATTGTGAATGGGAGTTCACTTTTGATTTGGCTCTCTGTTTGTCTGTTATTGGTATATAGAAATGCTTGTGATTTCTGCACATTAATTTTGTATCCTGAGACTTTGCTGAAGTTGCTTATCAGTTCTGGAGATTTTGGGCTGAGATGATGGGTTCTTCTAAATATATAATTATGTCATTTGCAAATAGAGACAACTTGACTTCCTCTCTTCTTATTCGAATACCTTTATTTCTTTCTCTTGCCTGATTGCCCTGTCTAGAACTTCCAATACTATATTGAATAGGAGTGGTGAGAGAGGGCATCCTTGTCTTGTGACAGATTTCAAAGGGAATGCTTACAGTTTTTGCCTAGTCAGTATTATATTGGCTGTGGGTTTGTTGTAAATAGCTTTTATTATTTTGTGATACATACCACTGATGCCTAGTTTATTGAGGGTTTTTAGCATAAAGTGCTGTTGAATTTTGTCCAAGGCCTTTTCTGCATCTATTGAGATAATCATGTGGTTTTTGTCTTTGGTTCTGTTATGTGATGGATTACATTTATAGACTTGTGTATGTTGAACCAGGCTTGCATCCCCAGGATAAAGACCACTTGATCATGTGAATAAGTTTTTGATTTGCTGTTGCATTCTGTTTGCAAGTATTTTATTGAAGATTTTTTCATCGATGTTCATCATGGATATTGGCCTGAAGTTTTCTTTTTTAATTGTGTCTCTGCCCAGTTTTGGTGTTAGGATGATGTTGGTATCATAAAATGAGTTGGGGAGGACTCCCTCTTTTTGTATTGTTTGGAATAGTTTCAGAAGAAATGGTACCAGCTTCTCTTTATAAGTCTGGTAGAATTTGGCTGTAAACCCTTCCAGACCTTGGCTTTTTTAATTGGTAGGCTATTAATTACTGACTCAACTTCAGCCCTTGTTATTTATCTATTCAGGGATTCAACTTCTTCCTGGTTTAGTCTTGGGAGAGTGCAAGTGTCTGGGAATATATCTACTTATTCCAGATTGACTGGAATATATGCATAGAGTTGTTTGTAGTAATCTCTGATGGTAGTTCGTATTTCTGTGGAATTGGTGATGTCCCCTTTATCATTTGTTATTGCATCTATTTAATTCTTCTCTCTTTTTCTTTTTTATTAGTCTGGCTAGCAGTCTATCTATTTTGTTGATCTTTTCAAAAAACCATCTCCTGGATTTGTTGATTTTTTTGAAGGGTTTTTTTGTGTCTCTTTTTCTGTCAGTTCTGCTCTGATCTTAGTTATTTCTGTCTTAAGCTAGCTTTTGAGTTTTTTTTGATCTTGCTCCTCTAACACTTTCAATTTTGATGATAGGGTGTTGATCTTAGACCTTTCCTCACTCCTCATGTGGGCATTTATTGCTATGAAATTTTCTCTAGACACTGCTTTGAATGTGTCCCAGAGATTCTGGTATGTTGTATCTTCATTCTCATTGTTTTCAAATAACATCTTTATTTCTGCCTTCATTTCATTGTTTATCCTGTCTACATTCAGGAGCCAGTTGTTCATGTTCCATGAAGTTGTGTGGTTTTGAGTTAGTTTCCTAATCCTGAGTTCTAATTTGATTGCACTGTTGTCTGAAAAGCTATTTGTTATGATTTCAGTTCTTTTGCATTTGCTGAGGAGTGACTTACTTCCAATTATATGGTTGATTGTAGAGTAAGTGCGATGTGGTGCTGAGAAGAATATATCTTTTGTGGATTTGGGGTTAAAAGTTCTGTAAATGTCTACTAAGTTTGCTTGGTCCAGATCTGCATTCAAGTCCTGGATTTCCTTGTTTATTTTCTGTCTCATTGATCTGTCTAATATTGACAGTGGAGTGTTAACGTCTCCCACTATTATTGTGTGGGAGTCTGTCTCTTTGTAGGTCATTAAGGACTTGCATTATGTATCTAGGTGCTCCTGTATTGGGTGTGTATATATTTAGGATTGTTAGCTCTTCTTGTTGTATTGATCCATTTACCATTATGTAATGCCCTTCTTTGTCTCTTTTGAATTTTTTTGGTTTTAAGTCCATTTTATCAGAGACTAGGATTACCACCCCTGCTTTTTTTGCTTTCTTTGCTTGGTAAATTTTCTTCTATCCCTTTATTTTGAGTCTTTATTTTGAGACACACATGTCTTTGCACATGAGATGGGTTTCCTGAATACAGCAAACCTGTTTTCTGAATACAGAGGTTCTTGGCTTTTTATCCAATTTGCCAGTCAGTGTCTTTTGATTGAGGCATTTAATCCATTTACATTTAATGTTAATATTGCGATGTGCGAACTTGATCCTGCCATTTTATTACTGGTTGATTGTTTTTCCCTTTGGTTGCTGTAATTTCTTTATTGCATCATTGGTCTTTACCGTTTGTTTTTTTTTTGCAGTGGCTGGTACTGGTTTTTCCTTTCTGTGTTTAGTGCTTCCTTCAGGAGCTCTTGCAGGGCAGGTCTGGTAGTGATAAAATCCCTCAGTAATTGCTTGTCCATTAAGGATTTCATTTCTCCTTCACTTATGAAGCTTAGTTTGGCTGGATATGAAATTCTAGGTTGAAAGTTCTTTTATTTAAGAATGTTGAATATTGGCTCCCACTTTCTTCTGGCTTGTAGGGTTTCTGACAAGAGATCCACTGTGAGTCTGATGTGCTTCCCTTTGTGGGTGACCCAACCTTTCTCTCTGGCTGCCCTTAGTATTTTTTTTCTTTGTTTCAACCCTGGTGAACCTGATGATTATGGGCCTTGGGGTTGCTCCTCTAGAGGAGTATCCTTGTGGTGGTCTCTGTATTTCCTATATTTGAATGTTAGCTTGCCTTGCTAGGTTGGGGAAGTTCTCCTGGGTAATATCCTGAAGGATGTTTTCCAGCTTGGATGCATTCTTCCAAGTATGCATCAGGCTTAGGTCCTTTCACATAATCCCATATTTCTTGAAGGTTTTGTTCATTTCTTTTCACTCTTTGTTCTCTTTTCTTGCCTTCTCATTTTATTTCATTGATTTGATCTTCAATTTCTGATATCCTTTCTTCTGCTTGATCTACTTAGCTATTGAAACTTGTGTATGCTTCATGAAGTTCTTGGGCTGTGTTTTTCAGCTCCATCAAGTCATTTATGTCCTTCTCTAAGCTTGTTATTCTAGTTAGCATTTTATCTAACCTTTTTTCAAGGTTTTTGGTTTCTTTGCATTGGGATAGAACATGTTTCTTTAACTCAGAGAAGTTTGTTATTACCCACCTTCTGAAGCCTGCTTCTGTCAGTTTGTCAAATTCATTCTCCTTCCTGCTTTTTTTCCTTGCTGGTGAGGAGTCATGAATTCATGGTGGGGGAGAGACATTCTGGTTTTTGATGGTTTCATTCTTCTTGCACTGGTTTCTCCCCATCTCTTGGATTTATATAGTTTTTGATCTCAGGTAGCTGCTTGGGGAGGCAGCCTTTCCTTTGTCTGCCTGTGGAGGTGCTGCTTGCCTGTCACAGATTCAGTGGAGCTGCTGAGTCTTTTATTTACTCAGGAAAATTAGGCCGGTTTCTGTAATGGCTGCTTCCCTTCCACCCATCAAGCTGGAGCATTTCTGGTCGCTAACTGATGTTCTGGGTGTTTAACTCTGGAGTGAGAGATTTTTGGCCTGCTGGGCTTTGTGCCATGGCAGCGGGACCTGTCCTGCCTTTTGGGCTGTTTCCCTGCATTCCGTTCCCCTTCTTACTGGGGGGCAGGTACCTCCGTACCATCGGCTTTTTGGCTTTCTCAGCAATAGCCAGTGCTTCTGTCTAGAACTATGCTGATGGCCCCAGAGCTGAAGTTGCTGTTTTGTTCTGTTCAGGCAACTCCCTAAGCGTTTTCAGCCTGGTGAAGATCTGTTCGATGGGTTGTAGAGGGCTTGGGTAGAGCGCTGCATCCGAACTGAAGTCCCAGAGGGGGAGATCCCCCAGTCCTCCAGTGAGTTGCATGCTCTTCCTGGGTGGGGCAGTGTCCCACCTTGCCACAACTTGCCCTATTTCGTTTATACCCACTGCCTGACCAGACCCACAAAATGAAACTTGTACCTCATTTGGAATTGTGGAGACCACTTGGCTTCTGAGTCTCTCTCGCTGGGAGCTGCTTTCCCGAGCTGCCTCTTATTTGGCCATCTTAGGATCCTCCTCTAAATCTATTTTTGTTTAACAAACAACTACAAAGTTTAATGGCAAGATACAAAAATATAAGATGATGTCTGATGATTTTTTTTGATTTGATAAAATTGGTGGTTCGGCTGGGTTGGTTCTTCTGGGCTTCTTTCATGTGTTTGTAGACCAAAGTTTTATAAGGTCGAAGTAAACAGAATGTTTGATCAGGCTAGATTCTCAAAATGGTTTGTTCTTTTATATGTCTGGTGACTGTGCTGGGATGTCAGAAACCACTGGAAGTTGGCCATTCATCTCTTTGTGAAGCTTCCCCACAGGGCTAACTTGAACTTACATCACGGTTTTAGAGTGAGAGGATTTCTCACATCTTGGCCAGCTTCTCTGAGAGCAAGTAGTCTAAGAGATCACAGCAGAATCTTCAAGCCTCTTTCTAATTTAACTTTAGTCATAAATTGTTACTTTCATTACATTTTATCTTGGCCAGCTCAGATTTAAATGCATATTGACTCCTGCACATGTATGTGGATATACACACTACTTAAAGATATTAATTGGGGGTTAATCTTTGGAGACTAGTGCTCACAGTAGATCTTCTTGTTCTCTGTGATTTACTTCACTCCTACATGAAAAATATACATATCATGCTTTTAAGACCCCACAAAGCCTCATCCTATTATTTCATCAAGCTTAGGATGTAAACCCAAGATATCATTACCCAAATAATATACAGGTATGAAAGAGATTTCTCAAGTAAAATTCCTAAGTACAAATTATCTCATTCTAAGAGTGAGAAGTCAAGAAACATGTTGTCTAAAACCCACAGACCCAATATACAATGGTGATACATAGGTAGAATACTCACAATAAACACTGATGTTCAAAAGTGAATGGGGGTAAGAGGCACATAGCATCTACTGGCTCACAGCAAATCTAAAATCCAATAAGATGCATGCCAGTAGTCCATTGATTAGGGCCTAGTTCTGCATCCTGAAATTGATTTGCTAGTTTTATCATCTCTAAGCTCCTGGTTTTTGTTTCAAACTTCTGGTTCATCTGTCATTTTGTTTAAGAGGTTGTAGTCTCTTTCTTCTCATAGAATGTTGGTGGTTCAAAGGTACCTTCCATTTTGTTCTGTCTGTGACCCTTTTAGCTGAGCCGCTGGTACTTCCACTTACGTAATTCTCCTAAAACTTCATGTGTGTCCTCTGAAATCTATTCAGGTTTTCTTCCTTAGAGAAGTCACACCCATGAATTTCCTCAATACAGGGCTGTCTCTATTTGAATACTGACAACATCTTTCAGATTCTTGGAAGCTCTATTGTTTAGTAGAATTTCCAGCACACTTTTAAGATTGCTGGAAGAAAAAAAGATACCACTGAAAGTGGGAAAAGAATCACCAAGAATTCTTTTTTCCATATGAGGAAACAATGAGAAAACTGGAACAACATGATAAATAACTCTTTGAAACTTGTAGAAATTAAGTCTTACAACAACCAAGAGTAACATTTATTCAAGAAAGCTGGCTGAATACCAATGAGAACAGCAAGTTTCATGATGTTTTTAATTTGCCCTGGTTGCATCCCCATTTCTTCAGTTCTGAGCATAAGAGTAAATATTCCTGTTAAAATTCAGCAGCCACTAAAAAATGTAGTTGGAGCTCTTTAAAACCTCATTCTTGAATAATTACCTTAAAAAAACCTGTATGGTGATTTTCTGGGAAAGCAACTTGCAAGGCTTTATGTATTAATGTGATTTGGATCTCACACATTACAAAACAATCCTCATTCCTAATGGGCATTTTTTGAAAATACATACAGGCAATTGTTTAACTTTCTGACTGCCTGAAGCAATGGATAGAAACTGAGCAAAAAACAGACTAACCAAAAAGTTTAAAAAGAAAATTATGAAAATGAGATGTCTTTAGGGACTTGGAAAAGCTCCAACATATTTACACATGCCCAGGACAGTACAGATGATCAGTAAAAATTTGAAAAGATCCTGAGCTGTCACCTCTGGATGATGTGGCTCTGGACAAGCAGAAAGTAAATAATAAGTCAGAGTTGGAAACTGCCAGGCTGAGTGCTGAAGGCATGCACTTGCATGCGCTCAGAGCCCACTCAGCAAAGGCTGAAATAATGTGGTTCTGAGAATTTAAGGAAATCTTTAGCCAATCGTCAGTTGACCATCAGAGACTTCAGAGGCCACGCCGATAAAACATATAGACATCACCAATTGAGAAAAGCCACTAAATAAACAAACAATTTCAGTAGCAGCAACAAAACCTGGGGAGTAAAAGAATTTGATTTCCCACTTACTCATGGAGAATAAACATTTTTATAGTTGCTGGATTCACATTGCTAGAATTGTTTTGCTTTTTAATACCAGGTCTTACTATGTTATTCAGGCTAGTCTTAAATGCCTGGCCTCATGTGAGCCTCCTGCCTCAGCCTTCCAAGTAGCTAAGATTATAGGTGAGAGCCACCATGCTGGACCATATTTGTAGCATTTTGTTAATAATATTTGCATCTATTTTCATAAGGCATATTGGTCTGTAATTTTTTTTGTAATATTTTGTCCAGTATTACTACAGGAGTAATACTGGCTTCATAGAATGAGTTGAAAAGAGTTTATATATCTTATACTTTGGGGAAGAACTTTTGATAGATTCTCCTCCTAGGTATATATCCAGGAGATATGTAAAACATAGACATATGCAAACATTTGTACTGTAATGTTCATATTCATAATAGCCTAAAGGTAGAAAGAACCCAAAAGCCTATAAAGTGATGAATGGGCTATAATACATTTTCTCTTATATCCATGCATTGTAATGTTATTCATCCATAAAAACAAATGAAGCACTGATACTACAAAAGCTAAAATGTGAATGTACTTTAGAAATATTAGGTAAGGGAAAGAGGACAGACATAAAAGACCACATATTTTATGGTTTCATTTATATTTAACGTCCAGATTAGGAAAATCTATACCGAAAGGAAGTAGATTGGTTGTTTCCAGGGAATATCGTAGAGAAATGTGGAGTTACTGCTAGTAGGTATGAGCTTTCTATTTCTGGTGATGAAAGTGCTGTGGGATTAGATAATGATGGTTACATAACCTTGTGAACATACCAATATTACTAAACTGTACACTTTGAAATATTAAATTTTATAATATGTTAATTATATTTCCAAAAAAAGTCTTAAGACCTTCTGTCTAGCTGAAGTGTTCTATGAGGCTCCATACATCTTTTTGAAGTACAGTTTGGGTATCTCTTGTCCAAAATGCTTGGAACTAGGAGTGGTTTAGATTTCAGAATTTTCCAGATTTTGGAATATTTGCATATATGCCATAAACTATCTTGAAGATAGAACCCGTGTCTGAAAATAAAATTTATGAGTTATGTAGCTATCATACATAGGCTAAATGTAATTTTATTTTTCTGGGGACACTGAAAAAATTGTATGTGTCTGACTGCATTTTAACTGCTGTGATCTGTCACATAAGGCCAGGTTTGGAATTTTCCACTTGTGGCATTAAGTTAGCACTGAAGCAAGTCTCAGACTTTGGAAAATGTCCAATTTTAAAGTTTTGGATTAGGAATGCTCAACCTATGGTTACAAAGGTGGGCCTTATATCTCCATCTGGGATTTGATCTTTGCCCTAAAGTCATTTCTATTTTTGATATCTTTTTTTCTTAATACATAATGTGTGTGTGTGTGTGTATGTGTGTGTGTGTGTGTGTGTGTGTGTGTGTATACACTTTTATTTTTGGTTCAGTGGTACATATGCAGGTTTGTTATATAGGTAACTCATGACTAGGGGATTTCGTGTACAGATTCCTTTATCACTCAGATATTAAGTTTAGTACCTAACAGTTTCCTTTCTTTCTTTCTTTCTTTCTTTCTTTCTTTCTTTCTTTCTTTCTTTCTTTCTTTCTTTCTTTCTTTCTTTCTTTCTTTCTTTTTTTTTCTCTGTCTCTTTCTTTTTTTATTTTTTTTTTGTTTTTATTGCATTTTAGGTTAGGGGTACATGTGCAGAACGTGCAAGATAGTTGCATAGGTACACCCATGGCAGTGTGTTTTACTGCCTTTCTCTCCTTCACCCACATTTGGCATTTCTCCCCAGGCTATCCCTCCCCATCTCCCCCACCGCTGTCCCTCCCCTATTCCCTCAAATAGACCCCAGTGTGTAGTACCCCCTTCCCTGTGTCCAAGTGTTCTCATTTTTCCTCACCCACCTATGAGTGAGAATATATGGTATTTCATTTTCTGTTCTAGTGTCAGTTTGCTGAGAATGATGTTCTCCAGATTCATCCACGTCCTTACAAAGGACACAAACTCATCATTTTTGATGGCTGCATAACATTACATGGTGTATATGTGCCACATTTTCACAGTCCAGTCTATCATCGATGGGCATTTGAGTTGGTTCCAGGTCTTTGCTATTGTAAACTGTTCCGCAGTGAACATTCGTGTGCATGTGTCCTTATAGTAGAATAATTTATAGTCCTTTGGTATATACCCAGTAATAGAATTGCTGGGTCAAATGGAATTTCTATTTCTAGGTCTTTGAGGAATAGCCACACTGTCTTCCACAATGGTTGAACTAATTTATACTCCCACCAACAGTGTAAGAGTGTTCCTATTTCTCCACATCCTCTCCAGCATCTGTTGTCTCCAGATTTTTTAATGATTGCCATTCTAAGTGGCATGAGATGGTATCTCAATGTGGTTTTGATTTTCATCTCTCTAATGACCAGTGATGATGAGCATTTTTTCATGTTTATTGGCCTCATGTATGTCTTCTTTTGTAAAGTGTCTGTTCATATCCATTGCCCATTTTTGGATGGGCTTGTTTTTTTTTTTTTTTTTCCTATAAATTTGTTTGAGTTCTTTGTAAATTCTGGATATCAGCCCTTTGTCAGATGGGTAAACTGCAAACATTTTTTCCCATTCTGTTGGTTGCTGATTCACTCTAATGACTGTTTCTTTTGCTATGCAAAAGCTGTGGAGTTTGATTAGGTCCCATTTGTCTATTTTGGCTTTTGTTACCAATGCTTTTGGTGTTTTGGTTGTGAAGTCCCTGCCTACTCCTATGTCCTGAATGGTTTTGCCTAGATTTTCTTCTAGGGTTTTTATGGTGACAGGTCTTATTTAAGTCTTTAATCCATCTGGAGTTAATTTTAGTGTATGGTGTCAGGAAGGGGTCCAGTTTCTGCTTTCTGCACATGGCTAGCCAGTTTTCCCAAAACCATTTATTAAACAGGGAATCCATTTCCCATTGCTTGTTTCTGTCTGGTCTATCAAAGATTATATGGTTGTAGATATGTTGTGTTGCCTCCAATGCCTCTGTTCTGTTCCATTGGTCTATATCTCTGTTTTTGTACCAGTACCATGCTGTTTTGATTACTGTAGCCTTGTAGTATAGTTTGAAGTCTGGTAGTGTGATGCCTCCTGCTGTGTTCTTTTTGCTTAGAATTGACTTGGCTATGTGGGCTCTTTTTTGGTTCCATATGAAGTTCATGGTGGTTTTTTCCAGTTTTGTGAAGAAATTCAATGGTACCTTGATGGGGATAGCATTGATTCTGTAAGTTACTTTGGGCAGTATAGCCATTTTCACAATATTGATTCTTACTACCCATGAACATGGAATGTTTCTCTATCTCTTATTTCATTGAGCATTGTTTGTAGTTTTTCTTGAAGAGGTCCCTTACATTCCTTGTAGGTTGTATTCCTAGGTATTTTATTCTCTTTGTAACAATTGTGAATGGCAGTTCGTTCTTGATTTGGTTCTCTTTAAGTCTATTATTGGTGTATAGGAATGCTTGTGATTTTTGCACATTTATTTTTTATCCTGAGACTTTGCTGAAGTTGCTTATCAGTTTCAGGAGTTTTTGGGCTGAGGTGATGGGGTTTTCTAAGTATACTATCATGCCACCTGCAAATAGAGACAATTTGGCTTCCACCTTTTCTATTTGAATACCCTTTATTTCTTTTTTTTACCTGATTGCTCTGGCTAGAACTTTCAGTACTATGTCGAATAGGAGCGGTGAGAGAGGGCATTCTTGTCTAGTGCCGGATTTCAAAGGAAATGCTTCCAGTTTTTGCCCATTAAGTATGATATTGGCTGCTGGTTTGTTGTAAATAGCTTTTATTACTTTTAGATATGTTCCAACAATACCGAGTTTATTGAGGGTTTTTATCATAAAGGGCTGCTGAATTTTGTCAAATGCTTTCTCTGCGTCATTTGAGATAATCATGTGGTTTTTGTTTTTTTTTTCTGCTTATGTGGTGAATTACGTTTATAGACTTGCATATGTTGAAGCAGCCTTGCATCCCCGGGATGATTCCTACTTGATCATGATAGATAAGTTTTTTAATGTGCTGTTGCAATCGGTTTGCCAGTATTTTATTGCAGATTTTTGCATCTATGTTCATCATGGGTATTGGCCTGAAGTTTTCTTTTCTTCTTGAGCCTCTGCCTGGTTTAGATATCAGGATGATGTTGGTCTCATAAAATGATTTGGGAAGGGTTCCATCTTTTTGGATTATTTGGAATAGTTTCTTAAGGAATGGTACCAGCTGCTCTTTGTGTGTCTGGTAGAATTCAGCTGTGAACCCGTCTGGACCTGGGCTTTTTTTGTGTGGTAGGCTCTTACTTGCTGCCTCGACTTCAGACCCGGTTATTGGTCTATTCATAGTTTTGGCTTCCTCCTGGCTTAGGCTTGGGAGGACACGGGTGTCCAGAAATTTATCCATTTCTTCCTGGTTTACCAGTTTATGTGCATAGAGTTGTTTGTAGTATTCTCTGATGATGGTTTGAATTTCTGTGGAATCTGTGATTATTTATTCTTTATAATTTTTTATTGCATCTATTTGGTTGTTCTCTCTCTTCTTTTTTATCAGTCTGGCTAGTGGTCTGTCTATTTTGTTGATCTTTTCAAAAAGCCAGCTCTTGGATTTATTGATTTTTTGAAGGGTTTTTCATGTCTCTATCTCCTTCGGTTCTGCTCTGATCTTAGTTATTTCTTGTCTTCTGCTAGGTTTTGAGCTTTTTTTGATCTTGCTCCTCTAGCTCTTTCAATTTTGATGATAGTGTGTCAATTTTGGATCTCTCCACTCTTCTCATTTGAGCACTTATTGCTATATATTTTCCTCTACAGACTGCTTTAAATGTGTCCCAGAGATTCTGGTATGTTGTGTCTTCGTTCTTGTTGGTTTCAAAGAACTTCTTTATTTTTGCCTTCATTTCATTGTTTATCCAATCAACATTCAAGAGCCAGTTGTTCAGTTTCCATGAAGCTGTGCATTTCTGAGTTATTTTCTGAATTCTGAGTTCCAACTTGATTGCACTATGGTCTGAGAGACTGTTTGTTATGGTTTCAGTTGTTTTGCATTTGCTGAGGAGTGCTTTACTTCCAATTATGTGGTCAATTTTGGAGTAGGTGTGATGTGGTGCTGAGAAGAATGTATATTCTGCAGATTTGGGGTGGAGAGTTCTATAAATGTCTATCAGGTTTGCTTGTTCCAGGTCTGAGTTCAAGTCCTGGATATCCTTGTTAATTTTCTGTCTGGTTGATCTGTCTGCTAGTGACAGTGGAGTGTTAAAGTCTCCCACTATTATTGTGTGGGAGTCTAAGTCTCTTTGTAAATCATTAACAACTTGCCTTATATATCTGGGTGCTCCTGTATTGGGTCCATATATATTTAGGATCATTAGCTCTTCTTGTTATATAGATCCTTTTATCATTATGTAGTGACCTTCTTTGTCTCTTTTGATCTTTGTTGCTTTAATGTCTATTTTATCAGAGACAAGAATTCCAACTCCTGCTTTTTTTTGCTCTCCATTTGCTTGGTAAATCTTCCTCCATCCCTTTATTTTGAGCCTTTGTGTATCCTTGCATGTGAGATGGGTTTCCTGTATACAGCACACAGATGGGTTTTGTTTTTTTATCCAATTTGCCAGTCTGTGTCTTTTGATTGGTGCATTTAGGACATTTACATTTAGGGTTAATATTGTTATGTTTGAATTTGATACTGCCATTTTGATGCTAGCTGGCTGTTTTGCCCATTAGTTGATGCAGATTCTTCATTTTGTTAATGATCTTTACATTTGGTATGTTTTTGGAATAGCGGGTACTGATTGTTCCTTTCTATGTGTAGTTCCTCTTTCAGGAGCTCTTGTAAAGCAGGCCTAGTGGTGACAAAATATCTGAGTACTTGCTTTTTGGCAAAGGATTTTATTTTTTCTTCACTTATGAAGCTCAGTTTGGCTGGATATGAAATTCTGGGTTGAAAGTTCTTTTCTTTAAGGATGTTGAATATTGTGCCCCACTGTCTTCTGACTTGTAGAGTCTGCCGAGAGATCTTCTGTGAGTCTGATGGGGTTCCCTTTGTGGGTGACCTGACCTTTCTCTCTGTCTGCCCTTAGTATTTTCTCCTTCATTTGAACCCTGGTGAATCTGACGATTATGTGCCTTGGGGTTGCTCTTCTTACGGAATGTCTTTGTGGTGTTCTCTGTACTTCCTGGAGGTGAGTATTGGCCTTCCTTGCTAGGTTGGAGAAATTTTCCTGGATAATATCCTGAAGAGTATTTTCCAGCTTGGAATCATTCTCTTTGTCACATTCTGGTACACCTATCAAACGTAGGTTTAGTTTCTTCACATAGTCCCACATTTCTTGGAGATTTTGTTCATTCCTTTTTGTGCTTTTTTCTCTAATCTTGGTTTCTCATTTTATTTCATTGAGTTGATCTTCAACTTCTGATATTCTTTCTTCTGCTTGTTCAATTCAGCTGTTGAAACTTGTCCATGCTTCGCAAAGTTCTTGTGTTGTGTTTTTAAGCTCCTTTAATTCATTCATATTCCTCTCTAAGTTGTCCATTCTTGTTATAATTTCCTCAAATCTTTTTTCAAATCTTTTTTCAAGGTTCTTAGTTTCTTTGCATTGATTTAGAACATGTTCTTTTAGCTCACTGAAGTTTCTCATTATCCACTTTCTGAAGTCTGATTCCATCATTTTGTCACACTCATTCTCAGTCCAGCTCTGTTCCCTTGCTGGTGAGAAGTTTTGGTTCTTTGTAGGAGGTGAGGTGTTTTGGTTTCATGTGTTTTTCTCCTTTTTGCGCTGGTTTCTTCCCATCTTTATGGATTTATCCACCTGTTGTCTTAATAGTTGCTGACTTTTTGATTGGGTCTCTGAGTGGACGCCCAGCTTGTTGATGATGAAGTATTTCTGTTACTTAGTTTTCCTTCTAACAGTCTAGCCCCTCTGCTGTACGAGTGCTGAGGTCCACTCCAGGCTCTGCTTGTCTGGGGTACACCTGTAACAGCTGCAGAACAGTGAGGGATGCTACCAGTTTCTTCTTCTGCTATCTTTGTCTCAGAATGATGCCCACCAAATGTCAGTTTGATTAGTCCTTTTTTGAGGTGACTCTTTGGATATACGGGGACAGGGAGCTGCTTGAGGAGACAGTCTGTACTTTATAGGAGCTCCAGTGCTGAGCTGTGAGCTCTGTTGTTCATTCAGGATTGTTGGGTAGGTGTGTTTCGGTCTTCTGCAGCAGAACTTATAAAACCCTTTTTTTTTCCCCCTCAGATGCTCTGTCTCAGGGAGTTGGGGCTTTCTTTATGAGTATCTGTTGTCCTGTCCTGCCCAGCTAGGAGGCAGTCTAGTCACTATTTGTCTGCTCAGGCTCCACCCTCTTGTTACGGGGTCTGCCCTGCTGCCACGGGGCTCCACCCTACTGTGGTGGGCTCCGCCCTTTTTGCTGAGTCTCTCTGTTATGGCAGGTTGCCTCGGCAATGGCAGGCTGCTTCAGCAATGGGCTTGTACCTCAGTAGGGGTGGAATGCGTCTGTAGTGTCGGACGCCCCTCCCCCACCAAGCTGCACCATTCTGGATTCAGCTAAGTCTGCAGTAAAACTCTCAACCCTGAGCTTTTTGAATTGCCGTTTTGTTTGTCGCTGTGGGGGTGGGACCTACTTAGCCTGATCACCTGGCTTCGTGCCTCAGAGTCCTTTTTGTCTCTTACTTTCTCTCTCTCTCTTTTTTTTAAGTTGAACGTTGACTCTCTCACAGGTGTTTCAGTTGCCTGCTGATAGGGCACCAGGATCTGTGTGGTTTCCCGTGCCGCGACCCACTGCACTGGCTCAAATCATGCTTCCCAGGAATCTCCTGGTCTGGCTTACTGTCCAAGTTCCATTTAATCAGATAGATATGTTAATCTGCCTTCCCAAATCTCAGATTGCTGGTTTAACAGGGCACCCAGACCAGTGAGTTTTGTGAGGGGTGCTGCTGCACCGCAGTGCCGGCCGAAATGGCCGCGCAAGCTGAAAGCGCTGCGCTGGTGTCCCATGTCTCTCCTACACCTGGGAATTTTCCCATTCTGTGGGCAACAAAGGTCTGTCTGAAAATGCTGCTAGGACTCACCCTCTGCACCTTCACTGAGAGCTGCAATCCCGAGTTGTTCCTACCACGCCATCTTGGCGAGGCCTCCTCTTCTTTCTCTGTCTCTTTCTTTCTCTCTTTTTGCTAAACATCTCCCTCCTCTCACCTTCTTCTTTCAAAGAGGAGCCTCTCTGTTATTCCCCTCTTTCTGACCATGTGTTCTCATTTTTAGCTCCCATGTACAAGTGAGAACATGCAGTGTTTGGTTTTCTGTTACCATATTAGTTTGCTAAGGATAATGGCCTCCAGCTTCATCTATGTTCCTACAAAAAAGACATGATCTCATTCTTTTTTTATGGCCACATGGTATTTCTTGGTGTGTATGTACCACTTTTTCTTTTATTCAGTCCACTATTGATAGGCATTTAGGTTCACTCCATGACTTTTCATGGAACAGTGCTTCAATGAACATTGTGAATAGTGCTGTAATGAACATATATGTAGATGTGTCTTTATGGTAGAACAATTTATATTCCTTTGGATGTATACCCAGTAGTAAGATTGCTAGGTTGAATGGTAGTTTTATTTATAGTTATTTGAGGAATCACTACCTGCTCTCCACAAGGGTTGCACATGTGAGTGTATAAATTAGTGCAATCTTTGTGGAAAGCAGTGTGATGATTCCTCAAAGAACTATAAACAGAACTGGTGTAAGATAGTATCTGACTGGTGTGAGATGGTATCTGACTGTGATTTTGATTTGACTGGTATGAGGTGGTATCTCATTGTGGTTTTTATCTGCATTTCTCTAATGGTTAGTAATATTGGGCATTTTATCATATGCTTCTTGGATGTATGTATGTCTTCTTCAGAAAAGTGTTTGTTCATTTTCTTGGCCACTTTATAATGGGGTTATTTGCTTTTCGCTTGTATATTTGTTTGAGTTCCTTCTTGTAGATTCTGCATATTAGAGTATTATCTAATGTACAGTTTGCAAATATTTTTTTCCCATTTGTAGGTTGTCTGTTTACTCTTTTGATAGTTTCTTTTGTTATGCAGAAGCGCTTTAGTTTAATTCAGTCCCATATGTTTATTTTTACTTTTGTTGAAATTGGTTTTGGCATTTTCATCATGAAATCTTAGCCAATTAGTAAGTCCTAAATGATATTTTCTAGGTTATCTTTCAGAGATTCTTTAGTTTTTCATTTTACATTTAGATGTTAACTCCGTCTTGAGTTGATTTTTGAATATGATGTAAGAAAGGAGTCCAGTTTATATATTCTGCATCTTTTTCATATAACTAGACAATTATTTGAGCATAATTTAATGAATCAGGAGTTCTTTCCCCATTGCTTGTTGTTGTCCACTCTGCTTTTATTTTTGGGCTCTCTATTTTGTCTCATGGGTCTATGCATTTCTTTTTAAACCAATAATATGCTGTATTGTTTACTATAGGCTTGTACAGTTTAAAGTCGGGCATTGGGATTCCTTCAGTTTTCTTCCTTTTACTAAGTGTTGCTTTGGATATTTGGTCTCTTTTTTGGTTCTGTATGAATTTTAGATTTTTTTTTTTTCTAGTTTTGTGAAGAGTGTCATTGGAAGTGTGACAGGAATAGCATTGAATCTGTAAATTGCTTTGGGAAGTATGGCCATTTTAACAATACTGATTCTCCTATCAATGATCATGGGGTACTTTTCAATTTGTTTGTGTCATCTCTGATTTCTTTGAGCAGTGTTTTGTAGCTCTCTTTGTAGAGATGTTTTACATCCCTGGCTAGCTGTATTTCTCGGTATTTTTTCTTTTTGTGGCAATTGTGAATGGGATTGTGTTCATTATTTTGTTCTTTGCTTGACTGCTGTTATTGTATAGGAATTCTATACACTGATTATTCTATGTTTATTTGTATTCTGAAACTTTGTTGAAATTTTTTATAAGCTCAAGGAACTTTTGAGCAGAGACAATGGGGTTTCTAGATATAGAATCATGCTGTCTGCAAACAGAGATAGTTTGACTTTCTGTCTTCGTATTTGGATGTCTTTTACTTTTTTTTCTCTGGCCTAATATCTCTGGCCAGAACTTCAAATACTATATCGAATAGGAGTGGTGAGAATTAGCATTATTTTCTTATTTTGGTTTTCAAAGGAAATGCTTTAAGATTTTACTCATTACATATAATGTTGTCTGTGAGTTTGTCACATATAGTTCTTATTATATTGAAGTATGTTCTTTTACTGCCTAGTTTATTGAGAGTTTTTTTTAATATGAAGGGATGTTGAATTTTATAAAATGCCTATTGAGAAAATTATGTGATTTTTGTCTTCAGTTCTGTATATTTGATGAATCACACATTGATTTGTGTATGTTGAACCAACCTGGCATACCAGGGATGAAGTCTACTTGATCATGGTGGATTAGCTTTTTGATGTGCTGCTGAATCAGTCTGTGAGTATTTTGTTGAGATTTTGCATCTATGTTCCTCAGGGATATCGGCCTGAAGAGAGAGAGAGAGAGAGAGAGAGAGAGAGAGAGAGAGAGAGAGAGAGAGAGAGTAAGAGAAAGAGAGAGTCTGCCAGCTTTTAGTATAAAGATGATGCTGGCCTCATAGAATGAGTCAGGAATGAGTCTTCTGTCCTAGGTTTTTTTTTTTTTTTTTTTTTTTTTTTTTTTAAATAACTTCTGTAGAAATGGTGCCAGCTCTTCCCTATACATTTATTGGAAGTCAGCCGTGACTCCATCTGGTCCTGGACATTGTTTGGTTGGTCGGCTATTCATTACTGACTCAATTTCAAACTTGTTATTCATATTTTCAGGAATTTAATTTCTTTCTGGTTCAGTCTTGGGAGGATGTATGTGTCCAGGAATTTATCCATTTCTCCTAGATTTTCTAGTTTGTGTGCATAGAAGTATTCCTAGTACTTTTTGATGGTTACCTGAATTTCTTTGGGGTCAGTGGTAACATCCCCTTTGTCATTTCCAATTGTGTTTATTTGAATCTTTTCTCTTTTCTTCTTTATTCATCTAGCTAGTGGTCTATTTTAATAATTTAAAAAATAAGCTCCTGGATTTGTTGTTCTTCTGCATGGTTTTTCATGTCTTATCTATCTCTGAAGGCATTTCTTAGTTTAAAAATATTTTGCCAGTAGAGACTCATGAAGAGAGTTCATCTTATTTTTCAATTTGAGAAGTTATTTTTTGTCTTCATTTTTAATTTTTTAATTAATTAATTATTTTATTTATTTTTATAGACAAGTTTTTGCTTTCTTACCTAGGCTGGAGTACAGTGGCATAATTAGAGTTTATTGTAACCCTGAAAACCTGGGTTCAAATGATCCTCCCCCTTCAGCCTTCCTAGTTGTTTGAACTACAGGCACATGCCATCATACCTAATTTTTATTTTTTGCAATGATGGTATCTTTCTTTATTGCTCAGACTGTTCAATCTTGAGCTCATGGTCTCAAACTGTCCTTCCAGTTTGTACTCACCAAATTTTGGAATTACAGGCATAAGCCACAAAGCCTGGATTTCACTTTAAATTATTATCAGAACTGTACATTAAAAAAATCAATTTTTCATTCTTTTAAAATTTTTTGTTATATGCATAAGAAGGAATGGTTATGTTATTTTCCACCTTTTGCTAGTAAATCTACATACTCTGACACATGAATTCATTATATACCTTTTCTATTCCATGTTACTATATGAGACAGTGTTACCAAAGTTTCTGCCATCACATAGTAGGTGTTATTTTATGGTCTTCAACAACATTGTCTCATCTTGGTATTGTCTCATGTTCATGGTTATAAACTGTCTCCTCCCGGCTCATCCAGCTTTCATTGAAAGGCAACTTGAGGGTCTTTTAGATCATGCCCGCTTCTCAGTTTTAAAGGCAATGCCAAATGTTTTAAAGTTTTTGATACATTGACTCTCTACTTCCAGGTACCAAATTTTATTCTGGTTATCTATTACTGTGTAACAAACTTCCCTAAAGGTTGAAACAGCAAATCAATATTTTGTCATATCACAATTTTGTGTGTCAAGAATTCATATTGAGTTTGGCTGGGATAACCTCTTGTGTCATATGTCAACTGCAGCCATTCACTGGTATGTTATAGGTTTGTCTGGAGGGTCAAACATGCCTAAAAGGCATCACTGGCTGGGCACCTCTCTATAACAATGAGTCCCTCCATGTGCTAGTTTGGGCTTTCTCAAGCATTGTGCTCTCACAATAACTGGACTTTTTTCACCGAAGTTGGCCTTAAATAGCATTCCAAGACTAAAGCAGTGACCTCAGTATATTTTTCTTAACTGGCTACAAAAGTCATATGGTTTCACTTTTAACACATTATATTCTTTAGAAAAAAGCCACAAGAAAACTCTAGATTGAATGGTTAGGGATCATTGCAGGCTAGGAATACTGGGATATATGTTTTATTTGGGGAGGTGGGCAAATTTATAAAGATTATCAATGGTAGAATTTTCCCACAAAAATTTACTTATGTCTATAATTTTATGGAATAATCTTATGAGTATATAGGCATATGGACATATAACTTCCTAGAACGAACTTTTTAGCTTCTTTATCTTTGGCAGCTGTCTTCAGGACTGAACATTGTTGGGTCCTCTTATAAAATCTATGCGCTACTCAATTTCTTATTTCTGGTGTGATAGGGATAAATCCAAAAGCCAAGTAATCAAAATGTCATTTTACTCTAGTTCAAGTTTATAGATTTTCTATAATATCTATAATATTAGTATAACTAATACTTGCCTCATAAAAACTGATTTAAATAAAAGGAACAAACTTTTATTTAAATCAGTTTTTATGAGGGAAGTATTAGTTAGCTTTCTCAAATGTAAGTTACAAAATCCTACAAGATACATATAATTCATTTAAAAGATCCATTTTACACCAACTTTAAGTGTTTCAAAGGTCCTTATAAATAGTGCAACAAAATATAGAGTACAATATATTTAATCAACTAACCTTTTTATTGTAGTTTCAGTACAAAAGGAAATACATTATGTCATTATTGGAGAAAAGGTCACTTGTGTCACAGGTGGATTTTCTGTGGTTTGGACATTTTCTTATTTTTGTGCATTGTCCCATCTGACCTTTATTATGAGGTAACTTTTGGTCTTTTGCTACTGCTAGTTTACTAAATACTAATCTCTAAAAATAAAATAGTAGCACATTGCAGAACTGGTATATTAATATTTCAGAAAATGTAGCAATGCAAATGTAATGTAAAAACATGAGAAATAGAAATAGGTAATTATGTACTGTTATACTATCTAAATTATTCCTGGATAGCAGAAAATATAAAAGCAAATTTTACTGAATATTTCTTCCTGATTCTTGTTTGCATCATGATATGTTAATAATTATGTGGGCTTTCTTTTGGTAAGTTAATTGAAATAAGAATCCACTTTTAAGCTCACTCACATGGTTGTTGGCCAAAGGCCTTGGTTCCTTACCACATGGGGCTTCCATAGGGTATTGTGGCAGTCAGCTTTCTCCAAATTCAGTGATGAGAGACAAAGACAGAGAGTACAAAAGGGAATTTGTAGGGTCTTTTATAATCTAATTTAGAAATGACATACCATCACTTCCACCATATTGTATTGGCAACACAACACAGACCAACCATGGTACAATGTGGGAAAAGACTACAGAGCAAGGAATAAAAGGAGGAGAGTGAATCATTGGGAGCTATTTGGAAGTTAGTTACTATCATCTCCCCCTTAAATTTAAAATGAAATACATTTATTTAAGTCTTTCTAAAATCTCTATTTACTCAATTGCTCTTTCTATAAATATAATAAATCATTCAAAGACATATTGTGATGATAGATATAAATGCATATACATACACATTATATACACTTATAAAATGCTTATATGTTTATATGTCATTTTGCATGTCTATGTTATGTTTATTGTCCACTCTTCAATTTTACTTTCATTGTGTGTTTTCATATTTCATTTTCATTCAGAAAAAGAATGGAAATTCTTATTATATAAGCTTTAACATTCCAATAGAAAAATATAAACTATTGTTTACTCAGTACATACACTTACTGAAAATCATATCTCAAGATCTGGCAATTTTTAAAAAACAATATTTGTATTTGTATTTTCTTTTCTTTCTTTCTTTTTTTTTTTTTCTTGAGATGGAGTTTCACTCTTGTTACCCAGGCTGGAGTGCAATGGCGCGATCTCGGCTCACTGCAACTTCCGCCTCCTGGGTTCATGCAATTCTTCTGCCTCAGCCTCCTGAGTAGCTGGGATTACAGGCACACACCGCCATGCCCAGCTAATTTTTTGTATTTTTAGTAGAAATGGGGTTTCACCATGTTGACCAGGATGGTCTTGATCTGTTGACCTAGTGATCCACCCACCTCAGCCTCCAAAGTGCTGGGATTACAGGCTTGAGCCACTGCTCTGGGCCTTTGTGTTTTATTTTCTAAACAGATTAAAGTGATTGATGGTAGCTTAAAATTTCTTCTAGCATACATAAAAATATCCTAATACAATATCATTTCAAATAGCATATTTTAATATGAAGTCATATTTTATAAGTGATAATCTCACATGACATTCAAAATGAACAGACATATTTGTCATTTTTAGGATCTACTCAGCAAGAAACTATTTAGTATCTCCTCAATGATTTCTGAAACTCATGGAGATAAACATCCTTCTTAGACGGATTATTTTGTGCAATTTTGTTGAACTTTAAGGTATGATAATTTAATTTTAAGCTAGCATATATCTACATTAATTGGCTTGTACTTTATATCATTGCACTCACAGATTCACTTAATTTTGAGATAATTTACACAGGTGGCATTAAAAAAGTATTTTGAAGCATGTTTTTATGTTGCATGAAATCAGTTCTTGTATGTTTTTTTTTTTTTGTTACATTATTATCATATACCAATAACTTAAATATTTACTTAAATTATGGCAGCCAATTATAACTTAACTCTTTGTTAGTCATGATTCAGATTTTGTCACACATATTTCCATACTCTTTTTCAAATTTAGTAATATTATTTTATGTCTTACATGGAATCAGATATTGTTGCTCAGAGAATAATTACTGAAATACAGTACTTTGGATTAGTTTTCATATCTACATTTTCCTCTTTTTTGTGTTGGAGGGTCATTTTATATAAATAAGATAGTACTAGTACTATTGAGTTATAGTCATTCTTTGGGGAAAATAGCTTGATAATGTTTCTTATTACTATATAATTGTATAGAATTTTATTTATTTATTTGTATATTGTCTTGCTTATTTAAGAAAAAAATAATTGCAAATCTATGTTAAACAAAACTGTCATTTTTAGAATTAATTTTTATTTATTCTAAAATTTTTTTTAAAAATTTAGACATTTACAGTAACAAACTTTATTGTTTGAATGTTATTGCATGAAACTGAAAAAAAATACCTTTAATTATGTGATTATATAATCTCTAATAAACATGTATAAAGACCTATTTAAATAAGCCTTACTGGTAGGAAAAATATTCATTTCAAGGCCTTTAAAGTAAATTAAATGGTTAGCCATTTTTGCAAAATTATCTTCTTTTATTAACTCCAACAATCCCTGAGTCAAGTAACTTATTCAGAACATATAGCCAAGAAGTATTAGGGACAAAAAGAGTTGCTATAACTTTTATCAGAATTTTCAAAACATCCTGATATATTATAGAAATGCCTGCATTGGTAAAAAATGAATGCATTTTCCAGTTTAAAATGACTTTATCTTACAGCATTCCATGAGAACTGCTCTTGAGAAGGTAAAACAAACATTTTTTAATACTAATATTACATAACCTTATGTTCCACATAGCCAATAATTTCCTCCTACTTGAAACATTCACCTCTCTTGCCTTCCATTTTGGTTTCTTTTATTTTTTATTTTTATTTTTGCTATGAGCTCTTTTGCCATCTGTTTGACAACTTACATTTTTCAATTCTGCTTTTACAAGTTGTAGATTTCCTGAGATTAGCATTTTGTTATTTTTTTTCCCCTCCAATTCTGTAAACCTTCCTTAAGAACACTGGTTTTGCATCAACTTCTATTTTTTCTTTAACTATATTACCATTCTGTTTTTTTAAAATCCTTTCAGGATAGGTATGAGAAAAGATCTTGTTTCATGCTCCTTGGAATGTATCACAGTTTTGACGAATATATATATATATATATATATATATATATATATATATATATATAACATTTCCTGATTTATTTGGAGAGAGCCTATGTTGGTGATGCATTACCCATGGCAAACGTATCTCTTTGGGTCTCTGGACCTTAGCCATAGCCCTGGACATCCAAAGATCTTCTACCTTTTCCTTTCTCAGACCTTTTACCTATTCTTGCATATGACACAAGAAATTACTATGCTGTTTCTCTTCCGTGTAGCCTGTATTTGATTCACAGGAAATACTCATTCATATCTGCTTCAACAAACTCTAGAAATGCAGTTCTTCCTCTGTCCTAGCCTTTTCTCTGATGCCCAAGGTTGCTTCATCCAGCCTTTTTCTCCTTAGACTATTTTGACAGGTGACTCAGACACAAGTCTACCTTGTCTCTAGGCTGAAAGATAAGCATATGAAATCTTCCAAGTAATGGGATTAAAGTGTTTTCCTCTAGAATTCTGTTTACAATGCAGCAGTCCTTAACCCTTTCCCTTAGAGGGTGCAGCTCTTAAACACTTTCTAAAGAAACACTCTTTAAAAATAATCCCTCACATGGACACAGAGAAGCGGTCTACTATGCACTGGGGTCTATTGGGGGGAATGGGGGAGGGACAGTGGGGGGGCGCTGGGGAGGGATAGCCTGGGGATGAATACCAAGTGTGGGTGAAGGGGAGGAAGGCAGCAAAACACACTGCCATGTGTGTACCTATGCAACTATCTTGCACGTTCTGCACATGTACCCCAAAACCTACAATGCAATAAAAATTAAAAAAAAAAATAATAATCTCTCAGACTTTATTCCTTTTACCCATTCATACCTTTTTTGGGAATGAGAAGTTTACAGTTATTTAACCTCTGGTTTACCTTGCTTCATATATATTTTTTATCTTACATTACTTTGGAATGTGCCTTAGCTATCTGATATCATCATTTTAGTATTTGCTTACAATGAATGAAAAAAAGTCTCTGAATGAAGGCACCTCTGAAATTTCTGAATTTATTTCTCAGTTAACTCAGTTCATCCTTGTGTGAGTGTTCTGTTTTTTTTAATTGTACTTTGGGCTCTGGGGTACATATGCATGTCCTGCATCCTGCAGGATTGTTGCATAGGTACCCCCTCACCCCAGCCCCGTCACCTACATCAGGCATTTTTCCCGGTGTTATCCCACCCATCCTCCCTGCCTCCCTGCCGCTATCCCTCCCCTACTTTCCACTCCACCCCCTCCCACCTAGCCCAGTGAGCATTGTTCTCTTCTCTGTGCCAAAGTGTTCTCATTGTTCATCACCCATCTATGAGTAAAAACATGCAGTGTTTGCTTTTTTGTTCTTGTATCAGTTTGCTGAAAATGATGGTTTCCAGATTCATCCATGTCTCTACAAAGGACACAAACTCCTCATTCTTTATGGCTGCATAGTGTTCCATGGTGAATATGTGCCACATTTTCCTTGTCCAGTCTATCATTGATGGGCACTTGCATTGGTTCTAGGTCTTTGCTATTATAAACAGTGCTGTAATGAACATATATGTGCATACGTCTTTATAATAGAATGATTTGTAATCCTTTGGGTATATACCCAGTAATGGGATTGCTGGGTGAAATAGAATTTCTATTTCTAGATCCTTGAGAAATCGCCACACTGCCTTCCATAATGGTTGAATTAATTTACACTCCCACCAACAGTGTAAAAGGGTTCCTTTTTCTCCACATGCTTTCCAGCATCTGTTGTCTCCAGATTTTTTACTGATCTCCATTCTAACTGGTGTGAGCTGGCATCTCAATGTGGTTTCGATCTGCATTTCTCCAATGACCAATGATAATGAGCATTTTTTCATATGTTTGTTGGCCCCATAGATGTCTTCTTTTGAAAAGTGACTGTTCACATCCTTTGCCCACTTTTTGATGGGATTGTTTGTTTTTTTTCTTATAAATGTGTTTAGTTCTTTGTAGATTCTGGATATTAGCCCTTTGTCAGATGGGTAGATTGCAAAATTTTTTTTTCCCAGTCTCTTGGTTGCCAGTTCACTCTAACGATTGTTTCTTTTGCTGTGCAGAAGCTCTTAAGTTTAATTAGATCCCTTTTGTCTATTTTGGGTTTTGTTGCCATTGTTATTGGTGTTTTAGACATGTTTTTAAATCTTTTTGTTTGAAGTAGTGTACAAAAGGATTTTCTGTCAATGCTAAAGATTTTCAGAATTTGCTAATCTTTTAATTTGAGATAGCTATAGTTGGAAATCTGAAGTGGACTACAGGAGGTGAGGTTTGAAATGGGGGTGGGTGTGAGGAATTAGAAACCATCAATTAGAAATTCTGGAATTCTTGAACTTACATGAGAAGGTATAAATTTTACTCATAGTTGCCTAGTTTTTACTTTTTCATAATTAATATTTACACTATGATAAAAAAATATTTTAAGAAAATTAAAACAATATTTTTACATTGTGATGAATAATTTTGTTGTTTATGTAAAAGCTAATGAAATATATATAACAATTGAAACTAACTCTAGGTAATTGGGTCATTAGTCTCTATTATTATTGACCTCATCATCATTGTACCATTTTCATTTGGATATATAAATATTATAAAATACAAGATGTGACAAAAAACTAATATATAAAGAATAAATGCACTGGGTTTGCTCTTCATAGCAATATATCACAGAGTACTTCATTCATGCTTCCATTTATTCAGTCATTTTTCTAAAAAAAGTGTTTAAAGTACTATAATTTAGAGTCCATTGCCTACTTTGTATGACTATATATTTCAATACAAATTAAAAAGGAAAGATTCACCTTATTGATCTTTTGTCAGAAACTCAGCTAAGAGCTTTGTTAGTGTTACCTTAACTAACACCACAATTCTATGAAACAGTAACTAGTATTATTTCAATTTTTACATATGCAAATTGTGGCTTAGGGAAATAAAACATCACTAAACATCTCACATGTAGTTGAGTGGAATAGCATAATTTCATACCTGTTACAAAGTGCATACTGTTAATTGTAATACACTGAACATGGTAATTTCCTGTAACATTTGTAATCCAGAGACACTTCAAGTTAATATTTTAAGGATTTTTAAAATTAAATATATACTAATTTTCTAAATATTTTTTTCCAGTTGTGTGTATAATTTCTACTTTAATAAGCACAAATCAGAACTCATGTTCTCTATACATCTCTATATCTATATACCTATACACTCATACATCTAAATAAACATATCCTGTTAACACTTTATTTCATTTATTTATTTTTAAAATTCAAGATAGTGAGAGAAAGCTGAGCTGTTATTGTTTGAGATTGAAATAAATATATTGATTAATCAAATACCCTAATTATCCTGCAATTATGTATCTATTGGACCCATTAACATTGATGAAATATACAAGAGTAGGGAAATATGATTTGTTGAAGATTGTGCAGATGAAAAATTAAGATCCATTTCAATCACTTGAGCTGAAAGCATTTACCTGAGTTCTAATAATACATGCAACATTTACATGTGATCAGAATTATTTTTAGTTCTGGTGTATAAAGCAGAAAATCACTGTGATATTACAAGAGAAAAATCCACATAAGGAGTGATCAAAGAGCCTAAAGGGCCCTTATTATGTGTCTGCGATGTCATTTTACCTCTCTTTTATGTGTAGCAATGAGGTGTGAAAATTGTTCTTTGGTTGTCTTAAGTATCAGTAAACTGCATCCTACCACACTTCTTTAGGGCTTAATGAGAATGGGTGAGATTTATTTTACAATTAATTCCAGCATTTAAATGAAAAAGGCAATATCTAAAATGGTGTTGTATTTCCTGTTCAAGTGAAGTTTTCCAGTGAATGATTCATCAGCTCTTTCACGTCTAGTTAGCAATAACTTCTTTCCTAAGATGTTTTACATTGAAGAGCTTTCCAAGTCACTACATCTTTGCACAAATTACACTCAATGAAAATTAAATTATCTCATGAAATATATTTTCACTGGAGTGGTAGCTGGCCGGACCAATATCCAAGCGATATTTCTAAGCTCTAATTCTAACATCTAGAAATGTTAATTTTCCATTCAACAGAGGCTAACTAAATGCAATTTTAAAGTTGTTGTATAAATATTTAAAGTTCTGACTCCAAATCTCTGGAAATAGGAGGTTATTGAATTTTTGAAGTTTATTGACTCTTTTAGTCCAAAAAAGATTACTATATATTTTCTGTGTTAATTGAGCGCTTCGTTCAAAGACAGGATTTCCAACGTCTAACAGTTTAAATTCCTTTCACTTCCGCAGTTAGATTGCTCTCCCACCCATTTGATGTGTTGGCAAATGTATTTAATTTAACCTTGAGAATCTGAGTAATAGCCAATCTCTATCAAAATTTCTTCAAAAGTAATTCAAAGAAGTCAGTTTTTGGCAAACTGTCTTATTTTCCAGGAGGACTTGTCAGTTTATTTTTCATACAAAAAATTGTTAAGATCATGTTTGATATAGGTGCTTTATAATGTCTATATCTGATATGCCTGAAAAAGGTTAAAGTATAACCTTAAAATACAAAATGCTTTCCATTAACAGTAGTAATGTTGATAATTCCATTCCTGTATCTGCTCATTCTCTTCTACTTTTCATAGTCTCACTAAAACTAAATATTACATATTGTCTTGTACATTGCTAATGTGGGTATATTTAGTGCATTGATTTGCTACAGGCTAAAGAGGGCTTTTTAGTTATTGCAACTTAAAAATATAATCAGAAATGTTTTTAAGCCTTTCTAGTGACAACATACATTTAACACAATGTTCTGGAATTACTGCCTTTTTCCACCCCTTCCTACAAATAGCCTTTTGATTAGGTCTAAATTAGAACTACTTGATGCAAGAAAATATTTTCCTTGTCAAAAAATTGTCTTTCATCAAGTGTCAAAGAAGTAAATTCTTTGAAAGAGCAGTAAATATTCTTTTCTAGATTTATTTTCAAGGTTCTGCAGTTCTTTTATAATCTCAAGTTTTATAAAATGTTATTATTTGCTGTTGCTTAAAACATATGGTGTGCCATCTTTAAAATGCCTGAAGATCTTTAAGTTCTGTATATAATTACTCTCTCTCTCTCTCTCTCTCTCTCTCTCTCTCTCTCTCTATATATATATATATATATATATATATATATATTTATATATTTATATACACATAAATATATCTAGCCATCTAACTGTGGAAGTAAAAGTATATATATATACATTCAAATATATATATGTATTTACATATATATATATACACACACACACACACACATATATATATTTGAATATATATATATTTGAACCAGTCTCACTAGTAGCAATTCATCATATTTGTTGAACTTATTTGGCAAATAAAAAATTATTATAAATCAAGACCAGCAATTAAAGAGAGTTATGCTGGAGAGAGAGATATTTGTGGATAGAAACGAGAAATGGCAATATAAATTAAATTTCTCCATTGTACTATGAACAATGTTTTCTTTAATTTAGAGTAAGAAATGTTATATTTAAAATAATCAAAGAAGCAAATTTTCACAAAGCTATTCAGAAATAAATATCAACTCAAATGTTGTCAAAATGCATATTATAGCAAACTTAGTATTCTTTTAGTGACAGCTTAGGAATTAATCATAAAAAAGGACACATTGCCCACTGCTTTCTGAACTTTATCCTTAACTCATCACATGACGGTTAATATAACCAATTTACATTTTTGACTATATCACTTCCAAAATTCAAACTCTGCAATCATTATTTAAATATTAAATTCTGCACTAATTTAGAGAAAATTAAGAAATACATTACATGTATTTGGCTGATTAGTTAAAATAAGCTCTTTCTAAGACTTTCTATTTTGGGGCATATTATTTCCTATTATAATTATTTAAAAATCTGCCTAACACTTGATTATCCTCTTCTCTTAGTCACTAGTCACATCAACATTTTACTTTTTCTCTCTATTGTAAGAACATAGTTCCCTAGGACATAGCATTTAGTTAAATAGCTTAGTCTCTGAAATAATAGGATCTTTTCCTTTCATTGGAAATGTGGGGTTGACTTCTTCATCTTCAGATGACAATTGTTCTATTGATAGCCATCTAATAAATGAATTATACCTGTGTACTCTAGGTTGTCCATAAGAAAATCCTTGGAGGAGCTTTTATTGTGATTCTGAGCAATAACCCCATTACTTGCTTTATCTTTGTTAACTTGATCCATGCTATCTTTTCCCAAAAAAATAATTTTTTAACTAAATTTTCCAATATTTAATTTATTTTATAATGAGTTTCTTATATGCTGAAGTTTATTGTGAACATGTTTTAAGCTGGATTTAGTGGAACTGAGAAAATGCTTGACACAAAAATGGACTAGGAATATCAAATGACTTATTGCTTCTATAGAATAAATTGTTTTTCTTTTCATTTCTGAATTATGGCAGTAACAATGTATCCAAAGCAGAAAATTTGATGATTTAGTTAAGACAGGCTTCTACTTTGGGACTTCCACTTAGCCTGTCCCATTTTCATATCTTGAACAAATCTTGTACTGTGGGAAACAATACAAAAAAAATAATAATTTAAAAATCCAGAAAATAGAATGGGCATGGTGGCTCACACCTGTAATCCCAGCACTTTGGGAGGCTGAGGTGGGTGGATCACGAGGTCAAGAGATCGAGACCATCCTGGTCAACATGGTGAAACCCGTCTCTACTAAAAATACAAAAAATTAGCTGAGCATGGTGGCCCATGCCTGTAATTCCAGCTACACAGGAGGCTGAGGCAGGAGAATTGCCTGAACCCAGGAGGCAGAGGTTGTGGTGAGGCAGGATCGCACGTTGCACTCCAGCCTGGATAACAAGAGTGAAACTCCATTTCAAAAAAAAAAAAAAGAGGACTTCCAAGATGGCATCATAGAGGTGACTCCGGATTGCAGCTCTCAGTGAAGGCGCAGAGGGTGAGTCCTAGCCGCATTCTCGGACAGATCTTTTTTGCCCACAGAATGTTGAAAGTCCCAGGTGTGGGAGAGACATGGGATGCTAGTACAGCCAGCTCACACGGCCTCTTCGGGTGGTTCTGCAGTGCAGCGGCACCGGGCACAAAACTCACTGGTCTGGGTGCCCTGTTAAACCAGCAATCTGAGATTTGGAAGGGCAGATTGGCATGTCCATCTGATTGAATGGGACTTGGACAATGAATGAGCCAGACCAGGAGATTCCTGGGAAATGTGATCTGAGCTGGTGCAGTGGGCAGCGGCACGGGAGATCGCATGGATCCCAGTGCCCTATCAGCAGGCTACTGGGGTGCCAGTGAGAGAGTCAACCATTCAGCTTGGGGAGAGGAAGAGAGAGAGAGAGAGGACGGACTCTGAGGCAGGGAGCTGGGTGATTGGGCTTGGCAGGTCCCACCCTGATGGGGACAAGCAGGGCAGTGATTGGAGGTGCTCGGGGCTGAGAGTTTTGCTGCCAGCATATAGGACAGTGCAGCCCAGTGTGGGAGGGGCAACCGCCACTACTGATGCAATCCCCTGCTACTGAAGTACCACCCAGGGCTGACACAGCCTGCTGTTGCTGAGGAAATCTGCCATAACAGAGAGACTCCGCCAGCAGGGTGGAGCAAGCCACAGCAGGGCAGAGCAAGCCACAGCAGAACGGAGCCTGGCAGCAACAGGGTGGACCCATGCTAGCAGGGCGGAACCCCGGCAGGAAAATAGTGAATAGACTTCCTCCTAGCTGGGCAGGACAGTGCAACAGATACTCATAAAGAAAGCCCCAACTCCCTGAGACAGAGCATCTAAGGGAGAAAAAAAAGGGGGGGGAGTTTATGAGTTCTGTTGCAGCAGACACGAACACATCCTCCCAACAATGCTGAATAAACAATGGAGCTCACAGCTCAGCACTGGAGCTCCTATAAAGCACAGACCATCTCCTCAAGCAGCTCCCTGACCCCTGTATATCCAAAGAGTCATCACCCCAAAAAAGGACTAATCAGACTGATATTTGGCGGGTATCATTCTGAAACAAACATAGCAGAAGAAGACACTGGTAGCATCCCTCACTGTTCTGCAGCTGCTACAGGTGTACCCCAGAGAAGCAGGGCCTGGAGTGGACCTCAGCACTCATACAGCAGAGGGGCTAGACCATTAGAAAGAAAACTGAGTAACAGAAATACCTCATCATCAACAATCTGGGCATCCACACAGAGACCCAATTGAAAAATCAGCAATTACTAAGATGACAGGTGGATAAATCCATAAAGATGGGAAGAAACCAGTGCAAAAAGGAGAAAAATGCCCCAAACCAAAACACTTCACATCCTACAAAGGACCAAAACTCCTCATCAGCAAGGGAACAAAGCTGGACAGAGAATGAGTGTGATGAAATGACGGAATCAGACTTCAGAAAGTGGATAATGAGAAATTTCAGTGAGCTAAAAGAACATGTTCTAAATCAGTGCAAAGAAACTAAGAACCTTGAAAAAAGATTTGAGGAAATGATAACAAGAATGGACAACTTAGAGAGGAATATGAATGAATTGAAGGAGCTGAAAAACACAACATGAGAACTTCATGAAGCATGCACAAGTTTCAACTGCCGAATTGACCAAGCAGAAGAAAGAATATCAGAAGTTGAAGATCAACTCAATGAAATAAAATGAGAAATCAAGATCAAAGAAAAAAGCACAAAAAGGAATGAACAAAATCTCCAAGAAATGTGGGACTATGTGAAGAGACCCAACCTACGTTTGATAGGTGTACCGGAATGTGATGAAGAGAATGAATCCAAGCTGGAAAACACTCTTCAGGATATTATCCAGAAAAATTTCCCCAACCTAGCAAGACAAGTCAATGCTCAACTCCAGGAAATACAGAGAACACCACAAAGATATTCTGCAAGAAGAGCAACCACAAGACACATAATCGTCAGATTCACCAGGGTTGAAATGAAGGAGAAAATACTAAGGACAGCCAGAGAGAAAGGTCGGGTCACCCACAAAGGGAAGCCCATCAGGCTCACAGCAGATCTCTCGGCAGAGACTCTACAAGCCAGAAGAGAGTGGGGGCCAATATTCAACATCCTTAAAGAAAAGAACTTTCAACCCAGAATTTCATATCCAGCCAAACTGAGCTTCATAAGTGAAGGAAAAATAAAATCCTTCATGAACAAGCAAGTACTCAGAGATTTTGTCACCACTAAGCCTGCTTTATAAGAGCTCCTGAAAGAGGCACTACACATAGAAAGAAACAACCAGTACCAGCCATCCTAAAAGCATACCAAATGCTAAAGAGCATCAACAAAATAAAGAATATACATGAACCAATGGGCAAAACAGCCGGCTAGCATCAAAATGGCAGTATCAAATTCACACATAACAATATTAACCCTAAATGTAAATGAGCTAAATGCACCAATCAAAAGACACAGACTGGCAAATTGGATAAAAAAACAAAACCCGTTGGTGTGCTGTATCCAGGAAACCCACCTCACATGCAAGGATACACAAAGGCTCAAAATAAAGGGATGGAGGAAGATTTACCAAGCAAATGGAGAGCAAAAAAAAAAAAAGCAGGAGTTGCAATTCTTGTCTCTGATAAAATAGACTTTAAAGCAACAAAGATCAAAAGGGACAAAAAAGGTCATTACATAATGGTAAAAGGATCGATACAACAAGAAGAGCTAACGATTCTAAATATATATGGACCCAGTGCAGGAGCACCCAGATATATAAGGAAAGTTCTTAATGACTTACAAAGAGACTTAGACTCCCACACAATAATAGTGGGAGACTTTAACACTCCACTGTCAATATCAGACAGATCAACCAGACAGAAAATTAACAAGGATATCCAGGACTTGAACTCAGACCTGGAACAAGCAAACCTGGTAGATATTTACAGAACTCTCCACCCCAAATCCATATAATATACATCCTTCTCAGCACCACATCACACCTACTCCAAAATTGACCACATAATTGAAAGTAAAGCACTCCTCAGCAAATGCAAAACAACTGAAATCATAAAAAACAGTCTCTCAGACCATAGTGCAATCAAGTTGGAACTCAGAATTCAGAAAATAACTCAGAAACGCACAGCTTCATGGAAACTGAACAACTGGCTCTTGAATGTTGATTGGATAAACAATGAAATGAAGGCAGAAATAACGAAGTTCTTTGAAACCAATGAGAATGAAGACACAACGTATCAGAATCTCTGGGACACATTTAAAGCAGTCTGTAGAGGAAAATATATAGCAATAAGTGCCCACATGAGAAGAGTGGAGAGAATCAAAATGGACACCCTATCATCAAAATTGAAAGAGCTAGAGGAGCAAGATCAAAAAAGCTCAAAACCTAGCCGAATAAATTCCTAGATGCCTGTGTCCTCCCAAGCCTAAACCAGGAGGAAGCCAAAACTATAAATAGACCAATAACAAGGTCTGAAGTTGAGGCAGCAATTAAGAGCCTACCACACAAAAAAAGCCCAGGTCCAGATGAGTTCACAGCCAAATTCTACCAGACACACAAAGAGGATCTAGTACTATTCCTTCTGAAACTATTCAAAATAATTTAAAAAGAGGGAACCCTTCCCAAATCATTTTATGAGACCAACATCATCCTGATACCGAAACCCGGCAGAGACTCAACAAGAAAAGAAAACTTCATGCCAATATCCATGATGAACATAGATGCAAAAATCTTCAATAAAATACTGGCAAACCGATTGCAACAGCACATTAAAAAACTTATCCATCATGATGAAGTAGAATTCATCCTGGGGATGCAAGGCTGCTTCAACATATGCAAGTCTGTAAATGTAATTCACCACATAAACCGAAGCAAAAACAAAAACCACATGATTATCTCAATTGATGCAGAGAAGGCATTTGACAAAATTCAACAGCCCTTTATGCAAAAACCCCTCAATAAACTTGGTATTGATGGAACATATCTCAAAGTAATAAAAGATATTTATGACAAACCAACAGCCAATATTATAATTAATGGGCAAAAACTGGAAGCATTCCCTTTGAAATCTGGCACTAGACAAGGATGCCCTCTCTCACCACTCCTATTCAACATAGTACTGATAGTTCTAGCCAGAGCAATCAGGCAAGAAAAACAAATAAAGGGTATTCAAATAGGAAAGGTGGAAGCCAAATTGTCTCTATTTGCAGATGACATGATAGTATACCTAGAAGACCCCATCACCTCAGCCCAAAAGCTCCTGAAACTGATAAGCAACTTCAGTAAAGTCTCAGGATATAAAATCAATGTGCAAAAATCACAAGCATTCCTATACATTAATAACAGACTTAAAGAGAACCAAATCAAGAACAAACTGCCATTCACAATTGCTACAAAGAAAATAAAATACCTAGGAATACAACTCACAAGGAATGTAAGGGACCTCTTCAAGGAAAACTACAAACCACTGCTCAACGAAATAAGAGAGGATACAAACAGATGGAGAAACATTCCATCTTCATGGTTAGGAAGAATCAGTATCGTGAAAATGGCTATACTGCTCAAAGTAATTTACACAATCCATGCTATCCCCATCAAACTACCATTGAATTTCTTTTCAGAACTGGAAAAACCACCATGAACTTCATATGGAACCAAAAGAGAGCCCGCATAGCCAAGTCAATTCTAAGCAAAAAGAACACAGCAGGAGGTATCACCCTACTTCCAGACTTCAAACTATACTACATATGGAACCAAAGGAGAGCCCACATAGCCAAGTCAATTCTAAGCAAAAAGAACACAGCAGGAGGCATCACACTACTACCAGACTTCAAACTATACTACAAGGCTACAGTAATCAAAATAGCATGGTACTGCTACCAGAACAGAGATACAGACCAATGGAACAGAACAGAGGCATCGGAGGTGACACAACATATCTACAACCATATAATCTTTGGTAAACCTGACAAAAACAAGCAATGGGGAAAGAATTCCCTGTTTAATAAATGGTGTTGGGAAAAGTGGCTGGCCATGTGCAGAAAGCAGAAACTGGACCCCTTCCTGACACCTTACACTAAAATTAACTCCAGATGGATTAAAGACTTAAACATAAGACCTGACACCATAAAAACCCTAGAAGAAAATCTAGGTAAAACCATTCAGGACATAGGAGTAGGCAAGGACTTCATGACCAAAACATCAAAAGCATTGGCAACAAAAGCCAAAATAGACAAATGGGACCTAATCAAACTTCACAGCTTCTGCATGGCAAAAGAAGCAGTCCCCAGAGTGAATCGGCAACCATCAGAATGGGAAAAAATCTTTGCAGTTTACGCATCAGACAAAGGGCTGATATCCAGAATTTACAAAGAACTCAAACAGATTTACAGGAAAAAACCAAACAAGTCCATTCAAAAATGGGCAAAGGATATGAACAGACACTTTACAAAAGAAGACATACATGAGGCCAACAAACACGTGATAAAATGCTCATATTATTGGTCATTAGAGAGATGCAAATTAAAACCACATTGAGATACCATCTCACACCAGTTAGAATGGCTATCATTAAAAAATCTGGAGACAGCAGATGCTGGAGAAGATGTGGAGAAATAGGAACACTCTTACACTGTTGGTGGGAGTGTAAATTAGTTCAACCATTGTGGAAGACAGTGTGGTGATTCCTCAAGGACCTAGAAATAGAAATTCCATTTGACCCAGCAATCCCATTACTGGGTATATATCCAAAGGACTATAAATCATTCTACTATAAGGACACATGGACACGAATGTTCATTGCAGCACTGTTTATAATAGCAAAGACCTGGAACCAACCCAAATGCCCATCGATGATAGACTGGACTGGGAAAATGTGGCACATATACACCATGGAATATTATGCAGCAATCAAAAATGATGAGTTTGTGTCCTTTGTAAGGACATGGATGAATCTGGAGAACATCATTCTCAGCAAACTGACACAAGAACAGAACACAAAATACCACATATTGTCACTCATAGGTGGGTGAGGAAAAATGAGAACACATGGACACAGGGAAGGGGGTACTACACACTGGGGTATATTGGGGGGAAGGGGGGATGGACAGTGGGGGTGGGCTGGGGAGGGATAGCCTGGGGAGAAATACCAAGTGTGGTTGAAAGGGAGGAAGTCAGGAAAGCACACTGACATGCGTGTACCTATGCGACTATCTTGCACACTCTGCACATGTACCCTAAAACCTATAATGTAATAAAAATTTAAAAAATTTAAAAAAAATCCAGAAAATAAACCCAATAATGATAGCAGAGAAATATATGATAATAACATTTTCCATAATTTTGATAAAAATAGGGTCTAAATATACTGAGTTTCCCATATAGATGTAAAAATTGCAAACCTTTAGCCATATGAATATATTTTTTAAAATAGTGCATGATTCTTAATGCCAATGACAGATATGATTAATGATGAAGAACTGTGTAAAGTAGCTATCACTGCCTTCACCAATTCATATGCAATATTTAGACATTTGAAAGAACTATGTTTAAAAATTGTGCACAATAATCACAAATATTTCACAGATGAGAAAATTGCAGGAATATAGAGAAGCAAATATACTAATGAACTTACTGTGGGTTCATGAAAATATTATTTGTGCTACAAAATGGGGGTTTTAGTTTTTAAAAAAGCATTCCATTGAAACTTATTAATGCAAAAAATTAACCACATTATAGTTACCATTTTCTGTAATAGATTTCAAATACAATTTTACTTGTCTTGTTTTAATTATAACAACAAAATATACATATATACGTTGTTCTCTGTTTCTGTTATTGGTGTATAGGAATGCTTGTGATTTTTGCACATTGATTTTGTGTCTTGAGATTTTGTTGAAGTTGTTTATCAGCTTAAGATTTTGTGATGAGGAGATGGGGTTTTCTAAATATGCAATCATGGCATATGCAAACAGAGACAATTTGACTTTCTCTCTTCCTATTTGAATACCCTTTATTTCTTTGTCTTTCCAGATTGCCCTGATCAGAACTTCTGATATTATGTTGAATATGAGTGGTGAGAGTGGGCTCCTTGTCTTGTGTCAGTTTTCAAAGTGAATCCTTCTAGCTTTTGTCCCTTCAGTATGATATTGGCTGTGGGTTTGTCATAAATAACTCTTATTCTTTTGAGATATGTTCCATCAATACCTAGTTTATTAAGAGTTTTTTGCATGAAATGGTGTTGAATTTTGTCAAAGGCCTTTTCTGTATCTTTTGAGATAATCCATGTTGTTTTTGTCATTGATTCTGTTTACATGATAGATTATGTTTATTGATTTGTATATGTTGAGCCAGCCTTATATCCCAGGTGTGAAGCCAACTTAATCATGGTGGATAAGCTTTTAATGTGCTGCTGGATTCAGTGTGTCAGTATTTTATTGAGGATTTTCATATAGATGCTCATCAGAAATATTGGCCTGAAATTTTCTTTTTTAGTTGTCTCTCTGCCAGGTTTTGGTATCAGGATGAGGCTGGCCTCATAAAATGAGTTAGGGAGAAGTCCCTTTTTTTCTACTGATTAGAATAGTTTCAGAAGTAATGGTACCAACTCCTCATAGTACCTCTTGTAGAATTCAACTGTGAATCTGTCTGGTCCTGGGCTTTTTTTGGTTGGTAGGCTATTAATCACTGCCTCAATTTCAGAATTTGTTATTGACATATTCAGGGATTTATCTTCTTCCTGATTTAGTCTTGGGTGGGTGTATGTGTCCAGAAATTTATCCATTTCTGTGAGATTTTCTAGTTTATTTGCATAGAGGTGTTTATTGTATTCTCTGATGGTAGATTGTATTTCATGGGATCAATAATGATAGCCCCTTTATCATTTTTTATTGTGTCTACTTGATTCTTCTCTGTTTTTTTTTCTTTATTAATCTGGTTATCAGACTATCTATTTTGTTGATCTTTTTTAAAAATTGGCTCCTGGACTAATTGATTTTTTGAAGGGTGTTTTATTTGTCTATCTCCTTCAATTCTATGCTGATCTTAGTTATTTCTTGTCTTCTGATAGCTTTTGAATTTGCTTGTGCTTGCTTCTCTAGTTCTTTTAATTGTGATGTGATGGTGTCAATTTTAGATCTGCTTTCTCTTATGGTCATTTAGTGCTGTACATTTCTCTACAAACACTGCTTTGGCTGTGTACCAGAGATTCTGATACATTGTGTCTTTCTTCTCATTGTTATGTGAGAATTTGTTCCTGTCATTCAAAATAACCTAACTGGTTATTTTGTCCATTATTTGACACAGTTTCTTCACAGTGTCCATGGTCTTTATAATTTGCTGTATTTTTGCAGGGCTTGTACCAGTTTTTCCTTTCCATGTTTAGTGCTTTCACCAGGAGCTCTTGTAAGGCAGGCCTGGTGGTGACAAAATCTCTCAACATTTGCTTGTCTGTAAAAGACTTTATTTCTCCTTTGCTTATGAAGCTTAGTTCGGCTGAATATAAAATTCTGGATTGAAAATTCTTTTATTTATTTATTTTATTTTCTTTTTTTGAGACAGAGTTTCAATCTTGGTACCCAGGCTGGAGTGGAATGGTGCAATCTTGGCTCACTGCAACCTACACTTCCTGGGTTCTGGCAATTCTCCTGCCTCAGCCTCCTGAATATTCTTTTCTTTAAGAATGTTGAATATTGGCCAACTCTCTCTTGTGACTTGTAACATTTCTGCTAATAGATCAGCTGTAGTCTGATGGGCTTCCCTTTGTGACCTTTCTCTCTAGCTTCCCTTAACTTTTTTTCCTTCATTTCAACCTTGTTAAATCTGATAATTATGTGTCTTCGAGTTGCTCTCAAAATCGAAGCCTAAATATACTTTTGGTGATGGCAAATGTCAGTTTTTGACTGATTTCACATTTGGATCAGAAAAACATGCTCTTGGCCACCCAAGAAGTATGGAAATATTGCTGACCCTACTGAGATAAGACTGCCATGGGGGATGAGCTAGTCCCAGAATGGGCTGATTGGGTTTAAGATGCTTAGCATGGTAAAAGTTTTGCACTGTTATCTCTCATAGCATTTCCGTCCTTTTGGGGATCCAGAATGTAATATAAAAATGGGACCCTTATTTTTGGGGATTTGTTTTTGCCTTTTAGCTGTGCCTAGTAATTAGGCCCTAGAAATTGTGTGCTTTCCTGGTCTTGTTCCTTGACGGTCTCTACTCTGAAGCCAATTTAAAAAATTAACAAATGGCTAATGAAAACTCCTAAAATACTGGATCTTCCTCTGTCTGTTTGCATGGTTATGTATGTGTTGTCTTTGTGAGATATATATATCTATATATATAAGATATATATATGTGCATATATATATGTGTGTGCATATATATGTGTGTGTGTGTGTGTATATATATATATGTCCTAGAATTTATATATATACATATATATGCACACATATATATACATGTATTTATATAAGCACACATATATATACATGTATATGTATACATGTATATGTATACATATATGTGTATATAAATAGCAGCTCTAATTTATTGGCTTAAAGAAAAATCAGGAGGAAGATCCAAGATGGCCATTTAGGAACAGCTCAGGATTGCAGTTCCCAGTGAAAGTGCTGAGGGTGAGTGGATGCCACATTTCCAGATGGATTTTTATTGCCCACAGACCAGGAGATTCCCAGGTGAAGGAGCCCCACAGGCTTCCAGCATGGCTGTTTTGGCCAGCACGGCTGCTTTGTTGGTGCCCAAGTCTGGCAGTTCTCTGTACAAAATACACTGGTTTGGGTGCCCTTTTAGCTGGCAATTCAAGCCCTGGGAAGTTGCCCATTCATCTGATTGAAAAGAGGACTGCACAGGAGCCAGGTCAGGAGATTCCCAGGCAAAAAAAAAAGCACCATAAATCTCAGCACCACTGTTTAAGCTGGCGTGGTGAGTCGCTGCATGGGAAATCACACAGACCCTGGCACCTTTTCAACAGGCGACAGGAACACCTGGGAGAGAGTCTACTGTTCAACTGAAAAAAAAAAAAAGGCTCTGAGGCAGGGAGCCAGGTGGTCAGGCTTGGCTGGTCCCACCCTACAAAAGAACAGCAATCAGAAACTCTCTGGATTGAGAGTTTCACAGCCAGCACAGCTGAACCCGGGACAGTCCAGCTCTGTGGGGGAGGGGTGTCCGCCATTACCAAGGCACTCCACCACTATGGAGGTAGTCCACCATTGCTGAGGCAGCCTGCTGTTGCCAAGGCAACCTGCCATTACAGAGAGAGACCACCAATATAGAGGTGGGTCATCATTGCTCAGGCAGTTCTAACCACTCCCATATAAACAGGACTGCAGGGAAGTTCACACAGCAGCAGGGCAGAACCCACAGCAGCTCAGCAAAGCCTCTGCAGGCAGACAGTGACTAGGCAGCCTCCTTGCTGAACAGGACAGCCCTGAAAAACAAAGGCAGCAGCACAATGGAAACTCATAATTAAAGCCCTAACTCCCTGGGACAGAGCACCTGGGAACAAGAAGCAGTTTATGAGTTCTGCTGAAGCAGACCCAAACGTACCTGCCCAGCAGCTCTGAATGAAAAACGGAGCTCACAGTTCAGCACTTGAGCTCCTATAAAGGACAGACTGTCTCCTCAAGCAGCCCCCTGACCCCTCTATATCCAAAGAGTCACCTCATAAAGGAGAGATTAGACTGACATTTGACAGGTATCCTTCTGGGGCAAAGATAGCAAAAGAAGAAACTGGTAGCAACCCTTACGGTTCTACAGCTGCTGCAGGTGATCCCCAGGCAAGCAAGGACTGGAGTGGACCTCAGCAGTCCTACAGCAGAGGGGCCAGACTGTTAGAAGGAAAAATAAGAAACAGAAATAACTTCATCATCAACTGGACGTCCACTCAGAGACCCAATCTGAAAATCAGCAAGAACAAAGATGACAGATGAATAAATCCACAAAGACGGGAAGAAACCAGTGCAAAAATGAGAAAAACACCCAAAACCAGAAAACTGCTCCTCTTACAAGGGATCACAACTCCTCATCAGCAGGGAACAAGGCTGGATGGAGAATGAGTGTGATGAAATGACAGAATCAGACTTCAGATAGTGGGTAATGCGAAACTTCTGTGAGTGAAAATAAAATGTTCTAACCCAATGCAAAGAAACTAAGAATGTTGAAAAAAAGATTTGATGAAATGCTAACGAGAATGGACAACTTAGAGAGGAATATAAGTGAATTGATGGAGCTGAAAAACACAACACAAGAACTTCACAAAGCATGCACAAGTTTCAACAGCCAAATTGACCAAGCAGAAAAAAAGGATATCAGAGGTTGAGAATCAACTCAATGAAATAAAATGACAAGGCAAGATTAGAGAAAAAAGTGTAAAAAGGAATGAACAAATTCTCCAAGAAATATGGGACTATGTGAAAAGACCTAATCCATGTTTGATAGGTGTACCTGAATGTGATGAAGAGAATGAATCCAAGCTGGAAAATACTCTTCAGGATATTATCCAGGAAAACTTCTTCAACCTAGCAAGGCAGGCAAATATTCAAGTCCTGGGAATACAGAGAACACCACAAAAAATATTCCTAAAGAAGAGCAACCCCAAGGCACGTAATCCTCAGATTCACCAGGGTTGAAATGAAGGAGAAAATGCTAAGGGCAGCCAGAGAGAAAGGTTGGGTTTTCCACAAAGAAAAGCCCATCAAACTCACAGCAGATCTCTCAGCAGAAATCCTACAAGCCAGAAGAGAGTGGGGGCTGATGTTTAACATTCTTAAAGAAAAGAACTTTCAACCCAGAATTTCATATCTGGCCAAACTAAGCTTCATAAGTGAAGGAAAAATAAAATCCTTTGTGAACAAGCAAGTACTCAGATATATTGTCACCACAAGACCTGCTTTACAAGAGCTCCTGAAAGAGGATCCACACATAGAAAGGAACAATCAGTAACATCAACTCCAAAAACATACCAAATGGTAAAGAGCCTCAACACAATGAAGAATCTGCATCAAGTAATGGGCAAAAACAGCCAGCTAGCATCAAAATGGCAGTATCAAATTCACACATGAAAATATTAACTCTAAATGTAAATGGACTAAATGCCCCAATCAAAAGACACAGACTGGCAAATTGAATAAAAAGCCAAAACCCACCAGTGTGCTGTATCCCAGAAACCAATCTCACATGCAAGGATACACAAAGGCTCAAAATAAAGGGATGGAGGAAGATTTACCAAGCAAACGGAGAGCAAAAAAAAAAAAAGCAGGAGTTGCAATTCTCATCTCTGATAAAATAGTCTTTAAAGCAACAAAGATCAAAAGAGACAAAGAAGGACATTATATAATCATAAAAGAATCAATGCAACAAGAAAAGCTAACGATCCTAAATATATATGGACCCAATGCTGGAGCACTCAGATACATAAGGCAAGTTCTTAATGACTTACAAAGAGACTTAGACTCCCATGCAATAATAATGGGATACTTTAACACCCCATTGTCAATATTAGACACATCAACCAGACAGAAAATTAACAAGGATATCCAGGACTTGAAGTCAGACTTGCAACAAGCAAACCTAATAGACATTTACAGAACTCTCCACCCCAAATCCACAGAATATACATTCTTCTCAGCACCACATCAAACCTACTCTAAAATTGACCACATAATTGGAAGTAAAGCACTCCTCAGCAAATGCAAAAGAATGGAAATCATAACAAAAAGTCTCTCAGACCACAGTGCAATCAAATTAGAACTCAGAATTCAGAAACTAACTCAGAACCGCACAGCTTCATGGAAACTGAACAACTTGCTATTGAATGTTGACTGGATAAACAATGAAATAAAGGCAGAAACAAAGATGTTCTTTGAAAGCAATGAGAATGAAGACACAACATACCAGAAGGTCTGGGACATTTAAAGTGGTCTCTAGAGAAAAATGTATAGCAATAAGTGCCCACATGAGAAGCAAAGAGAGATCTAAAATTGACACCCTATCATTAAAATTGAAAGAGCTAGAGGAGCAAGATAAAAAAAACTCAAAACCTAGAAGAAGACAAGAAACAACTAAGATCAGAGCAGAACTGAAGGAGATAGAGACATGAAAAACTCTTCAAAAAATCAACAAATCCAGGAGTTGCTTTTTCAAAAAGATCAACAAAATACACAGCACTAGCCAGATTAATAAAAAAGAAAAGAGAGAATAACCAAATTGAAGCAATGAAAAAAGATAAAGGGGATACCACCACAGATTCCACAGAAATTCAAATCATTATCAGAGATTATTACAAACAACTCTATGCACATAAACTGGTACACCTGGAAGAAATGAATAAATTCCTGGATGCTTGCCTCCTTCCAAGTCTAAACCAGGAAGAAGTCAAAACCCTGAATAGAGCAATAACAAGGTCTGAAGTTGAGGCAGCAATTAAGAGCCTACCACTAAAAAAAGCCTGGGTCCAGACAGGTTCACAGTTGAATTCTACCAGACATACAAAGAGGAGCTGATATCATTCCTTCTGAAACTATTCCAAAAAATCCAAATAGTGGGAATACTTCCCAAATCATTTTATGAGACCAATATCATCCTGATTCCAAAACCCAGAAGAGACTCAACAAGAAAAGAAAACTTCAGGCCAATATCCATGTGAACATAGATGCAAAAATCTTCAATAAAATACTGGCAAGCTGATTACAACAGCACATCAAAAAGAAGCTTATCCACCATGATCAAGTAGAATTCACCCCAGGGATGCAAGGCTGGTTCAACATACACAGGTCTATAAATGTAATTCACCACATAAACAGAACCAAAGGAAAAAAACACATGATTATCTCAATTGATGCAGAGAAGTCTTTGACAAAATTCAACAGCCCTTTATGCTAAAAACCATCAATAAACTAGGTATTGACTGAACGTATCTCAAAATAATAAAAGCTATTTATGACAAACCCACAGCCAGTATCATATTGAATGGGCAAAAACTGGAAGCATTCCCTTTGAAATCTGGCACTAGACAAGGATGCCCTCTCTCACCACTCCTATTCAATATAGTATTGGAAGTTCTAGCCAGAGCAATCAGGCAAGAAAAAGAAATAAAGGGTATTCAAATAGGAAAGGAGGAAGTCAAATTGTCTCTTTTTGCAGATGACATGATAGTATATCTAGAAGACCTCATCGTCTCAGCCCAAAATCTCCTGAAATTGCTAAGCAATTTCAGCAAAGTCTCAGGATACAAAATCAACGTGCAAAAATTACAAGCATTCCTATACACCAATAACAGACTTAAAGAGAGCCAAATCAAGAATGAACTGCCATTCACAATTGCTACAATGAGAATAAAATACCTAGGAATACAACTAACAGGAAATGTAGAGGACCTCTTCAAAGAGAACTACAAACCGCTGCTCAGCGAAATAAGGGAGGACACAAACAGATGGAGAAACATTCCATGTTCATGGTTAGGAAGAATCAATATCAGGAAAATGTCCATACTGCCCAAAGTAATTTACAGATTCAACACTATCCCCATCAAGCTACCAATGACCTTCTTCACAGAACTGGAAAAAACCACCTTAAACTTCATATGGAACCAAAAGAGAGCCCGCATAGCCAAGTCAATTCTAAGCAAAAAGAACAAAGTGGGAGGCATCACACTACTGGACTTTAAATTGTACTACAAGGCTACAGTAATCAAAACAGCATGGTATTGGTACCAAAACAGAGATATGGACCAATGGAACAGAACAGAGGCCTTGGAGACAACACAATATATCTACAACCATCCAATTTTTGACAAACCAGACAAAAACAAGCAATGGGGAAAGGATTCCCTATTTAATAAATGGTGTTGGAAAAACTGGCTAGCCTTGTGCAGAAAACAGAAACTGGACCCCTTCCTGACACCTTACACTAAAATTAACTCCAGATGGGTTAAAGACTTAAACATAAGATGTAACAGCATAAAAACCCTAGAAGAAAATCTAGGCAAAATTATTCAGGACATAGGTGTAGGCAAGGACTTCATGACCAAAACACCAAAAGCATTGGCAACAAAAGCCAAAATAGACAAATAGGACCTAATCAAACTCCACAACTTCTGCATGGCAAAAGAAACAGTCATTAGAGTGAATCAGCAACCAACAGAATGGGAAAAAATTTTTGCAGTTTACCCATCTGACAAAGGGCTGATATCCAGAATTTACAAAGAACAAAAACAGATTTACAGGGAAAAAACAAACAAGCCCATTCAAAAGTGGGCAAAGGATATGAACAGACACTTTACAAAAGAAGACATACATGAGGCCAACAAACATATGAAAAAAAATGCTCATCATCACTGGTCATTAGAGAAATGCAAATCAAAACTGCACTGAGATACCATCTCACACCAGTTAGAATGGTGATCATTAAAATATCTGGAGATCATTATTAATACCCATTTTTAGAATAAAGCTACATTTCCATTCTCTCTCCCTCTTTTTCTTCCTCTTTCTTCCTCTCCTTTACTCCTTTTTTTCTTTCTTTCCAAAAAAAAAAAAAAAGAACAAATATTTATTAACATAGGTCTTCACAATATGTACCATATTTATGACAGGCCAGGAGAAAACATCTATACACCCTCTGAGTTTGTGCCCTTGGTGAATTTACAATCATTAAAAAAACAAAAAGAAAGAAAGAAAACCTTCTTTTGGCCATTTTTGCCAGTTTTCTCATTGCTATTATGGAAGAACGGATTTTTGAAGGTACTTACTCTTCTATTCTGGAAGTACTTCTTCAATGCTGATCTTTTGAAAGTGCTTTTGAGATTGTCTTTTAACCCAGGTAGAAAACCATGATCATATGATATTTTTTAGACATTCTGGCAGCTCTCTAATGGAGGCAGTTTTAGGAAGGGTGTGATCAGACAAAACACTAAATATTTAGTTTACTTATTTCTCATACCCTATAGTAGGCCTTTATTACTGCCTTGCACTTGCATAGTGAATCACTGCAATTGGTATGACGGAATAAGAAGAAAAAAAAAGAAAAAATATCTGGAGACAACAGATGCTGGAGAGGATATGGAGAAATAGGAACACTTTTACACTGTTGGTGGGAGTGTAAATTAGTTCAACCATTGTGGAAGACAGTGTGGCAATTCCTCAAGGACCTAGAAATAGGAATTCCATTTGACCCAGCAATCCCATTATTGGGTATATATCCAAAGGATTATAAATCATTCTACTATAAGGACACATGCACATGAATGTTCATTGCAGCACTGTTTACAATAGCAAAGACCTGGAATCAACCCAAATGCCCATCGATGATAGACTGGACAGAGAAAATGTGGCACATATACGCTATGGAATCTTATGCATCCCTCCAAAACAATGAGTTCGTGTCTTTTGTAGGGACATGGATGAATCTGGAAACCATCATTCTCAGCAAACTGACACAAGAGAAGAAAATTAAACACCACATGTTCTCACTCATAGGCTGGTGTTGAACAATGAGAACACATGGACACAGGGAGGGGAGCACTACACACTGGGGTCTGTTGGGGGGAAATAGGGAAGGGACAATGTGAGGTAGGAAGTTGGGGAGAGATACCATGGGGAGAAAGGCCAGATATAGGTGATGGGGGGGAAGGCAACAAATCACACTTCCACATGTTTACCTATGCAACAATCTTGCATGTTCTTCACCTGTACCCCAAAATCTAAAATGCAATTAAAAAAAAATTAATTAAAAAAAAAATTTAAATATTTTGTCAGAAAAACAAAACTAATGCCTTAGTTCATGTGACTTCAGTGTTAGGAAATAAAGAGTTTTGAAGATTATAGGTAAAATAAAGACATTTGGTCTAAATCAGGCAAGTCAAATATTAGGTTAGATGTGGGGACATGTGAAATTAGCCATCCCCCTACCTATGCTCAAAAGAGTCAGACTTTATTAGCACTTCTGTCTGATGTCCTAGGCTCCAAACCTAATACATAATTAAAATTGCTTACTAACCAGAGTTTTTACCAAAAGTTGCTAAGGGTTAACAGTGTATCAGGTACTTGAAACTACTGAAGAAACAGTTTTACATGCAAGGTGTCTAAGAAAAGTAAAATGTTATTTTACTAAAAGATTGTAAGAAGGCATATGAGTATAAATTTTTGCCTTATTTAGACGACTAAAGAATTATTTTAAATTAGATAGGACAAAGCTAAATGTTTGAGCAGATTGTGAAAGGTTTGTGAAAAATTAATTGTAAAAGAGATTCTGTATATGAACATATTGACTAAACTTAAGGCAGTATTGTGCATTTTTTTCCATAAATTTAACATTGAAATAAAGGCATAACAGGGTTTTCTTGGAACACTGATCTGCTCCTTAACAAAAATTGTAAAAATTATAAAATGTTTATGAGAATCTCACCTTATGGACAAACTAATTAAGATTGGATAGATTATTCTATAAGGTTTTGTTTAAAAATGGGAAGACATTAATAGTACACTAATGCAAGGGTAAAATTTGGCTTTTTCTTGAATAAGGTTTTCAAGTGATATTAAAGGATAATGAAATATTTTTGTTTGCTTTTACAATAAACTACCATAAAAAGAAGGGCAAGACAAGAGACAGATTTTTTTGGAACGCTAAGTCTTCCCTCTGTAAATGATGAAATGTTTTTGCCTTTCTTAAAATTTTGAGTTAACATTTGGCTAAATGAATGACTTATGTTGACCTGGAAATCTATTTTATTATGTCAAGTGTTTTAAACCTTTAACATATTTGGTCAAAAAAAGGAAATTTTTTAAAACAATGGGAGGCCATTGTTTTGGACTGAGCTTAGGTACTAGGCCCCAAGAGACCAGACCAAACCAATATGGTATCATCCATGTTAAATGGGGCATAATCAAACTAAGATTTAAGGAAATACATAGATCCTAGAATAGACCAGGTTTTGTTTTTCTTATGTAAACAGTACATTGCAGCATAAGGAGGTACTTTCTACTTGGTCCTTGTTCTACCTTGCAAAAACCACTTTTATACTGTTTCCAAGTGGGGTTCAAAGTCAATGGGGATAGTGACATCAATAACTAAAGTTTTGGTCAATGTTTCAAGATTGAGAAGATGATCAAAAGGTGGGAATTGTTAAAACAAGTTTTAGCCTAAAGCTTCTTCTTTACATATTTAAGTTTGGCCTAAAGGTTTCTCTGTATATCATGAACTATAGCAAGTAGAGGCATAACCAGGCTGTAGCCTACACTTGTACCAATAACTGAGTTTTGCCAATTAAATGCAGCCAACTGTTCAAACCATATTCAAATAAGGCAAATGTCAAACTTTAATCAGTCCACCTGTTTTTATACCTCATTTCCGTTTTCTGTACATCATTTTTCTTTTTCTGTCCATAACTTTTCTTCTACCAATGTGGCTATGCTGGAGTCTCTGAGCCTATTCTGGCTCAGAAAGCTTCCCAATTCACAAACTGTTCATTGCTCAATTAACTCTTTTAAATTTAATTCAACTGAGGTTTTTTATCTTTTATCAAAGGATATTGTGTGATCTGCTGGTGGGTTTCACTATTTATGAGTAATCATTTTGGCTGTGGTGCATTCCCACTTTATTTCTGCAGTGGAAGCTATGTAACATTGCTTTTCCATTTTATTCTTTTTTATTTGATTTTTCTACCCAGCTCTTCCATCATCCCTGTGATTTACATTTTTGAACAGTAAGCATTCTTGGGAACTCTTCATATTCCTGCATTGAGGAAAGGGATGTTTGAGCCTTTTTTAATAGTGGCAATAATACATGGCTGATAAACTAACCAGAAACTGTGTTTTATTGCTACACATTCCAGTTGTTATTATGGATACATTATTTAAGAAACAAAGAAGCAAGCTTGCATGATGTCAAAGCTCACTCATGAGATTGATTCCTATTGGTGGAAGAGGGAAAAAATCCTATAGTCAGCTACTAAATAAGTGGCAGAGAATATATATATATATATATATATATATATATATATATATATATATATGAACAGAGAATATGACTGGAAGGGAAAGGCAGAAGTAATTTATTTAAAGTACGAATTTTACTGTGTTTTTCATTATATTGTTCCATACTAAAAAATAGAGCTTTTTTTTTAACTTGTAAAATTCTGTTTTTGTACCTCTAAATGACAGTGATGAATTTTGAAGGCCTCTTTTTTTGAGGTGGTTTCAGTTCTATATAACCAATACGTAGGAGTTCTTTGAAGAGTCTTTCAAGCTTGGTATCATTTACAATATTAGGAATCATCTTATTTAAACTTCCACGTACTTCTCAGAATTTTGTATTGGTTCCATCTTATAAACTGATTTGGTAGTTTGATGACAGTGTAGCATAATATTCTTTAATGTCCAATATGTTGAGGGAATCCTTACAAACTGCCAAGCTTGCTGTAATTCCAGATGGATTTCAGATATTTCAAAATTCTGTTATTAATTTTTTTCAATTCTTTTGACCATTCTTATGACTTGAATAATCTGCATGTAACTTTGGACCAATAATTATAGTTTAAAATGTAATTTAAATGTTAATATATTTAAAACTGAAGAAATAATAAATTATAATAAAAAGCATAATAGACATTTCAGAGGTTTTTTTTAAATTTTTATTGCATTTTAGGTTTTGGGGTACATGTGCAGAACGTGCAAGATAGTTGCATAGGTACACACATGGCAGTGTGCTTTGCTGCTTTCCTCCCCTTCACCCTTTAAACTATGGAATTATTTATAAATTTATGATCCACAAATTTGCTAGGAAGTTTAACAGTTTTATAAGTCATTTTTAAAGCAATCATAATAAAAGAAAAATATGTTGTTAGTATGTGCCAGGCTTATTTTCCAAAATGCTATTTCTGTGAGAATCTGTGACTTGGAAAAAAGCCCCACCTTCCACCTTTCCTTCTGTGTGAAAAACAAATCTGTGCCTTCACATGCAGTGCCTTCTTGCCTGATTACAAAAGCAGTAATTCATTGAAGTTAAAACATGGGCTTTGAGTCAGGATGGCTATTATTTAGAAGTCAAAAAATTATAACTAATCATCAGAGAGATGCAAATAAAAACCACAGTGAGATATCATCTCACACCAGTCATAATGGCTGTTGTTAAAATGACAAAAAATAACATGTGCTGGTGAGGTTGCAGAGAAAAGGGAATGCTTATACACTGTCAGTGGGAGTGTAAATTTGTTCGACTATTGTCAAAAACAATGTAGCAATTTTTCAAACAGCTAAAAACAGTAATTCCTTTCAGTCTAGCCATACCATTCCTGGGTATGTATATCCAAACGAATATAATTTTTTTAACTATAAAAACACAAAGATATAGAATGAACCTATATGTCTCTCAATGACAGATTGGATAAAGAAATGTGGTACCTATACACTACAGAATACTATGCAGCCATAAAAAAATGAAATTACGTATTTTATGGGAACCTGGATGGAGTCGGTGGCCATTGTTTTTAGCAAACTAAAGCAGAAACAGAACAAATACTGCAAGTTGTTGCTTTTAATGAGAGCTAAATGATGAGAGCACATGGACACATAGAGGAGAACAACACACACTGGGGTCTCCTTGAGGGTAAAGGGTGGGAGGAGGGAGAGGATCAGAAAAAAATAACTAATGAGTACTAGGCCTAGTACATGGTGACAAAATAATCTGTATAGCAAACCCCATGACACAAGTTTACCTATATAACAATCTTGAACAGGTACCCTTGAACATAAAATAAAAGTTAAGAATGAACAAAATTGATTTGGAAAAGAACTCAAATGCTTCTCTTGTCCCTCAGTATTCTTTTCTGTGAGCAGTGATGATAACACCACTCTATAACTTGCTATGAATTTGCAGGGATTAGATTACATGATACATCTGAGGAACCTAGTATATGCCTTACATATTTGCATGCATTTAAATAATGACAAATATTTTTAAATTATAACTTTTCCATGGGTGGTCGTTGCTTTGCATATTTTGAAGGAATTTACCACATCAACATTCTGGTTTCTGAATTAAAATATTTACTAAATTTCCCGAGTAGCATTATATCTCAAAGTCAATATAAGATTGATCTATAGGAAATGTATTCTGGGTATTTTTCTTTTCACATTAAAAAAAAAAAATCATCTTAACAGTCCAGGTATATCAATGCCTTTTATTATTTCTCCAGATGCTAATTATTGTTTTAGAAAGATACTTCATATTTATACTGTAATTTTACATTATCCAGAGAAAACGATCCTATATTTTCAAGGTGAAATATTTCATTTTTATAAATTAAATTTTTATTTTAGATTCAAGGGGTACATGTTCAGGTTCATGGGTACATGTTCATGGGTATATTATACGATGCTGAGGTTTGGTGTGTGCATCAATGAGCATACAATTCAAAAGGTAGTTTTTCAGCTTTGTCTTCCTCCCCTTCTTGCCACTTCTAGCAGTCTTCAGTATCCATTTCTTCAATCTTTATATCCATATATACCCAATGTTTAGCTCCTGCTTATAAATGAGAACATGTGGCATTTGGTTTTCTGTTTCTGTGTCAATTCACTTAGGATAATGACCTACAGTTTCATCCATGTTGCTTGAAAAGATATTATTTCACTTTTTTAATGGCTATGTAGTATTCCACGGTGTATATGTATTACATTTTCTTTATGCAATCCACTATTTGTGGGCACCTATGTTGACTCCATGTCTTTTGTATGGTAAAAAATTCTGTGTCTTTTTTTTTAATAAACAATCTGTTTTCCTTTGGATATGTGCCCAATAATGGGATAACTGGGTCAAAAGGTAGTTTGTTTTGAATTCTTTGAGATGTCTCCAAACTTCTTTCCACAGTGGCTAAAATGTAAATGAACTAATTTACATTTCCCCCCAATAGTACATAAGTATTCCCTTTCTCTGCAGCCTCACCAGTATCCATTATTTTATGTCTTTTTAGTAATAGCCATTGTGAACAGTATGAGATAATATTTCATTGTGACTTTAATTTGCATTTCTCTGATAATTAGTGATTTAGATCATTCTTTCACGTTTATTGGCTACCTGTATGTCATCTCTTAAGATGTGTCTGTTTGTGTCCTTTGTTCATTTTTAGTGTTTGTTTTGTTGTTGTTGTTGTTGTTTTGCTTGTTGAGTTGTTTAATTTTCTTAAAGACTCTTTATAGTAGGCCTTTTTTGGGTACAAGATTGGTGAACATTTTCTGCCATTCTGTGAGTTTTTTTATTACTCTGTTGAAAAAATATAAAATGCTTTATGAATTTGCATGTTGTCCTTGTTCAGGGGCCATGAAAATTTTCTTTCTATCATTCACAATTTTAGTATACGTGCTGCCAAAGTGAGCACAACTATTCCATTCTGAGGGGTGAAGGGTCAGAGTAACGAAGGATGAAAATGTCTTGAAATAGTCCAAGAAGATGCCTGAGAAGAGAGTGTGGTCTTCCAGCTGTGGTTCATGCACAGCTACTCCTTATTCCCAGTTTTTCTGCTCAGTCTGAAAGGTGTCAAATGCATTTTATTACAATCAACTTTTCTCTTGACCGTTTTCATAACTGCAATTAAGTATTTTTTAGTATTTACACGAAGACTTTCCATTTTTCAGTCTATCCCCATCAAGATACTTTCAAATAAAATCAAATCTTACTCATTTTTATTACTTGTTTATTTTATGTTGATAATCTCTGAGAAAATGTGTAGGTATATTTATATTCCTATATATATAAAATATACTTAGGTATATTTATATTCCTATATATTTTTTGTATATAGGAATAATAATGTGAGATAAAGCAACACATATTTATAAATGACGAATTGAATCATCATGATATTTACAAGTAGGAACAAATTTATAAAACCAAGTCATCCTCCACAGTTAAAAATGTACCTGGAAAGTCTAAAAATCATGTAAGAAATCTACATCAAAATTTTTAAACTTGTTCTTAGTTGGAAAATCTTTTCTAAAAATCTAATTTTAGATAAGCCCAATATATTAGAGGAAAAGAATCTCTATCATTGAAGTAGTGGAATATAAAACTTAAAAGAAGTAGACTATAAAAAACACTTTGTGATAACAATTTCATTAATTTTTGTTATAGCAATTTTATTTAAAAATGCCAAGTTTCATTAAATGACATTTATATTTATTTATTGTTGGCACTAAAAAAGAACTTTTCTTACTCAGAAATGTAAGTTACTCAAAAAACGTAGCATGTATACAAATTGTGATTAATGTTTTGAGAATTTGCACGTATCTAGTATTTGCCAGATTAATCAATGATAGGCATTTTATTGAAAATAAGCAACTATAAGAACTTCCTAGGTATTATACAGAGTATAAGGATGAAATAGACATGACATCTTTCTTAAGTATATTATAGTGTAAAAAATGAATCAGTAAGTACAGAAATAATTATGACACAAAGTATAAAAGATGGAAAAATAAAATATTAATTGCAGAGAAAACTGATTCTCTTTAGATGTTTAATTTTAGCTAGGTCTTTAAATTGATATGAACTTTATACAAGGATGAAAAGATATTTTAGGCAAATAAGTCTGGAAAACCAAAAGGTTTGGAAGTATGTATCTATATGGAGATTTGTAAATATTTCACTTAGCAAAAATGGAATTATTGAACAAAACCTATGAAGAGAGCTTAAAATTCAATTGTAGAGAACATTAAATGGTAGATTAAGGAATTGTGACTATTTTGTATTCAATAGGAAGTAAATTTAATTGTATCTTTTAAAATGTTTTAATCATACTATTTTCCTCTATTGGAAAATAATATTTATTGTACAATACTGAGAAAATAAAAATATACAACAAAAAATTGCCCCATATAAATCTCTGTGGTCACTTTATCTTTTTCATCTTCTTTAGGGCTCTATTCAAGTATTACCTCATCAAAGAGGATTATCCTGACTACTCTATTTAAAATACAGTAACCTTCACCTATTCTGCATTGCCTAATCAATAACTGCTTCATCTTTATTCATTTTAGTTTTTATTGATGGGCATAGCATTTGTGTACTTGTTATTTTTTTGTGTGTGTTTTTCTGTTTGTCATTTGTTGAAAGATTCAGGAGTATGTATCTTTTATTCATTCTTGTATTGCCAATACAAATAAAGTGTATATTGTAGTTGAAGTTTAATAAATATTTTTAATAAGTGAAAAATAAAGTCATACTATACTTATTGATTTATTTGCTTGTCTATCACATATTTAAATTATCTAAAATGATCTAGGTTGTTATATCCTGGTAATATAGTAATGAAAGCAACAAACTAGATTTCTGGCTTTCATTTATGTCTGGTTCCTGTACACAAACGTTACTACACGCAGCTTGAATATTTGAAAAATTACCTACTGCTATTCAGAACCTGACAAATAATAGGTATTTTCATTTGTTTTAGTTCATTATCATAAATTTGGATGTTAAATATAATAACAAATTTAAGGATAAAAACCCTAATCCTTACTTTATGTTAGAGCCTTTAATATTATCTTTGCAAATTTGCCCACCAACTGTCTAATGTCTAAGAATAATCAGCATCTTTATATAAACATATGTTACATAGTATATTCTCTTTACTTATAGAGTTTACCATCCATACCTCCTTCTTAAGAGTTTTTAAGATTTCAATTAATTGTGTTACAATTGTTGAAAAGATTATAACGTATTCAGGCTTGCTACCAGAGATATAATCTACATAGTGTGAAAAGACTGCAAGCAGGGATATATTTCCTAAATATTGGGGTACTTCATTCATATGAACATACCACTATTTATTAATTCCTGCATTTGAACATCTCCAATACAAGCTATAAGGATGATGGCTCTTAGCTTCCTCTATTTGGGTTCATGGTGTTGAAAGAGGGCTCAGGGCATTGAGGTAAGCATTACAGTTCACTGGGGCTGAGTAACTAAAAAATGGTTAGATTTTTCATGAGGATAGTGAATACGTGCATGTATACTATCTTTTTTCATTCCATATACATGTCAGAAATAGCATCACAATGCTTTCCCAATGAACACAGGCACTTTAGAGTCAATCTCCACAACTACTACACATCTACCAGAGTTGATACATGGTATGTGACTTGCAACTTATATCTCCCTTCCTTTCTGGTTAGGTTATTTGATGATCTTCACTACACGATAGCCAAGTTGTCTGTTTGGCTCAGTTTTTATTATCATCAGAGTCTATCCTAAATGAGCTTTATTTGTGCTGAAATAATATCAAATGAGTAAGAGGAAATTTATACCAGTTAAATATGTGATATAATTATGACAATTATAACTTCTGGGAAGTATTTCCAAATCTAGTATAATGTTATGGAAATTGCAACACCTTGGAATTGGACTAAACCCCATTTATCACCTAATTCAACCTCTTCATTTTTTCTATGAGGAAGCAGAGCTTTAGAAAAGTTCACTGGTTTTGCCACAGATTCACAGGCAAAGAACGGCAGAGTTTTGTGTGTCTATTATAACATTGTGTGATTCTGTGATCCACAATAGTACCAAATAGTCTAGACTACATATAATAATTTTTCTTTTTTTTTTTTTTTTTTTTTTTTTTATTATTTTTTTTTTTTTTAATTTTTATTGCATTATAGGTTTGGGGGTACATGTGCAGAACAAGCAAGATAGTTGCATAGGTACACACATGGCACTGTGCTTTGCTGCTTTCCTCCCCTTCACCCACACTTGGTATTCATCCCCAGGCTATCCCCCCCAGCCCCCCCCTGCTGTCCCTCCCCCATTCCCCCCAACAGTCCCCAGTGTATAGTAGACCGCCTCTCTGTGTCCACGTGTTCTCATTTTTCTCACCCACCTATGAGTGAGTATATGCGGTATTTCTTTTTCTGTTCTTGTGTCAGCTTGCTGAGAATGATGTTCTCCAGATTCATCCATGTCCCTACAAAGGACACAAACTCATCATTTTTGATTGCTGCATAATATTCCATGGTGTATATGTGCCACATTTTCCCAGTCCAGTCTATCATCGTTGGGCATTTGGGTTGGTTCCAGGTCTTTGCTATTGTAAACAGTGCTGCAATGAACATTCGTGTGCATGTGTCCTTATAGTAGAACGATTTATAATCCTTTGGATAGATACCCAGTAATGGGATTGCTGGGTCAAATGGAATTTCTATTTCTAGGTCCCTGAGAAATCGCCACACTGTCTTCCACAATGGTTGAACTAATTTACACTCCCACCAACAGTGTAAGAGTGTTCCTATTTCTCCACATCCTCTCCAGCATCTGCTGTCTCCAGATTTTTTAATGATCGCCATTCTAACTGGTGTGAGATGGTATCTCAATGTGGTTTTGATTTGCATCTCTCTAATGACCAATGACGATGAGCACTTTTTCATATGTTTGCTGGCCTCATGTATGTCTGCTTTCGTAAAGTTTCTGTTCATATCCTTTGCCCATTTTTGAATGGGCTTGTTTGTTTTTTTCCTGTAAATCTGTTTGAGTTCTTTGTAAATTCTGGATATCAGCCCTTTGTCAGATGCGTAAACTGCAAAGATTTTTTCCCATTCTGATGGTTGCCGATTCACTCTAGTGACTGTTTGTTTTGCTGTGCAGAAGCTGTGGAGTTTGATTAGGTCCCATTTGTCTATTTTGGCTTTTGTTGCCAATGCTTTGGGAGTTATATTTGAAAACTGCATTCTTTCAGACTCTGAAACAAATTTAAATTGAAGGCCTAAATTAAAAGTCATCTCAGTACAAATTGAATGCCCTTGGAAATATGGAATCTGCTCAGGCCTTCAAAAGTATTAGACAAGAGTAGGATGAATCCTGAAGTTTAGTATTAATTTCTCACACAGAAATGGCAGGCTATTCTTACTTAATCTGCTACACATCTGAAGTGGCTAAGGTTTAGTTTTGTACTCATTAATATAATATGTAATTATTATTATTATTTTTAATTTTTATTGCATTTTAGGTTTTGGAGTACATGTGCAGAACGTGCAAGATAGTTGCATAGGTACACATGGCAGTGTGTTTTGCTGCCTTCCTCCCCTTCACCCACATTTGCATTTCTCCCCAGGCTATCCCTCCCCAGGTCCCCCCCCACTGTCCCTACCCTATTCCCCCCAATAGACCCCAGTGTGTAGTACCCCCCTCCCTGTGTCCATGTGTTCTCATTTTTCTCACCCACTTATGAGTGAGAATATGTAGTATTTCTTTTTCTGTTCTTGTGTCAGTTTGCTGAGAATGATGTTCTCCAGATTCATCCATGTCCTTACAAAGGACATAAACTCATCATTTTTGACTGCTGCATAATATTCCATGATGTATATATTGCACATTTTCCCAGTCCAGTCTATCATTGATGGGCATTTCCAGTTCTTTGCTATTGTAAACAGTGCTGCAATGGACATTCATGTGCATGTGTCCTTATAGTAGAACGATTTATAGTCCTTTGGATATATACCCAGTAATGGGATTGCTGGGTCAAATGGAAATTCTATTTCTAGGTCCTTGAGGAATCGCCACACTGTCTTCCACAATGGTTGAACTAATTTACACTCCCACCAACAGTGTAAGAGTCTTCCTATTTCTCTGCATCCTCTCCAGCATCTGCTGTCTCCAGATTTTTTAATGATCGCCATTCTAAGTGGCATGAGATGGTATCTCAATGTGGTTTTGATTTTCATCTCTCTAATGACCAGAGATGATGAGCATTTTTTCATGTTTGTTGGCCTCATGTATGTCTTCTTTTGTAAAGTGTCTGTTCATATTCTTTGCCCATTTTTGAATGGGCTTGTTTGTTTTTTTTTTCCTCTAAATTTGTTTGAGTTCTTTGTAAATTCTGGATATCAGCCCTTTGTCAGATGGGTAAACTGCAAAGATTTTTTCCCAATCTGTTGGTTGCCGATTCACTCTAGTGACTGTTTCTTTTGCTGTGCAAAAGCTGTGGAGTTTGATTAGGTCCCATTTGTCTATTTTGGCTTTTGTTGCCAATGCTTTTGGTGTTTTTGTCATGAAGTCCTTGCCTCCTCCTATGTCCTGAATGGTTTTGCCTAGATTTTCTTCTAGGGTTTTTATGGTGCCAGGTCTTATGTTTAAGTCTTTAATCCATCTAGAGTTAATTTTAGTGTAAGGTGTCAGGAAGGGGTTCAGTTTCTGCTTTCTGCACATGGCTAACCAGTTTTCCCAACACCATTTATTAAACAGGGAATCCTTTCCCCATTGCTTGTTTTTTTTCTGGTTTATCAAAGATTATATTGTTTTAGATATGTTGTGTTGCCTCCGTTGCCTCTGTTCTGTTCCATTGGTCTATATCTCTGTTTTGGTACCAGTACCATGCTGTTTTGATTACTGTAGCCTTGTAGTATAGTTTGAAGTCTGCTAGTGTGATGCCTCCCGCTGTGTTCTTTTTGCTTAGAATTGACTTGGCTATGCGGGCTCTCTTTTGGTTCCTGTAATTATTTTCAAACAGTTAGCCTTCATTTGTTTATTTTTTTTTCACACAGCCCCTAACTGCAGTACTTACCTCCATGATTTTGGCCATTTGACACATTCTAGAATATTTCTTAAAATTAAATAAGTGTTTGTAAAGCTTTATAAAAAACTAAAAACTATATGTTAGTGTGTAATTAACAGTCATCAAATACGTGTTAGTCTGAGGGGTTTCAATGTAAGATGATAGCATGATATAAAAAATAAAGGAAGAACATTTTTCTCTACACAGCACGTACTTACTTTCCTGAATCAAAATGTGTACCCACATTGAAATGAAACATATTATCTTAAATTGTTGACATGCTTGGTGAAAAATAAAATTGTAAACATCTGAAAATTATAAAAATGAAAAGTATGAGAAATATTAACAAAAAATATATAAGGTCTTCTTTTATAACTCTCTGTAAAATGCAAATTTTAAATCAGGATAGAAGCCTAACATAATGTTAAATTCTAAATGATCAGCCTATGAAATATGGCCCCAAACTGTCTACTTCCCTCCATGTGCATTGCCACTATTACAATAATATTTTAAGATACCTTTTTATATATTATTGCAGGTTTCCTATTGCAATAATATTTTAAGATTTCTTTTTTCTAAGGTTATTCCCCACTCCTTTTAATCCACTCTTTTTTTTGGCATTCAGAATCATTTCTTCTCTTCTCTCACTTAAAACTATCCCATGGATTCCCACTGTCCTGAGAGTGAAGTTCAGAATCTACCATATATTGCTCATAAGGTCCTACATTAAACAACCTCCACTTACTTTTCTGACTTCATCTAGTAGCCATTTTACTTCCTTCAGTATACTCCAACAATAGCCTTCTTCTTCTTCTTTTTTTTTTTTTCAAAATTGTCAAGCTCCTTCTTTTCCTATGAACTTTGTATAGACATTCTCCAAGATTTTCTTGGCATACCTCTTGTCATTCACATGTAGATCAAATGTTTCCTTCTCATAGAAGCCTCTTTGGTTATTCTATCTGAAGTCATTTGCACCATATCTTGCTTTTGCTTCAAGCAAGTATCTCAGTGAAAATTATCTTGTATAATTATCTGTTAATTGTTAATTGTCTGTTTCTTCATGCCTTAATTAAGCACCTCAATAGAAGAATTTTGTCTGCCATATTTACAGGCATATCTTATTTTATTTTGATTCACTTTATTGTGCTTTGCAGATAGTGTATGTAAAACATACACTATCTGCAAAGGTTTTTGGCACCTGTGGCACATTCAAGGTTTGTGGCACCCCTGCACTTTACAAATCTTTGGTAACATTTTTTTAGCACCATGTGCTCACTCAGTATTTCTGTGTCACATTTTGATAATTCTCCCAATATTTTAAACTTTTCATTGTTATTATATCAGTTATGGTGATCTGTCATGAGTAGCCTTTTGATGCTACTATTATAATTGTTTTAGGAAACCACAAATCACAACACATAAGACAGCAACCTTAATTACCAAATGTCTTGTGTATTCTGACAGCTCCACCACCAAGTTGTTTCCCCATCTCTCTCACTCTCTTTGGATGTCTCTATTCCTCGAGACAAAACAATATTCAAATTATGTCAATTAATAATTCTACAATGGTCAGTAAGTATTCAAATAAAAGGAAGAGATGCATGTCTCTCACTTTAAATCAAAATGACTTAAGGAATGATTAAGTACAGAAAGGAATTAGAAAGCTGAGATGGGCCAAAAGCTAGGCCTCTTGTGTCAAACAGGCAAGTTATTAATGGGAAGAAAAAGTATTTGAAGGAAATTAAAAGTGCTTCCTACTCCAATAAACACATGAATATCATGAAAGTGAAACAGGCTCATTGCTGATATGGAGAGTTTTAGTTATCTGGATAGAAGATAAAACCAGTCTCGACATTTACTTTAGCCAAAGCCTAATCCAGAGCAAGGTCATAATTCTCTTTAATTCCATGGAGTCTGAGACAGGTGACGAAGCTGCAGGAGAAAAGTTTCAAGCTAGTAGAGATTCATTTTTGAGGTTCAAGGAAAAAAGTAATCTCTACAAAGTGCAAGGTCATGCAGCAGGTGCTGATGTAGAAGCTATAGCAAGTTACCCAGAAGTCTAGCTTAGATAATTGATGAAAGTAGCTATCCTAAGCAGTAGATTTTCAAGAGAAATGAAATGCCCTACTATGGGAAAAACATACCATCTAGGACTTTTATAGCTAGAGTTGAGAAGACAATGTTTGGCTTCAAATTTCAAAGTACAGGCTGACTCTCTTCATAGGGCTAGTGCAGCTGGTAACTTTAAGTTAAAGCCAATACTTGTCTACATTCCAAAAATTATATGACCCTTCAGAATTAAGGTGAATCTACTCTAACTATGCTCTACAGATGGAACAATGATGCATATATGACAGCACATCTGTTTACTCCATGGCTTACTGAATATTTTAAGCCCATAGTTGAGATCTACTGTTTAGAGAAGAAACAATTCCTTTCAAAATATTATTGTTCATTGGCAATGTACTCGGTCACCAAGAGCTCTCATGGAGATTTCATTAATGTTGTTTTCTTGCCTGCTAACACAGAATCTGTTCTGCAGCCCATGGATCAAGAAGTAACTTCTACTTTCATGTCTTACTATTTAAGAAATACATTTTATAAGGCTATGGCTGCCATAGGCAAAGTAAATTGAAATCCTTCTAGAAAGGAATTACAATTCAAAATTCCATTAGAAACATTAATGATTTATGGGAGGATATCAGACTACCAACATTAACAGGAGTTTGAAAGAAGTTGATTTCAACTTTCATAAATGACCTTCCAGATTTTAATACTTTACTGGAGAAAGCAACAGGATATGTTGTGGAAATAACAAGAGAACCAAAATTAAAAGTGGAGCCTAAAGATGTGACTGAATTGCTACAAACTCATTTTAAATCTTGAGTGGATGAAGAGTTGCTTTTTATGGAATAGCAGAGAAAACGGTTTTGAGATAGAAACCACTCCTGGTGAAGATGTTGCATACATTGTTTAAATGATATTAAAAGATTTAGACTGTTACAGAAATTTGGTTGATAAAGCAGTGACACAGAAAGGATTGCCTCCAATTTTGAAAGGTCTACTGTGAGTAAAATGCTAACAACATTACATGCTGTGGATGAGAGAGGAGTCAATCAATGTAAAAACTTCATAGCGTGCTATTGTAAGAAATTGACATAATTACCTCATCTTTCAGCAATCACTATCATGATTAGTCAGCAGCCATCAACACTGAGGTTGGGCAATTACCACTAGAAAATGTTACGTACAAGGAGCTGAAGGCTCAGTTGATTATTAGCATTTTTTAGCAATAATATTTTTTAAATTAAAGTATGAACATTTTTAGGTATACTACTAGTGCACACACAAATAGTACAGTATAAACACAACCTTTATATGTATCAAGAAACAAAACAAGAAGTCATGTGACTCACTTTATTGAGATATTCACTTTAGTGCAGTGGTCTGGAAACCAAATTCACAATATCTCTGAGGTTTGTCTTTACTACTGTATCCTAAGGATCTATATCAGTGCTTAGCACATATTAAACACTCAACTATTTCTTAATACATATAATGGATATCACCATCTCCTAATCCTTAAATTTTATTTCATCACCCTGTGAAGTAAATGTATGTAGGAATGATGAAGTGTGTAGTTTTAGAAATAGTACAGAAAATTATTGTCTTAACATTTTATATTATCATTAATACATTTTCAAAATTGTTGATAATGAACAGATGAGGAGAATAAAAACATCAATAAGTTATGTTATAAAGTAATTCCTGGTTCTTCTTTTTTCATTTTTGTGTGCAGATTATACAGACAAATGATCTTTTGAAAACTATATTTATAATGAACATAGTAGTAGAGAAAGGATGGTCTTCCAGCTGAGTAGCTTGAAAGGAAATAATTACAATTTCTTCTCCTTATTATCCGGCAGGTCTTTCCTTTTAATTTTTTTGGTATATACTTTTTTCAGTTTGTCAGAGGTAATCTGTGAGTCACTATTATATTTAGAAGACAATTTGATTCAAGGACTTCATGAAATGGAGAATCACACTATTAGGTGATCAGAAATTCATTATAATAACATATTTTCCCAAAGCTAAAAGATTATTCTTCAAAAGAAAACTAGCTCAGCTTTAAAACATTTATTTTGTATTCTGTATTACAAATACATAATTTTTTAAGGCCTAAGATCACTAATGTTAAGACAAGGTCATCTCCCCTACATAAAACTTACATAATCAGTTTTCCACTCTTGTATTTGCTTTCTCTAAGGAATGACAAAGAGATCACTGGATTCTTTATCAAATGATACAGCCTCCTACATATATTGAAGCTTTCTAAGATTACCAAAATTCTGCATGTATTAATTTGATTACATGTTATTTTTTCAAGGTAATATTTTGTTATTAATTTTGGATAAAACATTTATTGAATTCAGACAATGAGAAGATAATATTTGACAAGTGACATCAACAATATGAACATGCATATTTTGCAAAGAAAACATCATAATCATTTTAAGGTTGAAAACAATTTTTTGAATGTTCACAGGAGAGAGAAATCTAAGTACTAAGAAATTATAGATTATTCAAATATTTGAGTTTTCATAAAAGAGGACTTTGGGGCTGTTTGCATACATTTGTTTCCTTGTTTTATTATTACATTGATTATTTCAGTCTTGAATCACGTAAATAAAAGTTTTAATTTTTCAGTTTATATTTCTCCCATGTATAAGTAAATGGCAAAAATGTTTTGGGTTCCTGCTTAGTGCAATGATCTGTGTTAGAAAAATGTGATTGTGATATAATCATTTTTCTCTTATGATAAATTAGAGGTTGGATTTAAACATGAAGTGAGGGAAAATCACAGAGTGATAATGTTAAAATTGTACTACAATTTTTCAAAAATTAGAGGATGTTACAAAAGTAGATAACTGTGGTTGCTAGTAACCAGGATCTCATAAGATGCCCTGGAAGGCCTCCCTAAGAAGTTGAAATTTAAGATGAATCTGGCATAATTGATAGGAAGTCAGCCATGTAAGCTTGTGGAGAAAAAGGATTCTAGGCTGGACGCAGTGGCTCACACCTGTATTCCCAACACTTTGGGAGGCTGAAGCAGGCACATCACCGAGTCAGGAGATCAAGAGTATCCTGGACAACATGGTAAAACTCCTATATACTAAAAATACAAAAATTAGCTGGGTGTGGTGGCAGGTGCCTGTAGTCCCAGCTACTCAGAAGGCTGAGGCAGGAGAATCGCTTGAACTGGGGAGGTGGAGGCTGCCGTGAGCAGAGATCATGCCATTGCACTCCTGCCTGGCAGCAGAGGGAGACTCCATCTCAAAAAAAAAAAAAAAAAAAAAAAAAAAAAGAAAGAAAGGAAGAAAAAAGGAAAAGCATTCTAGGTAGAAGAACCAACAATTTAAAGTCTCTAAGATAGTAAAGCCCTGTACAGACTCAAGGAGCCACATGAAATGAGGATGGCTAGACCATAGTGAGTAAATGAGAGAGTGCTGGATTAAATTGTGTAGATTAGCAGAGCCCACAAAGATCTGTTGGCAATTGTAGTATGTTTTTCTCTCTCTCTCTCTCTCTCTCTCTCTCTCTCTCTATATATATATATATATATATATATATATATGTGTGTGTGTGTGTGTGTGTGTGTGTGTATATATGTATATTTCATTATATATATTTTATATATATTAATTTTATATTTATATTTTATATATATATATACACGTACACACACATACACACACATATATACATATCTGTGTGTGTATATGTATATATATATATACATATACACACACATATATTTATATATATATAATATACATATTATATATACACCTATATGTATATAGGCATATATACATAGTCCAAGAGTTCTGTAGAGAATGAATTTGAGTAAAAGGAAAACAGAGTGAAGAAAATATTTAGAATAATACCATTATTTTTTACAAAAGAAATCATAGTGTCTTGGTATAGGATTGTGACAGTGGATTTACAGAAAAGTTAATGGCTCTCATTACATATCTGTGGTAAACCATAACTTGATGGAAGTTGGGAGTAGAAAAGCATAACTTGAATATTTTTCACTCAAGTCATTCAAATATTAGAAAAGTACTGATTGAGGTGGTTAAAGTCAAGAGTTTAGATCTGAGCAGCTTGAGCTAAAGTATGAAGGTGTATATACCTAACAAGATCAATTGTAGATTGAGAAGGAAAATCTGACATTCATTAATTTTTCTTTATATCATGAGAATTAGTTCATCTGCAGAAGCAGTGTATAGAGAGGATATGGGGCCTGGACCAATAAGTGACATCTTGAGGTCTGGGTAACATGAAGAAATTTGTGAAGCAGTGTGTGAAGGAGCAGGCATTAAATATGTGGAAAATCAGAATTATACATTGTTATAGAACATGAGAAAAAAAACAGTTTATAAAGCACAGAATTATCTTTGTCAATGATGCTATGTTATTAAATAAAGTAAATATATAAAAATGTATTTATGGCTTTGAAAAACTGAAGGTTAGTAATTTTAATTGAAACCGATTCATTGATGCCATGGTAAAAGTCACTTGGAGTGGTATGAGGAATGAATGTGATTATGACAAACTTGAGAGGAGAGATGTAAGCAATTTTGTGGAGAAGTTTATGGAAGTATTTTGTTAATGAATAATATAAATTCAAGAAAAACTAAGATAAATTGACTTGAGAAACGATAGAGCAATTTTATATGCTGATGAGAATAATCTAAGAGGGAGATGTTGATAGTGAGGAAGAAAAAGAAAAGACTGAGGAAATAAAATACCTTATTGACTCTCAGGGAGGAAAAGATCTACCTATGATAGGGAAGATAAACATTTGATTCATTGAAACAGAAGGGAGGCTGCTGAAGCAGAAAACAGACACTTCAGTGTTTGTAGATTTTGTCATGGGGAGATGAATTAGCCCTATTTCAAAAGTTTGTGTTTTCTCAAGTATGCTAAAAGCAAGGTCAATGGCAGAAAGTAAGTGGGAGGCCCATTTAGAGGGATGAGACTCTAGGAAACAGAACTTCTTAGATAAATCTAAATTCATAATGACATTAGTCATTACCTAACGCCTAATTTCATGATACTCTCTGATGACATTTAGCCATTCAGGCTGTTAGCAAACTTGTCCGTAGCAGATCCACAAAATTGGGAGGCAGAGGGGTGCAGAGGTGTGGAGATAAATAACATGGAATAAAAGGCTACATTGACCCAGTTGTACTAGATGTTTTAAGATTGGGCCACAGTGGTCTAGAAGTCACAAAACTATTAGCACCCTGGGTGTGAGTGCCTCCACTACGATCTCGAGATATTTAAGCTGCATACCTCCAGTATTATTAACGAACCATCTAAAAAGAATCAAGATATTCTAAGTATCTCTGTGTCTGCTTCTATACATTTTTCCTATACTAAAAACTGTCAGCCTTCCTTGAAAATATCTGGGAATTTGAACTAGGAAAAATGGTGTGTGTGTGTGTGTGTGTGTGTGTGTGTGTGTGTACATGTACATAGGGATCCAGTTTTCCATATTGTTTTACTCCTCATTTTTGCAACTTCATCAAAGTTTTTCTCCATGTTCTGCCATATTATTTTAAGTCAGTTCTCTAGATAACGATGAGAATTTTGCAGCATTCAATTATCAGATTGCTGTTTGCCTATTTCTTGTTTGTTTTCATTTGTGCAACTGCCATTTTCATCTGAATATGTTTTTTACTAATGCCAGGTGGCTTCCATTGCATAGATTCAATGCATTTACATATTTGAAAAAACAAATTGGATCCTCTCTCCCAATTTTTCCTCTTTTGTGGGGGGTCCTATTACTTGATAGAGAAACGTTGACTCAACCTTTCTCAGGGATAATTTTAGAAACACTGTGACAGAGCCTCCATTTTGAATATTACATAATCTCTGGCATATCATGGCTGGGAATGCTTTCTGAAGCTTTGTAAGATAGTTGAAGAGTTACAAAGGGCTTAAATTTACTCAAGTCCTTAACCTTTCCCTATTTACATTTTTTGTAAGCCTTGCTTCTTCAAACTTGGATATTTTCTGGGTTCTGTTGGAGAATATTCTTAAATCACAGGCTAATGCATTCCTTGTCCATACTGAACTGGACTCATATCTCTTCTTCACTCTATCTAATCCTACCTACACTTTATCTTCCAGAAAGTTTATCTTACTAGATATGCATTATATTCTGCTTAATGTAATAATTGTCTTCTTCCTCAATGGTAAAGAGAAATTCTATTAACATTGCTTTTGTTATTGCCTATTGTTTTTTATGTTTTTTTTTTTTTTTTCTTCTGATGTGTTTGAAAGGATAGGAGCTACTTTTGTAATTTGGGTACTGACAAAATCAGAATTTTTTTATAGGTTATACTAACACATATAATATATAGATTAAATTAGGTAATTATATTACATTTTTCTCTATCATGTAGGATATATTTGCAACAGTGACTTTTATCCTGAATGTCATATGTAACATGAACATTGACAAACAGGACTATATAAAAGTTGGCATTTGGTATAGTTAAGGATACGGCTGGTATTACTTGTAAAGAATTGCTAAATGAAGTAGGACGGTCTGAGATAGTTATATGAGTGTGTGATAAGAATGAGAACTATGATGAGAGGCTGAATATTACTTGAAGCTGAATTTGTCTTAATAGATAAAAACACATGATAAACATTGGAACTCCCCAACATTAAAAATGGGCTGTCTTAGAGTGGTGAGCTCTTCGTACTGGAGAGACATTCAATCAGGAGGCATGCATTTATCAAGTATGATGTGGAAGTAATTCTTTCACTAGAGAGGTGGTTAGATTGATGTTCCTTTCAAATTGAATAGCCTATGATTTTGTGAGGGTCAAATTGAAAATACTATCTCTTAAAGGATTATCTAGTATTTTCTGAGATATATCAATATTTGCCATTTTGAACCTAGAAAAGCAATAATAGTTTAAAACCAGAAGGACACAACAGATTGCAAACAACCTAAACTATTAGAAGAAATAAATATTCAATATAAAAAGCAAAGAAAATACAGATTCTGTTAAATAATAAAATCCAAAACAAATATGAAAACAGTTCATATAAATTGACTGAAGAAAGAACCAATCTCTTTCAGGTAAATAAGGTAAAATCATTCACCTAAGATGAAAGATCATTCAAATTAGAGTATAAAACAAAACTTAATCACGTATTATTTGCAAGCAACACATCTATAATAATGACTTGGAAAAGCTGAAAAAAAGTGAAAGAGCAAAGTTCAATGAATAAAAGAAAACAAAAACTCAAACTTGAGGAAAGTAGGGGTCACCTTGTTAATAATAGTTTGTATGATATTAAGAACAAAAACACTAAAAATGACAGCATTACATAGTATAAATCAAAATGATGATATATCTGTTGTGAATATTTGTGCTCCAAATAATATCACACTATTAATTTGCTCATTGAGCATTTTTCATATGTCAGCCAATATTCTAGGCTTTGAGGTTATATAATAAACAAAAAGAACACATTTTCTTTTCTCATAAAGCTGATATCCTTATTGGAAAAATAGAAAATAAAGGGAATGGATAGTATTATAAAGAAAATCTAGCACTGAAGAAGGTAGCACAACTTACGAATAGAAGGCTTTATTTCATGTCTCTTAATGCATGACAATTCAAATAAACAAAAAGCGAGTAAAAATTCTATATTCTAGAGGCAGACAACAAACTACTTCTTCTCTCAAGTGTTCAAAGAACAGACACAAAACTTAGGAATATCTCAGTAACAAACATGGAAATATGATCAAACTATTTTCTTTTCTAAAGTTAAAAGAAGTTGAAAATGTGTTATGGTTAGGAAAAAGATACTACTGTATGAAACAAATAAATAAAAGTTTTGTATACACAGAAATTTTCTTTTAGAATATACACATGTAAAATTTTTGAAGATATAGATATTAATAGAAATAAAAATACTACATATTAAAAGCCAATGAGATTTTGTTGAAGCAGTCATATAACTGAAAATAAATGAATTCAGCCCTCAATATAGGTGTTATAAACAAAAAGCAATAAATTTAGGAAAAGCCTGAAGGTAAAATGTTTCAGGCAAATGTCTAGTGAATATTAATAGATTATAATTAAAATGGAAGAATCAGTAAGTTGATACATGAATTGGTTCATTGTACTACAAAACAGTAAATGAAACATGAGCTCACCAAAGAAAAATGTAGAAATCTTAAATAGTATAACATTATAAATGAAAATATAAAAAAATCACAAATATAAGAATTTAAAATTTATAAGAAGTAATTTCGTTCAATACTCTGCATCAAATTGTGGTGTAGAAAATTTAATCAGACAAATTCATCCAGAGTTTATAGAGAATGGCTCTCTATATGATCTTAATTCTTACTACTTTTCTTACATTGCCTCTGACTTCTTTTCTTGTTTGCTCTCAGGCTGGTCCTCATGCTATATATATATTTTTTTTTTCTGTGCAGAAAGCAAGGCCTCATCTCAGCCGTAGGACCTTTGCAGTTCTTGGTCTTTCTGACTTAGAACATTCTTTTCACTGATAGCCACTGCATTCCCTTATTGCCTTAACTTTTAAGCTCAAATGTTATCCTATCAGAAAGACTTTTTCTAACTACTCTGTATACAATACACCCCACCTTGTATCTCTGTTATGGATTGAATGCTTGTTTCCCCCAATTCTTATGTGGAAGTCCTAACCCACAATGTGACTGTAATTGGAGGTAGAATCTGTGAGAAGGTGATAACAATTAAATGAGGTCTGAAAGTGAGGGCCGTAATCTGAAAATATATCCATAATTATTAAGTATAAAAACAGAATCATGTCTAATAGTAAAACCTAAAAAATAAAAAACACATTGGCTACATTAATACTAACAACTTCTACTGTTTAAAAGACATTTAAAAAATTAAGCTAATAAGCTACTTTCAGAATAAAATATTTGAAAAAACACATAACTGATAAAAGATTGGTATCCAGAAAATGAAAAATCTAAACAGAAACAAAAACTTTTAAAATCAATAATAAGAAACAACCCAGCAAAAAGAAAAGGGATAAAAGGTTTGAACAGACTCTCCACCAAAACTAAGATTTCACTGGCAAATACACATATAACAAGATGCATTATACATATACATAAACATATAACAACCATTATTAGTTGTTAGTGTAATACAAACTAAGATCAGTTGAGATACCACTACACATGTATTAAAATGATTTAAAAACATTAAATTGTTGATACCAAGTGCTGGTAATGATTGGAAGCAGCCGAAATGCTCACTACTGATGTTGAGCCTACAAAATCATAGCCACTTAGAAAAATATTGTGACATTTTCTTTTAAAATTAAATGTATCATTATCATTACACTAAGCAATCAATCACCCTGGTAGATATTTATTCAAAATGAAATAGATATATCCATTTGAAGACCTCTATGTATATATTTATAACAGCTTTATTCTTAAACATCCAGACCTCAACACAAACTAAATATCTTTCAACTGTTTATCAAATCAATAAAAAATTGTGGTATGTAATACAATTTTAAAAAAAGAATGTATAATGCAACAACATAGATACATCTGAAACATTATACTGAATAAAAGAAAGCCACACAATAAAGGCTACATGCAATTAAATTTTTATGACAAGTTGAAAAATGCAAAATTATAGAAACCAAAATCAGATGAGGGACTGAAGGCAGGAGAGGAAAATGACTACAAAGTGACACAAAGTAACTTTCTGAGGTGATAAGAATGCTTATATTTTGATTGTAGTGGTGATTACACAATTTTATATATTTCTGAAAACTCAGAAAAAAGTACGCTTCAAAATCCAAAGTGTAGGTTTTCCTCTATGTATATTATACTCAAATAAATCCAATTTTAAATATTTTCTCTCAAGAAAAATAGCAATAAATCATTTCAGTTATCACATTGGCAAGTGTCCAAGCATTAGATGATGTATTTTGCCTGCCTGCTAGTGCTTGGAGAAAGCAGTACTTCCATACCTAACTAGTGAAGTATAAATTGATCTAACAGTCATGTAGAATAATTTGGCTACCACTATAATAATTTATGTGCCACTTGATGCCTCAAATTCCCTTCTAGGAATCTATATCAGAAGTGTAATTTTATATACTCACAACTAGTCATATACAATACTCATTGGAGTGTTTCTATAATTTTGAAACAGCGTAAATGTTCATTAGTAAAAATGTTCATCAGTATTAGGTCTGCTAAACAGAAGCAAAAAGGGCAAAATGTTCTCTAGTTCTAAACCCACAAAATTTGGAGTAAAAATTCAATATATACACTAAAAGAGAAGATAACCAGGAAAAACCTAGCCAAATAAATTCTATGGTATTATAAAAACATTATTAAACTTAAATTAGTATTTTAAAATCTTGAAAAATTGAATTAATAATAAAGGCATACCAAACCAAACTTCCTCAGTTTTGGATGGCTTACCAGGTGCATTTGACAAAACATTCAAGATAACCCCTACATGTGCAACTTCCCCAAAAACAGAAAGGAAGTAAAGGATTTCAAACTCATTTTATTAACCTAAACAACCAGTTTCTAAAACTAGATAAATGCTGCATAACTTTTATAGGACCATTTATTTCACTTATAAAAATATGTTGCTGAGAACTTTGGCTCATGCCTGTAATCCTAGCACTTTAGGGGGCCAAGGTGTGCAGACAACCTGAGGTCAAGAGTTCAAGACCAGCCTGGCCAATGTGGTGAAACCCTGACTCTACTAAAAATAAAAAAAAATTAGCTGGGCGTAGTGGTGCACACCAGTAGTCCAAGTCTCTGGAGGCTGAGGCACAAGAATCAATTGAGCCCAGGAGGTGAAGATTGCAGTGAGCTGAGAGTCCACCACTGCACTCCAGCCTGGGCAACAGAGTGAGACTCCATCTCAAAAAAAAAAAAAAAATTGTTGCCTTTAGAAATATTTTGACACTTCCAACTAGACAAAACAGTGTAATCGAAATAATAATTCATCATAATCAAATAAAAGGGAGGATGGTTTAGTATTAGAAAATCTGTTGGTGTAATCTACCAAATGATGGACTGAAGGAGAAAAAAATCTTAAGATTATCTAAATTAATGAAGAAAAAAACATTACAGAAACAAAAGTGGTCATAATAAAAGGTCTTATCATGGTAGAGATAAAGCCTATCTGAACTAAATAATGAAAATTAAATGTCATACTTTATGGAAAAATGTTAATTCACTTGCAAACAAGAGAAGAATACTTATCATTTCTTATAAGTGATAAATGCAAAACTAGAAGCTCTGGCTTGTCAAATAAATGAAGCAAGAAGAAATGAGTATGAGATATGAAAAGGAAAGGTCAATAGTTTTGAATGTTTGTGGATGAAACGAGAATCAATGCAGAATAGTTACTGTACCAGCAGAACTAGTAAAAGTTGCAATGAGTTTGCCAGATAAGAGAGCAACATAAAAATATTGCTAGAAAATAAAACCGAATAAGATGTGTTAGCATATGCATATTTATAACTGTACAATGGTATAGTTATAAATAATAACATAATTAATGTGCGATATCAACTAAAACATGAGTGATTCAGTTAAGAAATAAAATGTAAATTTTGTATTAAAAACATTACAGTTGTATTAAATACTAAAAGCTGAATAATTTGAGAGGTGTATAATGTCTATTGATGGGTCAAAATAATCTATTGAAATCTCGATCAAAATCCTAAAAAAATTTTTGAGGCACTAACAACTTACTCAAAAATTAATATGGAAACTATGAGTCTGCAAATATTCAGATCAACTTTAAATATTAAAGTCAAGGTAGATTATACTAATTGTAAAAGATGGCAGCAAACAATACTTACATTAGAGAAAATGCGTGAAAACTACTTTTGCAGGGACGGAGTGAAAACTGGGGTGGATAAGGCATACTTAAAAATGATCCCCTAAATAACCCTAAAACTGAGATCTAAGAGAAATAAACAAACAAAAATAGACTTTAGTATGTAACTATTAGATATTTATCGTCGACAAAAATTATCAGATACAAATTAATAAATGGATAATACATTCAGAGAAGTTATTCACAACGTCTAAAATTGGCAAATGCTTAGTATAAAATTAATCTCTGAAAATGAATAAGTAGAACAAAGGACACATAAGATGATAATAATTTATATAACAAAAATGTTGAATTGCTAAAATGCTTATGAAAATATACTCAACCACAATTGAAGTCTGAAATATACAAAATTTGAGTAGGATTCTATATAAGAGTTATCAGGTTGACCAAAATGAGCAAGTCTTATAATAACAATTTTGGTAAACACTGAGCAAGCTGCAGTCTTAATGCATTGCTAATAGGTGTGTAAAGAGATACAGAAATTCTAAAGAATTGTCAGAACTATTAGAGGAACAAAAATGCCTATATATCTTGCTATAAACACAGAGAAAATCCAAAGTTGAACCATAAAGAGATATGTTAAAGAAGGTTTGCCACTTAGTTATCCTAAAATAAGGAAACAGATAATTGTGTGAGATATAACTGATGCCATGTAGACTAGTTTACAAGAGCCAAAAATGAGAAACTAGATGCGGTTAAGAAACCATGAATAAATCTTAAAAACATTCTATGGAAAAAGTAATAAGAAACAAATCAAGTTTGATGGGACAACGTTTACATAAATTAAAACACATGCTTAGAGATTTCTTTTATAGTGCAGTGTGGAAATAGTCATGACAAGTATTCCTGCTAAAACAAACTGAAAAAAAAAAAACCCCCACCTGTGTTAGAAAAGGTCATAGTTCTGCTGAAGTAGGGAGAATGAGCAGTGTTAAGGTTCTATAGTGTGTAGAACCCAGATTTGAGCTCATCATCTGCAGCCACTTTTTGCCCTAGGGACATTAGTTGACTCTGGGTGCCATCAAGAGGCTAAAAATTTTCAGTAAAGTCTTTGAATTTGGATTTCTCCCAACGATGCAATATTAGTAGTCCTAGAATGTTCAGAAACTTCCACCTACTATCTTAAGATATGTGGTAGGCAGAATAATCGCCCTCCAAGTAAGTCTACACCCTAACCTTTGAAACTTGTCAACATTTTACCTAACATGCAAAATGCACTTTGCAGATGTGGTTACAAGTATAGACCTTCCAACAAGGAAATTATCCTGGATTATACAGATGGGCCCAATATAATCACATGAATCCTCCAAATTGAGAAACATTCTTGGCTCAATAAGATATATGAGATGAAAAAGAAGTATATATTTGAAGTACTGGAATAACTTGATATGGCTGCCTTTGAAAATGAAAGAAGGCCATGAGTCATGGAGGGCAGCAACCTCTAGATCCTGGGAAGGGCTGTAGCCAGTAGCCAACAAGGAAGTGATGTCCTTGGTTCTGCAACCTCACAGAACTGAATTCTGCTAACAACGCAACTAATCTAGAAATCTTCCCTTGGAGGCTCTAGAGAAAAATGAAGCCCACAGACACTTCAATAGTTGTCTGGTGAAACCTGTGTTAGACTTTCGGACTCCTAACCTACGGAAATGCAAGCTAAAAAATGTGTTGTTCAAGCCCCTAAATTTGTGGTTGTTTGTAATGATGGCAATAGAAAACTAGTACTAATAAAGAGAATATTCAGATGATCATTTTTAAAAGTGTTTCAGGACAGTGGTAAATTTGCACATCACTTTCATTTCTTACAACTACAATTCATGTATTTCCTAGAGCTTTCTAATATACTATTTAAATAAGTCACTGCTGAAATGTGTATTTAAATAAGGTATCTATCAATTCAATTTACAGGAATCAGAAGATTCAAATTTTTGCAGTGTTCATTATAGAAAGCATTTTAATTTTGGTGATTAAATTAATGCTAGGCTATGTATAATATACTCAATATCTAACAGCAATGAATGCAAAAGGTGGAAAGATTTTGTGAATAAACATATTTCTCACTTTTATATCCAAAGTTATCGGAAAAGGGTCTAGTCTGTGTAAGTACGACGAATATTTTAATCATGCATTATTTTAATGTCAATTGTAAAGCTGCTTGAATAATATGATTCATCTAAAAATGGGGAAGAGAAAGAAAAAAAGATTTAATTCAGTACTTTTTATTTTATACCACTTTAAAAGTTTATTTTATAAACTTTAAAAGGAAGTTAATGGTTAATCAACACAAATTTAATGCCATCATTTTAAGTCTGACTAGGCAGTTATTTTAATGACTGTCATTATCACAACATCTCTCTGTCAATGTGAGATCTGTATCAGGCAATACAGCTCTCTTAATGTAATGCTTCAGAAAAAGAAAGCCTATATAGATTTAAATTTCGCATGAAATCTACATAAATGGTGGCTCACGTTACTTAATAATCTGTTTCTTTTTTGAACTTAACATGTACTAAAAAGCATCATTCTTATAAAGGTCTTTTATTTCTGGTTCTGTATATTTTACTTCTTGCCAAGCTATCTGTTATTCATGTGTCTGGTACATAACTCTTTACTACAGTTCCTAAGCTCAGTACACTAAATGGTGACTTAGTGGCCTCAAAGAGTTAATGTAGTTCCCTCAGCATCTAATTTAGTACATGAGAGCGACTTGGGTACTGATGATGAGCTAGCTCAATATAAATGATAGAGAATCAGTCATCTTGCGAAGGCGGCGGTTAAATACACTTTAATTGAGATTCTTGTTACAAGTGGGAAGTTTTAAAAGTGCTGATGAATTAAGAATTCCATCTAGAGTCAGAGTTAATGTTTGGCTATAGGGCTAATGTCTATGTTATTTAAGGCACCAGGAGAACCGATGTAGACATAAGTAGGAATAATTCATGCATCTGATGGCTAGTTGGACTAGATGACTTTAAAGTCCTTTTTAACTCTGGTAGTACGTGATTCTATGCATATTAGAAACCTAGCCCTGGAACAAATATGCATGAGCAGTCACACTATAAAATCAGAGCATAAAGAGGAAACTATAAAAATAAGCAGAGTGTGGGGGAAGATGGACAGTTAAAATAAGAGCCCTGCTTTGAATCCAGGATTTAAAATAACTTTGAAATGCTTTGATGTGAATGTCTTTTGACTAGTGGTTTCCAGATTTTTAGGATGAAGATTTGTCTTCACAGGCAATTTTATTATCTCCTAAGATGAAAATGTTGTTACTGTCTCCTGAGAGATGTATAATGATAAACAGTCATGCTTTTAAATGATTCTGAATGTTGTTCATACTCATATGTATAAGGGATTGTTTATTCAGTCATCAGCTGACCAGGCTGAGTGTACATCTGAGTTTGGAGAAATAACTTTGTGGGCCTATTAGAGTCCAGGATCACAGATCATCAACCACTTCTTGAAAGTATCCTTTCTTAAGAATGCACATTTTTTAATAATTGAGATTGGTTCTTCAGATCAAATTTAGAAGGTGAGTCTGAAGTTCTTAGGTACATAACATATTATGACTATTACTAAAAAGAACACACATACACATAACTCAACAACTGGAGTAGATAGCTAAAATGATATGTTTCTTAGAACACATTTGCCAGAAACAGTGTGAAGAGCTTCATATTTAACCTCACAAAGTCTCAAGAGTCATTGTTATGATTATTTTACAGATGCCAAAAAATAAGAGATGTTAGGTAACTTGATTAATGTTAATTTGATTTCAACTGCTGTCTATCTGTTCTTGCATTGTGTTTCTTTTATTAAATGCTGATTCCTGTAACATATGGTGAAGTATAACCAATATTGGAAAATCTATGTTAATACATTGGAAAATTTATTTTAGTTACAAATACATGAAGTTTAAATTGTTAACTTTCAGTATACTTTTGGCAATATAGGCATTTGATTTTTTTCATATCAGATAGTAATCTCTTTGTTATTTCTGGTAACTTATATAACACTTTCCATGTGCAACCAGGGATTATTTTACATATTTTAAAGCATTAAATTCTCACACTGACACTTGGAATTAGGGTTTTTCTTCTTCATTTCACACATGAAGATTCAGAGGCATAAAGAGGTTAAATGACACCTTCTAAATCTTTTTTTTTTTTTTTTTTTTTTTGCCAATCAATGAGAGTTTGTAAGTTTGCTGAGGTTGGTTGGCCTTGAACTCTTGGCCTCGCCTTCGCAAGCGCCACGACATCCGGCCGGAGCCACTTTGGGCCCCCCACCTTCTAAATCTTATAGGTAATAAGTGGCAGAATTCAGAATCTGAATTTAGGTAATCTAATTCAAAAGTCAATTCTCTTATTTCTTTACTTGTTGCTTTAAATTATCATACAGAATGCTTGATCAAATAGCAAAAATATGACTAAGAGCATAACTAAAAAGAAATGGAAAAGGCTGCTTTCCAATAAATACATTTAACACCATTTGGCTTTGTGATCAAGAGCTATATAGTGGCTTGCATTGGATTAAAATTTTATAATTCTCAAGTAATTTCATAAACATTGTAACATTTAGTTGCAAATTTCTGAGAGTGCTACGTCTCCAATTACAAATAGCTAAACTAAAACTAATAGAGACAAGTCTCATTATTAAAAAGTAGCAATCCTTCTCTGTGGGCAGGATTTATTCCCACTGAAATCTTCAATACATCAGGTAAATTACATAAATATTATCTTAGTTATGTTATACATTTTGATACCTCTGAGATTTATAATTCTAAATTTGGTGTTGTTTTAAATGAAAAACTTTTGGAAGAATGGGGTTGACTGAATATTCTGGGGCACCAAGTGTCCCAAAATAAAAGAAGAGGTAAAATTAATGACATAATTACATATATCCAGATGTGATAACAATAACATCTATATTAAAGTATAAGTTTTTGCAGATTTGTTTTGTCCCCCTCCTCCATGCTGGCCATTTTCCCCACACATTTGCCTTTTAAAAAAAGTAATTGTTTTTGTGACTAGACTTTGATGAATTAATAGTGCAATTAGTGGAGATACACAATTAGGAAGCCAAGAGGGGCCAAAAATCTATGCCTGGAGAAAATTAAAAAAGAGAAAATGAAAGAACTTAAGATGGGAGAAGGCATTATAATGACAGCCATTGGGCTAGGAATAAGGCAGGAATGTGAGAGAAAGACAGAGGAAACAGATATCTGTCTAGCAGATAAAGGAAAGAGTTTTGAGATACAGCTGGGAGAGACAAAAAAGGGAGATGTGAATATTTTCTTTGAAAATGTAATTTTGAGGAAAGAGAGGGAGAAGATTCACAGTTGTTCATCAATGCCCTGGGAGTGTAACTTGTGTGTATAGATGTGAGTTTCTGCATGCAGAGTTACAGCACTTTTTAGGACTTTACCTGCTTTTTTGTAATGTGACAATTTTGGAGTTTGCCTTAAACCTAAACCTAGTGGGCTTTTATTTGGGTTAAAGTTCTAATGGGTTTTTCAAGGGAAGATATGTTAGGAGTGGCTCTAATTTGTTCTGTCATCTGTGTGCACTGATCTCTTGATGTCTTCGCTTCCCTGGAGAGCAATAGAATTGCCATCAATTTCTTTTCCCAATATGCTTTGGAGATAAATAAATCCTCTACAATTATATTCTAGCTTTCAAAGTATATTGCTTTGTGATTAAAATATTGTTTCATATTCTCAGTCAACCAAACAGTGCACTGTAAAGCTTGTTCAGTATGCAAGATGCTAACCTGATTTCATCCTTTACTAATTGCAAGGCAGCGACACAACTTTGTCTCCTTTTGATAAGGAAGATGTAATATCTTGTGTGCTGGGAACAAATTGTCCTTGTTAATGCTATGGTTAATTAAATGAGGATCATAATTAAATGCCAGTTTCCACTAAAATAAATGTTCTTCCACCTTCTGAGATTCATTTAAGAGCAATTGAGACAGTCAATGTGTAGGTGTTACGGGCTCTACATTAGGTCATTGCAAGTGTTCTATTTGCAATGACTGCCTTTCATATTCTGCTTATGAAGTCTTAAGTTTTCATATTTCTGGATGTGCATAATACTTAATATTACAGAGGATATGCTGGGCATTGATTTAAAAGTTACTTTGCATTCACGTGAACTGTGATAACTAAAGGGTGGATATTAGAATAGATTCTCAAAAAAATCTATACCTACTACAATATTGGGCATAAACATTTGCCATTAGCAAGGTTGTCTACTGGTGAAAGTAGTGAATATTTATGTTTTTATCCTAAGCAATATTTGCATAAATAGCTACAGCTTTGTTCTCTAAGGTTTTCCCTATTAACAATAAAGAAGGATGAACAATTTATATTGCTTTGTTTAGGAACCCTGCTGTCTCTTTCTATAGTGTACAGGTTTATAATCATTTTAGAGACTAGATTGTTACTTTATTTAAAAGGTATTGAACTTTGTATTGAGCAGGTAGATTTTGTTACCAGACACACACAACACAGTTGTATCAAAGAAAGATGATAAGAAGGATACAGCTAAGAAGTAGTTTCTGAAATTAGTCTTAAAAATGCATTAAATGTTCGATTCTGGCCTGTTGGTGAGAAAACTGTACAAAGTTCCCATATAACTGTCCCCAAAATGAGCAGAAAATATTACTTTGGCTTTCATGTCCACTCAGAAACTTGATCTTTTCCGCTTTTATACAGAAAGCTGAAAGCAATGTTAAATGTATTGAAATATAATTTGTGAACTGTGGGGTGGCAAAAAGATGCTCATAATCTTTTGAACAGTTTCTACCACCAAACTTTCTAACATTTCTATTTCCCCTTATGTATTAATTAAAATAATCAAAGTGTCATCTGGCCTGGCGAATGAGTCAGATTAGTCTAAATCATTGTTAACTATGGAATAAGCTCTGAAATATTACTGGTCAAAGTTTATTCCTCCAGGGGAACTCCCTTCCAAGAATTTTGTTTGTTTTGTTTTTTAAAATCCTATCTTATGGTTTTGCAGTATAAACCTATAGTTTCCAGGGTCACTGTCATGTTTTGAGCAAACAAAGAAATAGAGCCAGGCTTCTCAATGTCTCTGCCAGGAAGTGACACTTGTGGCTTTTGCTTAAACTCTATCAACTGGAACTAGCCACATTAACCTAACTAATTGAAAGACTGGAAATTTTTGTCTTCTGGGCATCCAGGGAGGAAAGGGAAATGAATATTGATGAGAGCTGGTAATTGCTTCCACGGGCAGAAGAGAACCATTTCTAATTATGAACAGATCCCAATAAAATTGCATATGATCTTTGCTCATTGTTATCTAAGCTTATTGGTCTTCTGAGCTTTTGAGCCCCCAAATCTAAGTTCTATAGAATTGGGAAATCTTGTTTTTTTATTAACTTCCTTAGGATATTTAGATCCTGTTAATTCCTAGTTATTGAAAAGTTGATTCAACAATTCAATCTCTGAAATTGCTTTGCTTACAGTGTCACTGGAAATAGGAGATACGGTCTGAACATTTCTGGCAGAAAATTCACATGACAGCTGATTACATATAATGACGTGTAAGAGGACAAAACAGATATCTATCCTCATTAACTGCTAATATTTGATGATCACCTACTGAGTGTTTGTCATTTAAAGAAGCCTACATATAGTTGAAGGAAGTTTTACAAGCCTCTAAGCTATATAAAATATACTTTTTTTAGGCCAGGGATCTTTAAATTGGATAGGCGAAACTTTATAGAGCCCAGATGGGCTTTGGTGGGGTGTATGAAAGCTTTGAATTATATGTAAAACTGTGTAGGTATGCATATTTGTGCATCTTTTTGATAATCTCTAGAGGATTATTGGTCCAAAAAAGTTTAGAAATGGTGATTTAGGAGAACGTCTTAATTTTGCATTCAGAGGCATAGAAGCAATACAAAGTGAATAGTATATGAAGTAAAAAATGTGAATGTTTATAAACATCTTATGTTGACAGCTTTTATGTTTCGTGTTCTTTTTTTAAGTAATAATTATAAGATTCATACACACTCAAGATATTATCAGTTAGAGTCTTAGGGTCCAAACACATTCTCCTCAAGATTTTTGTTTTGTTTTGTTTTAAACTGAGTGATAAAGTATTGGCTTTTGGAATATAACTATTTGTCTTACATTTTCTCCTCAAAATAAATTTAGCAGCATTGTCATTGTGCATGAATTTACTGAAATGAAGGAAAACATTCACATATATTTTAGGTTGTTTTAAAAATAAAGCATTTTAATAAAATTATTTTTGTATTTTTTTAATATGTGTGCTTTCTATGAACTATTTAGGAATAAAATATATGAAATGATGAGTAAGACTTCCTTGGATAACTAATAAGACAACATTTGTGAATTTGTAAGAGTAAATTATATTTTATCTTTTAAGCATCGAGAAAGTGAGTTCAAAAAAATAGTACAATATATAGATAGGAATAAGGAATTTAAACACATTTTTCTCTTCGAATGATTTTTTTTCTTTCCAGAACCTCCATTCTTCAATTCTTGAAGCTTTACTTCAATCTGTGATTACTTTACTTTCACCAAATTCTACAAAGCTTGGAAAAGCCTTGATTTTCAGAGTTACATTCCTGCTTTTGTTTCCAGCATGGTACTACTGTTTAAACCTTATCTTTTGCAAAATAAGTATGGCAATTAGATCTGCTTTGGATTCAAATTGACTAGTTCATATAAATCCTCATCAGATATAAGAGAAGCAAACAAATATTTTAGGGGACATAGTGAAGGAATAAACATATAGGTAAACACATGCATTTTGACAAAAAATATTGATAGGTAAAAAAAGAACTGAAAGTAAAAGTCTATTTTTAATTTAATTATTTTGTTTTTTTCTAAAACATATTTTTCATTTACCACAGTTATTTTCAGAAAATAAAATATGAAACTCTGGACTAATCTAAAGGTGACGATACTCAGATATGTGTCTTCCTGGAGATAGGATGGTCATTATTACAATAGCTGTGTCAACAGCCAGAGCCATTTTCTCATGTTCAGAGAACATTGTCTAGTTTTATAATTAGAAAACAAAGACTGATGAAAAGATTACCTTTAAGGCTTAACTTGGCTTTTATTCCAAGGTATTCTATGGTAGTTGCTAACATTAAAATGCTATGCAATATGGGTCTCTCTCTATCTCTAACTTAGTATTCTATATTGGATGTAGCCTGAATACATTTTTAATAACAAAAATTATAATAGAATTTAAGTACACAAATATATCTCCCACTCCAGCAAGTGGAAATCTAAGAGTTTGGTATCTTGCTGGCTTCAAAACTGTGGGATAATTTTGTCCCTTTTGTTATAATATGTATAACAAACTATGTTGTAATATGTATCTATAGGGCAAACATTTTTCATATGCAATAGGTAAATAGTTGAATATAACAATTAAAATGTGAAATTGTGTCAGCTCACTCATTTTGGATATTTCAAGAGGTAATTCAGCATGGCCCTACCAGATAATAATAGTTGAAAGTGAAAATCTTCACCATGCTCAATGAAACAACAAATTATATCCTCCCCTCTCCCAATACATGAACACTGTCTTAGTCCATTTTTGTTGCTGTAACAGAATACCTAAGACTGAGTAATTTTGAAAGAAAGAGGTTTGTTTTGGTTCATAGTTCTGGAGGCTGGGAAGTTTAAGATTGGGTGGCTGTATCTGGTAGGCTCCTGCTAAGGATCTCATTTGTGGTACATGAATAATAGTGCTGGTTAGAAAAACCAAATAGTGAACAAAAGGACAAACCTTAAGTAATGAGAAGATTTAAATAATAAAACACTTTGAAAGAAATGAAAAGAGAATTAAGGCCTAACGAAACAACACTGTTATGGGAGATGAGGCTACAAAATAAATAAATTAATAACAATGAAGGCTTCACATATTACAGTTATCATCTCCTTTAAGTGGAATTGAAAAGCATTTGCAGTGGATTGAAATTAACAACTATAAAATGAGTATAGGATAATACCATTTTGTAGCATCTGTTGTCACTTGGCACCATATGAGCAATTCCTTTATATGAGGAGGTAATTGTCCAAACAACAAATGTTAGATTTCTAATTTAAGCCACTGCATAAGAAAATAAGAAGAGAACAATGAACCACAATAATTTACCTTCAATATCAAGACTGTGTCCTTCTTTTAGACATTGATTTCCACTTCATAGAGCTACAGTGCTTCCTTATACTTAATTACACAAAGCAACATACAAGGTTTTGTTAAGACACAGCACCAAGTTACTTCAGTGTTACTTATGGAAAAATTAAGATATTTAAAATTGTATTGCTATTTTAACTGTTTTGTTTATTTACTTACAGAATTATTTGTGAGATTACATAGGTTATGAATGCTATGTATTTAACTATGTTTTATGTATTTACTATTTGTAAAATTTTAAATGCAGTAACATCATATATCTATATATATCTATATCTATCTATATCTATCTATCTATCTATCTATATACATACATATATATACACACACATTATAGAAAAATAATATTTGTTTGGCCAAACTAATTAGATTTTAAACAAAAATATTATTTTAATATTGGGAAAGAAAAAATACAATTAAAAATCAGATTCTAACCTCTAAATGTATTTTTCTCATTAGATCATTAATTTCCTAGAGGGAAAATACCAGATATTTTCCTCTTTATAAATTTAGACACTGGTCAGTATATAGTAACTGCTTACTAATTGTTTTAAAATAGGATTAGAGGAAACAAAAATGCCTCAGGAAATAACGTTTCTCTCATTTTACAAACTACAATATTTGGTTATTTCCAGAGGTGAACATTATTACTGGCTTTCAGTAGTATCCTTGAAAATCTCCTCACTGATCTTTGTCCCTAATGGATTAAATTATTGTTTGAGACCCTGATATTTACAACAGCCAAAAACTTCAACACTCCTTTGAGTGTCCTACAGGCATCTTAAATTAAACATACTTAAAACTAAACTTCTCCAATATTTCCCAAATTATATGTCACTACCATTTACTTAATCCATATTTCTGGCAATAACTTTACTCTACCCATTCTTTTAATTCTCATATTTAAATTCTAATGAATCTGCCTATCAATAATCTTTCAAATCCATTCACTTATTTTCATTACCTATTCTTTTATCATGTATTTGTTTTAACATCTCTCACTTAGGTTTCATCAACAGCATGTCCAACTTGAAATAATTTTGACTTTTCAATATAAAACCTAGGTTCCTATTGTTAATTCCCCAATGAGTGCTTCTAATAATCACCTAAGAGGTACTGGTGAATCTTGTATTCAAAATTCTGGTGACTGTATGGCTGTTTGAAGAGACATTGTAAAACTTTCCTTAAGTTATGTTAGGCAAGCAGTGGAGCAATATGGAGGGTAATTTCTCTTATGTGCTGATGCTCAAGTTTATTCACTTGTCTCCTTTGTGATGAGCACTAATTCTGACTGAATCATGACAAGAAGTTACTTACTGACTCTTTTGACCTCAGGTTGCAAGGAAACCTGATGAAATAATAATTTCCTACCAATAAGTTTCTCTATATCCATTGCATCCATGTAAATAGCAGAGACCACCCACCAACACTGATAAAAATATGTAAATAAAAATGAAATTTTAGAAGTATTTGATATTACAGAAAGATTATGGGTTAATATAATTATCTGAAATGACAAAGATAGTGTTTGAGAACATAAAGGTATTAGAACTCAGGAGTGAACTCCCAGTCACAATTGCTACAAAGAGAATAAAATACTTAGGAATACAACTAACAAAGGATGTGAAGCACCTCTTCAAGGAGAACTACAAACCACTGCTCAAGAAAACAAGAGAGGACACAAACAGGTGGAAAAACATTTCATGCTCATGGTTAGGAATAATCAGTATCATGAAAATGGCCATATTGCCCAAAGTAATTTATAGATTCAATGCTATCCCCATCAAGCTACCATTGACTTTCAGCACCAAATTGGAAAAACAAACCTTAAACTTCATATGGAACGAAAAAAGGAGCCTGCATAGACAAGACAATCCTAAGCAAAAACAACAAAGCTGGAGGCATCACACTACAAAGTCAGGACTTCAAACTATACAACAATGCTACAATAATCAAAACAGCATGGTATCAAAACAGAAATATAGAACAATGGAACAGAAGAGACCTCAGAAGTAACCCCACACACCTACAACCATCTGATCTTTGACAGACCTGACAAAAACAAGCAATGGGGAAAGGATTCCCTATTTAATAAATGGTGTTGGGAAAACTGGCTAGCTATATGCAGAAAACTGAAACTGGATCCCTTCCTTTTCTTATGCAAAAATTAACTCCAGATGGATTAAAGATTTAAACATAAGATCTAACACCATAAAAACCCTAGAAGAAAACCTAGGCATTACCATTCAGGACATAGGCAAAGGCAAGAACATCATGACTAAAACAGCAAAAGCAATGGCAACAACAGCCAAATGGACAAATGGGATCTAATTAAACTTAAGAGCTTCTGCACAGCAAAAGAAACAATCATTAGAGTGAACTGGCAACAACCAGAATAGGAAAAAATGTTTGCAATCTACCCATCAGACTAAGGGCTAATATCCAGATTCTACAGGGAGCTTAAATAAATTTGCAAGAAGAAAAAACCCAAAATATCAAATAGTGGGCAAAAGATATGAACAGACACTCCTCAAAGTAAGACATTTATGTGGCCGACAAACATGAAAAAAGCTCATCATCACTGGTCATTAGAGAAATGCAAATCAAAACCACACTGAGATATCACCTCATGGCAGTTAGAATGGCAATTATTAAAAAATCAGGGATCAACCTATGCTGGAGGGGATGTGGAGAAATAGGAACACTTTCACATGTTGGTGGGAGTGTAAATTAGTTTAACCATTGTGGAAGACAGTGTGGCGATTTCTCAAGGACCTAGAACTCGAAATACCATTTGACCCAGCAATCCCATTACTGGGTATATACCCAAAGGATTATAAAACATTCAGCTATAAAGACACATGCACATATCTGTTCATTGCAGCACTGCTTACAAGAGCAATGACTTGGAACCAACCCAAATGTCCATCAAGGATAGACTGGATAAAGAAAATGTGGCACATATACATGGTGGAATACGATGTAGTCATAAGAAAAGATGAGTTCATGTCCTTTACAAGGACATGGATGAAGGTGGAAACCATTATTCTCAGTAAACTGACACAAGAACAGTAAACCAAACACCACATGGCTCAGTCATAAGTGGGTGTTGAACAATGAAAACACATGGACACAGGGAAGGGAATATCACACACTGGGGCCTGTCGGTAGGAGGGAGGGCTAGAGGAGGGTTAGCAGAGAATGGGGGGATTGGGGAGGGCTAACATTGGGAGAAATACCCAATGTAGATGATGGGGGGATGGATTCAGCAAACCATCATGGCACGTGTACACCTATGTAACAGACCTGAACTTTCTGCACATGTACTACAGAACTTAAAGTATAAGAAAAACTTACTTATCTTTTAGTTTTCTAACCATGGAGTTATCTTCATCAAATTTAGTAAGTTATTTTATTCATTAACTATATTCCTATCTGTAATTATTATATTTTCAGTTCTAGAATGTCAGTTAATTTTATATTTTTAAATTATCTGCAAAAATTTCCTGTATTATTATTTAACTCCTTAAATATTGCACTGCAAATAATTTAAAATATCTGATTATATCAATACTTGGATTTTTTGTAGGTTTTTTTCCATTTTTCTGTTTTTTTTTTCTATACAGTTTCATTTTCTGGAATGCCTGATAAATTATGATGAGTAATGGTGATTTTTTTTTATGAAAATACAAATAAGAAGTAATATAAATTCTGCTTGACAGTATCTTTTCACAAAAGGATTTTACTTTTTCTTTTTTTTTTTTTTTTTTTTTTTTTTTTTTTTTTTTTTTTTTTTTTTTTACTTAAACAGGTATAGGTACATTTTATTTGAACAGGTATAGGTATATTTTTTTTTTTTTTTTTTAATTTTTATTGCATTATAGGTTTGGGGGTACATGTGCAGAACAAGCAAGATAGTTGCATAGGTACACACATGGCACTGTGCTTTGCTGCTTTCCTCCCCTTCACCCACACTTGGTATTCATCCCCAGGCTATCCCCCCCAGGCCCCCCCTGCTGTCCCTCCCCCATTCCCCCCAACAGTCCCCAGTGTATAGTAGACCGCCTCTCTGTGTCCACGTGTTCTCATTTTTCTCACCCACCTATGAGTGAGTATATGCGGTATTTCTTTTTCTGTTCTTGTGTCAGTTTGCTGAGAATGATGTTCTCCAGATTCATCCATGTCCCTACAAAGGACACAAACTCATCATTTTTGATTGCTGCATAATATTCCATGGTGTATATGTGCCACATTTTCCCAGTCCAGTCTATCATCGTTGGGCATTTGGGTTGGTTCCAGGTCTTTGCTATTGTAAACAGTGCTGCAATGAACATTCGTGTGCATGTGTCCTTATAGTAGAACGATTTATAATCCTTTGGATAGATACCCAGTAATGGGATTGCTGGGTCAAATGGAATTTCTATTTCTAGGTCCCTGAGAAATCGCCAGAAATTCAAACCATCATCAGAGAATACTACTTTTTCTTATGTTCAACAATTAGGGTAGCTGTAGTTCATAGAGATTAGAGATTGAGCCAATCCATAGATAGTTTAAATCTTATTGAGAGGTACACTACGTGGTTCACCCTTAGTTCAAAGCCATAGATCTCTGTGTAACTCAGTTGAAAACCTTTTCTCCCTATTGGGGGAATGTGTCCCTTTTCCAGGTCTGTGAGGGGACAGAGTTAACATAGATGGGGAATGGACAGAGAGAAAAGGTTCCAAGACGAGTAAAAGCGCTGCATAGTCCCGCAGACAAATCTTCATGCTCCGCCTCTCACAACTCTTCTCTCCTACAACTTTAGAATCACAAGTTGCCTCAACATAAATCTTGAATCAGGTTCACTTTTCCGTAGTTCTTTCCTCAGTTTTTGTCTCCTCTAGTGTTCTCTAAATTGATAATATTTAGTTATAAGTTATGTATCTTTTCAATAAGAGAGATATGCTGCAACAAGATAATTCAGAATTAGTGGAAAAGAAAATGTGGGACTAAGTATCAGAATCTGTGATGTCTGCAAAAAGTGTTTTGATTTGAAAACTATTGGTGATCTTTCCCCTACACACAAAATAAATTTTAGCAAAACCTTTTATGTTTTGATTCATCTTGAAGGAATGTAACAACTCTTATTCTTATGAAAGAAAAATGCAGAAAATGGAGAAGCTATTCATCAGAATGTTGGCTAACTAATATAACAAAAAATTAATTGGAAGGTCTGTGGCTAGCTGAAAATCTACTGGCTAGATGAGACTCATTCCATTCTACTCAAGAATTGCTCATTTTAAATCTATTTAACATCAATAGCATAAAAATATCTCACTGAAAGTTTTAGCTTACAATTTATTCAATAATTATAAGATTATAAGTGTGTTTTTATTAAGGACAATTATGGCAATATATAAGCAAGATAAAGGTACTGGCCAGTGTTCCTGATGAGGACACTCTCCTTGGTTTGACTTCTCATTGCATCCACACACAACTTTTCCTCGGTGCTTATACAGAGAAAGAGAGAGAGAAAAAGCATGAGCTCTCATACCTCTTTGATAAGAACACTAATTCTATCAGATGAATGCCCTACCTTTATGACCTATTTAATTTTAATTATAACATCAAAAGCATTATCTCCAAGTGTAGTTACATTGACGGTTGGGCTTTAACACAGGAATTTTGGGGGAACATAATTTAGTCCATAGCAAAATACTCCTATTAATAGGTACATATACTTTTAGCAACTAATAAATGACACATGGTATATGGCATAGAGGAAAACAATTAATACAAGATCTCTTTTCAAAGCTTAAGAAAAACAAAAATCCCCAGTCTTGAATTCATGCTTAAAAAGTGATTTTACAAACCTCTGACAAGAAGATATGACTATATTTTTTTGCAATGATGATTTTGTGCTTCCAGTAACAGGAAATGATTTAGATAATGAGTCTGTAATACTTTAAACTTACCCTTTGACCGGTTTCACAACCCAGACATAAATAGGGCATGCTACCCTGGAGCAGTGTTACTTGCTTTTGATTCTGTAAACTTTTGGTGCTAATTCTTGGATACAAGGTCAAGAAAAGAAGAGGTCCTCTGAGGATTTCTAGACCATTGCCTTTTTCTTCAGAAACAGGGCTTTAATTTCTGATAGATTCAGTTCAGACACAATGACCCCTTTGAGATGTAACTCATGTTGCCCTCTCCTTGTGTTCAGTGTTTGATTACGTTCTTCTTCAGACTATGCTAGAGTAGGAATCCTTCTGACAAGGGCTAAGCGGAAGACATATGGGGAACTAAAACCCAAGATGATATTTCTTCCTTGTAAGTATAAGCATAGCTTCCTACTTTGGAGCATCAGATAGAGTAGTTGGCAGATAGTGCTGTTTGTTTTGTGGTTATTTACATTACAATTTCTAAAAGACATGGTAGAATCTCATCTAGGAATTATATTCAATGAATTTTTTTATTTATTTATTTATTTTTAAATTTTTTTTTAAAATTTTTATTTTTTTATTTTTTTTTAATTAATTTTAATGGAAAAAAATAAGGATTATTAAAAGGCATAAACAGCATTAGAAAAAAAAAAAGAAACGATTGAACACACTTGATAAAAAATCAGAATATTGAAAATAATACTTTTAGAAACCTGGCAGAGCTAATCTCTGATTCACAGGTCCCTGTGAATTGGAGTTCATAATACAAAAGCTTTCTCATGGCAGGGACAAGCTTCAGTTTTAAGAGAACAGGCAATTCAAAAGGTTTCTAATTTTCACTTTTGGAACTGACAAAGCGTTCTATTTCTTAACTGGAACAGACTTGAGACTGAGTTTTTAGTTCTTAAAAATTTTGTGCTTGTTGTTTTTCCAATCTTTCTTAACCTTCTCACACCAAGTGAATATCTCAATATGAAAGGAAAGAATTGATATGTGCATAGTACAGATTATATCACGTAATTAACACAAAAGGAAGCCTTAGTCTTGAGTGGGAGATGAATGGAGCCAGAATAGCGTGGTGAGTGCTTATAATTTTGTGTTGTGTTGGCATTGATTTTGAAGCAGATTTAGCTTTCTAGTGCCAGAAGCAGGGTTCAGTTACTGTTGACACAGTTTCCACTTCTACACCATAGCCAAATGAATCAAGCTGGTGACCAGAGATAAGAGCATGGAGACATCTGTCCCACCTGGCAGACTGCACTCTCCACTTTTCCTGCTGTGTACACCCCAGGGTCTGTAAGTGTTAAAATCTCTGGACATTCATATCATGATTGTGTCAGTGAAGGCTGTCAATGATCCCTGTCATTGACTCCCGACAGCAAAGCTACCCAAAGAAACCATGAAGGTGTTTTTGTGTTTAGGTCTCTGGTGGTTTCTGGTGACAGTAGCTACAGGTAAGTTGGTGAGAAAAACTCAGAGGTTAATTTCAAACAATTATAAAGCAATGTAAGAAGTGTTATTTAGAATCCCAATAAACTTGTTTTTCTCCTTTGGTAATGTTATGGTTTTTATAAATATGCACATATCTAAAATATTGATAGAAGTTAGAAAAGTAGGATATTATTTAAAAATTCATCAACGTGGTTGGAATGCTATGCTTTTTTAAACTATGGTAACAGGAAATTAGCCCATGTCATATACAATAATTCTCTCATACACAATTTTCTTTTTACTTCCTAAACTAGATATTTCTGCAAAACACTGAATTGCTATTTTGTTATGTACTTTATTGTAAAGACTTTAATTTTCATATTATGTTATGATTAAAGGTGCATCCACTTTTAAGATATCAAAGAAATTAATATAAATATGTTTTAACAATATATAGCATATGAATATGATAAATCATGACTTTAGTTTTATTAGCTTATGCAGATTTTATCTAATGTTCATTCATTGTTCAAATATACATCCAGGATACTACATTTATATTTTACTGCTCTTTAGGCTTCAATTTGTTGTGGCAGTTTCTCATACTTTTCTTGTTTTTGACTACCTTGACAGTTTTAAGGAGTACTGGTCAGGTAATTTATAAGAAGACCCTCTACCAGAACTTTTCTGATGTTTTTATCATGATCAGATTGGGGTTATGGGTTTTTGGTAGAAACACTATCACAAGGTAAAGAACCATGTTCATCACATTATATCAAGGATACCTGCTATCAACATGATTTGTCACTGTTGATAGTGGCCATTGTCACCTGCTGGAGGTATTGTCTGTTGAGTTTCTAATGCCAAAATTCTATTTCCCCCAATTTCCATAGTCTACTCTGGAAGAACTCACTATGTACGTCTTATGCTTAACCTCCTTTCTTGAGAATGCAGTATCTACATAAATTATTTGGAGCTCTCCTGTAAGAGATATTTATCTGTTCTTCATTAATTCATTTATTCAATCACGTATTTATATTACTGCGAGCTCATGGATATTTAAGTTTGGATTATGACACCAATAATATTTATTTTATTGTTCAAATGTATCCAGCTTTTGCCACTGAGAGCTCTCACAGCTGTCTTCTGTGTTCCTTTAGTTCAGCTCCACGAGTTTAGACTTTTTCTTCTCCCCGTACTTAATTTCGGGCACTACAAGATGCTCCAGGCTCATCATGTGTATTCTCTCACCCAGTCCTAGATTCAGCTATTCCTCTGAGGATCTCTGTTTCCCTTTATTGGAGAATAGTATTAGAAACCAAGATCTGGGTAGTAGTTGTGCTTTTTCACTAGTGGGATGTTGTTGTTAATGAACTCTCTGAACTAGCAGATTAAGGTAATTTGTGTGTTTATACTGGCCAATGTATACACATATATGTAAAATATTTCCATGTCTAAACATCTGCACTTATATTAAGCTACTCATGAGTTTATAATGATGTCTCTAACCCTATTCTATCACTACATGGATTATTCTAGATTCTTCCTCTTGTCTATACATTACCGTCAAACATGGGAAAACCGACATGTACCATTTGTCATTCATTAAAGTAATTGTTCAATTCCAGTATTTTTGTATACTGGAATCGAAGTTTTTACCCATACCACTGTGGGACACAACATTATCAACTAAAGTGCAGTGATTATGTTTTCCCTATAGTCTCACAGATTTATTCATTTCCCAAATTACTTAAGCACCTTTTTAACTTTCACTCTTTTCACTGAGGTTGTTCACTACTTGTCTAATACAGTTAGATACCCCGTCACCATCTGCACATTTTCCTGAGATCAGCAAGCTCCTAAATGAGCTTTTTCTTAACTTGCATATATTACGGTTTACTTTTAGTGCTGTAAATTTCTATAGGTTTGAAGAATGAATGGTGATATTATCTATCATTACATATAATACAAAATTGTTTTACTGTCCTAAAAATCCTCTGTGCTTTACCTATTTGACACTCCTTTGCTACATCAATTAAAGGGGCACTCTGATGGTTTTGGTCACAATTGACTAAGCACACAGCTTTTTGATAATACCTTTTAAATGTGTCTCTTTTGTCTTCAGATACATTGGAATAAAATGGAAATTTAAACTTTTGTTTTTTCTTTATCTCATTATAGCTATCAGACTATAATAGATAACATTTTTGAGAAGCTTGAGATGGTGTCTTGAATATTTAATAACATTTAAGAAAATACTTTCAAATTTTTTTTTTTGCTGGTAGGGCATTTTATTTCTTTCCTCCCAACTTTTATGTTAGGTTCAGGAAATACATATGCAGGTATGTTGCATGGGTAAATTGCATGCCACTAGGGTTTAGTGTAGAAATGATTTCATCACTCAGGTAGTAAGCATAGTATTTGATTTGGTGGTTTGGATCCTCACACTCCTCCCAATTTTCACGCTCTAATAGGCCCTGGTGTCTTTTGCTCCCTTCTTTGTGTTAACGTGAACTCAATGTTTAGCTTCCACCTATAAGTGAGAACATACAGTATTTTGTTTTCTGTTCCTGTGTTAGTTTATTTAAGATAATGGCCTCCAGCTGTAGCCATGTTGCTGCAAAAGACCTGATTTCATTCTTTTTTATGGATGCATAGTGGTCCATGGTGTTTAAGTAACATTTTTCCTTTACAAAGGAAAACAGCAGTCTACTGTTGATGCATCTAGATTGATTTCATGTTTTTGTTGTTGTGAAATAGTGCTGCAGTGAAAATACATGTATGTGTCTGATATGGTTTGACTGCATCCCCACCCGAATCTCATCTTGTGTTGTAGCTCCCATAATTCCCATGTCATGGGAGGGACCTGGTGGGAAGTAAATGAATCATGGGAACATGTCTTTTTGGTGATATTCTATGATAGTGAATAAGTCTCAGGAGAGCTGATGGTTTTATAAAGAGGAGTTCTCCTGCACATGCTCTCCTTGCCTGCTGCCGTGTAAGACATAGCTTTGCTCCTCCTTTGCCTTCTGCCATGATTGTGAGGCCTCCCAAGCCACGTGAAACAGTGAGTCTATTAGAGCTTTCAAAGCCATGGGGCAGAGCTGCCCAAGGTCATGAGAACCCACCTGTTTCCCTGGATGTAAGGCATAAAGTCAAAGGAGATCATTTTGAAAATTTAAGGTTTAATGACTGCCCTACTGAATTTCAGGTTTGCATGGGGCCTGTAGCTCCTTTGTTTTGGCCATTTTCTACCATTTGTAATGGGTATATTTACCCAATGCTGGTACCCCCATTTATCTGGGATGTAACTAACTTGATTTTGATTTTACAGGCTTATAGGCAGAAGGGACTTGCCTTGTCTCAGATGAGATTTTGGACTTTTGAGTTAATGCTGATATGAATTACGACTTCAGGGGACTGTTGGGAAGGCATGACTGGTTTTGGATTGTGAGGACATGGAATTTGGAAGGGGCCAGAGGCAGAATGGTATGGTTTAGCGGTGTCCCCACCCAAATCTCATCTTGAATTGTAGTGTCCATAATTCCCATGTTTCTTTTGAGTGACTTGGTGGGAGGTAATTGAATCATGGGGGAGGGTCATTCCTGTTCTGTATGTATGACAGCGAATAAGTCTTACATGATCTGATGGTTTTTTAAAGGGGAGTTTCCTTGCATATGTTTTCTTTGCCTGACACCATGTAAGACTTGACTGTGCTCCCCCTTTGCCTTCTGCCATGACTCTGAGACCTCCACAGCCATGTAGATCTATGAGTCAATTAAACCTCTTTTCTTCTATAAATTACCTACTCTTGGGTTTGTGTTCATTAGCAGCATGAGAACAGACTAATACAGTGTCTTTTAGTAGAACAATGTATATTCCTCCTAACTAGGACAATCAGGCAAGACAAATAAATAAAAGGCATCAGATAGGAAGAGAGGATGTCAAACTGTCTCTCTTTACAGATGATATTATTCTATATCTAGGAAACCATATTGTGTCTGCACAAAGGCTCCTAGAACTGATAAACAACTTCAGTCAAGTTTCAGGATATAACATTAATGTACAAAATAAGTAGCATTTCTGTATACCAACAATATTTAAGCTGAGAGCCAAATAAAGAACACAATACCATTCACAATAGCCACAAAAAGAAAAAAAAATGACTAGGAACACAGCTAATCAGGGAGATAAAAGATCGCTACAATGGAATTATGAAACACTGCTGAAAATATCAGAGATGACACAAACGGAAAAATGTACCATCCTCAGGACTCCTTAATACAAACATTATGAGAATGCTTCTAGATGGAAGAAATGACAGAATTGTGTCCAGTGGATCAATGCCCCACAGGAATATGAGAGAATAAATTATCAAAAATTAGGAGGAAAGGACTCTCAGCACTTTTTAAGGCCAAGGCAGGAGGCACTTGTGCTTAAGAGTTTGAGACCAATCTGGGCAATATAATGAGACGTCATTTCTACAAAAATTAAAATTAAAATTAAAAAAAAAACCTGGGCATCATGGCACATGCCTTCACTCCCAGCTACTCAGGAGGCTGAGACAGGAGGATTGCTTAATCCCAGAAAGTCAAGGCTGCAGTGAGCTATAATCATGCCACTGCACTCCAACCTAGATGACAGAAGGAAACCCTGTCTTAAAAAAATTAGGAAGCAAACTTAACCTTAAAATGATGTTTTGACTCATGTTTCTAAGAAAAAAAATGGTAAAAGGGAGAAAATAGTTTAAAATTAACAAGAATTTAGAGGAGAAGGGAAGAAGAAAGATTGGAAAGATGGATATTGACTTTAATTTCAGAAGCAGAGAGTTTATCTGCTGAGACAAAGAAAATCAAAGCTGAGGTGTGTAGGTTTGGGTGCTATTTAGCAGTTTAGAAAAAAAACCAAAGATGTTTATAATCTTTCTTTATAATGGAGTTTTACTTAATATTAAAGAGCTTCAATTTAGAATAGATAAAAATAAAATAATTGCATAAAAACATGGGTAAATAGGAGGAACAAAAAATAAATGGTGAAAGATATTCATGATTTTGCATTGGCAATACTGAAAAACAGAGTTATAAAAAAACTTATGGTAGATTACTAATAAGAGTATATTTGCATCCATGACCAGGTATAGGTCACAAAAGTAGACAAGTAAAATAAAGATCTGCTCTTCTTCAAGAAATATCTCAGTGAATACCCCTTCTTCTATTTTTGATGCTTTAGTCTTCAACTTTCATTCATTAGTCACAATTCTTAGGAAGAAGGAGAAAAACAAAGGAGGACTACAGTGATAGTTTTATAACCAAACCTAGAATAAATGTATTAGTTTGTTCTCATGCTGCTATAAAGAACTGCCTGAGATTCAGCAATTTATAAAGGAAAGACATTTAATTGACTCAAAGTTCTCTGTGAATGGGGAGGCCTCAGGAAACTTATACTCATGTCAGAAGGTGAAGGAAATATGCCCTTCATCACATGATGGCGAGAAGGAGAAGTGCTGAGCAGAGAGGGAGAAGTCTCTCATAAAACCATCAGATCTCATGAGAACTTACTTGCTATCACAAGAACAGCAGCAAAGAGGTAACTGCCCTGATGATTCAATTACCACCCATGAAACATGGGGATTATAAGAACTACAATTCAAGATGAGATATGGGTGGGGACAGAGCCAAACCATGTTATTCCTCCCTGATCTTTTTAAAATCTCATTTTCTCACATTTCAAAACACAATCATGCCTTACCAACAATCACCCAAAATCTTAACTCATTCCAGCATTAACCCAAAAGTCCAAGTCCAAAGTCTCATCTGAGAAGTCCCTTCACCTATGAGACTGTAGAATCATAAGTAAGTTAGTTACTTCCTAGATGAAATGGGAAAATAAGAATTGGATAAATAAACTCATTCCAAATGAGAGAAATGGACTAAAAAACAGGGACTAAAGGCTTCATAAAAGCCTGAAACCCAGCAGGGAAGTCAGATCTTAAAGGTCCCAGATGACATCTTTTGACTCCATGTCTCACAAGCAGGTCATGCTGATGCAAGAGGTAGGCTCCCATGGACTTAGGAAGCTCCATCCCTATGGCTTTGCAAGGTACAGCCCCCCCTCCCAGATGTCTTCATGGGCTGGCATTGAGTGTTTGTGGCATATTCAGATGCAAGGTGCAAGCTGTCAGTGAACATATCATTCTGGGATCTGGAGGATGCCAGCCCTCTTCTCAGAGCTCCACCAGGCAGTGCTAAAGTGGGTACCATGTGTGGGGGCTCAAACCCCACATTTCCCTTCTACACTGCCCTAGCAGAGCTTCTCCATGAGGGCTACACCCCTGCATCAAATTTCTGCCTGGACATCCAGGCATTTCCATACAACTTCTGAAATATAGGTGGAGTTTCTCAACCCTCAATTCTTAACTTCTGTGCACCCACAGATTCAACACCACTTGGAAGCTGTCAAGGCTTGGGGCTTCCAATCTCTTCCAATCTCTGAAGCCTCACTGGGCACCAAGTCTAAAGACTACACAAAGTAGCAATGCCCTAGGGCTGGTCCATGAAACCATTTTTTTCCTCCTATGCCTCCAGGCTAGTGGTAGGAGGGGCTGCTATGCAGACATCTTCCTCTTCATCTTGTTGATTAACATTTGTATCCTCATTATGTATGCAAATTTCTGCAGCTGGGTTGCATTTCTCCTCAGAAAATGCATTTTTCTTTTCTATCACATTATTAGGCTGCAAATTTTCCGCACTTTTATGCTCTGCTTCTCTGTTGAACATAAGCTCCAATTCCAAACCATATCTTTGTGAATACATAAAACTGAATGCTTTTAACAGCAACAAAATCACCTCTTGAATGCTTTGCTGCTTAGAAATGGATATCCTAAATCATCTCCATCAAGTTCAAAGTTCCAAATATCTCTAGGGAAGGGACAGAATGCCACCAGTTTTTTTTTTTTTTTTTTTTTTTTTTTGCTAAAACAGATCAAAAGTCACCTTTATTCCAGTTCTCAAGAAGTTCCCCACCCCCATCTGAGAACACCACAGCTTGAAATTCATTGTCGATATAACTACCAGCATTTTGGTCAAAGCCACTCAACAAGTCTCTCTAGTAAGGTCCAAACTTTCCCACATCTTTTTCCCATATTGTTTTTTATTTTCTTCCAAGCCCTCCAAACTATTTCAACCTCTGCCCATTACCCAGTTCTAAAGTTTCTCCCACATTTTCAGGTATATTTAGACAGCAGCACCCCACTACCCAGTGCCAATACACTGTATCATTTTATTCTCATGCTGCTACAGAAAAACTTCCTGAGACTTGATAAATTATGAAGAGAAGAGGTTTGATAACTCAGTTCCACATAGCTTGGGAGGCCTCAGGAAACTTACAATTATGACAGAAGGGGAAGCAAACATGTCCTTCTTCACATGATGGCAGAAAGGAGAAGTGCCAAGCAAAGTGGGAAAGCCCCTTATAAAACCATTAGATATTGTGAGAACTCACTCACTATCATGAGAACAGCAGCGTAAGAAAAACCCCCCAATGGTTTAATTACCTCACACTGGGTCCCTCCCATTACACATGGGGATTATAGGAACTACACAATTCATGATGTGATTTAGGTGGGGACACAGTCAACTCGTATCAAGAAATATGCATAATTTCTGCTAACATTCCACTGACCACATTGCAATAAAATGGCAGAAGCTGGAAAATGTAGTTATCTACTCTTCTCTTGAAAAGGAAGTAAGCTTTGTGGATATATAGTTAGGCTCTTTCATTCAAGTAAACATATATAGAAAGTTTTCTTTCTTGGTGGTAGCTTAATAAAAGTGACAATTTATATTGTTATTTGAAACCAAGCCAAGCAACACAGATTAGAAAAATAAATAGGTTTTTCTAATTTTGCAGAAAAAAATCAATGAAGGCTATATAGCAGGACAATCAAGAAAAAAATTGACTTAAATTTTTATTTGAATTTAATTAAAGCTTGACTCGATTAATGGAGTAAAATCTAGGGGAAGAATGTCTTTACTAGTAAAAAGGGTGTAATTTTCTTAGTATAACTGACTTTAGCCAAATATATTCTCATAACGATCTAATTCACAAAATTTCCTAGCACTGCAATGATATATTAATGCTGTTATTAGTAGTAGTTTTTTTGAGATGGAGTCTCACTTTGCCACTCAGGCTTGAGTGCAATGGTGTTTTTTTCAGCTTATTGAAACCTCTGCCTCCCAGATTCAAGAGATTCTTCCACCTCAATCTCTTGTGTAGCTGGGACTACAGGTATATGCCACCACACCTGGCTAATTTTTATATTTTTAGTAGAGATGAGTTTCACTATGTCGGCCAGGCTGGTCGTGAACTCATGACCTCGTGATCTGCCTGCCTCGGCCTCCCAAAGTGTTGGGATTACAGAAGCGAGCCTCTGTTTAATGTTATTTTCCAACTTTATGGATGTTACTATAAAATGTAAATACGTTTGCTGTTTTATTTAAATAATATCCACCAAATGCCTACTATGTAACAAGCAAAGAACAAGATAGTCACTGAAGATAAAAATTATGAGGCCCTTGCCCTCAAGAGTTTAAAATTCAATGTAATATCCACACAGATATATTTTTGAAGGAATATATTATGGTAATTCCTTAAATAGAGATATAGAAAAAGTGCAATGTCCATATTATAAAAGGAACACTTAAATCAAGAGATAGCAGTGTGATATTTAAAAACATGAGTCTTAGAATAAAGTACACCAAGAGATAATTCTTTCCTTTGCCACTTACTTAGTTGTGTGGTCTTGTAAAAGGTACTTAACCTCTTAGGGCTTCAGGTCCCTCATCTGTACATGGGAAAATGATTACACAAGTAATATTGTGAATTTTAATTAAACAACGTATTTCATAAATGTCAGACACAATTTATAAAGCCCTATCTGGAAAAATCAGGAAAGAATTTAAAGGGGCCATCCAACTGAGCTTTAAAGTTTGAATAGAAACATTCCAGACAGGTAAGTGGAGAATAATATCTAAGAAGAAGAGGATTACATGCAAGGGAAAGAGATAGGCAATTTCATGATGAATTTGCACATTCAAAAGTGGTTTCTATGAATGGATTCAAAATACAAGCAATTATTACATAACCATGAAACCAGATACATAGGTAGGGTCCAAATTATGAAGGCCCAAGTGTCACATTCAGACTATGGAAGGAAGGTGTCACCAAAATTTTTGATCAATTAGAGGAATATGTTTATATTTGTACAACAAAATAATCACTTTTGCAGTGATACTAAAAATAGAAATTTGACAAGACAGGTTAAGGAAGGAGAAGTGTTACAGTGAAAGACAACAAATTGTATGCCAAGTTGATGACAATTAGAAATGGCGAGAAAAGGTTGAAGAAGTGAAGCTGGAGAGGTAAGCACAAAATCTAATTTTATTATGGAGATTGAATTCATAGTGGCTTCCTGGATGTGGGATATAAATGATGAAAATTTGGTGAGTTTTCTCAGATGGGTTAGTGACATTATTAACCAGGATGCTAAACAGAGTAGGTATAAGTTTGTCATAAAACTAGACAATAATAAATGGTTGAGATACATTGAATTTAAACATTCCATGGGATATCTAGGAATAGATGTTTTATCAAATATCTTGCAGAAAGATTTAGGTATCAGAGACAAATCTAGACTGTATTGATTGATTGGTGAACTATTCCTCCATAGATAGTAGTTGGAGTCGTGGATTATAAGGAATCCCAAAAATGAGGTTAGGAAGAAGGCTGACAGGATAGCTTTAGAGTAATCAACATATAAGAAGTGAGCACAAGAAGACCAACCCATATAGTTTATGAAATTGCAAAAAACTAAAATCGATTGTGCTTGAGAATTAGGGAGAACTTCAGCAGTTACTTGTAAAAAAATGGTGATTTCAGGATTCTACCAAAGACTTACTGAATTGCAATCTTTGAGGCTTTGCAAGATTGTGTTTTAAAAGTTCAGTAAATATAGTCTATGTTGTAGAAGACTATTTAGAGTAGTTACCATCTTGTAATGAATTGAGGGTGTTTGGTAGATATAGACGTGGAGACATTGAAAAATCTGTATACTCATTTTAAGATTTGGCAATGTAAGAAAGGAAAGAAAGATAAATTGTAGGATAAGTGGGAAAATAAATATGTGTTAAGCATAAAAGATACAAAGGTAGGAAAGAGGTTATAGAAAGAGATTAGGTAGGTAAGTTACCTTACCTGTCTATGTTTCAGTGTCTTTTGGTAGAAAAAATGAAAGTACCTACTTTCTTAGGAGTCTCATAAAATTAAATAAAATAATCTAGAAAAGACTTTTGTACAATGCTTGCCACATGAATAAGTACCAAATAAATATTAGGTATTTTATTAGTGACATTTCTTTAGTTTCTAAGATGGTCCTGGGCTAGGACAGGGGAATAAATACAAATCTTAACATCCATCTTTTATGTATCTCAAACATACACTAACTAGAAATAAAATATGGTACACTTACAAATAAGTAAATTTCTACATTTATCCTTCCTTCAATAGATAACTTGTTTTGGGAATATTCTAAAGCATTTGAGAACAATAAATCCAACATTTTCCAGCTAGGATTATCAGAAGAAAATCCCTTGCAGCAATATCTATAGCTCTTAAACTTAGATGGAGTTTTAGATATAGCTAGCTAGCTAGATGACAGATAGATACTGAGAAAAATCTTCTTTCTATGCTGTCGAAATATGCCTTGTTGATAGAAAGGATACATCGTTCCCTCAGCAGTTAAAATTTCAGACATTGTTTGATTTCCAGAAACATACAAGTTTAAACACTTGGATTTGCATTGTTCTATTTGTTAGTCAAACCTGTAAACTAGTCCTTGAGGAAAAATTCACAGTGACAGTTTGTCAATTAAAATTAAGACAAATATGTGAGAACAGTTACCTCTATGAGAACACCCTGGTGAACAGATATTTAACTCCTGAGTGAACAACAGGTAACATTATACTTGGATGTTAGTAAACTGCTTCTAATGGAAATGTATACAAAGCTAATTTTTCCCCCTGCTACTCTCCCTTTGGTTAATGCTTTTCTAGCAGAGATATATTTATAAATGCACAGTATGTGCTTAACATCCAAGAGTAGAAACAAATATCTGATCCTTACCAATAAGCATTGCAGATAAGCACACACTCTAATTCATACTTGGGTTTGATATTTAATTAGGTGAATAGCCATGTTTACTCTCTCATAAATAGTATTTAATGACTTCCTATGTAAATAAAATATGTTGGTTCTTACCAAATGACTTAGCTACACAATATTTGCTTAATAATAAACTCTTGGATGGTGTTAAAACAATATTTATTTTATTTGCATTATTGCATGTGCTTCAGACTACAATGTAACAGCTTTGTGCTGTAAAATATAATTACACTATTATAAAAATATTACTTGTGACTTAAATTCTACAAAAGTGACAACAAATGAGGCAAAATCTTCTCTCAAAATATGTTATTATGTTTACATGTTGACCATGAAAATGATTTTAAAATGCATTTTTATCTCTAGCATTTAGGAAAATATACATATTAAAGAATGCAGCATTTCAATGAAATATTCCAAATTAAAAGTGAAGACTAGGATGTAACAACCTCCCCAAAAAGAAGTCTATTTTTAATTACAAATGAGAGATTGGATTTGATAGTGTCCATGTTATTTGAGTCGATTTTTTTTTTATTGTACTTTAGGTTCTGGGGTACATGGGCAGATCATGCAGCATTGTTGCATAGGTACACACATGGCAATGCGGTTTGTGGCCTCCATCCCCTTGTCACCTATGTCTAGCATTTCTCTCCATGTTATCCCTCCCCAATCTCCCCATCCCTCGCTGTCCCTCCCTTAGACCCCACCAAAAGACCCCAATGTATGATTCTCCCCTCCTTGTGTCCATGTGTTCTCATTGTTCAACACCTGCCTATGAGAACCTGTGGTGTTTGATTTTCTGTTCTTGTGCCAGTTTGTTGAGAATGATAGTTTCCAGATTCATCCATGTCCCTACAAAGGATAAAAACCCATCGTTTTCTATGGCTGCATAGTATTCCATGGTGTATATGTGCCACATTTTCCTTGTCCAGTCTATCATCGATGGTCATTTGGGTTGGTTCCAAGCCTTTGCTATTGTGAACAGTGTCGCAATGAACATACTTGTGCATGTGTCTTTATAATAGAACGATTTATAATCCTTTGGGTATATACAGAGTAATGGGATTGCTGGGTCAAATGGAATTTTTAAAATGTGGTTAGAATATCTTATACACAATGGAGTTTTAGACATGACATTGTAGTAAATAATGAATGAGAATTCCATTTATTCCTCAGCCCAAGAAACCTACATCATGTATTTGTTGACTAAAAGTATTAGTAGTTGAGAACATTTGAATGCTATCTCAGGAATAAAGAATAGAGACAGGGAGTTAAGCTAAGTGGGGTATGTGTGTGTATGTGTGTGCATGTGTGTGTGTGTGTTGAAATATATATCTACACACACACATATATACATATATATATATAATGTTTTAACCATTTTTTTAGTGTACTGTTTCATTGAATTAAGTACATTACCATTGTTGTGCTAACTTGGGTATTAAGGACTAAATATCAAGTCTTACAAATGCTATCATTCAACATTACTTTTTGCTTTTCAGAGCATGTGTGCTATTGAGGAAGGCAGATCTGACTAAAGTAGTTATGATTTAGAGATAAATATCTGAATAGTCAAAGAGCAATGGGATAGAGATATTGTTTGCTAAGCAGGAGGAATTGCTTTTATTACTTAGAATAGGATGAAACTAGGGATTCTAGGCTCAATACCAGATACATTCATTATTAGGAATGACAATACTGTCTCTACTTGTTAACATTTTTTCTTATTTTCAAATCATTTATAAACTTGACAAATGCAAGCGCTGCTATTTTTTTGCTATAATAATTCCTCCATTTCAGAATAATAGGCCATTAATAAAACATTTAAAATAGACGTAAAGATATTATTTCCATATCATCAAATTGAAAGCAAGTGTGGTAACACTGACCTTCTTTAATGCTTACATGAAAACTTGATCTCCCATGTTAAACTGCTTCTGGCAAAATCAGCATAATTCAAATGAGTTCAAAGCTAAAGATAAAATGATAGAAAGAAAAAAATTTTAGTGAGTTTGTATCTGGGATGTTTAAGAATATACATGATTAATTAGGAAAATTAATCAATGTGCTCATTAAGGAATAATGAAAATGTTACCACTAACCCTTGAAAAGGTAAAGATTCAATGAAGTGCCACATAATTTGTTTCTGAACATTGTGTCTACAATCACTAACTTTCTAATCAACCACCATGGCATGTGTATACCTGTGTAACAAACCTGCATGTTCTACACAGGTACCCCAGAACTTAGAGTAATTTGGAAATTCAAAAGAATAGATGTCTCATCATGCCATAAATTTAATTGTTTTTGCTCTCTTATCTATTCATAGTAACTCATCAAATTAACAGTTTTAAGTTTTATTCTTCCAAATGTTGCACACTCATCTACTATCAAGAAAATCAGGTCAAACTGATTATATACACACACATACACATATAGATATACACACATACACACACACACACACAAACACACACACACACATAGTGGCATGATGGGAATTTGTATTATTTTTTAATTCACTCTGGAAGTCCTGGAATTCTTTCACACAAGCTGCTCCTTGCAGGCTGAATAAAATGCTCATTTTTTCATTGGTTCTTCTGAGATTTGGGGACATACATTTTTCAGTCTACTAAGAACATTTTTTTATTTCCTGCAGTATAAGTAATCTTCAGTAAAATGACTGTATCATTAGGTAAAACATATTAAAACTGTCAACCATTTTAAACATTAACTGTAGAATGAGTTTCTGCTATTACCACTGAATACTGCTTCCTGAACACATGTTCACATAGTATTTCTTTAGAGACATCTTGTTGAAAGATTGTCTGAATCTGATCCATATTTAGGCTGACATTCCCATTATTCCAAATGGGAAAGTGTCAGCAATTACAGTTCATTCACGAGTGACAGGCACTGTTCATATTCATAGATTTCCTCTCTTAGTGTCTTTCTTGGTTCATCATTTAAAGCCTCTTTTTATTTTTTTTAACAGAATTTAGTCTCAAATCCAAGAAATGTTACTGTATTAATAAATTCCTGAGGCCAATAAGAAGCAATATTATCTGAAAGGAAGAAGAAACAGTGGAAGAACAGCCATATTATTATTACTAGTTAGCAGGCATGGTCCACAGTGAAATCAGAAATAGCTGAAATTTATCTTTAGTCCATCTCTTCTCTTATATCAGCTTTCTGTCAATATACCTTTTTAGCCACTTCAGCTCCGTATTCCCAGAAATGCAGAGACATTGGGCTAGAGCTGCTTTCTACATTTACTGGGAGGGATTTACTTTTTAATCCATCTGTTTCCTCACTTCTTAGAAAAATAGTAATTATTATATAATTATACCATATTCTGCCTTACTGGCTAATGTGAATTATCTCATATAGGTTTATTAATTTGAAGAAATAGATTTTACCATAGTGTGTTAATCTTATCATACTTTCTTTTCTGGCATGGGGAAGTTTTATCCATATCTTATCAGAAACTGAGGCCAATGGTTTCTTCCTTCATGCCACATCTCAATTCCTGTATAGTGCTGCTTCACGTTTTGAATGAAACATCAACTTAGCTGGTAGTTATCATCTCCAGCAGCCACCGGAGACCCAGACAAAAGAGCACCAGCAAGAGATTCACCTTCCTGGGTCCAAGGCACACTTGGAAGCCACACAAACAGAAATCAGGAAGAAAAAGAAAGGAACTCTTGGGTCAACAATGTAGTCTGGTTCAGAGCATTTTTCAAACAGGTTTTCTGCAGAGAGTTTTTTTTTTTTTTAATTTTTATTGCATTGTAGGTTTTGGGGTACATGTGCAGAACGTGCAAGATAGTTGCAGAGAGTTTTAATTGGTGGATTTAAAGCAAGGAAGCACAAGTTCCAGGATATGATGCAGTGGCTAACAGGCAGTCACTGTGGCATATCTGCACAGTTCATGCAGGGTGTGAAGTCAACAGGTAGCAAGCAAGCTGAATCTAGCTGTTGTGTAGTGACAGGTCGTGAAAGCAGATATTTAGATGGACCACATTGAGGAACTGGGGGTGGGTGATGCAGAACTGGAAATTGTGTCAAGGATAACCAAGCTCTGCTTCTAGTATGAGAAAGTCCAAGTTATATTTAAAATGGATGTTGAGGCAACATAAAATTATTAACATTAATTAAAGTGTCTTAATTCAGATCTATAGCTACTCATTGTTTATAGTGATTTTGAAACTTGTCTTCTTATTTATAGTATTTACACTTTCCAGGCTTTCAAGATTTCTTGATTGACTTACACATTCTATATGTTGCCTGCAACTTGTCAGTCCACCTTTGTAAAATTTGATTGTGTATTTAAGAAATATGGCTGCTGTGTAGTCAACAGAATTATTTCCAGTGTAGTTACTAAAAATACTAAAGTATTTTTCAAATCAACTTTATTAAGCCATGATTTACATACAATAAAATGCATTTAAGTACATTTAAGTGTATAGTTCAGTGGGTTTTGACATATATTATATATATGCCCCAGAAAATATCGCAATCAAGATAGAGAACATTTTCATCACCTGGAAAGTTTTCTCATGTCCTCTATAATCATTCACTAACACCCTTGGCTCTAGTCAAACCCTGCTGCATAAAATGTTTTCAAAACTTATTTTTAATGTATAGCTGAACAAAGCAAAATATGTCACAGTCCAGAAACAATCAGAAACTGAAAAATCAGAGGAATAAACAAACACTTGAGCTAGTGTTGTCCTGATAAGTTGGTGAATCCTGGAGGTTCACAGCCTCAGTTTAATTAGGACATTTGCAAAAATCAAGCACATACTAGGTCATAAAGCAAGCCTCAACAAATTCCAAAAAGGAAAGATTATACTGACTATATCCTCTGTGTAGTAAGATAATTAAGATGGAGGGAAGTAAGTTTATTTCTTAAAAGCTCAAAAATGAAAGAAGAAATTATAAAAACAATAAGGAACACATAATTAAACTATTTTAAAAACCCATATTTAAATAAATAAGATATAGCTAAATAATTTTAAAGAGAGAAAACCGTTTATTTGAATGTTCATTTTTAAAAGGAAGAAAGTCTGAAAATGTGACTTGGGTTTTGAACTAAGAAATTCAAAAAGGCAACAATATATTATATTGCATGTACTCTGCCCGAGGAAAGCAGGGGTGACCTTGAGACAGTTAATACTTTAATTCCTAAAGGGAGATCATGGTGTCCACCCCATCCCCAGGACTATCCTAAATTCCTCCATTATTTCTCATCTATCTTATCAAAGCTTGGGGAAATATTTTATAATGGCTTTTAATTCTGATAGGGATCATGGCTTAAATTAACCACAAGAGACTTCCTTTGAAGGAACTTCATTTTAAAGGGATGATTGAGCTTTGAGAGTGTCTATTTGACCAGAGTGGAAGAAAGAGAGTCAAAGAAAGGGTAGGAGCAGGGAGCAATAAAGATTTTTAAGATACTAGAAAGAAAATATAGGATAAAGATAAGTTCAAGTTGTAGTTTAGAGTAATCCAATTTTAACGTAATCTGAAGTTTTCTATATATTTTTATTTGACTTGATAAAGGAATTCTTAAGCAAGTAGTTTTGAAATTTGAATGCTTTTCTGCAATCTTCCTCATACCAATTAAATGTGTATATAGATTATATGGTTTGGCTGCGTCCCCAGCCAGTTCTCATCTTAAATTGTAACTCTCACAACTCCACATGTCATGGAGGAACCCTGTAGGAGGTGATTGAATTTTGAGGGTGGGTCTTTCCTTCACCGTTCTCATGAGAGAGAATGAGTCTCATGAGATCTGATGGTTTAAAAATAAAAATGAGAGTTTGCCTGCACAAACTCTCTCTTTGCCTGGCACCATCCACATAAGATATGACTGGCTTCTCCTTGACTTCTGCCATGATTGGGAGGCCTCCTCAGTCATGCAGAACTTTGAGTTCTTCATTAAACCTCTTTCCTTTGTAAATTGCCCAGTCTTGGCTTTGTCTTTATCATCAGCGTGAAAATGGACTAATACAGTAAACCACTGAATGCTTGGGGATTTGCTCCCTTCATTTTTCTATGAATACCTTTTCTATTTAAAAAAATTGTGCAAGGTGTTTGAGTACTGTGGTATGTGGCTTGGTATTTCTGCTAGCAGGGTTTCCTCTACCTGACATATTTATTTTTCCAGAATCCAAGTTTGGATCTCTAGACCAAGTGGAAGTTCTGTGAGAAACTTGATATTCCTTGAATCCCTCTGTGCTTAACCTTAGTAGAGTAGATTCTTATGTCTATAGGTAAGATTCAGAAATTGATATAGTACTATTTCAGTAACACAGAACTAGAAACGTCAACCTGGAGTATTGAGAAAGTTGTCTATTGGGTATGTCCCATATCTTGAACCAATATATATCTTTGCTGAGAAATAATCCACATATAATTCACCCACTTAAAATATATACTTCAATGTTTTTTATTATATTCACAGAGTTGTTCAGTCATCACCACAATATAATTTTGGAAAATTATTGTTATTCTTAAAATAAGCCCCATACCAATTAGTAGTTCTTCCCTATTCTTCCCAGGCACTCATTAATCTACTTTTCTGAGAGATTTTCCTATTGTGAACATTTCAGGTAAATGGAGTCATACAAAGCATGATGTTTTTGTCACTGGCTTCTTCTACTTAGCATAATGTTCTCAAGGTTAATTCATATTGTAGCTTGTATGACTTCTTTCCTCCTTTTTTCTTTTCTTCCCCTCCCTCCCTTTAAATACACTGTATTTATATCCATCACTCAGTAACAACTCCAACACCAAGACAGGTATGCAACCCCTGGGTACAAGGCTCATGCCCACTGGGGTGGCTGGGAGCTGCTGCTCCAGTGGAACCATTGATGATGGCTGCTTGCTCATTCACACATATACTTCCCTTTCTAGACACTGGGAAGCCGGCTGCCTTGCACTACCATTGGGTACGCTGACCTGGGATTATGTTCTGAAATGTACATCTGGCCAGATGTACTGAAAAAGGGGCCTTTGTGTTTCATTTCTTCTTCTGGTAGAGGCTCTGGTTTTGGTTAAATGCAGAGGTCATGAAAACTGGAGAGGACCTGGAAGGAGGAGTAAGTGTCCTTGGAAGGTAAGTGAAGTGGGGTGTCTCTGGGACCAATACTGTGTTCTACAGTATGATGCAGGCCTGCTCTGGAATGGCCAAATCACACATGACACTGGACTCTCTTTGTCATCATACCTTCCTTGTCACACAGAGGTAGGCAAATGAAGAATGGTAAAGCAGAAGTTCCACACATGTTCACACTGACCTGGTTGGGCTTGGATCATAATCTCTAAAGTAACAACCTTGAACACCATAATCCTCAGTGTTGACATAACAAAAGATCAAAATTCTTAAAGTTAATATCCCTAAAGTCTAAAATCCCTAATGTCAAAAATCTGAGTATCACATTCACAGAATAGTGCATTCGGTTAGGCCAGCTCTTATGTACTGTCTCCATGCAATTGCTCCTAATCTATCTCTAATATGAAAGTGTATCCTGTAATATGCTTTTTCATATATAAAATTTTTAAAGTATAAAAAAATTTTTCCCCACTATTTTAATTTGTCAGAATTATTTTTTACAATTCATTATGCTATGTATTTTATCTTCATGTTATTTCCAGTATAAATTGTGCAGAAACCTATAGAGAGATCTAATTCTTTTTATTCAATTTTTGTTTTTTTTGCAAATTTGACACCATGAAAGTGTATTGGCGTCACTTTAACACTGACTTTGTGTATAAGCATTGTACATGTATGTAGAAATATTGAAACCTCCTCAATAAATGAAAATATATATTTTTGTACATCTGTATTTGTAAAAGATAAAATTTATTGACATCTCAGCTCTCTGGGTGACTTCATATGTGGTGGTGACACGTCTCAGTTTTTGATCCATTTCATCAAAAGATTTTGATAGTTCATGATATTTCGGATGACCACAGTCATAAAGCTGGTGCACACAATGACCAACCATAGTAATATGTTTTTATACATTTCCCTTTTTGACTTGTTTATTTATGACTATGGTTTATCTGTTTATTGCTATTTTACTCTTGCAACTCTCATGCTTACAAAAATATGCATGTTTTATTGTCTATTTTATTGTGTAAACTGGCCTATGAAGTGTTATGTTGTTTTAGGTTTCTCAAATAACCCCCCCTACAAAATGTAAATAAATACATTATAATTTTTGAAATTATTTTTTCCTGAAATATGGTTTTTGGATTTGATGTTTTGGGATTTCAACATTCAAATTATGATGTCTGGGATTGTGTCTTTTCAAATTATGATCCACTCCCAGCCTGGATTATGAGGTAAATCATTTTTGTTATTTGTTTTTTCTTGTCCAAAGGCTTTTTTCCACTTTTTATAAGATGGCACAGAATATAAAATTTACCATTTTTAAATGTGCAGTTCAGGGCTATTAAATATATTTATAATATTGAACAGCTATCACCAATATCCATCTTGGTAATTCTTTGACCTTGTAAAACTGAAACTCTATACCCATTAAACAATAAACCTACATTTCCCTCTGCCCCAGTCCCTAGCAACTATCCTTCTGCTTTCTGTTTCTACAATTTTGACTGCTCTAAGTACCTCCTATAGGTAGAATCATGTGGTAGTTGACTTTTTTGACTAACTTATTTCACTTTGCATAATGTCTTCAAGCTTCATCCATGTTGTAGCATATGTCAGAATTTCTGTTCTCTTTAAGGCTGCAAAATATTTCATTATATAAATATAACATATTTTATTTTTGTAAGAATCAATTAGTCAACATTTGGGTTCAACCCACATTTTGGCTATCATAAATAATGCTGTCATGAACATTTATACAAGTGTTGGTGTGAATGTAAGTTTTCGTGCATACTTAAGATAACACAGTAGTATGTATAATATTTTGAGGAACTACCAAACTTATTTCCAAAATAGGTGCACTATTTTATTTTATATTACTACCAGCAATGTATAAATGTTGTAATTTCTTCTCAACCTTGCCAACATGCATTATCCTCCTATTATCCTTTTTTATTATAATCATTCTGGTGGGTGTGAAGTGGTATCTCACTGGAGTTTTGAATTGAACTGAACAAATGATTAATGATTTTGAACATCTTTTTATGTGCTTATTGGTCATTTTATATAGATCTTGATAAAGGTGGCCTTTGCTCATTTTGAATTAGATTCTTTTCCTTTTTGTTGCTCAGTTGCAAGAGTTATTTATAAATTCTACATACATGTTCCTTATCAGATATAGGATTTGTGAATATTTCCTATATGTTTACTTTCTTGATGGTGCCCTTTGAATAAAAATGTTTTTAATATGAATGCAGTCTAATTTATCTATCTTTTCCTTTTGTTGCTTGTGCTTTTAAAATTCTTATTTATTTACTATTTATTATTTCAATAGTTTTTTGTGAATAGGTTGTATTTGGTTACATGGATATGTTCTTTAGGTGTGTGATTTCTGAGCTTTTGGTGTGCACATCACCTGAGCGGTATATGCTGTTCCCAATATGTAGTCTTTGATTCCTCACCCTCCTCCCACCCTATAATCCCCAGAGTCCATTATATAATTTTTAATGCCTTTGCTTGCTCATATCTTAGTTCCCAATTCTAAATGGAAACATATGATGTTTGGTTTTCCATTCCTGAATTGCTTCACTTATAATAATGGTCTCCACCTTCATCCAGGTTGCTGCGAATGGCATTATTTCCTTCCTTTTAATGGTTAATATTCCAGATGAATTCTATCAGGCATTAAAAGACGTGTTGGTGTCAAGCCTATGGAAACTATTGTAAAAGACAGAGAAAGGGAATCCTCCCTAAATCATTCTATGAACCCTAATACGAAAGCCAGGAAAGGGCATAACAACACCATCAACAACAAAACTGCAGACCAATATCCCTTCATGGATGCAAAATTCCTCAAGAAAGTACTAGCTAACTGAATTCAACAGCATATCAAAAAGATAATACAACATGATCAAGGGGGTTTTATACCAGAGATGCAGGGTTTGTTTAACATATGCAAGTAAACAAATGTGATACACCACATAAAAAGAAATAAAAAGAATCATAGCATCATCTCAATAGATGGAAAAGAAGTGTTTGACAAAATCCAGCATTCCCTTATGATTAAAACTCTCAGCAAAATTGGAATAGAAGGAACATACCTTAAGGTAGTAAAAGTCCTCTATGACAAATGCACAGCTAACATTATACTGAATGGGGAAAAGTTGAAAGCATTCCTGAGAATTGGAACAAAACAAGAATGTTCACTTTCACCACTTTTATTCAACATAGCACTGAAAATTCTAGCCAGACCAATCAGAGAATAAATACACTGATCAAGAGAATGAAATAAAGGGCATCCAAATTGGCAAAGAGGAAGTGAAATTATTACTGTTCACTAATGACATGATTGTATACCTAGAAAACTAAAGATTCATCCAAAATCTACTAGATCTAATAAATGAATTCAGTAAAATTGAGGATACAAAATCAATGTACACATGTAAATAGCACTGCTATACATCAACAGTGACCAAGGTGAAAATCGCATCAAGAACTCAATCCCTTTTATAGTAGCTGCAAAAAATAGAATAAAAATACTTAGGATTAAACCTAACCAAGGATGTGAAAGAGCTGTCCCAAGGAAAACTGCAAGACACTGCTGAAAGAAATCATAGATCACAAAAACAAATAGAAACGTATCTCATGCTCATGGAAGGGTAGAATCAATATTGTGAAAATGTCAAAAGCATTAAATGACAAATTTAATGCAATTCCAATCAAAATACCACCATCATTCTTTATAGCTTTTGGTGTGCACATCACCCGAGCGGTATATGCTGTTCCCAATATGTAGTCTTTGATCCCTCACCCTCCTCCCACCCTATAATCCCCAGAGTCCATTATATAATTTTTAATGCCTTTGCTTGCTCATATCTTAGTTCCCAATTCTAAATGGAAACATATGATGTTTGGTTTTCCATTCCTGAATTGCTTCACTTATAATAATGGTCTCCACCTTCATCCAGGTTGCTGCGAATGGCATTATTTCCTTCCTTTTAATGGTTAATATTCCAGATGAATTCTATCAGGCATTAAAAGACGCGTTGGTATCAAGCCTATGGCTTGATATCCTAAAATTCATATGAAACAATAAAAAGCCTGCATAGCCAAAGCAAGATGAGGCAAAAAGAAAAAATCTGGAGGCATCACATTACCCAATTTCAAACTATACTACAAGGCTAGAGTTAAAACAGCATGGTACTAGTATAAAAACAGGCATATAGACCAATATGAATGTAACAGAATAGACAGCCCGGAAATAAACTCAAATACTTACATCCAACTGATCTTCAACAAAGCAAATGAAAATATGACATGAGGGAAGGACACCCTGTTCAACAAATGGTGCTGGGATAATTGGCAAGCCACATGTAAAAGCATAAAATTGATCTTCTTCTCTCACCTTATATAAAAATCAACTCAAGATGGAACAAAGACTTAAATGTAAGACCTGAAGGCATAAAAATTCTGGAAGATAACATCAGAACAACTCTTCTAAACATTGGCTTTGACAAAGACTTCACGGTCAAGAGCCCAAAAGCAAATGCAACATAAACAATTATAAATAGGTTGGACTTAAACTAAAAAGCTTCTGCACAGCAAAATAAATAATCAGCAGAGTTAAGAGACAACCCAAAGAGTAGGATATAAATCTTTGCAAACTATGCATCTGACAAAGGAGTAGTATTCAGAAACTATGAAGATCTCAAACAAATCAGCAAGAAAAAAATAATAATCCCATTTAAAAAGTGGGCTAAGGATATGAATAGACAATCCTTAAAAGAAGATATAAAAATGGCCAACAAACATATGAACAAATGTTCAATATCAATCATTATCAGGGAAATTCAAATCAAAACAACGAGACACCATTTTACTCCTGCAAGAATGGCCATAATTTAAAAATAGAAAAAAATAGATATTGGCATGGATGTGGTAAAAAGGAAACACTTTTACACTGCTGGTGGGAATGTAATCCAGTACAACCACTCTGAAGAACAGTATGGAGATTCCTTAAAGAACTAAAAGTAGATCTACCATTTGATACACTCTCACTACTGGGTATCTACGCAAAGAAAAAAGAATCATTCTATGAAAAAGAACTTGCATATGCATATTTATAGCAGCACCATTTGCAATTCCAAAAATATGGAGCCAGCCTAAATTTCCATCAACCGAGTGGCTAAAAAAAATGTTACTTGTGCTTTTGATGTCATAGCTAAGAAACCACTGCCAAAACTAAGGTTGCAAAGGTTTACTTCTATGTTTTTTTCTAAGAGTTTTATAGGTTTAGCTTTTCCATTTTGTATTAAATTTTGTGCATAGTACACTATAGGAGTCTGAATTAATTATTTTTATATCCATATATAGCTGTTCCAGCTTCATTGGCTGTGAAGAATTTTCACCACTGAATTGCCTTGCCACCCACATCAAAAGCCATTTGACCATCAATGTATAATTATTTCCAAACTATTAATTCTATTCCATTAATCTACATATCCATCCTTCTTCCAGTACCATTCTGTCTTTATTATTCCTTTAGTAAATTTTTAATGAAAGAACACTTAGTTGTTTTCACTTTGTCCTTGCAAAATTTTGTCTTTGTCTTTGGGTTTTAACATTTTGATCATGATATATCTGTGTGTAGATTATTTGCCTTTATCCTAAGTGGAGTTCATTAAATTTTAGGATGTACAGATTGTTTTCCATCAAATTTGGAAAGTTTTCTGCCACTAATTTTTTGACTATGTTTTCTATTCCAATATGTCTTTCTGTCCTCTTCTAGTACTTCTACAATGTTGTTGCACTAACTGATGCTCTTATTTTTCTGAGATTATCTTTCCTTTACTTTATTTATTTATTTTTTTGTCCCAAGATTACCATTCTCTATCAATGTGTCTTCAAGCATGTTGATTTTCTTTTCTTCCACAGGCTATATCTACTATGGATTCCCTTTAGTAAATTTTCCATATTGAGTATTTCAATTTTCAACTCCAGAATTTCTCTGTTTTTTTTTAAAAAATGTTTTATCTCTGTACTGATATTTCTTATTTAAAGAGACTTTGCCATTATACTACCCTTTACTTAATCATAATTTAATTTTTTTTAAATGTTAGCATTTATGTTTGTAATAGATGCTTTGAAGTTTTGTCTTTATTTTAGTCTGTATCTTGGCCCTGTCAAAATCTGTTTCTATTGCCCAGTTTTCTTTTTAGGTTTCTGTGTATGGGATCTATTTTCCCATTTCTTTGCATGGTGTCTTAGTTTGCTCTACTATAACCGGATACCATGGATTGGGTGGCTTAAATCATAAATAATAATTTACCACAGTTCTGGAGGCTGGAATGGCCAAAATCAAGGTCAGCAGATTCATTAGTTGGTGAGCACATTCTCTTCTTATCCTCACATGGCTGAGGGCAAAGAGAAAAAGGGTGCACTCTTACAGTGTTCTGATAAGAGGAAATGTATAAGCTTCATCTTCGTAACCTAATTACCTCCCAAAGGCCCCACCCCCTAACACCAACATATTGGAAGGGCACAAACATTCAGTCCATAACACATATTTCATAATTGTATGCCAGAAACTGGATACTTCAGATAATATATTGTATCAAATCTGGATAGTTATCCCTTCTAAAGCATCTTATTGTTTGTTTGTTTCCTTGTTTGTTTATTTATTTGAATGGAGCAGTTTTGTAAAGATTATTTACCCTGCAGTATGCAACTTCCGATGCCATGCCTTATATTGTGAAGCTTGGGTTTGTACACAGTCTCTGACTATCAGTGAGGTAACTGGTGAACTAGCAAGGATGTCTCTTTCACTTTTGCTTTCTCAGTTAATCATCTGCCTCATTTGCCTCATCTGCCTCTTTTGATCTTATATGATTTGGCTGTGTTCCCACCAAATCTCATCTTGAATTGTAGCTCCCACAATTGCCATGTGTTGTGGAAGGGACGCAGTTGGAGGTAATTGAAATATGGGGCAGGTGTTTCCTGTGCTGTTCTCATGATAGTGAATAAGTCTCATGAGATCTGATGGTTGTATAAAAGGGATTTTTCCTGCATTAGTTCTATTCTCTTGTCTGCTGACATGGAAGATCTGCATTTCACCTTCAGCCAGTATTGTGAGGCCTCCCCAGCCACGTGGAACTGTGAGTTCATTAAACCTCTTTTTAATTATAAATTACCCAGTCTTGGGTATGTCTTTATCAGCAGCGTGAAAACAGACTAATACATAATTGGATACTCAGCCTCCAGTGTTGGCCTCCACCAATTTCTAGCTGATTGTGGTATTGTTTTTGCCCACAACCTGGGGCATGTATTACAGAACAGTCTGATACAATTAATGTCAGGCCTCTTTGCAGAAGTAGATATTTTAGGCCTAGTCTGACCTTACACTTTATGAGGGCCCCATATTAATTTCTATGTTTATAACTGGTCTCTTACTTTTGTCTTTTAGTTGTTCACAATCAAAATCTCCAGTGTTTTTGACAATACTCTTAGGCCTAGACTTCTACACTTTATTCCAAATAAAGTTGGTCTCCTTAGGAAAAGCTGAGTTGACTCTCTTCTGGCAGCCTGCCTCTTGGCTGGAAAGAACCTAAAAGCCCCTGACCCATAGCTGTGTGAAGGGATAGCAGCTCACATCTGGAGTAAAATCCCTGGTCTACAAGCCAGGTGCTTGTGAAAAAGGTATTCTTGGCTTATTCCTCTAGTGCGAAAACTTCAAAACATGAGAGAGCCGGAAAGGTGGGGATGTCCAGGGCCCAGCAACCATTGCTTGACATAACAAAGATAAAGATTTACTTTTCTTGGAGATTTTGTTCATTCCTTTTTGTACTTTTTTCTTTAATCTTGGTTTCTCGTTTTATTTCATTGAGTTGATCTTCAACTTCTGATATTCTTTCTTCTGCTTGGTCAATTCGGCTGTTGAAACTTGGGCATGCTTTGCGAAGTTCTCGTGTTGTGTTTTTCAGCTCCTTCAATTCATTCATATTCCTCTCTAAGTTGTCCATTCTTGTTATCAATTCCTCGAATCTTTTTTCAAATCTTTTTTCAAGGTTCTTAGTTTCTTTGCACTGGTTTAGTACATGTTCCTTTAGCTCACTGAAGTTTCTCATTATCCACTTTCTGAAGTCTGATTCCATCATTTCGTCACATTCATTCTCCGTCCAGCTTTGTTCCCTTGCTGGTGAGGAGTTTTGGTCCTTTTTTGGAGGTGAGGTGTTTTGGTTTCGGGTGCTTTCCTCCTTTTTGCGCTGGTTTCTTCCCATCTTTATGGATTTATCCGCCTGTCGTCTTAGTAGTTGCTGATTTTTCAATTGGGTCTCTGTGTGGACGCTGAGATTGTTGATGATGAAGTATTTCTGTTACTTAGTTTTCCCTCTAATGGTCTATCCCCTCTGCTGTATGAGTGCTGAGGTCCACTCCAGGCCCTGCTTGTCTGGGGTATACCTACAGCAGCTGCGGAACAGTGAGGGATGATACCAGTTTCTTCTTCTGCTGTCCTTGTTCCAGAATAATGCCAGCCAAATGTCAGTCTGATTAGTCCTTAGACTGGACTGGGAAAATGTGGCACATATACACCATGGAATATTATGCAGCAATCAAAAATGATGAGTTTGTGTCCTTTATAAGGACATGGATGAATCTGGAGAACATCATTCTCAGCAAACTGACACAAGAACAGAAAAAGAAATACTGCATATACTCACTCATAGGTGGGTGAGAAAAATGAGAACACATGGACACAGAGAGGTGGTCTACTATACACTGGGGACTGTTGGGGGAAATGGGGGAGGGAGAGCGGGGGGGGTTGGGGGGGATAGCCTGGGGATGAATACCACGTGTGGGTGAAGGGGAGGAAGGCAGCAAAACACACTGCCATGTGTGTACCTATGCAACTATCTTGCACGTTCTGCACATGTACCCCAAAACCTATAATGCAATAAAAATTAAAAAAAAAAAAAAGATTTACTTTTTGACTTTTAAGTTCGGGGGTATGAGTGCAGGTTGCACGTTTTACATAGGCAAAATGTGCTTCATGGGGGTTTGTTGGAAAGATTGTTTCACTAACCAGTATTAAGCCTAGTACCCATTAGTTATTGTTCCTGATCCACTCCCTCGTCCCACCGTCTACCCTCCAATAGGCCTCAGTGTGTATTGTTTCCCTCTAGGTGTCCATGTGTTCTCAAAGTAGAAAGGTTTTAACCTATCAGTGTGTGCATGAAATGAAAGATTCAATCCTCTTAAATATGCCTATCTGCAATAGAGCTTCTACAGCAAGGAAAGTGGGGGAAGAGTTGAGAAGAGAGATGTCGGCAGCCTTCTTCCCCAGGGGCAAATTGGTAGCCCTAATCCAGAATCTGGGAGGAGATAAAACCTGCCTTTTTGGCCACATTCACCTGGAGGAGAGCTTTTGTCACACTGGGATGGTAGAGGGGGCTTACAGGTGGACCACGGAGTCTCACTGTTTTCACTGAGATTTAGTAAATGTTCTTAACTAATGTTTACAATATGCTCTTAGGACAAAATTCAGAGACTTTAAAATTTTTTTTTTAACTTTTCACCAGTTAAATAATTGTTTCACAGGGAGGGGTTCTCACACTGCTGTTCCCAATTCCCATGTCTCTCAAATGTCTTTTAAATAAATTTCTATTAATCGTGAAAGTTCCCTAAAATGACCATTTTATAGTAGCTTATACTTGTTATATTTTGCTGTTTAGACATACAAGGGCAAAAAAAAAAACAAAAAAAGAAATTATAACGAGTCATACGGGGGTAAACTCTGGCTCAGAAGGGTGTACACAGATTTATACAAACTTATTAAAGTTTAGTAATAGTCGATTAAATATGCTGCTTGAGTTCCATGTATCTCAGGACCTTAACCTAATGGTTGGTGTTTTTCAACTTGAGAACTGATAAATATGCAACTTTAGTAATAGAAGTTGTGTTGAGAAGATCTCTGTTAGACCTTGGCTCTCAGGGAAAACACAGGGTAATACTCAAGAAAGCATTTTGTCTGATAACTACCCACAAGGAATTTTAATCTATAAGGACATCAGACTATTGTAACCTGTCGTTTATTAATCCTTGTAGCTGGTTTGAAGGACAAACTTAACAGACTTACATACATCCTCTGCCCTGTGAACTTCCACTTAGAGTCCAACAAGAAAAAGAATGAAGGCAACTAGAGACATAGAGTATAATTAGCAACAAGACGATTTTACCAAGAATTATAGTTTTCAAAACTGATCAATTTATCAAAATATTCTTAAAACATGGATAAACATTTCTAGGATACGGAATAAACTCAGTGTCTGGGAGTTCAATTAATAGAAATTGTACTTTGTACTCAACATAGAAGCTGGCTCAGCATGATGAAGGAGGGCACAGGAGACCCACCGAGGACTCTGATTCAGAGGTGATGGTCTTGAGCCCTCTTGGCAAAGTGTTTTCTGCTGGACCTTGGTGGAGTCTCCAGAATTTTCAAAGATCCCCATTCCACACCAAGATCACTGGGAAAATCTGTTAATCAACAAAAATTAAGCTTACTTAACTTACTGCAGCAAGAGAGAACATGAACTTAGCAGAGCACTATTTGTGTTTCAAAGGGTTGAAAGGAGAAAAGAATATTTAAACAGATTAGATTTTTATTTTGGTATTTTTAGGTGAATTTTGCAAGATAATGAACTTGAAACTAAACAGAGTTTTGATATGACAGTTTTGGGTTGGTGGTATCCCAAATCAATGTTCTGAAAATGAGTCTTGATTGCATTCTTAGTTTTGACATGTAGAATCATTTGTTTGGGTACAGACTCACTTTCTGGGAGGAAATATTTCCTAAGGCCAACTGCTAGGTTATTTTTTGTTTGACATCAGAATTGTTTAACTAGGAATAAAAAAATGTGCATTGTTTCATTTTTTATGTAGGGACAGGTAATTATATTGTCTTCATTTCTCACTATCTATATACATCCTTTTTTTTGAGAAGAAATATAGAGAAAATACAATTATGGAAAGAATCAGGACAAATAAACTACATATTGAACATTTAGAACTCAATTACATTTGGTGTTTGAACTTTCTATGCAAAATAAATATATTTTAATTAACATCGCTAAAACAAAGCTAAATTTTTCACTTTTGCTGAAGTTACTCAGATAAAAATTTAAGGTCAAAACATTTTAAAGTTGTATCTATTCTCATTATTTCTTTTAAATGTGGCTCTTTATTTAAAATTCATTCATATATTTGTCTAAGTATATTCTTTGGTCCTAATACTTTGTTTAATTGTGATATTTTTATCTTTGTCTACATTTTTTCCTTATTCTTTAACGTTTTGCAAAGAAAATGTACATAGAGCCAATTGAGGTCAGATACATTTAAAGATACATTAGTAAGACTTGTATTATAATGACTAAATAAATATTGTTCTCTCCAGAACCAAAGGATGTACTAATATATATATATATGCACATATATATATATTCATATATATAGACAGATATATACAGATGTATTTTTCCACAGTTGCCATCATCCCATCACGATGAGGTACTTATTGCCTGTATTTTTCTTTTCTGCTTTTTAATCACATGCCAAAAATGTGTCGATGTCTCAAGCTTATCTATTGATCTGCTGAATCCAAGTCTACAAGAAATGCAGAAGCATTTATATCCACCTTCCCCTCTTACCCTCTTCATCTATTCTGACCATTGAGTCTAATGATTTTTTAGACCTTCTGCATAGGTGTTATTCTCTAATTTTACTTTCTTTACTTTTCTGAGTCCAAACTTTGTTTGTTTCAATCTTCTTGGAATAATCTCATATTTTGAAAAGCAATCCATAGGTTACTTTCTAGCATATGGGATGCAAGAGGTAAAATTTCTAGATGATTTTATATCTAAAGTTGCCTTTATTCTGCACTTCAATTGACAATTTTGTTGGGCAAAATTTGTAGTTGAAATCTTTTCCCTCAGCATATTTTCTTCTAGCAATCAGTTTGATGTTAACCTGATTTATATTACTTTGTATTTTTTACAGAAATTTCAGAATCCTTACCTTTATCCAGAGTTTTCTAAAATTTCGTGACAAGTGTGTTTGCATATATTATTGTCTTCAGCGTGAAGGGCAGTTTAAAGAAGCTTGTCACTCTGCAAATCCAGCATATTGGTGTAAATGATTTCATAATCAAGCTTTCTGCTTTTGAAACTGTTGGACATTTGGAACCACTTTTCTAGGTACATTATATTTTCTACTTTTTATTCTACATTTTTGGGTATTTTCTTCATTTTGGTTTCTAATCTTTTAGATTAGAAATTAGTTTAATTTTTTCAGTTATATTTGTAATTTCCAAGAGATCTTTCTCACTCTTTGAAAAATGTTATTTCATGTTATCTCTTATTCTTATATTATCATTTATCTGAGGCTACTAAATTTAGTTCTAATATTTGGATTACCTTTACCCTAACATCAAATTGTATATTTTATTATCTAGAATTTTTCTCTCCTCCTGTACTTTCTGTCAAAATTTGGATGACCCTCGGTTTCCCTCTCATATTTAAGAATAAAACAAAATAATTTCTTAGGAGTTCTGAGTATATGGGTCAAGCAAATCTAGCTTTAAGTTCTACATTAACAAATAGTCAAGGATCTGTTAGAATTATGTTCTCCAATCTTTAATTTAAAACACTGGACCTCTACTTAGATTGGACCAAAGATTTCTTCTCTTCACACTTAATACCACAGCAAGTAAATAGAACCTGATTTTTTAAATTGTGTTTTGTTGTGATTATCTAATTTCTGTGTGGTGATCATTTTGTAGAAAGGGCAGGGAAAATATATAGAGATGTTCAACTTTTTCAATGTAAACTTTTAATTAATTCCTGCCCTTCTCATTCCTGCCCTTCATTGAATGTACATTTATTGTATTTGTATATTTTCAGGTATAAGCTAAGCTAAATAACTGAACCCATTGTTTTAGCTCCTTTTTGTAGGTATATCAATCAAAATTAACACTATTTCCTTAGTTTTTCATCTTTAATAAATTTGTTGTCTCTATTGCTTACTAATAACATGGTAGGAATTTTCTTCCCATTTTCCTTGTGCTTCTGGCATATCCTTTTTTTCCCCAAGTTTCTTTAATATTGTTCTATTGGGTTTTTATTAGTACAGGATATAAACTCAGAAGTTCGGCTTGATATTCTAATCTTTAACAATAGTGTAAGCATCCCACTATTTCATCACATTCAAAAACTCTTTTCACCTATTATGTAAGCAATGGTTAGAGTGTCTATTTCAGTTGTTGAGAGAGATTAGATGGATGACTCTATACTTGTTGGGGCAGTGTACATTGGTATTATCACTATGAAAACAAATTTGGCTATGTGGATTAAGACATTAAAGATTTAATGTCTGGTAATTGTAACAATCTGCCCTAAGCAACTACCTAGAGGCTTCTATGAAGATCTGAACAGAGCTGTTTATACCAGTTGCACGTTCTGCACATGTACCCCAAAACCTATAATGCAATAAAAATTAAAAAAAAATAAAAATAAATAAAAATAAAAAAATAAAACATTAATAAGTTTTAAATAACCAAACTGTTAAAAGGTTAAAAAGTTATTATGTAAAGTATGATTTAAAACTACAGAAAGAAATTTTAGGCAATGAACAAAAATTAAGACATGTTTAAATGATGGCAATATAATATTAGAGGAGAAAGCAGGATAAGACTGTGTATTCAAAATAATTTAATTGTGAGTCAGAAACATTGTTTCAGTCAAAACAACTGTTGTCATTTTAAATAAAAATGTATATGTATTTTAAATAATTATGCCTTTAAAGTTCTGTAAGTCAAAATGGATTACATAAAGTTTACAAAATGGATTACATAATTAAATTGGATAGATTGATTACAGGGAGAAAATACGAATAGGGTTTATCTTGAGGTGATAGAATTTCAGTTGATTTTTACTTTTTAAATTATCTATAGAGAATGCATTGTATTTGTAATCGGAGTAAAAACTACTAGTTTCTATCCATGTTTTGAAGTTCACACTGAACCAATTGTAAACTTCAAAATATCTTAGCTATTAAATACTTATCCGGAATGAGTGACACAGATGTAGAAAAACATATTCTAGGTTTACTCATTGAAGTGTTTCCTTAATATGCATGAACTGTATCATTCTACTCTCAGGGTATGTGCCCTATTAGAACAGTGTATATAGAACAACTACACTGCTTTGAGACAGGATTTAATATTATGAATTCACAAAGAGCTGTGTCCCTGCTGTACCCTGTCCCATTGAGGCACTTTGCTGGCTTCACATCTATTTGGCTTACTTTTTGCTGCTGTAGGCATTTTTCATCTTCTGCATAGAAAGCACCTGTTCTCTGTTAAAGTTCAGTGCTATTCAGAAAGATATTGGCTTAGAAAGGAGGTTGCAAAAGCAAGATAAAAGCTTTTTAAATTAATACATTAACAGACAAGTCTGAACTGAGTAATCTTCTGATATGCTTGCTGAGGAAAAAAGTTCAATTGATGGAATTTTAAACATTCATTCATTGCTCAAGAAGTTGCACTCATCAGTTTCAGTTGAAACTGACCTAAATATTTATGGTTCTGTTTTTTGTTTAGTTGGGAGATGCATATAAGCCCATTATATTTTCTTTATTGATGTGTATTTTTAAACATGGTTGAGACACTTTAGCCCTCTGAAAAAACTTATTTTGTAACAAATTCCTATTAAAATTTCAGGCCTTCTTGACTATGACAGTGTTATGACACTGCATGTATTATAGATTGTATAACATGCATCTCTTCCATCAGTTGTAAGAAATAATTTTATGCAGTAATATGATAGATTATGTAATTTTAACATAAAATTTATAATTGCTTAATGACTGCACCATTTTTTTCTGGCCTTTAAAATTAACTTTTACTTTGTACAACTGAATACATTTGTGTATATTTATATATCTGTTGACTTTTTTTATTGCATTTTAGATTTTGGGGTACATGTGCTGAACGTGCAAGATAGTTGCATAGGTACACACATGGCAGTGTGTTTTGCTGCCTTCCTCCCCTTAACCCACATTTGGCATTTCTCCCCAGGCTATCCCTCCCCAGCTCCCCCGCCGCTATCCCTCCCCAATTCCCCCCAGTAGACCCCAGGGTGTAGTACCCCCTTCCCTGTGTCCAAGTGTTCTCATTTTTCCTTACCCGCCTATGAGTGAGAATATGTGGTATTTCATTTTCTGTTCTTGTGTCAGTTTGCTGAGAATGATGTTCTCCAGATTCATCCATGTCCTTACAAAGGACACAAACTCATCATTTTTGATTGCTGCATAATATTCCATGGTGTATATGTGACACATTTTCCCAGTCCAGTCTATCATTGATGGGCATTTTGGGTTGGTTCCAGGTCTTTGCTATTGTAAACAGTGCTGCAATGAACATTCGTGTCCTTATAGTAGAATAATGTATAGTCCTGTGGATATATACCCGGTAATGGGATTGATGGGTCAAATGGAATTTCTATTTCTAGGTCCTTGAGGAATCGCCACACTGTCTTCCACAATGGTTGAACTAATTTACACTCCCACCAACAGTGTAAGAGTGTTCCTATTTCTCCACATCCTCTCCAGCATCTGTTGTCTCCAGATTTTTTAATGATCGTCATTCTAACTGGCGTGAGATGGTATCTCAATGTGGCTTTGATTTGCATCTCTCTAATGACCAGTGATGATGAACATTTTTTCATATGTTTGTTGGCCTCATATGTGTCTTCTTTTGTAAAGTATCTGTTCATATCCTTTGCCCATTTTTGAATGGGCTTTTTTGTTTTTTTCCTGTAAATCTGTTTGAGTTCTTTGTAAATTCTGGATATCAGCCCTTTGTCAGATGGGTAAATTGCAAAAATTTTTTCCCATTCTGTTGGTTGCCGATTCACTCTAGAGACTGTTTCTTTTGCCGTGCAGAAGCTGTGGAGTTTGATTAGGTCCCATTTGTCTATTTTGGCTTTTGTTACCAATGCTTTTGGTGTTTTAGTCATGAAGTCCTTGCCTACTCCAATGTCCTGAATGGTTTTGCCTAGATTTTCTTTTAGGGTTTTTATGGTGACAGGTCTTATGTTTAAATCTTTAATCCATCTGGAGTTAATTTTAGTGTAAGGTGTCAGGAAGGGGTCCAGTTTCTGCTTTCTGCACAAGGCTAGCCAGTTTTCCCAACACCATTTATTAAACAGGGAATCATTTCCCCATTGCTTGTTTTTGTCTGGTTTATCAAAGATTGTATGGTTGTAGATATGCTGTGTTGCCTCCGATGCCCCTCTTCTGTTCCATTGGTCTATATCTCTGTTTTGGTACCAGTACCATGCTGTTTTGATTACTGTAGCCTTGTAGTATAGTTTGAAGTCTGGTAGTGTGATGCCTCCCACTGTGTTCTTTTTGCTTAGAATTGACTTGGCTATGCAGGCTCTCTTTTGGTTCCATATAAAGTTCATGGTCGTTTTTTCCAGTTCTGTGAAGAAATTCAATGGTAGCTTGATGGGGATAGCATTGATTCTGTAAATTACTTTGGGCAGTATAGCCATTTTCATGATATTGATTCTTCCTAATGATGTACATGGGATGTTTCTCCATCTGTTTGTGTCCTCTCTTATTTCGTTGAGCAGTGGTTTGTAGTTTTCCTTGAAGAGGTCCCTTACGTTCCTTGTAAGTTGTATTCCTAGGTATTTTATTTTCTTTGTAGCAATTATGAATGGCAGTTCATTCCTGATTTGGTTCTCTTTAAGTCTGTTATTGGTGTATAGGAATGCTTATGATTTTTGCACATTGATTTTATATCCTGAGACTTTGCTGAAGTTGCTTATCAGTTTCAGGAGTTTTTGGGCTGAGGTGATGGGGTCTTCTAGGTATACTATCATGTTCTCTGAAAATAGAGACAATTCGGCTTCCACCTTTCCTATTTGAATACCCTTTATTTCTTTTTCTTGCCTGATTGCTCTGGCTACAACTTCCAGTACTATGTTGAATAGGAGTGGTGAGAGAGGGCATCCTTGTCTAGTGCCGGATTTCAAAGGGAATGCTTTCAGTTTTTGCCCATTAAGTATGATATTGGCTGTTGGTTTGTTATAAATAGCTTTCATTACTTTGAGATACGTTCCATCAATACTGAGTTTATTGAGGTTTTTTAGCATAAAGGGTTGTTGAATTTTGTCAAATGCCTTCTCTGCATCAATTGAGATAATCATGTGGTTTTTGTTTTTGCTTCTGTTTATGTGGTGAATTACGTTTATAGACTTGCATGTGTTGAACCAGCCTTGCATCCCAGGGATAAATCCTATTTGATCATGATGGATAAGTTTTTTAATGTGCTGTTGCAATTGGTTTGCCAGTATTTTATTGAAGATTTTTGGGTCTGTGTTCATCATGGGTATTGGCCTGAAGTTTTCTTTTCTTGTTGAGTCTCTGCTGGGTTTCGGTATCAGATCATGTTGGTCTCATAAAATGATTTGGGAAAGATTCCCTCTTTTTGGATTATTTGGAATAGTTTCAGAAGGAATGGTACCAGCTCCCCTTTGTATGTCTGGTAGAATTTGGCTGTGAACCCATCTGGACTTGGGCTTTTATTGTGTGGTAGGCTCTTAATTGCTGCCTTGACTTCAGACCTTGTTATTGGTCTATTCATAGTTTTGGCTTCCTTCTGCTTTAGGCTTGGGAGAACACAGGTGTCCAAGAATTTATCAATTTCTTCCTGGTTTACTAGTTTATGTGCATAGAGTTGTTTGTAGTATTCTCTGATGTTGGTTTGAATTTCTGTGGAATCTGTGGTGATTTTCCCTTTATTGTTTTTATTGCATCTATTTGGTTGTTCTCACTTTCCTTTTTATCAGTCTGGCTAGTGGTCTGTCTATTTTGTTGATCTTTTCGAAAAACCAGCTCTTGGATTTATTGATGTTTTGAAGGTTTTTCCGTGTCTCTATCTCTTTCAGTTCTGTTCTGATCTTAGTTATTTCTTGTCTTCTGCTAGGTTTTGAGTTTTTTTGATCTTGCTCCTCTAGCTCTTTCAATTTTGATGATAGGGTGTCAATTTTGGATCTCTCCACTCTTCTCATGTGGGCACTTATTGCTATATATTTTCCTCTGGAGACTACTTTAAACTTAAATTATGTTAAGTTTTCCATATATAGCCTGAACACTTTGGTATATCTTTCAAGTTAGCATAAAGTTTTTTGAAAAGCTCTTTAAAGAATGCCTTACAATGTCACACTTTGGAATTCAGGGTGATAAGATTCAAATCAATACAAAGAATGGCATCCCTGTTTTGGTGTAAAATAATTACCTAATGTAAAATATACATGATTTGAACTAACGGAGGCTGAAGGCAAGCCTTTTAAAAAGTAGCTTATTTTGCTTTGAAAAATATCAATGTTTAATTATATAGGTTTAGTATTCTTGAACAGTAATTTTAAATTTAGTATGGAAAGAGAAAATACATACAGAGGGTTTCATATGTTATGGGCAACTCACCACCCTCCTTAACTAGCCACTGCAAGTATTACCACTAAGATATGTTGATTAAGATATCATTATTTGTCAAGTGTGTCTCTGGGAACTGCTTCTCCAGATAATATGTTTTATTTACATTATTAAATCTTTGTCTTTCATTATTCTCTCTTCTATCTATATAATATTAAAGTTGATTATATGTCAAATAGTATGTATGAAAAGGAGAATAAAAAGTTAACTTGTTAGATTGAGGTAGCATAATTATGGGTATCTTTAAATTTAAATATTATAGTAATATATTTCAAGATATTATAAAAGTAAATAGTCTAGTTGATTATATTATTAAACACAACTTGATAAAGGAGTTTTTTAAAATGACTAATCGTGGCAATTTCTATTGTGAAAAAGAAATTGACTAATCATGGCAATTCCTATCCTGGAAAAGAAATTATACTAACCAGATACATTAATCATGTTCATACCTAGATTTAATTTTAAAACACCTTTCTCATAGGAGAAAAAAATGGAATGTCTATGTAACGTCACTAAATAAAGCATCCTTTCCCTGCCAGCTGTGGGAGGTGTTAATTTTTTACTCCTTTTTGCACCACTATAAGTAGTCTGCCTAAGGATGTGTCCCATAGAGGAAAAACTTTTTTTTTCCTCAATAAACTAGAGATTTTCTTCAGAACTTGCTAATGCTTATTGTTTTTACTTTTTAAAATCAGAGTCATTTATAACTATATTTTTCTGGTAATACATTGATGGTCTAAATAACTGTGCTAACTACAATCATATTTGAGATGATTATAACTATCATTTCTTATTTTTTACTTTATGACCCAACTGGTAATACTATAAAACTGAAAGATACTTGAGAAATTTTAAGTGCAATTATTGTATCCTATAAGTAGAGAACTTTTCTATTCAGAAATGTATAAACAATGTCAAGTTATCAGGCAAAATAGCATCAGAATAGAGTGACATGACAGATTATGAGTTATTATTTGATTTTTTTCATTGCACTCTGACATCATTTTTCTTTGACTTGTAGTATGAACAAGGTAATTTTTTTCAAATCCTTTGGTTTAGCTCTCAAGAAAGTTAAACTAGATTTTTATTTGTTTTATTTTTTATAAGCGTCTTGCTTTGTCACTCAGGCTGAATTCCAGTGGTATAATCAGATTTCACTGCAGCCTTATCTTCTGGACCCAAGGGATTGTCCTGTCTCAGCCTCCAGAGGAGCTAGGACTAGAAGTGCACACAATCATGCATGGCTAGTTTTTAAATTTTTTTAGTAGAGACAGAGTCTCACTGTGTTGCCCAGGCCGGTCTCAAACTCCTGGACTCAAGTCATACTCCCGCCTCAGCCTCCCAAAGTGCTAGGATTATACAGAGAGTCAATATGCCAGCTAACGTACAGTTTGAAACAACTTTGTAATAATACAGAACTGTAGAATCTGTGCATTTGCATTTGAACCTTCTTTTTTTATTTATTCCAAGTCTACCTATATTAACATTTGAAATGGTTTAGTATTTATTTGTTGTGTGTCTGAACTATCCTATTTAAAATTCTTGGGATCAATGAGCTTCAGAATTAAAATTATGTTTATTTTAGGAAGGAATTTGGAACATATTTTAAATATTCACAACAACTCATAGTCAACTACATTCATATTTGTGCTGCAAAATGTATAAATACTCTAAGTGGAATAAATAAAGACCAACATTCAATTTACATGAGTTCTAGTCAGGTTTTGTGGTCAGATCAATGACAGACTGTTGATCTTCAGAAATTTTTTATTTTAACATTTTTTATAAGGATTGTGCATATGTGGGTTTTTCTGAACAGTTTATATTTAAAATGAGTAACTAATTTTGTTTTTTAAAAAGAAGTAAATGTGCTAGATGATTAGAATTTTCAAAGCAATATAGTGGCCAATCCTTGTGTAAAAAAAATTTCCAGGGCAGAGCAAATATTTCTTGTTTAATTTCCCTTTCTAGTAGAGTATTGTTAGTCCCACGTAGGTAGGAAAAAGGCTTCAAATTCAAATACTTGCGTTCTGGGGTAAGTCAGGTAACGAAGACGTGAAGTAGTCAGATGATTTGATGAATTAGAGAGTGGCAGACAATTGGAACTGAAAAGAGGATGCCTTTTCTAAAGACATTCAGTCTCTCCCTCTCTTTTCTCTCTTCCTTCTCTGTCTCTTTCTCATAGCGCGCGCGAACACACACACACACACACACACACACACACACACACACACACACAGGACCCAGTTATGATATCTAAATCAGAAATACACAGACATTAAAAGGAAAGGTGGAGTATAATTTATTATGAAAAGCTTTATGTCACCTTAAGTAATCTTTCACATTGTTTGCTGTCATTTATTTTTACTTCCCTAAAAAAATTTACCTAACCAATCACTGAATTATTCATTCACTTAATCAGTCAAACTGTCTTTCAACTAATAGTATTATATCTCCACTCTGTTAAAAATAAGTAAAACTCTGGAAAAATTGAAACAATTGAGGCAGTTCATGCCTTAAAGATGAGCTAACATTACTAAGCAGAGGTGAGAACAAGCTGCTGCCGAAATGCAAAACATGTGTACCCAACTTAGTCTAAGGATGCCAGAGAAGCACTTGCAGAAGTGATGAAACTATGGCTGGAAGGAAGAATAAAAGTTAATTAAGCAATGTAATAGGGTGAGGGCTTTTCAAGCAGAGAGAGCACAATGAAAAAAATGCACTGAGTGTGAAGGAAGAGGTGTATTTGAGTAACTGAGAATTCCTTATAATAAGAGCCTGGGGATTAAAAAAATTATCTCTAGTTTCAAACAATCAGGGCAAAATACAGCTACCTCAATTGTTCAGAATGTTTGAATCTTTGTCACTTCCACATTGTATCCCTCTTGCTATCAATGGCAAAATTCAATAGAATTTGAGTGTAACTGATACTGTTTATGTGTCTGCTCTAGTTATTTTCATTTGTTAAAAAACTCTTCTTTGAACTCCCTACACTTTGAGACCACAAACAAACAAACAAGCAAAACTTCCTCTGATTATATTTGATAAATGCATGCCAAGGAGAAAGAAAATAAATATAATAATATACAGAAAAAGAAAAGTACAGCAAGAAAGAAAGTGGCTAATTCTTTCTTAAACATAATTTCATGGAGTAATTCTACTTCATATTTCAAAGAAAAAATGCAATTTGTATTATAATTGGGATTCAGTGTTATTTTATCATATCAATATGTTTTAATTTTAATATAAATCTCATTCCTCTTTAAAACACCAAACTAAAAGTCTAAGATATGCTTTAAAATGTAGCCTTTTATTGCTATTTTCAGCTGCTGTACAATAGCAAAATGAAAGACATTGATTTAAACAAAATTATATATTGACCTCTTTTATTAAAAAATGCCTACAAATGGAGCAAAAGTATCTGTTTTGATTGTATATAAAGTTATTATATGAAAACTATAACAGAGCAACAGTAGCTTGCAAAATTCATCGGGAGAAACTTCACACTGACCTGGGTAAGACAGCTAATTTAATTTTATCGTTTCAAGTGAAAGTGACTTGAAACCAAGAAAGACTAATTTGAACAGTAAGCTTAATAGCAAATGCTTCAATACATTATGCAGATAATAATGGCTCCCGTGTGGAGCAGTTAGCAAGAGTATTGAAAATTACACTTTTTCCTTGTCGTAGTGAAAATGAACTGATATTGTATCTTATCTCCTCATCCACATACTAAAATAGAAATTGCTTTCCAGGTTTTACAAATTTTACTGACAGAATATTAGGTGAAGGATTTTTTTCTCTTATGCATTTATTTTGATTTAATGTAAAAGCGCACCCAGAAGAAATGTTTGAAAGTTATAAAAATCAGAAGAGAAAAATTCTAATCATGTACACATCTATGATTTCATATGGCTTTATCAGCAGCATTCATTATAATATCCAAAAATAAAATGAGAAGATTTCTATTCCAAATGAGTCTATATTAAGCAAAAGCTATTCTGCTGCCTCTTTGAGAAACTGGATATATCTTAAATGAATGTGAACGTCTAAACCATACACACAAACCTTACATATCAAATACCATAAATGCCAATATGAATGTTTGAGATGTTTAATATTTGCTTATAAATTTAAATTAATTTAGTAAATTATATTTCAAATAAAAGTAAGACTGTCATCTCTCTAATGTAGAGATAAAAAAAAAATCAACCACAGGAGAAATTATGTAGCTACACATTGTGGGAGCCCGAAAGACAGTTCTATAGTACAGACCTGCTAAGGGCACTTCAGTAAAGTGGACACTAGACTCCGAGTCAGAGACTTGAGTTCCTGTCCTGACTACAGGCTAAGACCACCTGTGAGTTATAAGGGCAGTATTAAACAATTGCTCTGCTACTTTTGCCTTTGTTGATGTGCTTAATACACTCAGTGATATACTGTGTTCATTGGTACACATATGAACAGAGGGGTGCAGATGTTTAAGAAAATATCCTTTTAAGAAACAGCAAATTACTTCAAAATTTCAGTTAAAATTCATGTCATGTTGACTGTGTTTAAGCATTTTGTTCTACAGCATACTAATACTTGGTGCAATTTCTTTTTTTGTTGACTCCACCAAGTTTTTAAAAGCTTGTTTAATTCAAACAAGTTGATGTAGCATAAAATATTTTAGCTTAGCTAATAAAGTGAAATACTCTAGTCTGTTTGAAAAGTCAGCTGCTCCCCAAAATGGCTTACTAAAGTAATCTCGTAAATCCTTGACAGTTTCAAAGGATGCACACTAAATTGGTCTATACAACTCCATTCTGGTAATCCATTCTCTCTTTCACATCTAACGGTAGGCACCAAGGATCCAAAAGGTATTTAAACTAGAGATGTAACTAAGGGCTTAGCAGTGGCCTGAGGGTAAAAATTTTCTCATCCAACATACTTGGGCTTTATTCAAGGGATCCACTAAATAAATTTAATTTATGATATTTCAGATTTATTTTAATGATGGCATGATAATCTCAGAGTAAGTTACATTAATACATTTACATTAATCTAGATAGAGTATTTGGTTCATTTTCCAAAAATCATCTTAAGGCAACAAAATGTTGGAAGCATTGTTACACTTTAAAGATCATCTAGTTATTAAAAATATTTCTAAGAAAGAGCCTTTCAGCTGCTATGAAGATCGGAGTATGTGAGAGATTGAGTTTAGCCCCTCTGCTGTTATTCGTTACCATTAGTCCCATTATGTTATATGAATAAATGATGTGGGGTGCTTTGCCATAATTACATAATAACTTACACAGTGGGAAAAATATCTTTGAATGAAGCACACTTACGCCAAATATCTATTCCAATTAAAATGTCTTAATGTATTAATACTTTCATACTTAATATGAGAAAGTTATTGTATCAAGTACTGGGAATGGAGTGGAAAACAGATGCTGTCTCCAACTCAGTCTAGTGTACTGTCTGGTACTGAAGAAAAATAATTAAACAATTTTGCAAACAAATGGAAATGTACAGCTTGCTAATTACTGTGAGGGTGACTTGATGCTACAAAACCATATTGTACAGGATTTGACATAGACTTGGGGAAGAGAGATGATGTTTCAGATGAACAGTTGGTGAAGTGTGATTTATAAAAATGTTTAGAAAAATTTATATCTAATTGTAGACTTATGTACAATTGTAATGGTAGAGCCGCTCTTTCTGTAACTATAACTTTCAATTCATATACAAGTATGACCATTCTTCACAACAGTGTGATCAGAAAGAGCCTCAACTTGTAGGCACTTTTCTCATCACCACTGTTTCCTGATCTGAACAAGTTATTAATAAAACATTATGTCCATAATGAAAATTGATCTTAAACTGTGAATGTGTGAATGTACACTCACTGTAAGATTCCACCTTTCTTTTTTTTTTCTTTTGTTTTTTTGAGATGGAGTCTCCTTCTGTGGCCCAGGCTGGAGTGCAGTGGCACGATCTCAGCTCCCTGCAACTCCACTCCAGGGTTCAAGCATTTCTTATGCCTCAGTCTCCTGAGTAGCTGGGACTACAGGAGAGTGCCATCATACCCAGATAATTTTTGTATTTTTGATAGAGATGGGGTTTCAATATATTGGCCAGGCTGGTCTTGAACTCCTGACCTTGTGATCTGCTCTTCTTGGCCTACCAAAGTGCTGGGATTACAGGCATGAGCCACTGTGCCTGGCCCAAAATGCCACCTTTCTATAAGCTTTAGTACTTTCTTTCTTTGTTGTTGAGCATATTCAACAAGTTTCTTCAATATAGTTATTCAGGTTAGATGTTAGAAAATCTTAAGATGATATTTAGAAGTAAAACTTTTTTCTTGTTTACTGAATAAATATTTGCATAAGTTCTACCATCATTTAGAAAAATATATTCTGAAAAAAGTATGCTTTGGAAAAGCTCTTTGGGATGAAAAAAGCAACTTTATAGTATCAAAGTAGACATTCAAACCACAACTCTCATTTTCACCAGAATTGACTTTTGGTATGACTATGAATTCATCTTAGTGTCTTGATTTCTCCAACTATAAAGGAGAAATTTAAGATATTACCTAGCTAGAGGAGTCTTGTAAGGATTAGAGAATTAATGTATTTAAAGTTTTGTGGAATCTAAGATAAAAGGTTCTAGATGAGTGCAAAATATTACTCAAGAGGAATGTTGTAGTTAATCTCGCATTTGGGTTAATAAATGTCACTTCAGATCAAAGGTTTATTTTGTGTATTTCTGCAGAAATATAAAGGAAATTATTTATCTTCAATATTCTGCTGACAGTAATTTTTTTAAGTGTCATGAACTGTTACCAGGGACTGAAGGGAAGAGTCCTTGACATTTTCCAATTCTGTATTTTGTGGCACTATCTACAGCAGCTATATTGTGCAAGTAACCTTCAAAATTAAATGTAGAACTTCTGGATTAAAAAAAAAGAAGAAGAAGAAAAGTACGTAGCAAGCCAATAACAATTTAATCAATGAGAGATTAAAATTAAGTAATAAAGATCTAGGAGAATGAAAAAGAAAATGGCATAATTGGGAAGACTATAATAATAAGTTTTAAAATTGCTGCATGCCTATTACAATTTATTTTAAATAACATAAGCTAGATAAAAGTTCTTTTAACTTTCATTAACATTAGTTAAAATATCAATGAGAAACTCTTTTCAGGCAAAGACTTATTTTACTTATGTTTGCTTGTAGGAGAAATGATCAGACCTAGCTTTTTCCTTATGTTGATTTTAAACATGTGGCATAACACACAGGGACATACAGCAAGTAAAAACAGAGCAGAAGATGAATAGAAATAATCTAATGTGTTCTGAGTGGAAATTTCCATGCCAAATTTCTTAAAATATTTTGTTCCCTTCATTAATATTTATTTGGATTTTCATTGAGTATTGGAAGGAATGAGATTTAGTAGTTAGATATAAAAATGAAAAAATCTCCAGAATCTCTATGTGCTCCCTTTTGACTTGAATAAATGTAGTCAAACAACCTTTTGCCCATGTATTTGTATATGAGTATGTATTGCTCCTGGATTAAAAATTAAAAATCTGTGTACTACCCTGAATCTATACGAGAATCTTAAACATTATAAAAATTATAAAATTATAATATTAGGGATAAGTAATTTTTCTATTAGTAATATTTTTCTTACTTTTAGACACCATAAGAGTTATAAATTAGCAGCTCACAGCATTTATTGAGATTCTCAGAAACTGGTTCAAGGCAATATTACCTTGAGATAATTTGCAAAAAAGAAACTAGGTGAAATGATGAAATAATCATAATTAATTTAATTTAAATATCTGGCAATTTACAATTTAGTGACGAATTTAAATAGTTTCAAAGGTTTTTTTCTTTTCTTTTTTTTTTTTTTGACACAGGATATAGCACTGTAAGTAGAGCCTGGGAATGAATGGACAGTAACTATCAAATTTGATAAAATGTTAGGCAGTTTCTAGAAACCTTTATTACCTTATAAAACCAAAGACATAAACAGAGCTTTAAGATCACCTAGTTATCAGAACATTTTTCTAAGAAAGAACTTCTTGGCTGCCACTAAGGTCAGGCTATGTGATAGATTGTGTTTAGCCCCTTTATCATTATTCAAACACATTTGTTCTAAGTTTGCCTTTTATATATAGCAGTTCCATAAAAGTTTCATTGCAAAAAATGGTTAAGCTCCTTAAAACAGTTTGAAATACACTGCTTTACATTATACATTAGAGATGAGAAATTTCTTCTCACCTGACAGCCAGAGTGAAAATGGTTTCTATATCATGAAGTCAGGGCTTTGAACTTTGAAATCATTAAAGCACTTTTTTTTTTTTTCTCAGATGTTAAGACTTCAGGGATATCTGTCCCAAGACCCTCAACTTTCTTCTTACTCTGCAGCAGGTGCACTCACCTCCCTTTTTATTTTATTTTATTTTAAATAAAGCATTTAAGAATGTTTCTGTCCTAAAGACTTCACCCTGGATGTTCTCCATGACTGAAATGGCCTTTCCGGAGATAACTGCATATCTCTTTCCTACAACTTTTTCACATGTTCGACTCAGATTTCATCTTCTCTGTGAGACTATTTTATCCTAGAATAGTAAGTTGATTACAAAAATAGCCATGATTCTTTTCCTCCCTTTAACAATGTTTTTTTGCAATCTAACTTCGCAGCTGCTCCATAATGACAGAGATCAGATGTATACATACTTTGATTCTGCCATGACTTTTACCTTGCTTTGGAAAATAGCACGTTGTAGAAGTGATAGTTTCCAGTTCTGAGCCTTGGCCTTAAGAGACCTTGAATACTTATGTGGGTGCTTTTGGAACGTGACCACCACCAAGAAAAAAACCTAGGCCAGGTGGATGAAAGATCTTGTGCATCAAGGACGAAGCATTCCAGAAGAAGTTATCTTAGACTAGCAGCCTCCAGGGACCAACAAAAGATACAGGAATGACTTTGGCTTAGATCAGCCAGCCCGGTCACAGATTACTAGAACTGCCTTGGCAATCCACAGACTCGTGAAGATAATAATTGGTTATTGTTTTAATCCACTAAAGTTAGGGACAATTTGTTATTCAGTAGAAGTTAACTAAAGCCTCTGAAGTTCCTAGCAAACAAATATGAGACAAAGCTTATTTTCATTTTCTTTTTTTTTTATTAGTATTTATTTTGATTTGATAATTACCTTTCACATTAAAATTAATTGATATATATTATATTAATCTGCCCAATTTCTCTCCCTATTTTTCTACATTTATTCATTCCTTAATTCAACATAAAGTTATTTAATGCAGAGAAGGTTAGGCACACTCATAGATACTGGAAATACATCTGCAGAGAAAAGAAAGACTTTTGTCTTTATAAAGCTTATATTCTAACAATGAGAGGAGATAATAAAGTCATATATTAAATTATTAAATGTGGAATTAGATGGAGTATAGACATCAGTGAGAAGAGCATTTTAGCAAATAATTATTTCTTCTTATGTTTTCATTTCTTTATGCCCCTGTGATACATTTTTGGGTCATTCAGACAACTAATTAATTTGCCTACATAAATCATGCCATCTCTCTCTCTCTCTCTCTCTCTCTCTCTCTCTCTCTCTCTCTCTCGTCTATCCCTTTTCCTCTCCCTCATTAACCATTAAATTTTTATTTCTTTTTCTAATGTCTTATTCCCGTTGCATACAAACTATACATGCAAATGTTTATTTCTTTCTATTTAACAGCCATGTGCACTTCATTTCTTATGAAATATATTTTGCCCATGTTTTTATTTAGTTGTCAGTCTTTTATTTGTTACTACCACTTTATTTAATCAGAATATTAGTACCCTGTTGTATGCCTTGCAAATTTTTTTCATTTGTTTTTAAAATTTATTTTCTTTCCAGTTGTGTCGTTGTTATGCATACAATTTTACTTTCTATTTTGTCATGTATATCAATCTTTTTCATTTGAATGTAAATGTGTCACTTGCTAAACATAGCCCTACTTATGCTGATAGATTGTTCTAATAATTTAACGATTTCATTTTTATTGATGCAGCTGAAATTTTTTATCACACAGAGGAAGGTAAGGACCACTTTATTGACCTGGTGAATATACTCAACAGGTTGTCAAGCATTTTTTCAGCAACAATATTTTGCAATTTTCTCGGAAATGTTTTGAGATTCTACCTTTATTTAACAATATATTTCCATTATGCATTTACCTATCATTCTAAACTGGTCACTCTTTTTTCCCCCACTTTCTTGCCTGCAACATATGGGCATAATAACAGTTTTACTTATTGTTGTTTTACAATGTTTCTTAGTAAGGCATGCAGGTGAAAATCTCTGCTTGGGGATTTTTAAATGAAAATTTGCTGGAATTTCTTGTACATTAACATGATAATATAAACTTTCTTTAGGTGTAATTTATACACAATAAAGTGCACATCTTTGGCATAGAGCTTGATGAGCTTTGGTTGATTTGCACAGCCCTGTAATGACCATGAAAATCAAGATAGAGAACATTGAGGTTATTGTCACAGTTTCTTTACATTCCTTCTGTGTCACTCTGCCAATGCCCGGAGCACCACTGATGAGCATTGTCACTGTAAACTAAATTTATTTCCTCTAGAATTTCATAAGATTGAAATTATATAATTTGCACCGATTTTCTTCTGACTACTTATATTCCACATAATGTTATATATGTGTAATCACCAATCCACATTGTTGCATGTATCTATAGTTTATTCCTTTTTTTGATTAAGTAGTATTAACATTACATGACTATACCAAAATTACATAAACTTTCACTGTTGATGAAAAATTACTGGGATGTACTGTCATTATATGTTTAATTTTGTAATAAACTATCAAACAATTCTCCAGCAGTATACAGTTTCACAGAAAAAGGGGAGTAAGGCAAGGAATAACAAATAAAGTAATACAAGATTATACTATTGAGCTGATGATGGCCTCACAAGAGATATTGCTGTTTCTTCATCACTCCAGCCATTTCTAGAAGTGGTCTGTAGAATCAGTGCTTCTTGGAACCAACCATTCAGGAAAGAAAGAACAAGATATTTATACAGTATATTTGTAATCTCATTTCTCACATAATCAAGGTTTACTTCGTAGGAAGTAAACTACCAAACACTTCTAGCCTGTGATACACAGTTTTTCCAGACAGTCACTGGTGATGCCAGAACCATCATTGGTCAATTTGGCTGGCCTAGGATACTAGGGCTGTTGAAGCTCTGTCTGTGTTGAGTATGATGACAGCCATTTGGAATTTGTTCCCTCATGATTGTCAGAGTCTAAGAACTCCACTGGTATTAAAAAATGAGGCAAAAGTGGGAATGGCTGGGTCTTTATGACTGGTGTGATGTAAGAAAATCATTCTTGTGGTCACCAGAACTAGGAAGTGAAGCAAAGAAACAAAACTCAAGTCTGGGATGTCTACACTAGTCTTTATGTACCCTGGGCCCCTGGTTCGATTTTTACTCCTCCCACATTAACTACCATGCCTCTTTCCTGCTGTTTTTCTCCTTAGTCCTTTCATTTTTAACATACTATATATTTTTATTTTATATGGAAGACTGTTTTTCTCCACTAGAGTTTAAATTCCATGAGATAAGAAAATCTTGTATGGTTTGCCTACTAATGTTTCTCCAGAACCCGGAACAGTGCTTAGAACATAGTGGATTCTCAATAAATATTTGATTGATTGAAGAAAATAAGCAATTAGAAACCAACACTTGATCAGCTAATGTTCAAGTAATATTGAGCTATTTGCATGCCTATTTATTAAACAATTCATTTTTTTTTTTTTTTTGAAACAGAGTCTTGCTGTGTCACCAGGTGCCAGGCTGGAGTGCAGTGGCATGAACTCGGCTTACTGCAACCTCTGCCTTCTGGGTTTAAGCAATTCTCCTGCCTCAGCCTCCCCAGTAGCTGGGATTACAGGTGCACATCACCACATCCAGCTAATGTTTGTATTTTTGGTAGAGACAGGGTTTCACCATGTTGGCCAGGATATTAAATAATTTTTAAAGCCATCTTTTTCATGTCAATTATGCAACAGTAACCACATTTGCATTACTGGTTTATTGAGAATAATTAATTTTAAGGAAAATCTGGTTCTTTTTGCATTAATATATATAGATCTAATTGGAGATAAAATTTCAATGATTATTTTTAGATACATGAAAATTTGGGCATTGCCTCTTAACAAGATTACATTTTTGATTATTATGTAATCAGCTATCACTTAGCTCACAAATTTAGGCAAAAATCTTGATTAAAATTACCACTGTTATTTTAAAATAATGTAATTCTGCTTCTTACCCTGAATTAGACACCCACTCTGCCATACACATCCAGAGGACTTTCTTGATTAAAACACTGAGTTATCTAATTACTTCTGTGCCCTATAAATGTATAGCAAATGTTGAAAAAGTAGAAGCCTAAGGCTTTTTTGAAACAGATTTTCTATTTATCCTACTTGCTTAAAATTTTAACCGTATTACTTTTCTTTATTTAAGCATTAAAATTGCCTAATAAAAAGGCAATTTTATTTGTGCCCTCTGTTATGCTCATTTCCAGTTTGGGAAATATTGTTAAGCTTGTTTGAATATACTTGAAGCACTAATAACGAGGAGGAAAAGTTTATTTTCTCCATAGGGAAACTAGTTGTCTCAATTTTACCTTGTTATTTTAATTTCAAGTGTTTTTTTTTTCCAGTTACATGGTGATATTTATATATTCCAGAGAAATTACAACTTATCCAGGTGAATATAAAAATTACTCATCAAATAATTAATATTAATTATTACTGCATTGAATATTTGTATTTTCTCTACCTGTATTTCTCAACAATTGCACTTCTTTATTTTCCAGAATATAAAACTTATATTTCCTAAAACATTTCTTTTAAATTCTAACCCATCTGTGTTTGTATGCATATGTGTGTGTTTGTGCATGTGTGTGTGTGTGTGTGTGTGTGTGTATGTGAGAGAGAGAGAGAGAGAGAGAGAGAGAGAGACAGAGAAAGAGATTCCGGCTTGAGAGTAAGCTATGTTAAAAATTTATCACTAATAAATCTCATAAATGCCTGGATGTGTCTAGACTCAAAGAGTGGTGGCTTGATTAAGTGAAAGTCTGTTTTATTGGGGAGCCAAATAAATTTTGGGTGAGGCACTAATTCTAAGGAAAGAGGGTGTCAGACCCTAGGCTGGTACAATAATAATATTTTTCTTATTCCCAGGAACAGGATCTGGCACATCACTACAGCACAATTAATATTTTAAATGTCTGGTTAAAAGAATGGCTGAGAGTAAAGTATAGTCACTTCCATTTACATTTTTAAATTCAGCCTAAGTGCCATAAACTTGTATGTGAATCCAACAGAGAAGGATATTAAAAATAAACAAACAAAATAAAACCACAAAACGGACAGATGTGGGTAAAGATGTTATTTTTACCTACACATACACACTCACACATGCCTGGACACACACAATCTCAACAATATAGGAAAAAAGAAAGCAGCATTGCTCTGAGACAAATACAGAAATGTAGACTGTGTGTGTGTGTGTGTGTGTGTGTGTGTGTGTGTGTGTGTGTGTTGTGTGTAACAATAGATCTCAATTATCTAGGCTTTTCACAAAAAAACATTGGGCAGCTTTGGCTCAGAATGATACTTCATCCTGCCTGTAGCCACACTAACCTCCTAATTATGGCCACTGTTTATTCTGCCATCCTCATTGCTTTTGCTTATTTCTTCTTCTTCAAACAGTAAATTATTCACTACCCCTCTCTCTCTGTGTTTCTCTTTCTTTTTCACCCCCCCCGCCCCCGCAGACACAGACATCTACACACACAGAGTTCTCATCTGGCTAGTTTCTAGTCAATTTTACAAAACCTCTAGGCCTAAACTGAATTCCTCTGAAAGAAATAAGAAGTGAAATTAGGCTCTAATTTTTATTTTCCCTTAGACTACCCTACATACTGTTTTGCAACGTTATGATTTATAAGTCCATGTTAATTATTTATTGTCTGACTCACACAGTAGAATATGAAGCCCATCAGATGAGATTACTTCACTGTATTATTCCACAATGTAACTCAACATATAACACACAGTGAAGATGGGCTAAGAATTTAGTGAGTGACTTGGTGATTGGAGACTGGCCTCTGGGCCCACGTTCCAGCAGCTCACCCAGCAGCATGTTGTGCATTTGTGGCTGAAGAGAACTGATGATGGGAAATATTGCCTTGAACCTTTTAGAACAATAGCAGTTGGCACTGTGCAGAAATATCAGCCTTCTTGAATATGGGATTCCAGCAGTGGTGGCAAGTGCTATTATTGCTTGAATATAGGTCAGAAACATGTTTATTCTTTTTAAATATGCTTTAAGTTCTGGAGTACATGTGCAAAACATGCAGGTTTGTTATATAGGTATAAATGTGCCATGGTGATTTGCTGCATCCATCACCTTGTCATCCACCTTAGGCATATCTCCTAATGCTACCCCTCCCCTATCCCCCAGCTCACTGCCATCCCTCCCCTATCCCTTCTAACAGGCCCCAGAGTGTGATATTCCCCTCCCTGTGTCCATGTGTTCTCAAAAGAAGACATTTATGCAGCCAACAAACATAGGAAAAAAGCTCATCATCACTGGTCATTAGAGAAATGCAAATCAAAACACATTGAGATACCATCTCACACCAGTTAGAATGATAATCATTAAAAAATCAGGAGACAACAGATGCTAGAGACAATGTGGAGAAATAGGAGTGCTTTTACACTGTTGTGGGTGTGTATGCTAATTCAACCATTGTGAAAGACAGTGTGGCAATTCCTCAAGGATCTAGAAATAGAAATTCCATTTGACCCAGCCTGTTTATTCTTATCTGTTCTCATCCCTTAAATTAAAACTGCTCTCAAAGCTTCTATTCCACTTTCAAATTGAAGGTAATTTTAATGAGTCAAGTTTTATTAAACTCATTGGAATTTTATTAAAATTCAACTTTTATTAAACACTGAGAATGACCAATCTTTTCTATGTATAGATATCAAACAACATGGAACTGTATCACTCAAGAACAAATAATAAAAAAAATACTTCCAACATAGGGCCTGGTGATTTTGTGTAAAAATTATGAAATATTATCAATGCATGGAAGAGAAAGTAAACTTTTGGATGAGGCAGAAATATTTTTGAAACCACTACTGTTATTGGGGTATAGTATCTTTGTACCCTAAAGAAAATTGTAGGATCTACTCTCTATTTTTGAAGGTAGCTTAGAAGGTAAACTTTGGCGTATTAATTTATACAGAGTTATACAAAATTTCTCATGTTTTGTAGACGTATATTTATTGTGACTCTGTTAATCTGGAGATGGATCTTCTATGTGCTCTTGATTGAAACATTCAGAGGGAATCGTTGTTATATGTTTTGAAGTAATTCTTCAAAATGAATTTATGGGGTACTGCATCCCGTATTGTATTCGTATGTTCCAGGGCTTTAACCACTTTCATTCCATTCATCAATCTATCTATATATTCTTCCATCTGCTCTCTACTATTTACTCAATTTTTAATTGTGCCATTAGTACATTATATACATTCAATATGTTAACTTATTTATCTCTTACAGCAACCATTTGAAACTGACAAGTAGATTCATTAACCTGAGGTTCAATTACTTGTTCACAAATTGACATATCTAGCAAATAGTGAAACTGAATTGTGAACTCACACCTATATGCAGGAGTTTGTGATCCTCACAAATACACATCTCTAAATTAGGTTTACTATATCAGGTTTTGAAATACTGACTACTTCCCTTTTGCATAATGCTAGATTAGAATTAATAAATGTAGAAAAAATGTAGGGTAAAATGATGAAATGAACTGATGAAGAAAGCAGAAGACAAAATAGCTTTGCTTGCCAAGGATAGAAATTTGTAAATAACTGGAAAAATATTTGTAGAAGTTCACGCCTCTGATATATTATAGGTGTGTACACATCTTTAATTTTATCATAACAAATCTTGGAATGTAATTTGTTAGTCCTATCTATATTTTAGCGAATGGAAATTACAAGTATAAATCATCGATTAATTTATTGATTCCTGGGTTACCAAATCTTTGCTTTCTTTTTAGTAATTTAATGAGAATTTCGATGGCACTGCTAAGCTACTGAATATTTTACTTCAAAAGTCTCTAAATATTCTCTAATTCAATGGATGATTCACCATTTTTGAGATTATGTTTTCTTAAAAATATATTCTACCTATTTAAGGAATAACCTTAGGTTGAAGATATTTGATTTTCATTGTCCAGATATATTTTTAATATTCTATTACATGTTTTCCTTATGATAAGAATTCTTTTATCTAATATTTAGGCCAGTGGAAACTAGTTATTGGTTCAATCCAGTGTAGTTTACCATTGTTTTCACTGTCATAAACTATACCTGGTCTCTGGCCATCTGACTCATAAATAAAAGCCACTAGTTACAATGGAAATTGGTTGGGAAAATGATGTTATAATCCTCAGCATTACTGTAAGCTAATTTAAAATATATCCGCTCTCATAATGGAATACATGCATTACTGATTTGGAAAGATGATATTTTATCAAAAAATGTGGAAGTCTGTATATAAAACATTTTTGATTCTCATTCTTTGTCTATGTCTCAATATGTTTCTCTCTTTTTGTTTCAAATATATATGTATTACACACACATGCACACACACACAGACACATACAGTCATGCACCCCATAACAATGTTTAGGTCAATTATGGACCACATATACAATGATGGTCCTGTAAGATTATAATACAATGTTTGTAATGTGTCTTTACTATGTTCCGATATATTTAGATACCCAAAGAGTTACTATTGTTTTACATTTCTCAATAGTATTCAGTAAAGGAAAATGCATTTCTTGGAAGGTATCCTTCTCATTAAGGGATGCATGACTCTATCTATGTCTATCTATAGCTGTCTTCCTATTCCTCTCTCTCTCTCCTCTTTCTTTGTCCTGTGAATTTCTACATTAATTTGCCTCTTGGTTCAGTCTGTCTCTGTCTCTGTTTCTCTTTCTCAAATTGTTTGTTCAGGTAGAAAATAGAGAGAAAAAGATAAATAGTTCACTGGAACTTGTAACATGTATGGCAAGTTAATATTGGTGAATATGAACCCTAGTGTGAAATATCATACTTAAGAAGTTCAAGTTCAGTTTTAAAACTTAGAAGGTTGTCTTCACTAAAACAGCAAGAATTAGCTAGATAATTTTAATGAAAATACGCTACAAAAGATTTGTAAATGTAAACCTTATTTATTAATTTTCTCATTTATCTTTTCTGCTAAGAAAATCATTCTTGTATATGTTATAGTCAATATCCAACAACATAAGTAAACAGGGAAACTAATTTCAATAAGAAATGTATTGTTTTAGTTTGTAGAAAGTTAGAAAGAACACTTTTTTAAAAATTACATAATGCTAAATAATTACACTGAGGAAAAAATGTAGCAAACATAAAAATTCCCAGACAAATACAAAGTTGATATAAATAGAGGTTATAGTAACTATCGTTTGTTAACATTTATAAATCATTTGAGACAAAGAAATACCAAACTGCCTTGACAATTATTTTTAGTGAAATATTATAATGGTAATTTTGTTTTTAAAAAAGTACTTAATGTCAAAGTTAATTTTATGATAATGATCATTATATATTTTCACATACTTAGCATTCTCAATTTCCAGTGGTTTTCCCAGAGTAAACAATGATGAGATTTTTAGAATATTTTGAGGTACCTCTTTTGGGCAGTACAGTTCTAGGTTCAGACATATTTGAAAACATTATTGAAATACGTCACTCTCTTAATCATTATAAACTTATATTAAGAAATAAGACATGGTAGAATGTCTCCATGCATCTACGATTTTTTTCTTCAAAAGAGCTGGTTAGTCTTAACTGTTCCTTATAATTAGTAGAATCACCTTCTCAAGTCTTTTGAGTAAACCTTTTGGATTTTTGATTGTAATTCTTATTGAATCTATAGATAATTTGAAGATAAGATAATAACAGCATATGTTTCCAATGTTAACAAAAATTATAATTCATCTTTTGAAATATATAGCTATTTGTTAATGTATATTAATAAAATTATATAATATCCGTGTAGAAATCTGATGTTTCCTGTTTGATTTACACCTACATGTTTTATATATAAGAATGAGTATGATATCTTAGATTTAGATTTTCCCTGTTTGCAACTGGTATAAAAAATTAGAGTACACTACTGTATAGTAATTTTATATCTAGCCAGCTTATTAAGTTCTACTATTATTTTAAAATTTTGTTTGTAGTTTATTTTAAATTTTCTGTGTAAATGATCATATCACTTGCAAACAAGCTGTATTTTCTTCTTTCTTGTGCTTATGCTACTAAATTATATTTCTGGTCTTATACTACTGACGAGAAGTTATAATAATAAATTGGTGTAGTTGGCATATTTTCCTTATTCTTGATTTAAAAGGGAATGTTCATAAAGTTTTTATATTTGTTATATAGTTAGTTCGGCTTTTTCTTATTTGTTTGTTTGGTTTTATTTGTATTCTTTGCAAAGCTAAGTAATTTTTCTTCTTAAATGCTCAAAGCCTTTTTAAAAATAATGACTTGGAAAAAAAATAATGACTTGGTAATTAACTTTATAACGTGCTTTAAGATGATCATATGGTTCCTACTTTAATATTTTAAAGGCCTGAATATTTATTTATTTACTCAACTGAAAACCATGTCTCTTTTTTTCACACAGCTTTTATTGGATGCATAATTTAAAAATTATGTATTTTACCCATTTTAAATGTAAAATTCAGTGTTTAGTAAATTTAGAGTTGTGTAACTATCACCATAAACAAATTTTAGAATGTTTCCATCACTCTGAAAATATCCATTATATTATATCCATTTGCAGTCATTCCCCGATTTTGCTTCCAATCCTAGACAACCACGAAACTATTTTCCATCTCTATAGATTTTCCTTTTCTGGACTTTTCATGTAAATGGAATCATATAATATATGGTCTTTCATGTCTGGATATTTTCATTTAGCATAACATTCTTGAAGTTCGTCCATATTATGAGTATTTAATTCCTTCTTATGGCTGAAATGTGTTCCATTCTGTGGCTATAACTGTCTTTTATGAATATACAGTACGTGTATATATTAATGGGGTACATGAGATATTTTGAGACAGGCATACAATGTGTAATAATCATATCAGGGTAAATAGGGTATCCATCATCTCAAGTATTTATCATTTATCTGCTACAAACGTTCCTATTATACTCCTTTCGTTATTTTTGAATGTATAATGATTATTCTGTTTTTGTTTTTGTTTTGAGATGGAGTCTCACTCTGTTACCCAGGCTGGAGTGCTGTGGCACAATCTCAGCTCACTGCAACCTCTGCTGCCCAGGTTTAAGCAGTTCTTCTGCCTTAGCCTCCTTAGTAGCTGGTACCACAGGCTCATACCACCATGCCTGGTTATTATTATTTTTTTTTTTGGTGTTTTTAGTAGCGACTGGGTTTCATCATGTTGGTCAGGCTAGTCTCGAACTCCTGAGCTCAGGTAATCTGCCTTCTTTGGCCTCCCAAAGCACTGGGATTACAGGTGTGAGCCACTGCGCCCAGCAAATAAATTATTGTTGATGGTAGTCATCTTGTCGTGCTATCAAATATTAGACATTTTTCATTCTATCTAACTATAATTTTGTAGCCATTAACCATCCCTACTTCCCCTACATACACCCCCTAATATGCTTTTCAGCATCTGGTAACTATCCTTCTACTCTCTATCTCCATGAGTTCAATTGTTTTAATTTTTAGCTCAGACAAATGAGTGAGAACATGCAAAGTTTGTTTTTCTGTGCCTGGCTTATTTCACTTAACATAATGTCCTCCAGTTCCTTCTATGTTGTTGCAAATGGCAGAATCTTATTGTTATGCTAAATATAGTACTTCATTGTATATATGTACCACATTTTCTTTATCCATTTGTCTGTGGATGGACATATAAGTTGCTTCCAAATCTTGGCTACTGTGAATAGCACTTCAATAAGCATGAAACTGCAGGTATCACTTCTATATACTATTTCCTTTCTTATAGATATATACCTAGCTAGATGATTGCTGGATAACATGGTACCTCTATTTTTTAGTTTTTGAGGAACCTCCATACTGTTCTCTATAGTGGCTGTACTAATTTATTTGATACATTCCCAGCAAGAGTGTAGAAGGGTTCCCTTTTCCCCACATCCTCACCAGCATTTGTTATTGCCTGTCTTTTGGATAAAAGTCACTTTAATTGGAGTGAGATGATATTTCATGGTAATTTTGATCTGCACTTCTCTTATAATCAGTGTTGTTGAGCACTTTTTGTATACCTATTTTCCATTTATATGTCTTCTTTTGAGAAATGTCTATTCAGATCTTTTGCCCATTTTTAAATCAGATGATTAGATTTTTTTCCTATTGAGTTTTTTGAGCTCCTTGTATATTCTAGTTATTAATCACACATCAGATGAACAGGATAGTTTGCAAATATTTTCTCCAATTGTGCAGGTCATCTCTTCACTTTGTTGATTCTTTTGCTGTGCAGAAGCTTTTAACTTAATGTGATCCCATTTTTCCATTTTTGCTCTGGTTGCCTGTGCTTGTAGGGTATTGCTCAAGAAAACTCTACCCAGCAGATGTCTTGGATGTTCTAGAGAATATAGTTTTAGGCCCTTGATTTCAGTCTTTAATCATTTTTATATGATTAGAGGTAGTAGTTTAGTTTCACTCTTCTGTATCTAGATATCAGTTTCCCCAGCATCATTTATTGAAAAGATTGTCCTTTCCACAATAAATTTTCTTGATGCCTTTATCAAAATGTGTTCACCATAAATGTGTGGGTTTATTTCTGTGTTCTCTATCCTATTCCATTGGTCTATGTGTCTGTTTTTATGTCAGTACCATGCTGCTTTGATTACTATAGTTCTATGATATAATTTGATTTCAGGTAATATTATTTTGCCAGTCTTGTTCTTTTTGCTCAAAATGGTTTTTACTATTTTGATTATTTTGTAGTTCCATATAAATTTTAGGATTATTTTTTCTATTTTGTGAAGAATGTCATTGATATTTTGACTGGATTACATCGAGTGTGTAGTTTTCTTTGGGTAGTACGGATATTTAAAAAATATTGATTCTTCCAGTCCATAAACATGGGGTATCTTTCCATTTTATTGTGTTCTCTACAATGTATTACATAAATGTTTAACAGTTTTCATTTTAGAAATCTTTCAAATCTTTGGTATTCCTAGGTATCTTATTTAATTTGTAGCTATTGTAAATAGGATTGCTTTATTGCTTTCTTTTCCAGATTATTTGCTGTTGGCATACAGAAATTATACTAATTTTTGTATGTTGATTTTGTATATTGAAATTTACTGAATTTTTTAAATCAGTTTTAATAGTTTCTTGTGTGTGATGTTTAGATTTTTCCAAATAGAAGATCATATAATCTGCAAACAAGAATAACTTGACTTCTTCCTTTCCAATTTAGATATCCTTTATTTCTTTCTCTTGTCCAACTGCTCCAGCTAGAACTTCCAGTACCAGGCTGAGTAATAGTCAGTAAAGTTGGCATCCTGTTGTATTCCAGATTTTAGAAGAAAGGCTTTCAGTTTTTCCTCATTCAGTATGACACTAGTTGTGGGTCTGTTTTATATGGCTTTTATTGTGCTGAGGTTTGATCCTTCTATTCCCAGTTTTTTAAGTTTTTTAGCATCATGAAAAGATGTTAAGTTTTATGAAACATTTTTTCAGCATCAATTAAAATGAACATATGGTTTTTGTCCTTCATTCTGTTGATAGGATGTATCATACTGTTATATTTGCTTATGTTGAAACATTTTTATATTCCTAGGATAAAACTCACTTGGTCATGATGAATCATCTTTTTAATATGTTGTTGAATTCAGTTTACTAAATATTGTGGAAGATATTTGCCTCAATATTCATCAGGGATATTGGCTTGTATATTTTCTTTTTTGATGTGTCTTTTTCTTCTTTTGGCATCAGGGTAATCTAGGCCAAATAGAGTGAGTTTAGAAGTATTCCCTCCAAATTTTTTTTCCAGAATAGTTTGACTGGAATTGATATTAATTTTTCCTTAAATGTTTGGTGAAATTCAGCACTGAAGCAGTCACATCTGGGGCCATTTTTGCTGGGAGACTATTATGGTTTCAATCTCATTATTTGTTATTGTTGTTTGGAGGTTTCAGATTTCTTCATGCTTCAATCTTGCAGGTTATATACGTCTATGAATCTGTCCATTTCTTCTTGGTTTATACCAGTTTTTAGTGATTCTTTGAATTTATGTAGTGTCAATTGAAAATATCCTTTTTTAGCTCTGATTTTATTCGGGTCTTCTCTCTTTTTTTCTTCACTTTGTTCACCCTTTGAATTTATTTTTGGTTTTAATGTCATTCATTTCTGTTCATATCTTAATTTCTTTTCTTCTACTAATATTGAGTTTGGTTTGTACTTCCTTTTTAATTATTTAAGATGCATTGCTAGAGTGTTTCTCATAAGCTTTTTCACATTTTTAATACAGGCACTTTGCTATAAATGTTCCTCTTAGTACAGCTTTTGCTCTATTTTATTATTATACTTTAAGTTCTGGGGTACATGTGCAGATTGTGTAGAATTGTTACATAGGTATACACATGCCACAGTGGTTTGCTGCATCCATCTCCACCACCCCCCACCCCATCAACTACATTAGGTATTTCTCCTAATGTTATCTTTCACCAATTTCCCCACCCCCTGCTATCCCTCCCCTAGTCTTCCAGCCCCCCAACAGGCTCCAGTGTATGATGTTCTCCACCCTGTGTCCATGTATTCTCATTGTTCAATACCCACTTATGAGTGAGAACATGTGGGGTTTGGTTTTCTGTTCTTGTGTCAGTTTGCTGAGAATGATGGTTCCCAGATTCATCAATGTCCTTGCAAAGTACATGAACTCATCCTTTTATTGGCTATGCAGTATTCCATGGTGTATATGTACTATAGTTTCTTTATCCAGTCTATCATTGATGAGCATTTGGGTTGGTTCCAAGTCTTTTCTGTTGTAAACAGTACCACAATGAACATATGTGTACATGTGTCTTTATAATAGAATGATTTATAATCCTTTGGGTATATACCCAATAATAGGACTACAGGGTCAAATGGTATTTCTAGTTCTAGATCTTTGAGGCATTGCCACACTGTCTTCCACAATGGTTGAACTAATTTACACTCCCACCAACAGTGTAAAAGTGTACCTATTTCTCCATAACCTCGCCAGCATCTGTTGTCTCCAGATTTTTTAATGATCACCATCCTAACTGGCTTGAGATTGTATCTTAATGTTGTTTTTATTTGCATTTCTCTAATGAGCAGTGATAATGAGCTTTTTTTTATATGTTTGTTGGCTGGATAAATGTCTTCTTTTAAGAAGTGTCTGTTCATATCCTTTTCCCACTTTTGGATAGGATTTTTTTTTCTTTTAAATTTGTTTTATTTCTTTGTAGATTCTTGATATTGGTCCTTTGTCAAATGTGTAGATTGCAATTTTTTTTCCCATTCTGTTGATTGCTGGTTCACGCTAATGATAGTTTCTTTTGCTGTACAGAAGCTCTTAAGTTAAAATACATCCCATTGGTCTATTTTAGCTTTTGTTGACATTGCTTTTGGTGTTTTAGTCATGAAGTCCTTGCCTATGCCTATGTCCTGAATGGTATTCCCTAGGTTCTCTTCTAGGGTTTTTATGGTGCTAGGTTTTATATTTAAATCTTTAATCCATATGGAATTAATTTTTGTTTAAGGTGTAAGGAAGGGGTCCAGTTTTAGCTTTCTGTATATGGCTAGTCAGTTTTCCTAACATGCTTTATTAAATAGGGAATCTTTTCCCTATTGCTTGTTTTTGTCAGGTTTATCAATGATCAGATGGTTGTAGATGCGTTGCATTATTTTTGAGGCCTCTGTTATGTTCCATTGGTCTATGTCTCTGTTTTGGTGCCAGTACCATGCTGTTTTGATTACTGTAGCATTGTAATATAGTTTGAAGTCAGGTAGCATGATACCTCCAGCTTTTTCTTTATTTGTTTGCTTTTTTGCTTAGGATTGTTTTGGCTATGTGGGCTCTCTTTTGGTTCCATATGAAGTTAAAGTGGTTTTGTCCAGTTCTGTGAAGAAGGTCAATGGTAGCTTGATAGGGATAGCATTAAATCTATAAATTACTTTGGGAAGTATGGCCATTTTCACAATCCTGATTCTTCCTAACCATAAGCATGGATTTTTTTTTTAAATCTGTTTGTGTCCTGTCTTATTTCCTTGAGCAGTGGTTTGTAGTTATCCTCGAAGAGGTTCTTCACATCCTTTGTTAGCTGTATTCCTAGGTATTTTATTCTCTTTGTAGCTGAGGTGGTTCTAACCTTGCCTGTGTAAACAAAGTCACCAGCAAGCTTACACAGCAACACAGTGGAACCTGGGGCAGCTCAGCAAGGCCTCTGTAGGCAGACTGCTGCACAGGGCATCTCTGAACAAAAATGCAGTGGCCCATCAGAAAATTGTAAATAAAGTTCCCACCTTCCTGAGACAGATCACCTGGGAAAATGGGCAGTTGTGAGTTTCACTTCAGCAGACTTGCATGTCCCTGCCCAGCAGCTCTGAAGGGAGCAACAGAGCTCCCAGCACAGCACTTGAGCTCTGATAAGGGACAGATTGCCTCCTCAAGTGGCTCCCTCTGCCATATATCCTAAGAGACAACCCATACAGGAGAGCTCTGGGTGACATCTGGTGGGTACTCTTTAGGGACAAAGCTGCCAGAGGAAAGAACAGGTAGCAATCTTTGCTATTCTGCAGTCCCTGTAGGTGATTCCCAGGCAAGCAGGGTCTGGAATGGACCTCTAGCAGACATGTGGCAGAGGGGCCTATTAGAAGGAAAACTAAAAATCAGAAAGGAGCTTCAACATCAACAAAAAGGATGTCCACTCAGAGACCCCACCTAAAAGTCACCAACTTCAAAGACCAAAAGTAGATAAATCGATGAAGATGGGAATAAATCAGTGCAAAAACACTAAAATTGCCAAAAACCAGAATGCTTCTTCTCCTCCAAGGGATCACAAATCTTTACCAGCAAGGGAGCAAAACTGAATGAGTTTGATAAATTGACAGAAGCAGGTTTCAGAATGTGGGTAATAACAAATTTCTCTGAGCTAAAGAAGCATGTTCTAACCCAAAGCAAAGAAACTAAGAACCTTGAAAAAGGGTTAGACAAAATGCTCACTAGAATAATCAGCTTGGATGAATCTGGAGAACATCATTCTCAGCAAACTGACACAAGAACAGGAAAGGAAATACCACATATTCTCACTCATCGGTGGGTGAGCAAAATGAGAACTCATGGACACAGGGAGGCGGGTACTACACACTGGGGTCTATTGGGGGGAATAGGGGAGGGACAGTGGCGGGGGAGCTGGGGAGGGATAGCCTGGGGAGAAATGCCAAATGTGGGTTAAGGGGAGGAAGGCAGCAAAACACACTGCCATGTGTGTACCTATGCAACTATCTTGCACATTCTGCACATGTACCCCAAAACCTAAAATGAAATAAAAATTAAAAGAAAAAAAAAGAATAACCAGCTTAGAGATGAACTTAAATGACTTGATGGAGCTGAAAAACACAGCATGAGAACTTCATGAAGCATACACTAGTTTCAATAGCAAAATCAATCAAACAGAAGAAAGAATATCAGAGATTGAAGAACAACTCAATGAAATAAAATGAGAAGACAAGAGAAAAAAAAGTGAAAATAAATGAACAAAGCCTCCAAAAAATATGGAATTATGGGAAAAAGCCAAATCTATGTTTGATCGGTGTACCTGAATGTGATGGGGAGAATGAAATTTATCAGGAAAACACTCTTCAGCATATTATCCAGGAGAACTTTCCCAACTTAGCAAGGCCAACATTCAAATTCAGGAAATACAGAGAATACCACAAAGATATTCCTCAAGAAGAGCAACCCCAAGGCACCTAATCATCAGATTCATCAGAGTTGAAATGAAGGAAAAAATGCTAAGGGCAGCCAGAGAGAAAAGATGGGTCACTCAGAAAGGAAAGACCATCAGACTCTCATCAGATCTCTTGGCAGACACCCTACAGGCCATATTTTCCCTGTGCAGTCTATCATTGATGGGCATTTGAGTTGGTTCCAGGTCTTGCTATTGTAAACTGTGCTGCAATGAACATTCGTGTGCATGTGTCCTTATAGCAGAATGATTTATAATCCTTTGGATATATACCCAGTAATGGGATTGCTGGGTCAAATGGAATTTCTATTTCTAGGTCCTTGAAAAATCGCCACACTGTCTTCCACAATGGCTGAACTAATTTACACTCCCAACAACAGTGTAAAAGTGTTCCTATTTCTTCACATCCTCTCCAGCATCTGTTGTCTCCAGATTTTTTAATGATTGCCATTCTAACTGGCATGAGATTGTATCTCAATGTAGTTTTGATTTGAATTTCTCTAATGACCAGTGATGATGAGCAAATGTGGCACATATACACCATAGAATATTATGCAGCCATCAAAAATGATGAGTTTGTGTCCTTTGTAGGTACATGGATGAACCTGGAAACCATCATTCTCAGCAAACTGACAGAAGAACAGAAAATCAAACACCTCATGTTCTTACTCACAGGCAGGTGTTGAACAATGAGAACACATGGAAACAGGGAGGGGAGCCTACTCACTGGGGTCTGTTGGGGGGAAATAGGAGAGGGACAGCAAGGGGGTGGGGAGTTGGGGAGAGATAGCAAGGGGAGAAATGCCAGATATAGGTGAAGGGGAGGAAGGCAGCAAATCACACTGCCACGTGTGTACCTATGCAACTATCTTGCATGTTCTTCACATGTACCCCAAAACCTAAAATGCAATAAAAAAAACTTGCACCATAAAAATAAGGAAAGAAAAAAAGAAACCGTACAAGCCAGAAGAGAGTAGGGGCCAATTTTCAATATCCTTAAAGAAAAGAATTTTCAATCTAGAATTTCATATCCAGCTTTTACTCTATTTCATAGATTTTGGTATGCTGTGTTTCCATTGTTATTTGTTTTAATAAATTTTCTGATTCTCTTAATTTTTTAATAGATGAACTGATAATTCAGGAGCATATTGTTTAATTACTTCCTGTTCATGTAATTTTCAAAGCTTTTATTCTTATTTATTTATAGTTTTGCTCCACTGTAGTCAGAGAAGATACTTGATATAATTTAAAATTTAAAATTTTTAATTTGTATTCAGATTTGTTGTGTGGTATAAGATCTATCCTAGATAATGACTCATATGCTGAGAAGAAACGTGTAATCTGCAGCCAGTGGATAACTGTCCTGTAAATATACATTAGGTCAATTTTATCTAGAGTATAAATGAAATTAAAGATTTATTTGTCTTGTTTCTGTCTTTATTATCTGTTCATTGATGAAATTCAAAGTCTCCAACTATTATGACATTGCGGTCTATCTCTCTCTTTATCTCTAATAATATTTGATTTATATATCTGGGTGTCCCAGTGTACTGTGCATATATATTTACAATCACCATGTCCTTTTGATGAATTGACCCTTTTAATATCACATAATGACCTTTGTTTCTTTTTATGGTTTTATCTGTAAAACTATTTTGTCTGATATAAGTACAACTACTCCTACTTTTTCCTTTTTGGTCCAATTGGCATGGAATATCTTTTTCTCTCCCTTTATTTTCAGTCCATGTGTGTCTTTGGAGGTGCAGTATATTGCTTGAAAGCAACAGATCTCTGGGTTTTGTTTGCTTATACATTCAACCACTTTATTTCTTTTGATTGAAGAGTTTAGTCCATTTATATTCAATGTTATGAATAAGTAAGAACTTATTTATGCCATTTTGTTATTTGCTTTTTGGTTGTTTTGTGGTCTTCTCTTCCATTTTTATTTCCTTCACGTCTTCATTTTGTGAAGGTGATTTTCTCTGGCAGTATTTTCTAATTTATTGCTTTTAATTATTTGAGAATCAGTTATAAAGTTTTTGAAGCTACAATGTGGCTTGCAAATAATATTTTATAACCAATTATTTAAAATTGATGACAACTTAACACTGATTGCAACAACAAAATAACCAACTAACAAACAGAGAAAACTAATAAAAATCTATACCAATTTAATTCCCCTTTAAGCTTTTTGTTGTTTCTATTTGTATCTTACTATACTATGTCTTGAAAGTTGTTGTAGTTATTATTTTTGATAGGTTCATCTTTTCCTCTCTGTTCTCAAGATATGAGTAGTTTACTCACCACAAATATAGTGTAATAATAGTCTGTATTTGCCTTTGTACTTACTTTTACCAGTGAGTGTTGTACCTTAAGATGATATCTAATTGATTGTTAATGTTCTTTTTTTTTTGGATTGAAGAACTTTTCTTTGTAAGACAGATCTGTTGTTAATAAAGTCTCTCAGCTTTTGTATGAGAGACTTTTACTTCTTTATGTTGAAGGATGCTTTCACTAAATACACTATTCTAAGATAGAAGTTGTGTTTTTGTTTATCACTTTAAATATGTCTTGTGAGTCTCTCCTGGACAGTAGGTTTTCCACTGAGAAATCTGCAGACAGACTTATTTGAGCTACTTTGTCTTTTGTTTATTTTCTCTAGCTGCTTTTTGGATCATTTCTTTATCCTTGGGAGTTTGCTTACTAAGTACCTTGAGGTAGTCTTATATGCGTTAAATCTGCTTGCTTTTCTATTACCTTCGTGTAGTTGAATATTGATATATTTCCCTAGGTTTGGAAAGTTCTCTGTTACTATCTCTTTGATTAAATATACTGACCTGATATATCTCTCTACTTACCCTTTAAGACCAAGAACTCTTAGATTTGCCATTTTAAGGCTATCTTCTACGTATTGTAGGTGCACATCATTCTTTATTGTTTTTCCTTTTCTCTCCTCTGATTGTGTAAATTCAAATAGCCTGTCTTCAAGCTCACTATTTTTTTTTCTGCTTGACCCATTCTGAGAGACTCTAATGCATTCTTCACTGTGTCAATTGAATTTTCACCCTTAGAATTTATGCTTCTTTTTTAAAAAATTTAATATCTTTGTTAAATTCATTTGTTAGGATTCTGAATTCCTTCTCTGGGTTATCTTGAATTATCATTGAGCTTCCCAAAACAGCTATTTTGAATTCTCTGTCTAATGTTGACATATCTCTGTCACTCTGAGACCGGACACTTGTGCCTTTTTAGTTTGTTTAGTGAAATCATGTTTTCTTGGATTGTCTTGATGCTTGTAAACATTCATTAATGTCTGGGAATTGAATAGTTAGGTATTTATTGTATTTGTCACAGTCTGGGCTTATTTGTACCAGCCCTTCTTGGGAAAGCTTTCCAGGTATTCAAAGGGGATTGAATGTTGTGATCTAAGTCTTTGGACACTGCATCCACATCTGCATTAGGGACTGCCCCAAGCCCAGCAATGCTCTTGTAGACTTGTGAATGTACCACGTTGAAAGTTGAGTAAGATCCAGATTCCACTGGATTACCAGGCAGAGATTCTTGTTCTCTTCTCTTACTTTTCCCCAAAGAAACAACATCTCTCACTCTATTCTGATCTGCCCAAAGCTGAGGGAAGAGTTATACACTTACCCCTGTGGACATTGTCCCTGAGACTGTGCTAGATGAGACCTCAAGCCCGCACCACTAGGTCTTGTGCAAAGCCTGTGGCAACCACTGCCTGGTTACTGCCAGTGATCGATCAAGGCCCAAGGGCTGTTCAGTCAGCAGGGAGTAAATCCAGCCAGCCTTGTGTCCTTTCCTATAGGGCAGCAAGCTCCCTTCTCACCCTGAATGGGTCCAGAAATGCCATCCAGGAGGCAGGGCCTCGAGTCAGGAATCTTTAGAATATACTTGATACTCTGTACCACTGTGGCTGAGCTGGCTCCCAAGCTACAGATATGTCCTCTCCACATTTTTCTCTTCTTTCTGTATGCAGAAGTTTTCTGTCCCATGGCTGCCATTGCCCAGGTCCACAGTGAGTACTGCTTGGCTACTGCCTATGTTCACTCAAGGCTCAAGCATTTTTTCAGTCAGCTTCTGGTGGGTGAATGCTGCCAGACCTGGATCTCCCCTTCAAGGCAGCAGACTCCCTCCAGGACAGGTCTAGAAATGTCTTCCAGGAGTAAAGGCCTGGAATCAGAGACCCTTGCTTGTTGTTCTACCCCACTGTGGCTGGTGCCCAAGCTGCAAGACAAAGTCCCCTTTACTCTTCTCTTTCCTTTCTTCGAGCAGTCAGAGTCTCTCCATGGTTGCCACAACTGGGAATGTGTTGGGTCATATCTGAAGCCAGCAGAGCCCTGGATCTCACCCAAGACCTGCAGCAAGTATTGCCTGAGTACTGCTGATGTTTATTCAAGTCCCAAGGTTTTTTTAGTCAGCAGGTGATGAAACCTGCCAGGACTGAGTTCTTCCCTTCAAGGGAGTGAGTACCATGTCATCTAAGAGGTAGGGCCTGGAATGAGGGCCTCAGGACTCTTCCTCACACTCTATTCTACTGTGGCTGATCTGGTATCCAAGTTGCAAGACAACGTCTTTTCTCTCCTTTATCCTCTCTACAGTAGAATAAAGGGGTCTCTCCCACTACTGCTAGCTGCACTGCCAGGGGTTGGGAGTGGAGTGATGCAAACATTCCCTTGGCTACTCCGTCTGGTGTCTTACTAGCTCATGTGCACCCCAAGTCTACTGGCTCTGAGCCCAGCACATCACCAGATATTTTCCAGGAAGCACAGTCCGTAAGGTCTAGACTGCCGTCCAAGTTCATTTAGGACTCCTGAGCGCGGCAGCCTGTGAAAGTGGGTCTAACCAGAGCTCAAGTTCCAACTGCTGGGTTGGATGATTACATCTTGCTAAGGCTAGTCCAAATGCTCCCTCCATGGGTGCTGGCTGAATTGTTCACCCTGTTGCTTTCAGCTGTGCAGCTCTGAGTTCCAATGCGAACTCCCACAATCACTTTGCTCTCTATTCCCCAAGCACACAGATTTTCTCTCTATGCCATGCAGCTACTGAGGGGCGATAGGGAAGGGAGGTGTGGGCGATAGGGCAGGGAGGTGTAGGCGATTTTAAACTGTCTTTCCTTACTTTCTTCAGTGCCTCTTTCCTTGATATGATGTTAAAATCAGGAGCTGTGATTCCTCACCTGATTTTTTTATTCTTAGGAAGGTACTTTCTCGAGTACGTAGTTGTTCCATTTGGTATTCCTGTCAGTGCAATAATTACTTAAGGATTCTACTTGATAATCTTTCTCTACATCCTCATTTTATTTTTCTAATGTGAGTTATGTTTATGACTTTTACAACCACTCTGAGTATAGTGTCTTGGGTGAGTGGCTTGGTGTTTATTATTAAGTGAAACAAACCAGGAACAGAAAATTGAACACCACATGGTCCCACACATATGCGGAAGTTAAATAAAGTTGATCTCATAGAAGCAAAACGTGTAACAGAGCTTGGAAGGGTAGGGGATAAGAGAGGATAGGGAGTGATTTGTTAAATGTTACAAAGTTACAGCTAAACAGGAGGGATAAGTTCTAATATTCTCTCTCACTGTAGCATGACTATGGTTAACAGTTATACATAGTTTCAAATATCTAGAAGGAGAATATTAAATTTTCCCAATGTAAATAAATGATAAATGTTTGAGATGATGTATATGCTAATTATTCTGATCTGATCACTATGCATTATATGCATTGAAACTCCCTATGTATCCCATAACTATATGCAATTACTTTATGTCAATTAAAAAAGAAAACAAATAAAACTCGGTCATGCATTGAGCAATGCTTGTGTCATGAAACAAGAATCATTAATTAATTACTGCAAGTAATTAATTCAGTTCTATATATGTGTGATTTCTAGATAAATTAGAAGTGAACTGAATACTCGTTTCAGTTTCTTCTTAAAGTTATCACTTGTCTTAACTTTGTAAAGATGTGTTTAAGTACTGCATACATGGAGCTTGCAAAGAAATGTGATCTCCGTGAAGGCAGAATTAGGAGTCCTAGACTAGAAAGATTTGGGTTCATTTCAAATTTACTCTGTGAATAACTCCTCTCCCTATATTAAACAGTAATATGAAAAAGTGAAGTGTGACTTCATGATAGTGACTCTTTTGGCTCTCTTCCCAGTTTTCTTCCTTTGGTGATGTGCATTTCTCAAAGGGAGCTCTGCTCAGAAGCATCAGCATCATCTGGGAACTTATTAGAAATGCAGATTCTTTGGTCCTACCCTAGACCTTCTGGATTAGAAATTCTTGGGATCAACCTTGCAATGCCTTACACCAAGACTTTCAGGTGATTAACATGCTAAAGTTTGAAAACTCAGTGCTTTAATTTTTTTTCTATTTTCTATGCCTTTACTTTTTAATTGCACTCCCCTTACTGCAAGTAATTAAATTAGATAAACTATGCTGATGATCTTCAATTAGGTTTCCCTTAGTTTAAAGCTGTTCACTTTCCAATCTTTTCCTATTTTGAAGCCAGAGATACCTTATAAAATATGTAAGTATTATGTTTCAATGTCTAACAATTGTCCTCAGCATGACATGTAAACTCCTTATCACAGTATACGACTTCCTCTACAATTTGGCAATGCCCATCTCTTTAGATTTATCTTTTCTTCATATGGATAGGTTCATTTTCAAATATACAAAACTATTTCTGGTCACATACATTCTTCCATTTCTAGAGCTTGAAACACAGTGAAGTATTTTCAACTTCCTTCTTATTCATCTCACCCACTTTTAACCAGCAATCTCTAACCTCAATTTCATTCTTACTATAAAATTTCCTATCTCTTGAAATTCTTCCTGATACTCTAATGTTGGCCAAGTCCTGTTGATATCCATTTCTGCCAATCTCCTCCGTATTATTAACATTTATGACACTTAATTACAATTACCTTTTAACTTATTTGTCTTTACATCTGAAATTAAATTTTGTGTGCCTGTATCCCCAGTATCAGTGCTTTAGTTTTCTCATCGTTAAAGATTTAATTGTATTCTTAGGATTGCCTGAAACTTAAGGGAAATCAGACTTAGCCAACTGCTATTATTGCCATAGTGTATTGAATGAATTAAATTTAACTCTACTAACTACTGTAAATTATAAATTTTATACTTAATACCACTTAGTTATGATATAAACGTAACTATTTTGGTTATGATTAAAACTTGTAAATTATAAAGACATAATTTATAAAATTTAATTATAACCAAAATAGTTATGCTTATATCATAACTATATAAAATTTGTAAATTATAAAGAAGTTGCAAATGTAGTACATGATGCCTTTTTAAGGTACAATGGGATTTTTCACTTTATTTCTATATGCAATATGTAGGGTAAATGACGTGTGTTTTAGGGAAATCATATTGGAATATATATATATATATACACACACACATATATATATGTGTGTATATATATATATATATATATATATATACACACATATATATGTATATATATATACATATATATATATATAAAACATGTCTGCTGGAATACTGCCAAGGAAAAAGCATGATGCAGTGAAAACCAGTCGAACTAATGCTTCATTTGACATTGCAATCACAGATTCTTGGATAATGAGCCTAGCTACTTTTCTTGATGATGTGCTGGTCTTGGAAGCACTTTGAAATTTTACCCAGAAGAACTTTTAAGTTTTCTCTCATAATTAGCAGGTGGTAAGCGCCTGAAATAAAACTTTGGAAAATCAAGGTAAACTTGATGGATAAACATTACAATGTACTATACTTGTCACATTAGTCTTAAACTAATCTAGCCAACTTTTGAGTCTGTAAGAAACTATATACATATCTATACATATATACACACATATACTTTGATATATATATACATACATATATATTATGTGTGTATACACATATATGTTATGTATAATATGTATAATCAATCAAGGAAGTTAAACTTCAATAATATCAAATTTCTTACCAAATAAACAGAATGTCTGGCAATATGCTTGTGAACATAGAATAGCCAAGAAAATGTTTTTATTTTCATTCGTTTCATGAGTTTCTTGAACTGCACAATCCCTTTTACTCTGTCTATCCTGGAACTTTATCATTTAAGACGTGTCATGTTTTGATAAATTGTTTGGTGTTGAATCATTTGGATTTTGTTGTGCTTTTCCACCAAGCCAGTGTGAAATGTCTGATGCAATCTGGCATGAAAAATTATAAATGATGAGTTACCTCAGATTGACAAAAATCAGCATTCATTTATTTACTTTAGAAGAGAGAATTGATTTAAGTGGACATCATGAAAAGTTAGCAGTAAAGTACATTAAGGGAGGGAGTATCAGGAAGGGAAAGTATAGGTTACTCACAAGTACAATAGCTAATAAATGAATTTGACTAAACAAATCCATCACATGTAATTGAGAACATTTGTTATTGAACATATAATCCTTACAAATAACTCAAAGATTTGTTTGCAACTCTATGTGTAAATCAAATGGACTACAGTTGGCAATTGGACTACAGTCACATTTTTTCTTCATGTTGAAAATGTAAATACTAAAATGTTGAAAAGCTTTTTCTCTGGAGACTAGAATTAGTTGAGAGATGGGGATACACATTTATACACACACACACACACACACACAGACACACACACACATACACACGCCTATGAGGGGACTCTTGAAGGCAGGAGCTTCTGTTTCTGCATTAGGCCCTTGAGTTTTCAAGTTGCTGATCAGTAAATCTTTTGAAAGGAAAATCTCTCTAACAATTTTGCATTTTTGCATTATTCTATGCTGCAAAAAAGTTATCACAGTATGACATATTTCTTTAGAAAAGGTTAGTCTTTGCGTTCTACCTCATTCCAGGCAATAATTATCTCAAATTTATTTTCAACCCACCATGTGGGGGTCATTCAAGTACTTTTGTGATACTAAAAGAATTTTGACTTTAAAGTATATACAGAATTCAACTACAGTATTTACCATCATTCCAAGACCACCACACTGGTCCAAAGCCTCATAATTCTTTCCTGAATTATTCAATTGGAATCTTAACTATCTCTCTGCTTCTGCCTGCATTCCCTTTCTTTCTCTTCTTAAGAAAGAAGCCACATGCTGCTATTCTTATATTATGCTATTCTTGTGCTCCAGCCTTGCCATTAATTGTAATTTCAGTTACACTAAAACCAGAGCTGCAAGTATGATATTTGAGGGTCTGTGTATTCTGGCTCTCCCTGATCACTCTTCTCTCCTTTGTTACCACCTTTTCACTCATTGATTCTGCTCCACTTTTATAAAATTCCTCACTATTCCTCAAATACTCAGGCCTATGCTCAACAGCCTTTCACTTTGCTGTTTACTCTTCAGGGAGTGCTCCTCCATAAGCTGTACGAGTCTCATTTCCTCATTTCCCTTCAATCTTTACGATAAAAATAGATTCTCTGCTCTCACTGATAAGTGGGAGTTGAACAATGAGAACACGTGGACATAGGGAGGGGAACATCAGACACCATGGCCTGTAGCGGGTAGAGGGCTAGGAGAGGGATAGCATTAAGAGAAATACCTACTGTAGATGATGGGTCGTGGGTGCAGCAAACCACCATGGCACATGTTTACCTATGTAACAAACCGGCACGTTCTGTGCATGTGTCCCAGAACTTAAAGTATAATAAAAAATAAAATAAAATAAATTCTCAGTGAAATCATTCCTGATTACCCTACATAAAATTTTATTCACCTCCTGATACTATGTAATACTTCCCTACTTTATTTTCTCCTTTGCTGTTATAATTATCTACATTTTATAACCTATTTATCTTATTTATTGTCTGTTTCCTTCAAAATAGTGTAAGTACTGTGAGGGCAGGGATTGGTTTTCTTTCTGTTCCCTTCCTAGAAAGTTTATTACAATTACTTAATAGTTTTCTTAATTGTTGAAAATATGTATGAGTAGTTCAATATGTGGCCACTCACAGGAAAATGAAATAATTTTACCATAAACAATTTTTTTACATAAAACTGTTCATTGAAATTGAATTTACCATATAATCCCTTATTCTTATGTAGATAGTTTTGCTTTGCACAAAATTTCATTGCTACAAATTAGTTAAGTAATACCAGTCCCCCAACAACACAGTTCAAATTTCAATTACTATGGTATGTTAACTGTAAGTCACTGCATGAAGTACAAATTTTGCTGCTACAAATCATTGTGTCAATAGAAGTTCTGCCTCATGATCAGTGACAAATCATATCACCTTTTCAACGTGTGGGAGATTGTCACTACATATATGTTATTCAGTTCATGCACAGAGGCAAGGCATGTACTTGTATTGTCTCTTTACCACCCAGTGATAAACCCATATGACATTTTTAAAAAAGAGATAATAAAAACAGAGGATTGGCCAGGAAAGATAAAAGCATTGCAAATAAATGAAAAGTGATAATACTGGAAGTGAAATTTTAATCAACATAGTGGAATTTCAGAAAAAAAATAGTCAACCACGGGAATATTGACACTGCTTCTATTTGAGAGCTTCTAGATTTACTTCCAAAGAAACAGTGGGAAAAAAAAATCTCTGAGGTATAAAGGAAGAAAGTATTTGTGACAAAATGGATGAAGAAGTCCTGGACAAAGGACACTGACAAAAAAACCCTTCACTTTGAAGGGACACTTGGAGATGTTGCATGCAATTGGAAAGCAAAGCATAGAATGTTGGAGCTGATCCAGATTTTCAAAGAAATATGACAATTTGCCAAGACAAACGCAAGATGTGTTCTCTCTCTTTCATATGATAAGTTATAGGGTAAAAAGACAAGCACTGTTCAAACTTCTCTTGCTATGTCATTTGCAAAGAAATAAAATCATTTAATTCTCAATGTTTCTAAAGCTTTAAAATATAGTGCATTAAATAAATACTAGTTGTATATTTTTGTTTCTTATAAAAATAACTGACAGCAAGAGAATTTTTTAATGTTTTAACTAAAAGTTTAAGAAGTCACAGAACAGTTATTAAGATCACGCTGCATGAGTTCATGTTGCCCTGTAATTGTCATCCTCACACACTTCTATGCACACTGAGGACTGCCTATAGTTAAGTATTTCAGTATGTCTAGATTGAAGTTCCTGACCTTTTATCAATAACTCATGCTACCTCAGATCAATTACGTTACCTCTCTGAATGTAAGGTTTCTCATATTCGACTTTACTAGATTATCTCAAAGGACTGCCTCATTTCAAGTTGTTCTAAGCATATTTTCTAGAGATTGATTTTGCAGTGTCTGCTCTGATTGTGTTCATTTGTGATATGAAAAAGGTTGGTACAGAAATAAAAAACGACGTTATTGAAGTTCTTGAAATACTGAAGATTATAAACTTTTTTCCTAATATTATATTGATTTGACTTGCTAAGAGAAAATACAGTGTAAAGCTAAGCATTTTGTTTTACTTGTGAGATTACCAAATAATACTATTTCAAGAATGTTTATTTCGTATGGTTGATTTGGATTCTCATTTAGTTTTATTTTTATGATATGTGTAAAAATATTTTGACTTATCTGCATAGCTAAGTGATTTTTACTCTTAGTATCAACAAAACCATTTACTTCTTTGCTGTCCTTCTTAGTAAAAAATATTACCAGTAAATATTTCTTGAGGTTTTGCTATTTTATTTCTAAATATTTGTTTCCAACTAGTCATCTCAGTACCTTTGAAATTGATAGTCACTATTTTAAAAATAAGGAAAATGAGTTTAATAAGGTACAGGTAAATTAGTCAAAATTAGCTACATTTATGTTTTCTATTTAATTAATCTTTTCATTAATCTCTCCACGATGATATTAATATGAGAGTTGTAAGCCCCAATGCCACTGGAGCAGGCAGATAATGTAACTAATGGTGGTTGGATGAGAGAAAAACAGCAAAAGCATCATATTAAACAGCAACTGATAAAAATAATGTTAGACTATTCTTGCCCGTTTGAAAGTAGAATGCCTTCCAAATGTACCAGAATGCCTCTCTTTCTTCACTTCCCCCTTATCATTATTCTCATGAAGAAATAAAAACAACAGTTTCAAAAACTGGCAATCCACATACGAATTTGAAATAAGACATCATTCCATGTTTACAAGTACTGCAAAATTTTAATGACATTTTAGTGGACCAAGTCAATCTGCTCTGTTGTCTGGATTCAGCTTGTATGTGCTGAGAGTTTCTGACATGTGTGTTAAAGGGATAGCAAGAACAAACACAGTCCTGTTTTTGGTCAACTGGCATGTACCTACTGGACAGGTGCCTTTCACAGAGCACTGGCCACACCAGACTCTGCATACACCTCCATTGTGTCATATTTCAATTCATATTTTATCACTGATTTTAGTATACATTTGTATTTTCAGAACTCATAAAGGTATCTATTAATACTTAACAGTTTCCAATTTCCATTACATATACTGGGGAGGAAACAATCATTGAAAATTTTGCCTTCAGATGACTAAAGTAAAGGTCATTTAGCAATTAAGTCATGTTTATTCCTTTTCCTTAATTTTTTTTTTTTTAGGCTAGTCAAGTGCCGCAGTGGGAGTGAAGAAAGAACAAGTAAGTCTGTAAACTGGTTGTGATCAATTAGTTGTAAACACACTGTAGTCATACCAGCCTTGTTTGATTTATTTTTAAGACATTTTCTCAACATGCCAAAAAATAAATAAATAAATGAAAAGAGGCAATGGAATGATAGTCTTCCTGACTGGCGTTTCTTGTCAGCAACTTTATTAAAAATAAAAACTCAGGTGCCTACCACATCATACTGAATATTTCATAGGTAGACACGCTCTCCTCCAGAGCTCTTGGCACATCTTATCAATTTTAATGTGGCAGTACATAACTATCTTTCATGTAAGGAGACATAATATCTCGTTTTATTGATGGGGGATTGGGAGCCAGAAAACTAACATAACTTCCTTAAAGCCATATAAAGATTAAAGAGAAAAGCACATACCAAGTAGTTACTGCTTTTATAGAAGATAAATTATAAATTTTACTACTTAATATTATCACAGAATAAATTTTTTAAATTGCCTATTTTTAATAAATGAAATCATAGATAATCAATTTCCAGGTTAGTTTTTCTCCATTTTAATTACAGAGAGGGGGAAACTCGATTATATGGGAAGAAAAGGATATGAGAAAATACAGTAAATAGACTTGTCTTAAACTGCAGTTGTGTGGCTTTTGGTGCTATATGAGTCACAATGAGGGTTTCTTTTGGACAGCATACTCCTTTCGCTGTTTCAGAAGCTTATCTAGATATTCTGATTTTCATTCTCATTATCGTCCTTACCTTGTAGTTTCTTATTTTAAATAGCTTCTGTTATTTCACTGGCTAGCCTATTCTGAATTCATTTAGAAAACAGTTTATATTGAATAATTTCTTTTATTTTTGTTTATCTAACTGGTTTCTAATTTTTGAATTACTATAATATGAACAATCTTCCTATTCAATTTTATACTGAAGTTTTGAGGTATTGAAAGAGATTTAAATTGCATTTTTAACAATAAAAGCCTCTGGACAGGAATGGTGGCTCATGTCTATAGTTTCAGAATTTTGGGGGGCTGAAGTGGGTCGATAACCTGAGTCCAGGATTTTGAGACCAGCCTGGGTGACATGGTGAAACCCAATCTTTACAAAAAAAAATACAAAAATTAGTTGGGTGTGATGGCACACGCCTGTAGTCCCAGCTACTCAGGAGTCTGAGAAAGTAGGATTGCTTATGCCTGGGAGGGGGAGGTTGCAGTGAATTGAGATAGTGCCACTTCACTTCAGCCTTGGCAACAGAGTGAGATGATGTCTCAAAAAAATAAAAATAAAAATAAAGCTTTTGATATTATCTTTCTATGGATGCATTTTCCCCCAGTTTAGCCATCCACATATCCAGCTACCGCATATATCCATCAAGAGACATATCTGCAAAATTAATTTAATGATCTTCCAAAAATATAAGTTGGATATGTTACTAATTAGAAAGTTAGCATATTTATTTCTGTTTGTGATGAAAAATTATTAAAACTTCTGTTAATCATCAAATTTTTGGAAATAATGTGGTAAAATATTAATCTCAAAGCACATTGACATATATTTTCTAATTGGAAACCTGCTTGGATTTTAATTAGTGAAAAATGCCATGTAATTATGTATTCACCAAATATTTCTGCATAATACTAATCTAGTATATTAAAAATATTTTACTTCAATGACTTTCAGAACTGTCAGTAATAATTAATTTTATATTTATATAATTGTAATTACATACATAGTTATAATTTTAACTGAAGGTTTTATGTAATCTAAGAATAATGATACAAAATATTGCAGGTATGCCTTGGTATCTCTGAGGGATTGGTTCCAGAACTTCCCTCAGACACCAAAATTCACGAATGCTCAAGTCTGTGATATACAATGACATAGTATTTGCATATAGCATATGCATATCCTCCTGTATGTTGGAAACCATCCCTAGATTATTTATAATACCTAATACAATGTAATCGTTACGTAAATAGTTGTTGCATGCTATTGTTTAGAGAATAGCGAGAAGAAAAATATGTCTACCTGTTCAGAACAAATACATTTTTTTCCAATTTTTTTTAAGTCTGTAGTTGGTTGAATCCACCTATGAATAATAACCCAAGATATGTTGGGGCCACTTTAATTTGTAATACATTGAAATTTTTTACTTTATATTGGAACAACAAAACCATATCTTGAACGTTTGTTATCTTCTTCCTTGGTAATCTTTTGTAAAAGATTTGCCACATTTTCAATATGGAGTAACATCTCCTCACCACTTCAGATAAAACTTGAGATAATCCATTGTGCTTTGTCTTTGTGTTCAGAACTCTACCCTTAAGTTGAAAGATAGTGGAAGTTTTATTTATGTTTTTGTTCAGACCTGTTAGTTTCTTTTCCCATAAGAACATCAGGTATGTTCTGCTCAGTTTCATCTTCTAGAGCTATTTAACTCCTTCACTTTTCTTCTCCAAAAAGAGAAAATTGCTACTTTCTTTTTTTATTTTGCCAATCATTGAGAGCTTGTAAGGTTGCTGAGGTTGGTTGGCCTTGAACTCTTGGCCTCGCCTTCGCAAGCGCCACGACATCCGGCCGGAGCCACTTTGGGCCCATTGCTACTTTCAAAGAACATTGATATTTTGATTTGAAGGATGTTATGTTAGATATGAATGTCTGATTTGTAAATTGTAAGTACTAAAAAGGGTCTCCTAGAAAAGGGAGAGGGTATATTGAAGAAAAATGAAGGTGATGTGACTGCCATTGCAATTAAGATCCTCCTATAGGCAAAGACAAAATGTAGTTGAGGCTGGGAATTAAAGGAATCAAGTAAATTAGGCTGGCAGGGTAAAAAGAGTTTAATGAGGTGATTACCAGTTGAGTTTAAATTAGTATGCAAACTCTCAGGGAGGTCAGGGAATACATGGATTTACATAGTGAGAGAGACTTAAGGAGAATATCACTGTATTTGGGTACACACTTAAACAGCTGTAGGTGGAAACAGTTGTGGGGAGGATCATTTTTCCCAGAGAACTAAAGCAACTAGGTTATGGGCAGTAGCAGGATGACATCAGCAAGTAGACTGTAAGACTTGAGTAGAACAACAGAGTATATTTTTCTGGGCCTGGGTCTGATCTTTCTTGAGATTCAAGAATAACCAAGGAGAATTGTAAAGGGAATCTCAAGAGAAGCTATCCATTAAAATATTAAGTATTAAAATTATAATATTTCCTAATTATAGACTTTACTAGTTATGTTAGAATTTATTGCTCCTTTCACAGGAGGATTTCAATCAACTTAATATGTGCACCATTCACAAATTATTTTAGAATGAAATTACTGGAAGATAATAAATGAGATTATAAACAAATAAATAGATATGACTCATTTATAATCTAAGTCAAGCCTTTGGATATTATTTCCAAGGGACTGAAGTTAATGATTTCTAATCATTCAACTACTTAAAGTGATTTTTGTCAAGTTGTTTAAGTGATGCATTAATTATTTACTCATCAGAAAATTGTTACACAATTGTAGACAACCAGAAAAATTTAGACAATTTTCAAAACTTTTATTTCTTCATTTCTACAGAATAATTTCTCTTTTTTTCTCCCAATTGATGTTTAAGTCTCTGTTATCTAGACTAGCCTAAATTCAAGAAACACCATGTTTGTCTCATAACTCTTCCTCTATTTGTAGCTAAAGATATAGATGTGGCTGAGGAAATGGTAGAGAATTTGTAGTGGCCTTTATGTAACTGGCAAACTCCCTGATATATGAAATGATTCTTTCATTCCTGGGTCTACACAAATACATTTTCTAAAATTGTAATTTAAAAATGAAGGAGTTTGCATGCCTTAGTGTGCTGCCTTGGCCTGCTACTTCAGCACACTATTTTGTTACTGAGATTGAGTGGTAACCACAGAAAGACACTAATGAGAAGCTGCCATGGTGATCTTAGGAAATCTTAAAAAGTCTTATATGTAAAATTAAGTAGGGCTGCATTATTGTATTGAGTTCATCTTGTTTAAAACATTGTCATTATTTCCTTCTTCCCTATATGGGATGAAAACCCAAGAATTTTGCCATTCAAATAAATTCACTACTTTTTCTCATACTTGACTCATTAATTGGAAGCATATATTGATATTTCTGACCCTTACAAATGGTAGAAGTTGAGGACTTTTGCTCACTGTACATTAGATGCTTTGCAGATGGCAAGGCAGTCGCATTTTCAGAGGGCCTGCAGATCATTATGTGCTCCTTTGAGACACCTTGCAGTGCTGATGCATAGCAGATGCACAGTTGTTAAGGAGCTGCCATAGAGACCAAATTTTTTTGAAACCAGGATGAGACTTTGAGAGGGTTCTGTGTGTGTCATTTGCCGTGTTTCTATCCTTATGACTGTTGTCATTTATACAGTGTCATTAAGTTGCTTCTAAGATGCTTTGTATATTCTATTCAATTGGTTTACTATTTGAATTAGTTGGCAAACCAGAGTTTGCCAATTAATCCTTGCTTGTCACACACTTCCTTTTTTAAGGAGGATGGCCTAAATTTCTTAATGACTCTTAAGATCTGGTTTCTTCTGTTTCTTTTCTGTCAGCATTACATTTGTTTGTCTTATGGCACTCGGCCACCTATTAAACTTTTTACAGTAGAATTGTTATAATTCTTACAATTTTCATCTGTCATCTATCACAGTTCAAGGTACATGGTAAGAACTCTGTGAAAATTAAATTTTTTTATTTTCTGTTTTTCTTTACTTTTCCTTTCTTTCTTTGATTGAAAATATTTCCACATGTAATTTAAGTATAAACATAGATTTAAATAACTATTTGGCTAAAATAATCACATTACCCACTGATTCTTAGCAGCATATGAAAAACCACAAGAATCACTTACAGAAGGGAAGAAGGGAAAGAAAGGGTGGGAGCAAAATGCATATGCAATGATTCTGACACCTTCTACCAACCACTGAAAGAAATCACTAATTTATTACCATGCCTCAAGAGAGACCCTTAATTAGAGTTATCTTCATCACTCAAGAACTTGTTAAAAATGTGGATTTCTGAGCCCCACTCCAGAGTTGTGTTAGGAATTCTAGGGCTGGAGACTAGCAATCTGGGTGCTAACAAAATTTATTAGTGATTCTGAGGCATGCTGATGTTCGAGAACCACTAAAATCTAACCCCCTACATTTACAGGTAGGAAACATGGGACAGAGAAGTTCTGCAGTGGTTCAAGATCACATAGTTAATTGGAGCATGCTTGTTCACATCGTCAGGTTCTCTTTAACTATACCACATGATAACTATGGTCAAGTTCATTTGTAATTGTCTTTGGCATTTATTACTTCTCCTTGAATTTAACACATTTTTTAACACTGAATTTTACATGTAGAAAGTATTGATTAAGTACAAAAAAAACACTGTAATACTTAGGAATCTGAATTGGCTAGATAATTTCTGAATATTTAGCTCTCAATCTTCTATCGTTATGCTTCTATCGTTACTTGACAATTCAATTTTTAAAAAGTAAACATCTCTTTTGCATGTGAATGTAAAATTAAAACAGAGCTACTCAAATAGCATTCTTTTATTAAGACAACTTGATTTGTTTTTCTTGATTGTACATTGTATTATCACAAATCCCACTTCTCTACTTCAGCATGGCTGTACCATACAAACTTGTCCTCCTTTTGTGCATATACCTATGATATGGAGTTTTCTGTTTTTATTTATACAGGTCTGCTTTCTGGGTATATTCATATTTTTGAACTACTTTATAGGAGGATGTCTACATGAATAGTCTAGAAATGAACATTAATTAGAGAAAGGAAACCCTAGTGATTATTTTCTTAGAAATAGGACTTTGTTGATACTGAAAATTGTGCTGTCTACCTGCTGTGGATGCCTATTTGAGAATCTTTCTATCTCCTTCCTTTTAGTATTTGTCAAGAGAAAAAAATATTTGATTTGTGAAATAAGGTTTTCAACAGAAAAATTAAGTTGACCAAGACTAATTCCTGTCTGAAGATAACTTACAGACTATCAAGAAATGACTATCATGTTTTCTTGCATCTTAAATGGGAAATCCCTTGGTATCATTTTACGAGTGTCACCATTATCACATACGGGCTAGGTCAGGAAGCACTGTGTATAATGATTAAGAGTATGGTTTCATGTGTGATAGGCAGGGTAATGGCCTCTCCAAAGATGTCTACATTCCAATTCCTAGAACTATGAATATGTTACATTACATGGCAAAGAGGAATAAAGGTTGTAGATGTAATTAAGTTTGCTAATTCATTGACATTAAAATAGGAAGTTTATCCTGAACAATCACAAATGTTCCTGTAAGTGGGAGAAAAAGGAAGAATTGGGGAGTCAAAGAGAGATGTGGCTACAAAGTAAATGTCAGAAAAAAAGCAATGTTTCTGACTTTGAAGTTGGAAAAAGGGGGCCAGAAATCCAAGGAAAGCTTGTGAACACTCTATGGAAGCAGAAAAAAGCAAAGAAACAGTCTCTCCCAGAACCCCCAGAAAATAACATAGCCCTGCTAATAACTTTATGTTAGCTAATGGAGACTCATGCAGGACTTTAAACCTCTAGAACCATAAGATTATGCATTTGTATTGTTTTAAGCCAGTAAATATGTGACAATGTGTTACAGCAGGAATAGAAAATTAATGCAGAGAAAAACAAAGATCTGGTTTTGAATCTCACTCTATCTCTCACTAGTCATATCCTTGAGCAATTTTTAACAACTTTCAAGCTTCAGTTTATTCATCAAAAAAATTGATATAGAATAATAACCTACATAATGATATTGCTTAAAGATTAAGTGAAAAATTGAAGAGTGCTCATCGTTGGCTTTAGTATATGAATATATCAGCTATTCCGTATACAAGTAGAATTCTTTTATGTGTGATTATAAGGCAATCTTTTTAAGAAACTGATCCCCTTATTGAATCTTCAGTATGTCTCAACATTTTATAAGTGTGCAGTGTATGTTCATGGAATTTAAGTGTGTATTTTGTTCCACCAAAATAGAGAATTTTTACCTAGCCTTTATTCAGAAAAGGGACATTTAGAGTCAATGAAAATGTACAAGATTCTAAAATGAAAACATTTAAATAATCATCTCCACTAAATAAATAAGGTAAATTTTTATCCAATATGAATATCACAGTTTATCAGGTTTACTTATAGCATATTTTTTATATTTTTAACTTATGGGCAAATAATAGGTATTTATATTTATGGGATACAGTGCTGGGAATACTCTGAACCCCTCCGTGGTGACTGAGCAACCCCAAGCTTCTGGAAGAACTGGCAAAACCCAAGCTACCTGAAATAATAATAAGAAATTGTTGTTGCTTTTTAACCTGTAAATTCTCTTAGAATTTGGTTTCCTAGAAATGAGTTTTTGGCTTTGTGATGCTTGTTACTTACTGTATCAATTATATTTGAGAAAATGAAGGATAATGTGAAATGCTGAGATGTAACTTGTAACTTTGGTTCTGCAGAGACATAACTTGTAACTTTGACTCTGCTGAGCTGCAACTTGTAACTTTGGCTCTGCTGAACCTTTCTGGTAAAAACAGGAACTCTGTGAAAGATACTAACCACATAGCTTGACTGCCGGAGAGAGATGACCGCGCATAATAGGCTTCTCGTTGCAGAGAGCCTATAAACGGACGGGTAATGGAGAGGCTTATTACGTAGATTCCTTTCCCAGGAAAGGCATATTGACTAGGGCCCTGGAAAGGGAATGTAACCCTCATGGAGAGCCTATAAACGGACGCATGAGGGGCGTCTGTCTCTGTGGTTGAGATAAGGATGTAAAAGTCTTTCTTCTCCCACTGCTCCTCCAGGCCTGCACGGAGGGCCCCTTCTCTTGCAGCTTTGTGGTCAGGCTGGCTGTCCTGTGTCAGATCCTGTTCCCTCTGTAGCTGTGAGCCCAATGTTCTTGCTGATAATCCTAAGTTTATGTTTAACCTACAATCTTGCTAAGGTGTATGGTTTCTATGCTGACACACAGAAAGTTATCTTCACATTGTTCTGCTTTTATAATACCACATTGAGTTTTTTTGTGCACCAGTTTTTGCAAATGTATTCTTTTTTGTATAATTATCATTGAAACTTTGCATAACCTTGCTCCCCCTCCTCTATTGAAAGAGCACAATAAAATGAGGTTTTCAGGGGAATGTCAGACATCCATGGAGCAGCATTATGTGGTGTCTGCCCTGGGCCCAGCTTTAAGGAAAACTTTTTCCTTGTCTCTCTTTTTTTCACAGACCACTTGATCACTTTGAGTGATCTTAAACCCATGTTGATGTATTGGGAGCTGGTCTCGCCAATAATGCAGGAGATTTTTTTTTAATACAATGTATAATATTTCAGCATAATTATTGCTGATAATTGGACTATATATGGTTTCAATCTTCCAGTAAAAATTCATTTCTTGGAAATGTAATCTGGTGTTTACTCATTATTAAAAATATGGGATTTTTTTGTACTCATAGTGAAAATAAAGTCCCAATCTGAAGTACCCTTAATTTACTTGTCAAATTTTAGATATATTTCCCTGTTATGTTAGCATGATACATATTTGCATGCCCCTTTTACCTTGTTTTGTGGTGATGAATAAATGCCTTAAGCAACTACATGTGCTGTCTATTATTCTATTTCTTCGAAGAAATTTTAAATTTTTGCACTAAGCAGAAAGTGGCATAATATTAAGTATTCAACAAAGGGAAGTCAGAAGAGCACAATATTATTCATAGAGAGACATTTATTATGAAGATTTTTTATCGAGATTTCTCACTTGCCTGGGACTTTGAAATATGTAGTTATTTTTAAAATAAATTTCCAAAAAGTAATCATTTTACCTGGTTTATGACTGCTGTTCCTTTCCATTCTGAATTATGCTTTATTATCCTTCCCCACCTGAAAACAGATATACATGGATTTGCTTTGATTCTTTGCTTTCTCCAATTTTTAAAATATTAAAATGTTTTATATCCCTTGAAAATAATTACATAATTATTTCAGAAAATACTAAAGCTTTAATAGATTAAAACAGAGGAAGTTTCCAGGGATTGGTATTTTTGCCTCCAAACTTCTATAGGGGCATATTTAATTATATGCTTTTAGATAAACTACAAGTTTTACAAGTTGTATAACAGAATTGTGAATGTTGTTAAAAAGAAGATAGAATGATTTGAATCTTTGAAATTCAAGTGGAATTTATATTTAATGGAAAATATTTCCACAATGTTCTTCTTTCCAGCACTTGGGACTCAGCCAGGATTACTTGAAAGAAGAAACAAGAATGAGAAAGGCTCTATCTATCTATTTTTACTTCTCAAGTCCATTCTACTTTCTGTAAATAAATGTAGATGTCTGTGCATATTGTTCCTAAGCATTAGATTAATTTTATGTTGTTCCTTTCTTTGCCTGGGAGGGGAGGGAATGTTTGACTATTATTTTATTATTATTTTTTATTGAGATGGAGTTCCACTCTTGTTGCTCAGGCTGGAGTGCAGTGGTCCAATTTTGGCTCACTGTAACCTCTGCCTCCTGGGTTCAAGTAATTCTCCTGCGTTAGCCTCCCAAGTAGCTGGGATTACAGGCACGAGCCACAATGCCTGGCTAATTTGTGTATTTTGATTAGAGACAAGGTTTCACCATGTTGACCAGGCTGGTCTTGAACTCCCGACCTCAAGTGATCTGCACACCTCAGCCTCCCAAAATGCTAGGATTATAGGCACGAGCTGCCTCACCAACCTGACTTTTTTTTTTCTTTTTCTTTCTTTCTTTTTTTTTTTAAATTATTATACTTTAAGTTCTGGGATGCATGTGTAGAAGGTACAGGTTTGTTATATAGAAATAAATGTGCCATCGTGGTTTGCTGCACCCATCAACTCGTCATCTACATTAGGTATTTCTACTAATGCTATCTATCCCCCAGGCCCCTAATTCCCCCCACTGACAGGCCCTGGTGTGTGATAGTCCCCTCACTGTGTCTATGTGTTCTCATTATTCAACTCCCACTTATGAGTGAGAACATGTGGTGTTTGTTTGTTTCTGTAAGTTTGCCAAGAATGAGGGTTTCCAGCTTCATCCACATCTCTGACACAACAATAAAAAAGTTCAGGCCAATATCCATGGTAAACATTGATGAGAAAATCTTGACTTTTTTTTTAATGAAAGAAATCCATCTTGACAAATGCAAACTCATCTGAAAGGATGGCTTCTTCAGTGGTCCGGATTCTCCAGCAATCATTTATTGTCTGGATGCTGGTCTCATCTGAGCTTATTTCCTGCTGTTATGATGGCTACACACTCACTTTTTAATCTGCTAAGAGCGATCTACAAATATTTTATTCTCAGATTTCAATATGACAACTTCCTATCAGGATTGAACAGGGTGAAACTGGAATAAAATTGGTACAGCTGACCTAACTCAAATGTCCACAGTACTTCTTTCCCTCTGACTCATGACAAATTTTTAAGTAATTTCATGGGTAACTGTCATTTAACAACATTGAATTGCTTTTGATTAAGATTATCAGCAATATGAAAATGTTTTGCTGTATGAAGAAGAAAAATCTTAGTGGTCTGGATAAGAATAAAGAAGAGATAGTCAGATTTTAGGCTTATAATGAGATCTTACTTTTGTTTAAATTTTTTATTTTAATTAAGGCAAAATTTACATAAAGTGAAATGCACTGGAAATTTAATTGTTTCAAGTTTTCAGCTATTAAGAATAAGGCAGGTATAAACATTCCTGTACATTTTTGGTGGAATTCCACATTACAAGCTCCAGAATACTCAAATGCATCTGCTACACAGAATTGCTAGTGGAGTATCCATTACGTGGATTCCAGGAGTAGAATTTCTGTTTGGTAGCTTTGATTTGTATTTAACTTTATGAGAAAGTGCTAAATAATTTTCAAGGTAATTTTGCCATTTCACACACCTACCAGCAACGTATGAGAGTTCCAGTTGATCTATGTCCTATTCTCATCAGTAAAATTTGGAGTAGTTAGCCTTTTAAATTTTAGTTAAGTCAGTAAAGATGAAAAGGTAACTCACTGAGATTTTCATTAACATTTTCCTTATGGCTGATATTCTTGAAGGTCTTTCCTGTGGTCATTAGACATTCCTGCATTTTTTGTTGCGAATTCTCCCTTATAGTCTGTTTCCCTTTTTGATTGGTTGTTTTCTTTGTTTGTTTGTTTAGTTTTAAACTTTCATTATATGTTCTGAAAAATGTTCTTTGTCAGATATATGTATTGCAAACTTTTTACCAGTCTATGACCTGCATTTTCTTTTTCTTTCTTTTTTTTTTTTTTTTTTTTTTTTTTTTTTTTTTGAGACGGAGTTTCGCTCTTGTTACCCAGGCTGGAGTGCAATGGCGTGATCTCAGCTCACTGCAACCTGCGCCTCCTGGGTTCAAGCAATTCTCCTGCCTCAGCCTCCTGAGTGGCTGGGACTACAGGCGTGCACCACCATGCCCAGCTAATTTTTGTATTTTTAGTTGAGACGGGGTTTCACCTTGTTGACCAGGATGGTCTCGATCTCTTGACCTTGTGATCCACCCACCTTGGCCTCCCAAAGTGCTGGGATTATAGGTGTGAGCCACCGCGCCCGGCAATTTTCATTTTCTTAACAGAACCTTTTGATTCATCCATTTTTTTTTTAATTTGGAGAAGTCCAACTGATTATCTTTTATAGTTAAGATGGTTTTTGTATCCTCTCTGAGAAGTATTTGCCTATTTCTAGGTCTTGAAAAAAATATTAGAAACTTTGTTTAGTTTTAATTTTATGTCTAGCTGTGTAATCCATCTCAAATTACTTTCTGTATAAGGTACAAAGTAGGGGCTGAGGGCCAGGCACAGTGGCTCATGCCTATAATCCCAACACTTTGGGAGGCCGAGGCAGGTGGATCCTCTGAGGTCAAGAGCTTGAGACGACTAGCTTGGCCAACATGATCCAAACTCATCTCTACTAAAAATACAAAAAAAAATTAGCTGAACAAGGTGGCTGGTGCCTATATTCCCAGCTACCTGGGAGGCTGGGGCAGGATAATTGCTTGAACCCAGGAGGCGAAAGTTGCAGTGAGCTGAGATGGCACCATTGCACTCCAGCCTGGGCAACAAAGCAAAAACTCCGTCTCAAAAAAAAAAAAAAAAAGAAAGAAAGAAAAGGAAAAGGCAGGGGGAGGTTGAGGTCCAACTTTTCCCATACATGATCCAAATAAAAATACCATATAACGTCTGGGCCTGTTTCTGGACTCTGTATTTTTTTTTTTTTAATGTATTGATGTATCTAGCCTTATGTCAATAGCCTGCTTTCTTGATTATGTAGCTTTATTATAAGTCTCGTAATCAGTTATTCTAAACCTTTCAACATTGTTCATTTTTCACCGTTGTTGTATCCTAGTTCCTCCATATGCTTTGTTAGTTATTAACTTATTGCCTTTTATTTACATGTTTAACCTTTTCTATTCTGTTTGTGATGCTGAAAACTAGACTCTGTAAACTGTTTCTTTTCTATGAGCAACAACAAACGGTAAGGTGTTATCCACAGCCCCCACCCTTTTTTTTCCTGGAAGACTTTTAGAAGCTCAACATTTCTGTAAACAGCACTCCAGAGTCCCCACGGCGGCAACTATAGTTTCTGTTTGCTGGTATTGCAGCAATACTCTCTTCTCAGGGACCTAGTGCCCCACTGAAAAGGTGATTTTTTTCCTTAGCAGCTGTGTCTCCTCTTTCAAGCCTTGGATTCCAGTGCTATGGGCCCTCTCCTGAGAGGCCAGCACCAACTGAGTATCACCTCCTCAAAACTGACTTGCAATGCTACAGGGTCCCTCTCTAAGTGGACCATCGTTCATGCTTAAAATTTAGATGTTTTTTTTTCTCTAATGGGAGAGATATTGGTCAAAATTTTAGAAATACATTATTGCTGTCAAATTTTCACATCATATTCATTTTTTAAAATATAATTTTTATTCTGGTCTTATAAATATTCTTATAAAATATTTTTATTTTTACAAAAACATTATCATTCTTATTATATTCTTTAAAAAATCTTGGAAGTGTCCCCTTCCAAATTTTCTGAAAAAGTTCGTATAATATTAGAATTAGGTTTGCTTTAAATATTTTAGAGAATTCACAAGTATAATCATTTGACTTGCAGTTACATTAATTAAATACAAGGTTTGAAATTCCAACAAACTAAAATGCTATATTTTGAGAAGAAAATCTATGTCTAGAGATAGGTATGGCAGAATTGTAGGTATAAATTGAACGTAACAACCCAAATTACTACAGAGTTAAATATTATAAATAAGTAATACAGTATACAATAAAATGAATTGATGTCTTCATTATAACCTGGAAATAGATCTTAGAAGTTAAAATTCATGGAATTTTTCAAATTCTAAGCGCTGTAATTTTCACAAAAGTAATGGTGGTATGGAAACATCCCCCAGCCACTAACCCACGCCTACACCCTCTCCTTTATACTCCCAGCTCCATTGCACTGTGAAGGCCTAAAATCCAACCTCTATCCACTTCCTCTTTGTGGCCATCCTGCAAAACTGGAAGTGCCCTCATCTCTGGCACAGCCTTTCTTGAGCATGGTTTCATGGTTTCAGGAAAGAGGACTGCTTAGGCCTTGAAAAAGTACTTGGGACAATTTGGACAGGGAACATCAAGATCACAAATGCCCAGAATACGGACTCACAGAGGATGTCAGCCTTGGATTTGCAGCTAATTTTGTCACAGGGACTCTTCTCTCCACGGGGAAGGGTTCAGCTAAAGGAGAGCAACAGTGGGATTCCTAGAGCATAAAGCCCAGGACATAGACCTTCTTATCGGTCACTAAAGGTGATTCTGCTTAGAATCCACATCACATATTAAAAATGCATATTATAAATGACATATTTTGATCCTGACTCTTTACAATATGCTGATTATTCAGCAGCAAACAAATAATATTCTCTATATTCTCATCATTCAAGAAAAGGCAATTCTATTCAAATTGCTCTATTGCCTGGATTTGCTATAATGAGTATACATAAATTGCATAAAAAGAGATTGAGAAAAGCTATTTGAAATGTCTAAAACTGATGATGGAATAATGTAGATAATATTTTAAAAGCTCTCACAATTTAACATGAAAAATGGAAATATTCCAAAAGAAACTAGCAAGAGCTATGAGCAATTTAAATAAACCCAGAAGACAAATAAACATAAAGAGAAAATCTCAAACTTTCCCACACTCACATCAATGGAAATTAAAAGAAAAAAGACTTATCACTCGTTTACTCTATTTACTGTCTAGTAACTTGTGGAATTCTAAATAATTAATCCTGGGATGTAAAAATATGTCTGAATTAATTCCATAAGCCTTTGAATAATACCAGGAAATTGATCATTAAATCATCAAATATGATTTTAGAAAAATATTTCTCAGCGCTGCATTGACATTAAAGAGGTTAAAATACGAGACATGCCCTGTGTTTGCAGGCATAGTGAAGATGCATTTAGAAATATCTAGTATTAGTTGATAAGTTACAATAAGTATTAGTTGATAAATGATATTCTAGTATGAGTTGATAAAAATAAATCTAGTATTCATTGATAAATACTACAAAGGCATTATTACATTTGAGAATTCCATGGTCAAATTTTAAGACTCCATACCACATAAGAGAATGAAGGACAAGCTACAGGTATACACTGAAGTATTATATTTACATAATAAAACTATTGATGACCATTAGCTAATTACAGTATTTTTGTTGTTGTTCAGATTTGTTGAATCTTTTCATTCCCCCAACATTCCTTTGTAACTTCCTTTTTCATGCCTGAAATTAAATTGCAAGTTGCAGTTTAATAGTCTTATCAACCCAGCAGCTGGCATACACCTGAGGAGGAAAACAAAAGTGCACATCGGGAAACACACACACAAGACTCTAATTAAGATGAAAAAGAAAATTATACATGCCTACAATATGCAAATATTAAAAGCAGGATTTTTTCTTGCTTATATTTCCTGATATTTCTTTGTTTTATATAATTGTTATGTGCAACCACCATTTACACACATACTCCCACACATTTTCTAAACAAGTGTAAATGGATTAGTAACTTAAACAGTTTACCTTCTGGAACATACTAATCCTAAGTCAAGTAATTATACACTTTTTACAAAAGGAGTCCTAGAAAGTCATTTACAGATACAGTTAGCTTTAGAGAAATAAGTGATCATGGCTTACTGTAGCCTCAAACTCCTGGGCTCAAGATTGTCGCTTCAGTGCTTTACTGAGGTGGGATTGTCTTCCCACTTACTGTGTCACGCACATCTGATTTCTTTTTTTTCTTTTTTCTTTCCTTTTCTTTCTCTCTCTTTCTCTTCTTCTTTCTTTTTTCTTTCTCTTTCTTTCTTTTCTTTCTCTCCTTCCTTCCTTCCTTCCTTCCTTCCTTCCTTCCTTCCTTCCTTCCTTCCTTCCTTCCTTCCTTTTCTTCTCTCATCTTTTTTTGATGGTATCTCCCTCTGTCTGCCAGGCTGGAGTGCAGTGGTGCTATCAGAGCTTACTAGAACCTTGACCTCTTGGGTTCAGGCAATCCTACCACCTCAGCCTCCCAAGAAGCTGGGACAAAAAGTGAGTGTCACCACACCTGGCTAAATTTTCAATTATTTGTAGAGATGGGGATCTCCCTAATTTGCCAACACCGATCTCATACTCCTGGGCTAGAGTGATACATCTGCACTGGTATCCCAAAGGGCTGAAGTTACAGGTATGAGCCACTGCACCCAACCTGCATATCTTCTCTTACAGTTAAGTAGCATACATTCGTGATGCTTACAGATAATAAAGGGCGAAATCAGAAGTTTTTGTAATTGATCTGAATGAATTATTAAAACTGTAACAAAGTCAAGATCATCATAAAAAGCATCTTTTTGCTTCTTTGAGTACTAACAAAGATTCAAAATCAAAAATAATTTAAGAAAAACAATGAACAAAAATTAAGTTTCCTGTCAATTAGTTGACAAATACTAATAATTTTGCAATAAGTATTCAGCAGTGTTTTTGCTTGCTGAGCCATGTGGAATACATGCATATTCTTCCAATTACTGCCTTAACATGTTACAGGGTTTAAGATGAGGCAAAATCTTGATATTGTCATTTTTTTTTTAATTTTTATTGCATTATAGGTTTTGGGGTACATGTGCAGAACATGCAAGATAGTTGCATAGGTACACACATGGCAGTGTGTTTTGCTGCCCTCCTCCCCTTCACCCACACTTGGTATTCATCCCCAGGCTATCCCCTCCAGCCCCACCCGCTGTCCCTCCCCCATTTCCCCCAACAGTCCCCAGTGTATAGTAGACCGCCTCTCTGTGTCCATGTGTTCTCATTTTTGAAATAGAATTTAAATTAGATAAATCATGCTGTATTAATTTGTTAACACTTCCAATTGGCCAAGAAGAAAATAAACGGTTACCCAATTATAGTTAATTTAAAATTATTTTTATGCATATATAGTCATGTGTCACTTAACAATGGGGATGCATTCTGAGAAATGCATCATTTTGTTAGGGGATTTCATCATTTTACAAACATTTACACAAACCTAGATTATATAGCCTACTACACACCTAGGCTATATGATGTAGCCTGTTGTTCCCAGGAGACAAACTTGTGCAACATGTAAATATAGTGACACTGAAGGCAGTTGTAACACAATACAAAGTATTTGTGTATCTAAACATATGTAAACATAAAAAGGATATAGTAAAAATAATACAGTATAGACATTTTAAAAGAATAGTACACCTGTATAAAGTAGTTGCCAGGAAAGGAGCTTGCAAGACTGGAAATTCCACTGAATCAGGAAATGAGTTATGAGTTAATGCTAAGGCTTAGGACATTACTATTGAACACTGTACACTTAGCCTACACTAAACTTATTTTAAAAATTTTCTCTCTTCAATAATAAATTAACCTACACTTACTGAAACTTTTTTGCTTTATAGACTTTTCGTTTTTAACTTTTTGACTCTGTTGTGGTAACACTATATTAGTCTATTTTCACACTGCTGTAAAAACTATCTGAGACTGGGTGATTTATAAGAAAAAGGTTTAATTGACTCACAGTTCTGCATGGCTGAGGAGGTCTCAGGAAATGTATAATCATGGCAGAAGGCAAAGGAGAAGTAAAGACCTTTTTCTTTCTTTTATTATTCTGAAAGAAAGAGAAAGAGAAAGGGGAAGAGAGAAGAGGAATCTTGCTCTATTGCCCAGGCTGGAATGCAATCTAAAAATAGGTATTAAAAACCTCTTTTATGCCAATAATTGTGCTTAACAATGGAGACAGGAAGGAATAAGGGAAGAAAATAACAAACAAACAGCCAACCAATATTTCATTTAAGTCTGTAAAATGCTATGCAAATGCTGAAGAGTGATTTACTTCCAATTATGTGGTCACTTTCAAAATAGGTGTAATATGATACTGAGAAAATTGTATGTTCTGTGGACCTGGGGTAAAGAATTCTATACATATTCACTGGGTTTACTTGTTCCAGGTCTGAGTTCAAATCATAGATGTTCCTGCTAATTTTCTATCTCATTGATCCATCGAATATTAACAATGTGGTGTCAAAGTCTCCCGCTATTAATGTGCAGGAGTCCAAATCTCTTTATAAGTTATTAAGAACTTGTCTTATGTATCTGGGTGTTCCTATATTGGGTGAATATATATTTATGATCATTGACTCCTGTTGTTGCATTGATCCTTTTACCATTATGTAATGTCCTTCTTTGCTTCTTTTAGTCTTTGTTAGTATTAATGTCTATTTTGTCAAAGACGAAAGTTACAACCCCTGTTTTTATTTTTCTCACCATTTGATTAGTGAGTCTTCCACCAACACTTTGTTTTTAGTCTTTGTGTATCCTTGCTTATGAGATGTATCTGGATACAGCATACCAATAGGTTTTGACTTTTTATTCAGTTTGCCTGTCTGTGTCTTTGATTGGGGCATTTAATCCATTTAAATTAGGATTAATATTAATATTTGTGAGTTTAATATTGTCATTTAATGCTACCTGGCTGTTTTGCCCATTAGTTGATATAAATTCATTATAGAGATACTCTTTACCTTTTGGTACGTTTTTGGGATGACTGATACTGGTTGTTCTGATCTGTGTATAGTGCTTCTTTCAGAAGCTCTTGTAAAGCAGGTCTGGTGGTGGTGAAATCTCTGAGTGCTTGCTTGTTCATGAAAAAATTTATTTTTCCTTCATTTATAAAGCTCATTTTGGCTGGATATGAGATTCTGGGTTGAAAATTCTTTTCTTTGAGGATATTGAATATTGACCTCCACTCTCTTCTAGTTTGTAGGGTTTCAGCTGAGATATCTGCTGTAAGTCTGATAGGCTTCCCTTTATGGGTAACCTAACCTTTCTCTCTAGCTGCCCTTAAAATTTTCTCCTTTATTTCAACCCTGGTGAATCTAATGATCATGTGTCTTGGGGTTGCTCTACTTGAGGAATATCTTTGTGTTGTTCTCTGTATTAGCTGGAGTTGAGTATTATCCTGCCTTACTAGGTTGGGAAAGTTTTCCTGAATAATACCCTGAAGAATATTTTCCAGCTTGGATTCATTCTCTTCATGACATTCAGGTACACCTATCAAACGTAAATAATGTCTTTTCACATAGTCCCATATTTCTTGGAGACTTTGCTCATTCCTTTTAAGTCTTTCTTCTCTAATCTTGTCTTCTCATTTCATTTCATTAAGTTGTTTTTCAACCTTTGATATCCTTTCTTCTGCTTGATCAATTTGACTCTTAAAACCTGTGCCTATTTCATGGAGTTCTTGTATTGTATTCTTCAGTTCCATTAATTAGCTTACATTCCTCTCTAGATTGTCTATTCTCGTTAGGATTTTGTCAAACCTTTTTTCAAGGTCCTTAGTTTCTTTACATTGGGCTAGAACATGTTCTTTTAACTCACAGAAGTTTCTTATTAACCACCTTCTGAAGCATAATTCTGTTATTGGAATGCACTCGTTCTCCATCAGGCCTTGTTTCCTTGTCAATGAGGAACTGTGATCCCCTGTAGAGGGAGAGACATTCTGATTTGGGGTATTCTCAGCCTTTTTACGCTGGTGTCTTCCCATCATTGTAAATTTATCTGCCTGTCATCTTTGTAATTACCAACTTTCAAATTAGGTCTCTGAGTGGACGTTAAACTTGCTGATTCCCAGTGCCAGAATCTGAGCAACCCACTGTGCCTGCTAAAACAACAGCATTAGGATTCGTGGTGCTTTTCTGCCTGGGAATCTCCAGTCTGGCTTCCTTCTTGAGACCCTTTTTCAATCAGCTGAATAGGCAACTCTGCCTTCCCAGAGCTCCAAACATCAACCAAAATGGGACCCAGTCCCGTTTACTCTGCACCAAGAACCGCTGCACTGGGGTGCCGGCAAAACAGCTACACTGGCCACAAGAGTCATGCTGGTGACCCATGAGGCTCCTCTGCTGGAAATCTCCTGGTCTGTGAGCAATAAAAATCTGTCTGAAAGTGTGTCATCCTCTAGTTCTCTGCACTTTCACTGGGAGCTACAATCCTGAGCTGCTAGTAATCAGCCATCTTAGATCTCTCCCATAAGGACCTTTTTCATATGGCAGCAGGAGAAAGCCAGAGTAAGGGAGGAACTGCCAAATATCCTTTGGTTAGAAAAGTCAGTTCACATTAACCAAATTCACTTTTGTCTCTGATTAAATCTTAACTACTTTGATTTGCTCCAGGCTAGAACGTTTAGAATGGAAAAATTGCCTCTGCTTATTCCTTTTTTCTTGTATAACTAGAGAAAGATCTTGTGCAGTCTTGTTTCCTGTACTCATGGGGATAAAGAAAAACATATCAGGAGCGTTTGTCATTTAGGGGTCAGTTACCAGCATTGATTATGTACCAATAAGGTAAAACTAACATTCACCAGGTCATTAATATTTCTTATTTCCTTATAAATGCTAAAAAATGCACCATGCACATCTTATATTTTCTTCTACTACTTTCCAGCCTTTTAGTTCCTCATTTACCAACAAAAAATACTACATGGTCAAATCCTATAGAATTAGTCATGCACATATGATAGAATCAACCAAGATCCTGGGTATGAGAAACTTAAGAAATCATAGTATAAATCCAGGACGTTAATATCAAAGGGCTTCCACTGATGATCTATCCCCAACCTTGTGCTGTGGTGGTGATAATGGGCCTCCTCTCATTTTGTGTTATGTATATTACACTTTCTTGGGAGCTGTTGTGGACATTTGTTGCTTCTGTGAACTAAGCATTATTGCTCCTTCTTTTAGTAGCCACATCCCTATTTATCCTTTGGAACTATGTTGATTCCCTTTATATCCAATCCCTCCACAAATCCTGTTGGCCTAAGGTTTGAGCTATAACCTAAACTATCCTCTTCTTACATTTCCACATGTCTCAGTGTCTCATACTTAAATTATTGCAAAACCCTGCTATCTGCTCTTTTTGCTTCCCAAATGTAGCTCTCTACAATCTGTTCTCAATAAAGCAGCCAACGTGATTCTATTAAAAAGTAAATTAAACCACATCACTCCTCATCAGGATCCCCATATTTTCCCATCTTATAATAAAAGTTAAAGCCCCAGTGGGATTTACATGTTCAGGCCCCTGTTATTCCTTAGAGCTTATCTCCTACTGATAAAAGGATATTTTCAGAATATCATCATGATATTTTAGTCATGACATTAAGTGAATATTCTCAGACATGTTCATGAATATATCACTGTTTCTTTTCAGATTTTTATCTAAATATATGAACTGTGTTCTGTACATAGTGGGAAATCATCTAATGTTTATGTCTGAATAATTGTCAGACAAGGTTCTCTCCCTTCCTCTGAGAAAGCATAGCCACATATCTAAGAATACATTTATTGATCTTTCATCTATCTTTCTCTAAAGAAATTGATTTCTGGAGTTCTGTGAAGAAGATCAATGATAGCTTGATGGGGATAGCACTGAATTTATAAGTTATTTCAGGCAGTATGGCCATTTTCATGATATTGATTTTTCCTAACCATGAGCATGGAATGTTTGTCCATATGTTTGTGTCCTCTCTTATTTCCTTGAGCAGTAGTTTGTAGTTCTCCTTCAACTTCACAAAGGGATGTGAAAAGGTCCTTCACATCCCTTTTTAGTTGTAGTCCTAGTTATTTATTCTCTTTGTGGCAATTGTGAATGGGAGTTCACTCACAATTTGGCTCTCTGTCTGTTATTGATATGTAGAAATGCTTGTGATATTTGCACATTGATTTTGTATTGAGACTTTGCTGAAGTTGCTTATCATCTTAAGCAGATATTGGGCTGAGATGATGGGATCTTCTAAATATACAATCATCCACCTTAAACATCATATGAAACCAAAAAAGAGCCCACATAGCCAATATAATCATAAGCAAAAAGAACAAAGCTGGAGGCATCACCCTACCTGACTTAAAATTATACTACAATGCTGCAGTAATCAAAACAGCATGGTACTGGTACCAAAAAAGAGATATAGACCAATGGAACAGAACAGAGACCTCAGAAGTACACATCTACAACAATTTGATCTTTGACAAATGTGACAAAAACAAGCCATGGGGAAAGCATTCCCTGTTTAATAAATGGTGTTGGGATAACTGGCTAGCCATGTGGAGAAAGCTGAAACTGGATTCCTTCCTTACACCTTATACAAAAAATAACTCCAGATGGATTACAATTTAAACATAAAACCTAACATCATAAAAAGCCTAGGACAAAATGTAGGCAATACCATTTGGGACATAGGCATAGACAAGGACTTCATGACTAAAACACCACAAGCAATGGTGACAAAATCCAAAATAGATAAATTGGATCTCATTAAACTTCAGAGCTTCTGCACAGCAAAAGAAACAATCATTAGAGTGAACCAGCAACTAACAGAATGGGAAAAATATTTTTTGCAATTTACCCATCTGACAAAGGGCTAATATCCAGAATCTACAAAGAACTAAAACAAATTACAAGAAAAAAACAACTCCATCAAAGTGGGTGAAGGATATGAACAGACACTTTTCAAAAGAAGACTTAATGTGGCCAACAAACATAAAAAAGTGCTCATCATCACTGATCATTAGACAAATGCAAATCAAAACCACATTGAGATACCATTTCAAGCCAGTTGGAATGGTTATCATTAAAAGATCAGGAAAAAATGTATGCTGGAGAGGATGTGGAGAAATAGGAAGGCTTTTATACTGTTGATGGGAGTGTAAATTAGTTCAACCATTGTGGAAGACAGTGTAAAGATTCCTCAAGGATCTAGAACTAGAAGTACTATTTGACCCAGCAATCCCATTACTGGGTATATACACAAAGGATTACAAATTCTTCTTTTACAAAGACACATGCACATGTATGTTCATTGCAGCAATGTTTACAATAGCAACGACTTGGACCCAACCCAAATGCCCATCAATGATAGACTGGATAAAGAAAATGTGGCACATATACACCATGGAATACTATGCAGCCATAAAAAGGATTAGTTCATTTCCTTTGAGGGACATGGATGAATCTGGAAACCATCATTCTCAGCAAACTGACACAAGAACAGAAAACCAAACCCTACACTTTCTCACTCATAAATGGGTGTTGAACAATGAGAACACATGGACATATGGAGGAGAACATCACACACTGGATCCTGTTGGTGGGTTAGGGGACTATAGGAGGGATAGAAGTGTGTGTGGGGATTGGGGAGGGATAACATTAGGAGAAATACCTAATGTAGATGATGCAGCAAACCACCATGGCATGTGTATACCTATGTAACAATCCTGAATGATCTGCACATTACCCCAGAACTTAAGTATAATTAAAAAAAAAAAAAAAAAAAAAAACAGAAAGGTATATATGGAGTACAGTAAAGTTTAAAAGTGTTAAATCAATTCTTGTTGATAAAAGCGCTTTTTCATTTACCAGAAGATTAGAGACCTAACCATAAGCACTTGTGTTTTCTAGCGGGTGGCAGATTTTCTAATTGCCATTTACTTACCTTCAGTATCATATCCTCTCTAGTCCCAGTTACTCACCTGCCTGTGTGAACACCCCCAGAGCTAGAATCTCTTTCTACATTCTCATGCTGACCACTTTCTGGAATTGTTTTAATTTTTGACTATGGCATATCTAGTGTGTATATATATGAAGATGCTGTTCACACTAGGGAAAACATTTTAGCAAGTGTTGTTTTATGTTTTTCACAGTGCAAAGAGTAGACATGTAAAGAATATCAAATATTATTAGAAACAGGTCAATTTTTTCTATTGTAAATATATAAGGAATTTTTAACAAAACACACATTCTTCAAACTGATGTTTCTAATCAAAATTGCAATATAGTTATATTTATATGATGGTTTTCCATTTTTTGGTTCTCAAAAGCCCATCTTGAAAAACACAAACTCTCTCTTTTTTAAGTTCACAATTTATTTATGACCCAAAACGATTACAAATAATCAGTAAATCCTCTATCAAATGAAATCTGGCTAAAGTAAAGACATATGATCTTGCAACTCAGGAGAAGAAAATGGTATATATTATAAATTAAGTATCTGCTATATATTAGTTACTGTTACAGATGCTGGGAATGCAATGGTGATTACTCTGTGAAATGGCCTATGCTATCATTTTGCTTGGAAAACATTTGTCCATTTGTAGTAAAATACTCTACCAATTTCCATTGCAATGGCCTTTAGAAGAAATTTTACCTTATTAATATTTGTCCTGTAAATTAAATATTATCTTCTTTGTTTTTCTAATTCTATTAGAAATAAATAAACCAACTACAAGCCCTATTCCTCTCTCTCTCTCTCTCTCTCTCTCTCTCTCTCTCTCTCTCTCTCTCTCTCTCTCTCTCTCTCCATATATATATATGGAATATATTCTCTTTATTCATATATATATATATATATATATATATATCTGTATTTACTTATTTTCAGGATATAGGAAAATTAAATAAATGTTTACTATTTCCAAAACTAGATGATCTATCTAGTAGAGGATAATTAAATGAAAATAAATATACTTTCTTTAAGTTTGGTTAATTCTAAGTGAAATGATTGAGTATCCCAATTTGTTTAAGAAACATCTACTTATATAGTAATGATAAAATATGTTACTTGTAAATTTTGAAATACCTTAAACATTAAGTAATTATTATTTTAATTGTAAACTATATATTCATTACCATATAGAAATTTTATAAAAATAATGATTCTACACATAAAAATTGATAACTATAGAACTTAGTACCTAAAATATAACATCAGCAATGTTACTTAATTACTATTGCTTTAATTTAGTATGTTGTTTGTTTGGCTTTGCCAAAATATACATTTCAATATGTGATGAATAGCAATAAATATACTTTGCTCTTGGAGGACCATTTTTATCAAAAATGGAAACCTATTTTCCTGCAAGTCGGGTGTTCACATTTGTAACTAAATTTATTCCTGGGTTGGTATGTTCTTTTCCAATAAGAGCAATTCTAAATCCCCATAATGAAAGTGCAGAATAATATAGAAACTTGAATAGTTTGAAAAAAAGACTTATAAGTAATCAGATATAAGTGTCATTATGACCATGCCATCCAAAAATAATACATTTTCAAGAGATTGAAAATTGTGTATATTGATCCTCAAATTCTTTCATCTCAGAAAAAATAACCACCGTTTTTTAAAAAGAAAAAAACTACTTTAAAACAGTTTCTTCAGAAAGGTGTTCCAAGGGTAAGTGCTTTTAAAAGTCAAAAAATTTAAACTTACTTTATAATAGAATTATGATCAATTTGAAGATGAACTCAATTAATTAAATAGTAAGAAAAGAAGAAATTAATTTCAATAGTTCCTAAAGAGAATGAGTTAATGTCTAATTGAGATGATATATTTTCATACCTCTGCTCTTTAAATTTTACAACAGTGTATTGATTTAGAATTTTCCCTGAACGTAAGTCAAATCCATTTCTTTCTACTTTATCAATGCAGAAATATTCCTAATTCTGAATTAGCATTTTAATATGTAAGTTTATAGTGAATCTAACTACAAGTTTTTAAAAGTCCAACAGCCAGTATTCTGTGTGATTATTTCTTTTTATTTATCCATTTTAACGGATAAATTTAAACTGTTATGTCTACTTGTATCTTTAGAAGTTCACTGATAAAAGAAAAACAAAATCAAACTAAACTAAAAACTAAGATTACCCCGGGCGCGGTGGCTCAAGCCTGTAATCCCAGCACTTTGGGAGGCTGAGGCGGGTGAATCACGAGGTCAAGAGATCGAGACCATCCTGGTCAACATAGTGAAACCCCGTCTCTACTAAAAATGCAAAAAATTAGCTGGGCATGGTGGCACGTGCCTGTAATCCCAGCTACTCAGGAGGCTGAGGCAGGAGAATTGCCTGAACCCAGGAGGCGGAGGTTGCAGTGAGCGGAGATCGCGCCATTGCACTCCAGACTGGGTAATAAGAGCGAAACTCCGTCTCAAAAAAAAAAAAAAAAAAAAAAAAAAACTAAGATTATAATGTGGGCTACAAAATTTCCTTGCTGTGTCACCTGAAGTGTAACTTGCCTCATGTAGATTTCAGTATGTTTCTTGCATAGAAACAATAGAAATTAGGCTCATCATCACTGGTCATTAGAGAGATGCAAATCAAAACCACATTGAGATACCATCTCAAGCCAGTTAGAATGGCGATCATTAAAAAATCTGGAGACAGCAGATGCTGGAGAGGATGTGGAGAAATAGGAACACTCTTACACTGTTGATGGGAGTGTAAATTAGTTCAACCATTGTGGAAGACAGTGTGGCGATTCCTCAGGGACCTAGAAATAGAAATTCCATTTGACCCAGCAATCCCATTACTGGGTATCTATCCAAAAGACTATAAATCGTTCTACTATAAGGACACATGCACACGAATGTTCATTGCAGCACTGTTTACAATAGCAAAGACCTGGAACCAACCCAAATGCCCATCGATGATAGACTGGACTGGGAAAATGTGGCACATATACACCATGGAATATTATGCAGCAATCAAAAATGATGAGTTTTTGTCCTTTGAAAGGACATGGATGAATCTGGAGAATATCATTCTCAGCAAACTGACACAAGAACAGAAAAGGAAATACCACATATTCTCACTCATAGGCGGCTGAGAAAAATGAGAACACATTGACACAGGGAGGGGGTCTACTACACACTGGGGTCTATTGGGGGGAATGGGGGAGGGACAGCAGGGGGGAGGGGAGCTGGGGAGGGATAGCCTGGGGAGAAATGCCAAGTGTGGGTGAAGGGGAGGAAGGCAGCAAAACACACTGCCATGTGTGTACCTATGAAACTATCTTGCATGTTCTGCACAAGTACCCCAAAACCTAAAATGCAATAAAAATTTAAAATAAAAAAAGAAATTAGGTATTTTGATTTTTTTCTTTTTTGTGAATGCATAACAGAATCATTTTATTTTGTACTTGGGTAATTTGGGGCAGGTTTTGTGTTTTGGCATGCTATATTTTTTATTTAATTAACTATAACTAATACCTGGTAATATTTGACATTTTCAGTACCAATCTTTTTAATTATGTTTCAGAATAAGCCTTTATTTTTTTCTTCTTCAAAGCCTATCTAGAAGACATATTATTCTTTTTTTTAATTGCATGATTTATTTGGATTTAATTTTGAAACTTAGTTATGTTTGCACTTTTCAATTTAGCTTTCAAGTATTTTCCATTCCTAATTCTAGCCCATTTTATCACAGATTCGAAATACATATTTTACTGAATGCTGAATGATGTCTAATTGCATATTTGACAAATTAAACATAAACAATATATTTGACTAACAGGAGATATTCTGTGAGTATCAATGATATTAGGGAAGATTATAAATGTATAAAGCATGTTATTACCACGGAGGTATAATTGGCGGAATTGTGCTCCTCCTATTTTGCATTAATACATGCAGAAACATAGAAAAGGTGTGCTGAAACAGAATAATTGAAAGATCAGGCTTCTCAAAGCACAGGGCATCTAGTCTCCATTTGTAGCTGTGGAGACTCTGCAAAGCACATATCACAAAACTGCTCTTGACAGTTTAGACAGTGTGGATTTGCTCCAACTGGCACTGGGATGCCCTCCCAAAGGGAGCATAGTCAAGGTTTACAAGGGCCCAAGTGCCCATCATCTGTCAGGCACCCTTTCTCTTCTCTGACTTGGGTTCATTTCACTTTATCTCTGGGACACAGACACCACATCACCCATGACATCTGACAGAAACCATAACAGATTGAGAAAATAAAAATAAACCTTGAAAGCTGAACTTTTAAATCATGCTTGTATTTCTTTGAAAAAGCTGTTATTTTGTTAGAATGCCTCCTTAGTCTCAGATGTGCTGGCTTATCTTTAAAAGTGAGTTACCATTCCATTCTTGTCAAAAAAAAAAATGGGTAAATGCAATTTCATTCATATTTCTCAAAATGAGTTGCTTTTTTCTCATTAGGTTTTGTTTTAATGGGTCCCAAAATTCTTCAATAGATTTTTGTTCAAGTTGTTTCTATTAAAAAGTATGGATTTTAAAAACTAGTAACTTAAAATTGCCAAATGCAAAAGGAAATATAGTTCACAGAAGACTTTCTTTTCCATCTGAATGTTTTGCCATGCATTGTTATTATCAATCAGACTTATTATTAAACTTAAATGGCCACTTGAAAGAAATAGTTCTGAAACCATTCTTCCACCACTGATCAAAACTGGGATGGTAGGTATAGCTTTCATATTCATTTAGCCTTCTGAGGTGTCTGGGCAGACTTAGTAACCTTGTCAGCTTCATCAGCCTTCTTGTCAACTACTTTGATGACACCCACAGCAGTTGTTTCATATCACGAACAGCAAAACGACCCAGAGAAGAATAGTTAGAGAAGGTCTCAATACATGTGCGCTTGCCAGGAATCATAGCAATGGTGGAAGTATCACCACAATTTAGGACCATTTTCCAGCTTCTTACCAGAGAGTGCTCAATCTTTTCCTTCAGTGCAGTAAACTTTCAAGCAATGTGGTTACTGTGACAGTACAAGGGTGGAGCTAGCACTTATTTAGCCTGGATGGTTCCGAATTATTATCTGAGCAGTGAAGCCAGATGCTTCCATTGGTGGATTGTATTTACTGTCACCAGAAATATTGCCACAACCAACATGTTTGACAGGCACATTGTAACACTGAATCCCACATTGTTCTCAGGAAGAGCTTCACTGAAAGCTTCATGGTACAGTCCAACAGACTTTACTTCAGTTGTAACATTGAATTGAAGAAAGGCGACCACCATGCCAGGTTTCAGAACACCAGACTCCACTTGGCCCACAGGGATAGCACTAGTATCATCAATTCTGTAGATATCGGGAGAGACAGATGCAATGGCTTGCCAGCTGGGTGAGCTGGTGGTGAGATGTAAACCAGAGCTTCAAGCAGCATGGTTCCACTGGCACTGCTGTCTTTTTGAGTGACTTTCCATGCCTTGAACCACTTGACTCCAGCATATTATCACCATTCCAACCAAAAGTTAGCACAAATGCTACTTTATCAGGGTTGTAAGTCAATTTTCTTAATATGAGTGCTGACTTCCTTAACAATGTCTTCATATCTTTTCTGGTTTTAGGGTGGCTCAGTGATTCTACTTTGTTTCATACCCAGTGTGTGTGCCAGAAAGGCACACTCATGGGTTTATCCATTCTTGAAAAAAATAGCTCCAAAATCACCAAGGCTAAGAGCAACAATTGGACAAGCTGGCCTGAGATATGCTTGCAATCAGATTTTTGATAAAGTATCCACGACTTGGGTCATCGGTGATAGTAATACCTGCTGATTTCAAATTTCCACAGACAGATATCAATAATGATACTATATTCACACTCAACTGTTTATTAAGACCAAGGCATACTTGAAGGAGTTCCTTCTCATCTCAGCAGGGCTCATTCTCAATATTTTTAATGGTTCTTTTGTTGATTCTACAACATTTATACATCAGATGACAAGTATAGGTGGACTTTCTCAAATCTACATGTTCAGTGACAACGATGTTGTGAATCTTTTTGCTTCCCATTTAGGTTTTAGTGGTGGTTTTTATGACATCTGTGTTCTGACAGCAAACCTCTTGCAATAAGAATGAGTTGCTTTTCTTTATAGTCTTCTTGTGTAATCAAACCCTGTGACTATATGGGTAATATTGTGTACAGCATACTTCTTTTAGTTAAAGAGTATTTATTTTATTGCTACATTATAAACAAGGACTCATAACTGTGTCAACATAAAAGGCAGGCAGATCACCTTAGTTCAAGAGTTTGAGACCAGACAGGCCAACACAGCAAAACCTCGTCTCTACTAAAAATACAAAAATTAGCCAGGCTCAGTGGCACAAGCCTATAATCTCAGCTACTCCAGAGGCTGAGACAGGAGAATTGCTTGAAGCCAGGTAGTGGAGGTTGCAGTGAGCCAAGATCAGCCACTGTGCTCAGTGAGGGCGACAGAGAAAAACTGTCTCAAAAAAAAAAAGTTCATTGCTAACTGTTATCTGATTTTGTTTGTTTTAATTTCATTTATACTATGGTTCAGGGAAGGTCCTTTGCAACCTGTTTTACACTGTGTTAGGGATGAATATATCTTCAGGTTTTCAATACAAGAACAGAATGTATAGACTACAAAAATGCATTTTTTAAAAATTAGTATTTTGACTCCTGTTTTCATAATACTTTGCATCATACTAGATTGTATAATACTGTCTATAAAATAGCACAAAGCAGAGACTTCAATTCTCTTAATACATCTTTTCTTTTATGAAAACATTTCTTGCACATTTTTCCCTTTTTGTACCTCCCGTCATAAAATGAAAAGCTTTCTTGCTGTTGGATGGTTTGCCTGTTAGATGTAGATGGATATTTTGAAAAGGATTTGTTGTGGTTTTCCTAGAGTATGATTTACAGCCAGTGAACATTTTCCTTTAATAGTCAGCATTTTGCTGTTAGTCATTCATTGGCATTGATTATTTTGCATTAAATATGCAACATTTTAATTCTCTGTCTGGTATCTGATCCTTTTTTAGACCTCTACTTTATTGTGATGCTTGGAGTTAGGTCCATGCAGAGCAGAACACTTATTTCATAATCTCTAATTGTTTATTACTTGTATAGATCCAAGTGATATTATTGCAACTCAGTACATGCATCTGATTAATCAACCAACAACTCTGAGCACTGTGTGGTACACAGATAAGTATAAACAGTAAAAGAATGTGTTCAGCATTCTTACAATCTGACGTGACAAGACATGAAAAAAGGAATCAACAAAAGAAGTGATAGAGAGCAAAGCATTATAAATTCATCAAAGAGATACAGAAATAAGTGCTAGGACTTGCAGAGAACAGATTCCCATGGAGAGAAATTGGACATGGAAGTAGAGATGTAAATCCAAGAAGATGATAAAGGAACAATAAAGAATTAATTTGAGAAGACAGAGCATGAGGAAGATGATCCTTAGGAGAAGAGAGGTGGAAGACAATTAAAAAACACATGGATGCAAAAAAGAAAATTGAGTTTGTAAAAACAAAATAGGCTTAGACAATTTTTCTAATGGTGATGGTTTGTGTATATAGGATAAAGTAAAATTGGAAGAAAAAGTTGTGTTTTGAATCTAAGAGCATAATATACCAGGTTCAGCAGCCTGAGTCTATTAAGTAAGTTGAATGAATCCCACATAATAAATTATTATTTCAGAAAAACCAAAATAAAGTACTATGCAAATGTGTCCTAATAATTAAGTTGGAAGAATAAACAATCTCATTTTAGTGTTTCAGGTGGCATATAGGGACGTGAAATAGAGCATTAGCTGTAGGAGTAAAAAGAAAGGGGTGGCTGAAAGAGAAGTTACACTGAAATTAAAGATTAGATAATTAAGATAATCCTGAAATATGTTTTGTGAGGAAAATTATGAATTCAGCTTTAGAAACGCCAAATTTGAGGTGAAGATGGACCATCTTAATGTTTCTGTTTAGCTGTTTTAGATGGAGGGTCAGAATTCAGAGTGATTAAAAACGCTGGTCAAAATTTAGAATTGAGCTTTGAGGTTTCTATGAAGTTTTGAGAGTGAATCTCTATTAACAATTACCAATTAAGTTTCCTGTAATGTTAAGTCCTTTCATATGTGTTTGTGAAGAAATTTTCTTTTCCTGGCCAAAGGCTGTGTTCCAAAATGTTTCCCCCATTCTAGCTCCTGGGAAATATATACTATAGTTCATAAATTTAAAACATCACTACAAAATCCACTCTTAATATTTTTCCTACTGATATTCGAATAGCATCAGTGAATTGCCATTTGTAGTAACACATTCCTATATGACCTAGACAAGTTTTCCTTTTCAGAGCACTTACCACAATATCACCAATAATTTGTGTACTTTATGTGTTCTTCCACTGATTCTTATGAAGTAATTTTCACAAGTACCTGATTGTTTATGCATGATATCTGACCAAGACAAATATTTCAGCCTCTCACTTCATTTCTTGCTAAATACCCTATTATTATATAGTTAGTACTTAGAGAAGCAGGTACACTATTTACTTTTAGTAAAACCACTTTTGATATAGTAAGGTATATATACAAGGGCCATATCTCATTTAAACGTAGAATTTGTGAGAGACAATGTGCTACAGAAAATTGGTTATTTGGCATTCCAGTGCCTTGCAAGGTATAACATTTATTAGTATTATTAACACCTAGTATTAATTATACCAAATGTATTTCAAAACTGCAAAATGTTTTACTCAAAAAACCTAAATCAATTCAAACCATTTTATATGCTATTGTAGAGTAGGGAGATCTTTTTTTAAATATACTTTAATTACTGGGGTACATGTGCAGATTGTGCAGGACTGTTGCATAGGTATACCTATGCCATAGTGTTATGCTTCATCCATCCCCCTGTCACCTACATTAGGATGTGTCCTAATGTTATACTCCCCAGTTCCCCCACCCCGTGCTATCTCTCTGTTAGTTCCCCCACCCCAATAGGCCCCGGTGTGTGATGTTCCCCTCCCTATGTCCATGTGTCCTCCTTGTTCAACACTCACTTATGAGTGAGAACATTCAGTGTTTGATTTTCCATTCTGGTTTCAGTTTGCTGAGAATGATGATTTCCAGATTCATTCCTGCAAAGGACATGAACTCATCCATTTTATGGCTGCATAGTAAGTATTCCATGGTGTGCATGTGCCACATTTTCTTTATCCAGTCTATCATCAATGGGCATTTGGGTTGGTTCCAGGTCTTTGCTCTTTTAAACAGTGCCACAATGAACATACCTGTGCATGTGTCTTTACAGTAGAATGTTTTACAGTCCTTTGGGCATAATGGGATTGCTGGGTCAAGTGGCATTTTATTTTATTCTCTTTGTAGCAATTGTGAATGGGAGTTCACTCATGATATGGCTCTCTCTTTGTCTGTTTTTGGTGTATATGAAATCTTGTTATTTTTGCGCACTGATTTTGTACCCTGAGACTTTGGGGAAGGTACTTATCAGCTTAAGGAGATTTTGGGCTAAGATGATGGGGTCTTCTAAATATACAATCATGTCATCTTCAAATAAAGACAACTTGACTCCCTCTCTTCCTAATTGAAGACGTTTTGTTTCTTTTTCTTGTCTGATTACTCTAGCCAGAACTTCCAATACTATTTTGAATAGGAGTGGTGAGAAAGGACATCCTTGTCTAGTACCAGATATCAAAGGGAATGCTTCCAACTTTTGCCCATTCAGTATGATATTGGCTGTGGGTTTGCCATAAATAGCTTTTATTATTTTGAGATACATTCCATCGATACCTAGTTTATTGAGAATTTTTAGCATAAAGGGCTGTTGAATTTTGTTGAAGGCCTTTTCTGCATCTGTTGAAATAATCACGTGGATTTGTCTTTGGTTCTGTTTATGTGATGGATCACGTTTCTGGATTTTTTGTATGTTGTACCAGCCTTGCATCCCCAGATGAAGCTTATTTGATTGTGGTAAATAAGCTTTTTGATGTGCTGTTGGATTTGGTATGCCAATATTTTATCAAAGATTTTTGCATCGATATTCATTATGGATGTCAGCCTGAAATTTTCTATTATTTAGTTGTGTCTTTGCCAGGTTTTAGTATCAGGATGATGTTGGTCTCATAAAATGAATGAGTTAGAGAGAATTCCCTCATTTTGTATTGTTTGGAATAGTTTCAGAAGGATGGGTACCAGCTCCTCTTTGTATGTCTGGTAGACTTTGTCTGTGAGTGCATCTGGTCCTGGGCTTTCTTTGGTTTGAATACAATAAATTGCTGCCTCAACTTCAGACCTTGTGATTGATCTCTTCAGGAATTCAACTTCTTCCTGGTTTAGTCTTGGGAGGGTGTAAGTGTTCAGGAATTTATCCATTTCTTCTAGATTTACTTGTTTTTGTGCATAGAGGTGATTGTAGTAATCTCTGATGGTAGTTTGTATATCTGCAGAATTGGTGATGATATCCCCTTTATCATTTTTTTAGTGCATTTATTCGATTATTCTTTGCTTTTTTATTCTTCTGGTTAACGATCTATCTATTTTGTTGATCTTTTCAAAAAATCAGCTCCTGGATTCACTGATTTTTTGAAGGGATTTTTGTGTCTCTATCTCCGTCAGTTCTGCTCTGATCTTAGTTATTTCTTGTCTTCTGCTAGCTTTTGAATTTGTTTGATCTTGTTCCTCCAGTTCTTTTAATTGTGACAATAGGGTGTCAATTTTAGATCTTTCCTTGCTTCTCATGCGGGCATTTAGTGCTATAAATTTCCCTCTAGATTCTGCTTTAAATGTGTCCCAGAGATTCTGGCACGTTGTGTCTTTGTTCTCATTGGTTTTGAAGAACATCTTAATTTCTACCTTCATTTCGTTATGTATCCAGCAGTCATTTCGGAGCAAGTTGTTCAGCTTCCATGTATTTGTGTGATTTTGAGGAGATCTTTGTTTTTGTATGATCATCTTTAGAATTAATAGCCCCATTTTTGGTCTTATAGATCCTGGGATTACTGGGCCCATGCCAGTCTGTTAGAGCACTAAATTGAATATGCATGCAAATCCTTTATTATTTCTACCTTAAAGAGTTGAAGTCTATATTTCCTTCCCTTGAAAGAAGGCAAGTCCCGTGACATTATTTAACCAATAGAATGTGGTAAAGTAACCTTGGATAAATGCTCAGATTACATGAACAAAGATCTGGAACTTCCACCTTTAACTGCTTTACATGCTCTGTCTTAGAAGCCAGCCACCTTGTAAGATGTCTGACGACTTTGAGAACACCATGCTATGAAGAGGCCAATTATCTACATGAACCTATACTAGTCACTTAGCATGCTAATTTAAAAATAGGGAAAGTAAGATCCTCTTTACCTACCTTGTACTCTGAAGATTCCCTAACTAGTAAATATGAGTATATTGTAGATGGGTATATATTACTTTGTAGTATATACTTTTATGAATATATATTTAAAAATAAAACTTGCTCTGCAATGCCTGTGACCTTGAGAACCCAAGAGTTAAATGTATTTTTGAATATTCTATGCATTATATATTTTAGGTTATTTACACAGAATATGAGAACTTCAATAATAAATATTTGCATAGCCTAATTTGTAAAGGTAACTTATCTCTGGCCAAGGTTATATTGGCATATGTGGCACTGAGTCTATATTAACATTCTGTAAATAACAAAAATCAACTTGAGTTTAAGTAGAAAAACTCTTATTTTGAGGATTCAAAATTCAATGGGTCAAATTAAAACTGGGATTCAGAAATCAATTGAAATAAGAAATAGAAATACATCAGTAACTGAGGATAATCTTATCTTTGGTTCTCAATGTTTAGCTACCACTATTCTTGGCTATAACCTCTATTATGTTCTGCAATTTTGTCCAAGTACTGTAGAGATATCCAAGTACATCTCTATAGGGCATACATTATAAAGTTGCATTTTTGAACAGATCAGCACAAATTAATCTACAGTGTTTTAGAAACAAATCATCTAATACCAATTTTAAATCATGGGGAATGAATTATTGTCTTTGGTCAGGTCACCTCTTTTGCAGTCATTTATGGCCATGGGGACACCACGACTGAAGGTACAACCCTATCAGTGAGGGAGGAGACATGAATTTAACAGGAAAAAATAATGTTATTATTGGCTTGAGCTGGGCAGTAAACCTAGAGGGGCCGCTTACTATTAAGCAGTTGCTATTAGTGGAGACAGAAAACTCATCTTAATTTGTCTGGTCTCAGGACAAATTTCCTTTTGACAATCATTTTTCTGCTAATATTTCTGAGGCCGTCTTCCTTTATCATCATGGTTCTTTTCAGAGGGAAGTGACCTATTTTATTTTTAGCTGAGAAAGCATGTAATTAAATAACACCCTTGGGCTCATTCTATTTTTCTGCCTTATCAGAAAATAAAAAAGGAAGGTCTTCTAAAGGAGAATTAAAGAAAATGCTAATACATAGCAAATGATAGTTTAGATTTGCCTACAAGGACAATCCTCTTTCAACCACCTAAGTGACTATGCAGTACTGGAGAACTTTGGAAAAAAAAGTAACTACATAAGCATTGTGAATTCTGTAAAGTAATTTATTAAGTTTGTTCCAAAACAAAAAGAATTATTAGGTCATCTTCCATTGATGCTGCTTCATTATCATTATCATCATTTGTCACTTCAACAAATTAGATTCTTTAAATTATCTTAATTAAGACTTGTTAAAATATACATTTATTTGGCCCAAAGTGGCTCCGGCCAGATGTCGTGGTGCTTGCGAAGGCGAGGCCAAGAGTTCAAGGCCAACCAACCTCAGTAACCTTACAAGCTCTCATTGATTGGCAAAAAAAAAAAAAAAAAAAAAAATATATATATATATATATATATATTTATTTTAAACTTTAAACATGTTTATATTAGCATAGAAAATATGTAGAAAGCTGAAATGAAAATGAAAGACTTAAATATAAGATGAATGTTCAAAGATTATGATGGTTTTACTAGACATTAAATATAGAGTGAAAGTTCAAAGATTAGAATGTTCTTACTAGACACCAAATAGAAACTGTGTTTTAATCATTTTTATTTTAGTCATTCTCATATTCCCTGTCCTTTTGCATGCACTTGAAAGAGATGTATGAAATTAAGAGAATAATAGTAGACAACAAAAGACAAAAATATCACAAAGATTTTAGTTATAAGCAGGAGCTTTAAAAAAATCCCATAAATTTGAAATTCACCTTAAAGAAATAGCCAGTAGGATTTTATCAGTAAGCACAATGATGTCTATTTGTACGGACTAATTTATAAGCACATAGAGATATCCAAGGCATGAAAAACACAATTCAAAAACACAAGCACAAAACCAAACAAACAAGCAAAGAGCATATACATGAATATATCTGGAATAGAAAGTCTTAGAATTAAGCTTAAATTTGAGGATAGCACTGATTGTAGTGATCATCATATCCAATAAGCAAGTGGTACATTAATCCTAAGTAAAGCTTCATTTATATATTTGATAAGATAATAACTTACCAATCACATGCTTCAGTGAAGACAGTGGAACAGATAAGTTCTAATTAAAAATGTTTTATAAACAAAAATGGTATCACATAAGTTCATTTTATTAGGCTATTGCTATAGCTATCAAAATACAATAAAATAAATGATTAATAAGGCAAACAATATTAGTTTACTATATAACCAAGATTTACTCAGTACCTAACACTTGTAAGTCAAGGGATAAGTCCTGGCAAATAATTAAAGAGATGAAAAACATACAATATCTATGAAACACTATAAAGCATTAAAATAATTAAAGTATTCACCACCCAATATTAGAAAAGACTAGCAAATAATTGCTTAAGTACTTAATCAAAAGATCAGCAGGTTGTCTGTGCTAATTGAGAAGATGCAGCTGGGAGAGTGAAAGCCTCATGATTGATTAGGGGAGTGTATTTGATTTAGTTGGTCCTAAATTGGAAGTTGGGACAAAAATGAGGCAAATTGTAAGTTACTGTTTAAGCAATGACTGTTTGGGGATGATTGCTACTGAGTTTGTGGTTTGGGTTCCTGGATTGGTTGCGGCAGATTCTGGGTCAGCTCTGTTTCTATATATGATATGTTAAGTCTCTCACTACTTAGGCAAAAAAAGAAAATTTGTGTGTGTGTGTGTACACATACACAGTTATCACAAATATCCAGAATTATTAACTTTAACATTATAGATAAGGTCAGTTATTTATAGTGTAGGTGGTTGGATTTTCAGGCGCAGATACCTTCTTTATGGGAAGGGCAACAAATCAATAAACAATTATTTATTGAATATATTAAAAACTGAGTATATTCGTGTCACTAGGCTTTATAAGCAAAGTGGTACAAATCCTTTAGAAAATTTTGATAAAATCATGAAATTATTGTGTTATTTTGACCAAATAAATGAGGCAATTCAATATGTGAGGAAAGATTTTCTTTAAATTTTTTTATTTTAAATTATCTTGGCTTATAGTAGGTGTACTTATTTATAGGGTACATGTGATGTTTTGATACAGGTATGCAATGCATAATAATGACATCATGGAAAATGAGGTATCCTTTGAAAGGAGAAATTCAACAACTGCAGTCAGTACTAGAACGAAGAGGTAAGCAAAGGCAGAACATGCTCATTACCCTCTGCCTCACTTTACAATAATGAAAAGTAAATGACATGAGCCAGAATATATAGCTGGACCCACATTCCATCTAACCCCTTTGTGAAAGCTCTGGAGAAGATTTTGGGAAACTGTTCAGATCTAGACAAATTAGTGAGGTCATAAATTAATTTGACTTAAGGATATAAGAATTACTTTGAGTCTTTATGTTAGTAACAGTTTCTAATTTTGAAAATCTACCCTTTCTTCCACATACTCTGGCCAAGTTAATGTAGATATGCTTATATATGTGCATTGGCTTTTCCCGTTTTATTTATTGGAATCTGTGTCTAAAACAAACAAATATCCTTGAATTGAGAAACTGAAGCAGCTCATTCTCCTTGCTTACCATGCAAGTTCTTCTGGGATTGCAAAATTTATGTAGCCACTTACTTAGATTGCCCCTCTTACCCTTACTACCACCAAGCTTTGGTACAAACAGGTTAGTGGCAGTAAAGCAGAATAAATTTTACTGCCCAAGTTTCCTTAAATCTCCACAGTATTATTGACTTTTATGATCAAAATTCACCACTGATTACTCTATAGGAACTGAGAAGCCCCACTGTTCTGATATCTAAGAATAATCCCTATACTCACTGAATGTGTGTTTATTATGGCAAATCAGACATATGCAGATAACTCTCATTACAGTTTACAAGTTAGTAACATTATAGATGTACCACAAAGTCATAAACGTTTTCAGAGTGGGCAGTATATGTTTGCATTTGAAGTAAATGATTTATTGATACAAAATGGCTTTATGGAGGGAATAAGATTGAAATGGATATTTAAGGAGAGGATAAATCAATTTTGGAGAAAACCAGAGGAGCTTAGAGAAGTATTTTTTAGAAGGAAATCATATGACCAAAAACATAGAACCTAGAAATTATTTGGAATAAATATAGATATCTCTGGGCACAATGACAATACAGCTTAGAAGACAGAGAAAAATAAAACATTATTTTGAAATGATTACATTTGAAACTATTTCAGGAAACTGGCTTTACAAACATTGCTGTGTATCATGATATTCATGTGATGCCTATCCTCTACCAGCCTAAAGCTTAACTTGGAGGATGAAAAAATAAGTACACAGAAAAAAATCCAATCGACAGGATAGCATACATGTTAACAGAAACATTCACTTCACTAATTAAATCCATGCTTTTCCTGTAAGAAAACTATTGAAAATTAATACTTTCCTATGTTAGATTTAAAATGATTAAAAATTCTTTCTCTGCAGTATAATTTTATATATTTGATTGATTCAAATTCTGCTTAAATATTTTTATTGTTTTACGATTTGGCTGGCAAAAATAATAAAAGTTTTAAATTCTTGATGACCATAATTTTCTAGGCTTCATGCACTGTTTTATCCTTAAAAGACACATAGTGAAAAGTACTTCCTGCTGTCATGGCATAATTTGTTCTTGGAGTCACTGCTGTCCAACAAGGATATCTAGAATGATTTTGATAGGTTTTTGTTTTGGGGGAGACAGTTGAATAACTATCATTATGAAAACAAAATATAATTATTAATAATGGTAGTTTTGGGAGGATATATATATATATATATATATATATATATATATATATTAGCAGAATCAGCTAATAGCAAGCCTCTATTAAACTTATAATCAGGTTTTCTCACTTTATGACAAAATATCACTGGAAAGAGAATGAAAATCAAATACGGTTTTTTTTTTTTTTTTTTTTTTTTGAGACGGAGTTTCGCTCTTGTTACCCAGGCTGGAGTGCAATGGCGCGATCTCGGCTCACCGCAACCTCCGCCTCCTGGGTTCAGGCAATTCTCCTGCCTCAGCCTCCTGAGTAGCTGGGATTACAGGCACGCGCCACCATGCCCAGCTAATTTTTTGTATCTTTAGTAGAAACGGGGTTTCACCATGTTGACCAGGATGGTCTCGATCTCTTGACCTCGTGATCCACCCGCCTCGGCCTCCCAAAGTGCTGGGATTACAGGCTTGAGCCACCGCGCCCGGCCGGTATTTTTATATTTTAAATAAAAAATGAAAATTTTAAACCTCAATGGAACATAAAAAGAAATTGGTTATAGCTGTCCAAAGCATTATTACATTTGGTCTGGAGTGTATTACAAGACACAAGGATTTTTTTTTAATTAAAGGCTGTATAGATTATTCTTCATTAACATTTAATATCACATCCAAACTGATAAAAAAAAAAAAAAACCCTAGTATTTTGACTAACAAGTATCAGTTTCTTGTCTTTTTCTGGCTCAGGATGGTTTAAACTTCTTTCATAACCCCTAGTCTACTTGTCTTTGATATTTTTAAGCCCTACTCATAACTTTCCATAATTCATATGTAATGGCTGATAGTTCTGTCTAAAAAATATTAAAAATTTATTTATCTTTCAAGAGAGCTTCATTTACTGCTAGATGTACATTAAGGTAGAGATAGTACAGATAAGGATGTCAACGGTTTATAGGATAAACAATTTCAGTGGTTCAAGGTCTCTCATAGGAAATATGTAGACAGGGTCAACTCATCTTAAGCTTTCCCCTTTATTTATATTGCCAATTAAGCTTTCTAGTATCTACTCTTCTTTCTTGTAAGGCCACTTGCTCTGGAACTTCTAAGACAAAAAAATAAACTTCTTTGGTAAAAGACCATTTTCTTCTAACGTAAGATACCTTGGTCATATCCAATACATGATTCTCTTTTTGTTTTGCAGTACATCAAATTATACTTTGCAAGTAAATTGCCTCTATATCAAAATCTCTATTTGTTTATCAGACAAAAACGATCACACAATTAAATATATATATATTTAATATAGTTAAACATTCACACAGTTAAATATCTATCCATCTATCTATAATTCACTGTCCCTTAGGTTTGCATTACATATATATATAATGTAATGTAATGTAATATAATGTATAATGTAATGTTATATATATGAACATACACACATATATATATATATATACACACACACACACATATATATATATGTGTGTGTATATAGGAACCTAAGGGACAGTGAATTAAAATTCCTTATAACCCACTGTCAGCAGATAATCAAAAGAAGAATATTTGGTAAAAAAAAAAAAAAAAAATAGCTTTTTTTTATTCTATAAACTTCTTTCTTTCCAATACCAAAATCTTTGTAGGTGTGAAGATTCAACTGCTTCCATATTTTTCTAGTTTTCATGTTTGCTTATGGTGATACATTATCTAGAATTGGAAATATTGGCTTTCTTTGATTCTGTTTTTATGTATGGATCTTCTTCTGCCTCCTTCCTAAATCCCCTGTGTGAGTGGAGTGCCTTTCCATAGGGGAATAGAGAATGATTTGCTTCAAAATTTGACAGCACTCTACCTTCTGGTTTCCAAAGGAAATATTGGCAAAACCATGAAGGTTATGCAGGTGAGATAAAGTGGTTAATTAACCATTATGTTATCTTAAGTTCATATGTGGTCTTAATCTTGGCAGTAACTTTCTGTGTGATATTTGACATTTTACTTTTTTTCTGCCTCTGTTTCTAATCTACAAAAATAAGCATAATTATGACTGGTGTCACTTAATAATGAAGAGTTATCTCTACTAGTTCCATGTTAGTGCCTACCAGTCATGCCATATTTCTTTGGCTCATTCAATATTCCACTCTTCTAGATGAGTATTTTATTCTTTTATTTATTTGTTTAAACATCTAACACCTTTTCCTCATCCATATTTCCACCTGCCAACCTTATTTTGCTATTTCTACTTGGGTAACAAAGGAAAAAATTGGAAGAAAATTTCATCAAGCTCCCAGCATTACATATACCCTTGTTCACTGTATTTGGGCTGTTGTGTCTTGTGCTTTCTTCATCTAAGTATGTGTGAGCTCTCTACTCTTTACAGAGGCCAACCGTGTCACTTGTGTGCTACATCCATTCCCTTTTTCATATTTAAAGACATCACTCCACATTTCTCCTTTTTTCCTTGAATTATCATATTCTATTTTTCCCCTCTCAGTTCACTGCACCTCTGCCCCCCAGGTTCAAGTGATCTAACCTCCTGAGTAGATAAGATTACTGGCAAGTGCCACCACGCCCCGCTAATTTATATATATATATATAGGTTCCCCCCACCCCGCCTGGAGATGGAGTCTTGTTCTGTCCCCCAGGCTGGAGAGCAGTGGCGCTGTATTGGCTCATTGCAACCTCCGCCTCCCAGGTGTAATCCCAGCACTTTGGGAGGCTGAGGCAGGTGGATCACTTGAGGTCAGGAGTTCGACCCCCGGTTTCACCATTTTGTCCAGGATGGTCTTGAACTCCTGACCTCAAGTGATCCGCCTGCCTCAACCTCTTAAATTGCTGGGATTATAGGCCGGAACGACCATGCCAAGCCTCAGCCTTTTGAAGAAGTTATAGTGTTATGGGAATTAAGGGACAGGAGACAATGATGGGTGAAACAGGAGGATTTCGTTGAATGGCCACTTACCCAGAGGATTAACATCCAAAGGCTGAGTCATGGACAGAAACAGGGCTTGAATTTTATGCATGCAACCGAAGGGGGTTAGGCATTCAGTGGTGTGAAACTTGCAAGGCACGAAGGCAAACTTACAGAGGCAGGACAAAGGCAGTTATCAAGCAGCAACAGATGTTGCATCTTAAGCAAGTCTTGTGAACTTTGGCATAGATCACAAATGGGAACTTACAGAACCTTATAACCTTTGCAGAAACATAGTTACTTGACAGAACAGAGAACAGTTTAGGGAAATAGAGGGTACTTGTTAAACTTGTTTTTATCTCTGTTCCGGGATGAGAAGCAGAAACTTTGGAGCCCCTCCTTTGAAGGCTCTGGCTTTGTAAATAGTGATAGTGGTATCAGAGCTCTAACTTGAGCTCTGCCTATCCCTAGGCCTTGGAGTAAACTAGCCTGGGAAACTTTTTTTTTTTTTTTTTTTTTTTTTTTTTTTTTTTACATCTTCTGCTTCAATAGACCACTCCTCAAAACCGTTATCATCCCTGCATCCACAAAACCACTGGTCCAATTGGTCCGCCTAATTGATCTTGTTTCCCCTTTCCTTCAATCGTTCTCACCATGAAGCCAAAGTTTTTCTCTGTGTCTCAAATGTCGCTCCTCTAGTGAAATCATTTCAAAGACTTTCTGTGTACTCATAGTGAAATTCCAAGTCCTTAGAAACACTTCAAATATTCTGGGATCTGTTATCTCTTAATCATTATCTCAAATACCCTTCCACATTTCTTCCTTTTTGGCTACACTATCTTCCTTGCTATTCCTAAACATCCAAACATGTTTTCTGTAAACATTATGCATATTTAATCTGATATTTTGTCCTTGTTGTTTTCCCTGAGATGCTCTTCCCAAAACATTTTCATTGTTATATTTCTTATCTACATTAGATTTTTATTAAAACATCTTCTTCAAAGGAACTCTTGCTCTTATTCAACCTAAATTAGCACTTCCTCCTAACCACACTTTCTGTTCCCTTTCTCTGCTTTTTAAAAGATAACATCAATCTTTAAATAACATTTTGTATTTTGATAATTTGTTATACTCATTTTCTGACTCCTCCAGAATTTAACATTCATGATGGTAGGCACTTTGTTTTTAAGTGCTACAATTCATATATATTGTTTAAATTAATCAATCCTTATTCCAAGTGGTTGTTATGAAAACAGAGGAGATAATATATACAATCTGAGTCAATTTGGTAAATGGTAGAATCTTAGTAAATGCTTTCTATTATCAAGGAGATTCTTTGAAACCTCAATGATATGATCACAGTTTATGATATGGAGGTGGGCAACTGAACTCATTTAGAGAAGGAGGTTCATTAATTTTCATTTCAGGACTCAAGGAACATTTAAATGGGAGATTGGATAGTAGACTTGTCTGTCTGCCTTCTTATAAAAACAGAAAGTACTTTTTTATTTAACTTAAGAAGCTAGAGGTTGCTACTTGGATTGCATATTTAGATGGGGATTTTCCTAAAATATCAATTTTTTAATTACCATTGAATTAAATATTGCAATATATAATTACATGCCATTGTGTTTTGGTTTTGTAAATAGTAAATAATTTTACAACACAAGGTTAATACTACTAAAATTTATTCATAATCTTTATTGTACAATACCAGTAACTATGGTGAAAAAGTTTTGTGGTCAAAAATACTGATTAATTAAATATTTAAATAAAATTGTCAGTTTAAAGGAAAAGTAATAGTATCTAATTTTTACTCAAGCAGCCCTTCTTATAAAGATTATTTGAAGCTGTTTTTTTTTTTTTTTTTTTTTTTATCAGTTTGGCTATATATTTAGTTTCATAAAATTGGGAAAAAAGTAAAACTTTATCTACTTTTAGAATTAACCTTCCACATCTTTATACCAGTTGATAGTGATAAAAGCTGACATATGATGTGTAATAACTCATCAAGTACTAGGTTGGATGAATGGAAAAATTAAAAATCCTTTGGATGGTCCTAAATTATCTCTCTGGCAAATTAAAATATTTAATTTTAATTTATGGTTATAAAGTGATTACATTTTGCTTCTATATTTTTTTTGCTTAGCTATTTTTGAAGTATTGTTATTGTAAGCCAAAAATAAAATTCTAAGCCCCACAACCAACTGAATGGATTCCTCCTCTACAGCGAGGGTATTCCAAAGTTAACTTGATAAACTGTTTCAGGCCATGATGGGAACTGGAGAAGAAACTGCCTCATTATTCCCTTCTCCCTGTTGGAATTACTGATAGAACAGGTTGTTTAAGTCTGCTAAGAAACATTTATAGTCTATTATCTCTGAAGCCTGCTACCTGAAGGCTTCATCTATATGATAAAAGCTTGGTCTCCACAACCCCTTATCATAACCCAGACTTCCCTTCTTTAGCTAATAGCTCTTTCAACCACTGGCCAATCAGAAAATATTTAAATATGCTTATGACCTGAAAGCCCCTGCTTTCAGTTGCCCTACCTTTCTGTACCAAACCAATGTATATCTTACATGTATTGATTGATGTCTCACGTCTTCCTAAAATGTATAACATCAAGTTGTAACCTAGCCACTTGGGTCAGGCACATGTGGTCAGGACCCCTGGAGGCTGTTACAGGCATGTCCCTAAACTTGGCAAAATAAATTTTCTTTCTTTCTTTCTTTCTTTTTTTTAAATAAGTATTTATTTTATTGCATTTTAGGTTCTGGGGTATATGTAAAGAACATGCAAGATTGTTGCATAGGTACATACATGGCAACGTGGTTTACTGCCTCCATCTCCCTTACCTAAATCTAGCATTCCTCCCCATGTTATCCCTCCCCAACTCCACACCCCCACTGTCCCTCCCCTAGTCCACCCCCACAACCCTCAGTGTGTGATGCTCCCCTTCCTGTGTCCATGTGTTCTCATTGTTCAACACCTGCCTATGAGTGAGAACATGTGGTGCTTGATTCTGTCAGTTTGCTGAGAATGATGGTTTCCAGATTCATCCATGTCCCTACAAAGGATGGGAACTCATCGTTTTTTATGGCTGCATAGTATTCCATGGTGTATATGTACCACATTTTCCCTCTCCAATCTATCATGGATGGGCATTTGGGTTGGTTCCAAGTCTTTGCTATTGTAAACAGTGCTGCAATGAACATTCATGTGCAGGTGTCCTTAAAATAGAATGATTTATAATCCTTTGGGTATATACCCAGTAATGGGATTAGAACTGTCTCAGAGAATTTTGCTTTACATCATAATCCAAAAAATAGTAATTAATTAAAATACTAATCTCTTACAAAACATTGTTAAGTATGTTAAATTATTTTATTTTAAATGTTTTGATATTTAAATGCTGAGTTAGCTCTTGTAAGCACCTTCATGTTAGAAATTTGCCCCAATTCCTTACCCATTGCACTCTGTATGTGCTGACCACTGTGATTTCCCCAAATGTGGGAAACTCGACTGCATAATTTGTGGTAGTGGGGGACTGCATTTGCACTTTCCCCTGAGGAGAAAAACAATTGCCTCTATTCTTGCATAATTTAGTACATTTCAAATGCTCAAAAATTTATTTGATACAAATTATCATATTTTGCAAAAAATGATTTTTTTAATGTTGTCAACAAACAATTCTAAAATAACTATAGTATATGTATATGCAATTTATTCTTCTCAATCTGTTTAACAAAATATATAAAGATTAACAATTATATGCAGAATAAACTAATAATTGCATACTAGAAGAAATTATTTGACTTGATTAGATTATCCATTACCTTTTGGTAGACAAAATACTAGCTAAAGAACAAGAGATGTGCCTTTTTAAAAATGTTTACAAGTTTAAAAAAATGAGGCATATTTATTTTCTGGTAATAGGATTGTAAAATATATAACAAAAACACTGCCAGACTTTCTTTTACCATTAGCAGAAATCAAAGACATTTAGAGACAAATTCTAGAAGAAAAGAAAACATTTTATAAAATCTTTTAAACCTTGAAAACTCAGAAAAGAAACAAATGTTTCCATTATATATTAGATTGAGAAAAAAAAATAACCTCTTAGAGGCTTCAGAATTGGCAATGTCTAAAGTTAATGAGTAGGAGTTGTGGGGAAAAATGTTTTCTCACTTGGCACATCTACATTGTAGTTATACCATTTTCTGCATTGTATTGCTACAATATTCTAGCTACATATTGGTTAAAATAGCTCTTCAGAGTTTCTCTCTGGTGTCTTTTCATTAAAACACAATTATATTTTCCAAATAGCTATAACTTTTTCAAGGTCATCCTGAATTTTTTTGTGTAGTGGGAGAGTAGTGAGCACAGTGATTTGCTGATATTTAATGTCTCTAGTATTTAAGTAAGAATATATATGATGGTTCTATCTGAAAACATAAACAAAATTAGACATTTTACAAAGAAGACAAGATAACCAAAATTTAAACAAAATTATGGACACATGTAAATATAATTTTAACTCTTCTATCACTAAATCTAGTTGGCACTCATATATCTGAGTACAAATAAAGGTACAGTCAGAGTTTTTATTTTCATTTATTAATAATACTATTTTAGATGGAGTCTCTCTGTGTCGTCTAGATTGGTGTGCAGTGGTGGAATCGGCTCACTCCACCTCCCAGGTTCAAGCAATTCTCCTGCTTCAGCCTCCCAGTTAGGTGGGATTACAAGTGCATGCCACCACACTCAACTAATTCATATTTTTAGTAGAGACGATTTCACCATGGCTGGTCTCACACTCCTCACCTCAAGTGATTCACCTGGATTGGCTTCCCAAAGTGCTGGAATTTCAGGTGTAAGCCACAGCACCTGGCCAACAGTCAGAGTTTTTAAATGAATTATACTAAACTTCTGAGGAAATTATATGCCATATCTTATACAATTTTTCTTTTTTCTTTTTTGAAAATTGCAGAAGGGTAAAACCTCTTACATATTTTATAATATTGATAGCAATATTCCCCAAAAGTCTGTATGAAACAGTCACATATTCATTAAAATATAAGTATACTTAATTATCAATGTGCAAATAAAATAATGATAGAGGCAGGAGAAGTTTTTCTCCTTATTTAAGCTAAATCTGGCTTCTTGTCTCACAACCAGGAAAAATTGGGCACACAGACAGACTGAAGGATGAGGAGGTAGAATTTATTAGGTGAAAGGAAAGCTCTAAGCAAAGAGAGGGATCCTGCATGCAGATTGGTTCCACCGAATTCTCTCAGTGTATGTGGCCTCCAGTTCCTGCAGGCATGCTTAGGAAAATCCCCTGTGCAGGTTCCCTTATCTGCACAAAACATTTGGTGTTAACACTTGGGCAGGTTGGAGATTCTCCAGGGACCCTTTCTTATCTGCCTGGGAGTTTGTCTGCCTCCTTTCTATATCAATAACACATTGTAATCATGTAGCTTTTAAACTTGAAGAGCATGAGTGATATACTATTAAGAAAATTGTTACTGTATATATGAATATTAACCAAATATTACTTTCTGTCCATATTAAAAACACTTAACATATTCTAATAATAGAGACTTTTGGTAAACAACCAAAATATCTACATAAAACCTCTAGAAATCATATTATTTAATGTTGAATCATTAGGACCATTTTCATCTTAATTAAAACGTTAAGATTAAGATAAGGATAGCCTGGGGATGAATACCAAGTGTGGGTGAAGGGGAGGAAGGCAGCAAAATACACTGCCATGTGTGTACCTATGCAACTATCTTGCACGTTCTGCACATGTACCCCAAAACCTATAATGCAATAAACATTAAAAAAAAAAAAAAAGAACTCTAATTACCTGAGTTTCTAGTCACAATTTCATTGGCGATTCTAGCTGACATACTAAAACAATAAAAAGTAGTATAAAGGTTAGAAAGCAATAAATGTAATTTACAAAAGATAGGATTAAATATCAATAAAGTCGTTGTCTATATAAAAACTTATACTAATAGAATTCTAGTATACACATTCTGGGACCAGGCATGGTTGCTTATGCCTGTAGTCCCAGCACTTTGAGAGGCCAAGGCAGATGGATTACAAAGTCTAAAGTTCGATGCCAGCCTGATCAACATGGAGAAACCCTGTTTCTACCAAAAATACAAAAAATTAGCCAGGTGTGCCAGTGCATGCATACAATCCCAGCTACTCAGGAGACTGACGCAGGAGAATCGCTTGAATATGAGAGGCGGAGGTTGCAGTGAGCTGAGATCCTGCCATTGCACTCTAGCCTGGGCAACAAGAGTGAAACTCCATCTCAAAAAACAAAACAAAACAAAAAGGATACACATTCTGAAAGATCATTACACTAAATGTATCAATGATTTTTGTAACTACAAACAACATAGGAATAAACAAAGAAATATAAAATCTGACTGTAGCTGTAAGTATTACCTTGTGAAGAAAATAGAATAAGGCAAACAATAATTTATACTTCTAATGAAATTTAAATCTGCATATATCAGCCATTCTACTTTCAGGAAAAACTTGAAAAACCTGGGAAAACTTTCACCAATCTATATAGGAAAACTTGGACAAGGGTATTTATTTATTATACATTTTATGAGTTGTATAATAAATGAATTGTAACTCATATAACTCATATAATGTATGGTGTGATTATAGTATATGAATAAGGAGGAAACTCATAAAATATGGAATGGTGGTTACTTTCAGGTGAAAGAGAGAAGAATAAGACTCGGGAGTCAAACAATGGAGACATAGAAGAATTAAACAAGATAATCAATGAGATAGACTTATGGATAGGCATTGAATATACATGCTTATAGCAGAGGATGTGTCACTTTTTCAAATGCACATCAATATTTAAAGGTCACTATATATTACATCATAGAGAACATCAGTAAGTTTCTTGAAATAGAAATATATCACTCCCTGATCAGAAAGCAAACAGGAAATTTTCAATAAAATAAACACAATAACATACCAAAGGCCATTCCAGCAGGATATTAAGTAAAACCTTTTACTAAAATAAAAACAAGAAGAAAACCTCTTGGGCAGAAAGGGAAATGCAAATCTTAAAAATCCAATCAGATAGCTATAATGTTCATTTTTTTTTTTAATTTTTATTGCATTATAGGTTTTGGGGTACATGTGCAGAACGTGCAAGATAGTTGCATAGGTACACACATGGCAGTGTGTTTTGCTGCCTTCCTCCCCTTTACCCACACTTGGTATTCATCCCCAGGCTATCCCCCCCAGCCCCCCCCGCTATCCCTTCCCCATTTCCCCCAACAGCCCCCAGTGTATAGTAGACCGCCTCTCTGTGTCCATGTGTTCTCATTTTTCTCACCCACCTATGAGTGAGTATATGCAATATTTCTTTTTCTGTTCTTGTGTCAGTTTGCTGAGAATGATGTTCTCCAGATAATGTTCATTTTTTAAAACCAACAAGGGACAGATATTTTATGAAGCATTTCTTTAAGCCATTATTAAGAGAATAGAAAAATCTCAATATCAAACTGGTTAATCTTACAACTGCAAGCCAGTATCACTTCTGCATTTAGATGTAAATATTCTTAAAAAATAAAAATGAAAATATCTGTTCTATAGAAAGATAATGAATCAGAGCCATATACTACTTACAAAAGGAGTGAACATTTGTGAACAATCTAAAACACTGTAATTTGATTAACTGTATTCACATATAATAGAAGAAAAATGTCATGGCCAACTTAGGAGACATCCCTGAAATCCATTTCATAAAAATAAAAGCCTATTTCCCCACAGAGTGAGCACCAAATAAACAAAAACTTTACAATAGCAATTTGTGTTCATGTTAAAAAATGTATAGGACATCCAATCCCATTTGATAAACTTTAAAAAAGTAGTTTTAACATATAGAAAGATGAGACCAAATTGCCATTTGCAGAAATTATGATTAAAACCAAACTCTCATCCATCAGTTTGATCATATTTTGGGGATATCTTCTTGCAATACACTTGTAGCAGATAAAGCCAGAAATGAGACATGTATATTACACATGTGTATATACACATCCTAAAAGTAATAGAAACCTACAATTTACATTTACTGAAGTGACAAAATGACTCAGACACAAGATAAATACAGATTTGGCATTTTCTAAGTACTGAAAGAAAATAACTACCATTATAGCATTTTATTTCCACTGGGAAATATCCACCAGAAATACTGACAAATAAAATACAATTTCAGACAAAAAAATTGGGGAGGCCCTTTACCTGGTAACAACACTAGGATAAAGTATTTAAATATATATGTGTATATATATATATATATATATATATATATATATATATTTACATTCGTGTCTGTACATATGTGCTATTTATCAATTTATGTATTAATATTTTAGTAACTTTATTTTTTGTCACAAAAAAGGTGATTCAGACTCATTTTTAATTCTCCATACTTCAGCAATGGAATCAGCATTATTAAATTTGTTTGAGTATATAAGTTATTAATATAAATATATATTACTATATATAAGCTAGTAATATAAATACATACTCATTTATAAAAATATAAATAAAATATACAGATATTAAAAATTTAAACTAATATATAAACTAGTAATATGTTTCCAAATGTAAAAAGTATTCAAAATGGAAACTCTGAGAATGTCATCTCCATTTATCTTTTAAAACTTGTTTCCACCCACTCTTCGTAAGTAATCAATATGATTAGCACTGGTTTGCCTTCTCTCTTTTTGCTTTTACAAAGAAAAAAAAAATAAAAGAAAAGAAACATTCGTATGTTTTACCACACTTTTTATTAAATGTAATTCATCACTGATTATTAGAGAAATGCAAATCAAAACCACCTTGAGATACCATCTCAAGTGGAAAGGCAATCCATTCCAATTAGAATGGCAGTCATGAAAAAATCTGGAGACAACAGATGCTGGAGAGGACGTGGAGAAATAGGAACACTTTTACACTGTTGGTGGGAGTGTAAACTAGTTCAACTATTGTGGAAGACAGTGTGGTGCTTCCTCAAGGACCTATAAATAGAAATTCCATTTGAACCAGCAATCCGATTACTGGGTATATACCCAAATGATCATAAATCATTTTATTATAAAGACACATGCACACATATGTTCATTGTGGCACTGTTTACAATAGCAAAGACCTGGAACCAACCCAAAAGCCCATCGATGATAGACTGGACAAGGAAAATGTGGCACATATACACCATGGAATACTAGGCAGCCATAAAGAAGGATGAGTTCATGTCCTTTGTAGGGACATGGATGAATCTGGAAACCATCATTCTCAGCAAACTGACACAAGAACAGAAAATCAAACACCGTGTGTTCTCATTCATAGGTGGGTGTTGAACAATGAGAACACATGGACACAGGGAGGGGAGCATCACACACTGGGGTCCATTGTGGGGGGTAAGGGAGGGACAACAGTGGGTGGGGAGGTCAGGGAGGGATAACATGGGGAGAAATGCCAGATATAGGTGACGGGGTGATGGAAGCAGCAAACAACATTGCCATGTATGTACCTATGCAATAATCCTGCATGATCTGCACATGTATCCCAGAGCCTAAAGTACAATAAAAAAATAAATAAATAAATAAAATGCTCTGTGGCACTAAAAAATTACTTTTGTTATAGATTTTTTTTTACTTAGCATCTTTAATTTGAAAACATATCTCAGAGATATTATTATATCAGTTAATAGACAGTTAATAGAAATTTTTACCACTTTTCACAGATACAAAATGCTTCATTATGTCGCTATATTAATTTACTCAATTCACTGTTCTGTTTATGGGCATAATGTTTTATTTTTCCTTTATCTTCATTTAGTTACAAATACTACCTGAATATTTTAGTTTTGGTTGATATATTATTGGCTGTAATTCATAGAAATAAATTTACTGGACCTAAAGTTAAATGTCAATGTACTTTTGTTGGATATTGACAAATTTCTCTCCAGTTAAAACTATGAATGAGCAATGTTTTATCCATAGGTTCATTCTCAGATCGTCATCACACAGTTTTCTACTAATCTGACAGGTTAAAAGTGAGAAATTAAACCACAGTGTAGTATAATTTGCATTTCTCTAATTAAAAATAATAGCAAAGTTTTTGTTCTTTGCTTTTGTGTTTTAGATATATCTGCGAGCCAGCCTGAAAACTACACCAAAATTATTCTTGCCATAATACCATAATGTTATTATGTCCTTATGTAGTCCCCTTCTACACTGAAATAAGGCTTGCCCTTGTGACCAACAGAATACTGTATATGTATTGGTGTGTGACTTCTAAGAACAAGCCATAAAAGCATGCCTGCCATAAAAATAAGCTTTCAGACTCTTGCTTTGTTCAACCTAGAATAATCCAACTGCTATTCTGTGACAACACTCAAACTGTCTCTTAGAGAGAACCTATCAAGAACAACTGAAGTATTTAATAAATAGTCAATACCAACTCTCAAGCCTGTGGGAGTGATTCACCTTTATATCAAGTCATCCAGTCGCATTTCAGACTTTATATAATTCTGAACCTGGATGATTTCTGAATACAGCCTCATAAAAGATTTGAGTCAGAAATTCCCAACCACTTTATCCTAGTGTTGGCTCCAGGTAAAGGGACTCCCCAATTTTTTTGTCTGAAAATGTATTTTATTTGTCAATATTCCTGGAGGATATTTCCCCATGGAAATAAAATGCCATAATGGCAGCTATTTTCTTTCAATACTTAGAAAATGCCAAACCAGTATGTCTCTTGTGAATGTCTGAGTTATTTTGTCACTCCAGTAAATGTAAATTGTTCATTTTAGGATTTTTGTCTGACTTTCTCTTCAAACAGTTTTGTTATGATGCTAAGTGTGATTTTATTTGATCTATCCTATCAGGTTTTGTAGAACTTCTGAAGTCTTTGTAGATGGATGTATTTTGTCAATTATTTTTTAGTTTTGTAAACATCTCATTCATTATTATTTATGATTTTGTCCATCTGCTTCAAACTGCATATTTCTGTTGATAAATAATTCTGTTCAAATATTGTCTCTAACCTGTTGTTAAGCACATCTACTGACTTAGTAATTTAAACTATCTTTTTATTTTTTGAAGTACCATTCATTATTTTTATAAATTTCAATTCAATGCTGAAATTTGCATTAATTTATATTCTTGACCTTGCAATTGTCAATTAGCATTATTGACAGTACTGATGTCTGTATCATTCAGGAGTCCTTTTTTGGTGAATCTTGGTTTTATCTCCTGATGTGACCCTAAGTTTGCATTGAGTGTATATTTGTATAAATATACATATGTACACAAACACAGAAAAAAAATTAGAGACTCTAAATAATGTCACATTCCTGGCAAGACTGGTTATTTTGCTTCTGGAAGCCATCAAAAAATGTTTAGGCAATCTTAATTGTCCTGTGGTGATTCTAATTTTTATTTTATTTTGATAGGCAATTTCTAAACTGTTCCTTCTTTAGTTTGTCTCATTTCAGAATCTGTACTAAAACCCTGCAGTGTTTTCTAGAGATCCTCCATCTGCAGTGGACAGTGATCTCCGCAGTCACCTGCCAAATGCTGTTTTAGCCTCAGAGATGCTCGGCCACTGCTTATTTGCTTAGTTATTAGCCTTTTTTACTGCTGCATTTAAAGAACAAAAATACCCTGGAAGGAAAGAGGGATGCAAGATGTAAGGCTCATTTGCATTTCTGTTTTCTCTGTGATCCTGTAAACTCTGTATCTGTCTACTATCATGACCCTGGACTCTTAACATTTGTCTCTTTAGCGCCGATTGAAGACAATGCTGTTGTATTCCACATTCTCTAAGTTTTGGTTTTCTACTCAGCTCTTCAGGACCTTTATCTCTTCAGGACCTTATGCCAAATGCCTCTAGGGAAAATAGCAAAAACTTGAAGTTTATATTGTTTTGTTTCCTCCTTGCTGGAATGTCAACTTCCGATTCTAATTGAATTTTATTAACATTTTCCTTTTTAGAGCATAAGGTCCTACCAGCCAGTTTTATATAGCTAGAAGAGAACATTTACTTGCTCTCTTGTTTGCAATATCCACAGTATCAAATTGTACTTAAATTATTTTCCTAATATGGGTAAATATGTATGTTAGTCTGTTTTGTATTTTTTCCAAGATTTAAAAATTGATATTTAAATAATTTTGAAGAAATTGATATCTGATTTATTTCTAGATTCTTTAACAATAATTATTTATTAAGATTTCATTTTCCATATCATTTGGATCAGTGTGCATGTCCATTCCCTTTTAGATTGTAAATCTAATTTATAATTTTCTTTCATCTTTTAACTGAAAAGACTTTTTTTCTTACCTGTGCGTGGTGATATAATTGGTGTTGTTGTTTACATATTGATTCTGTAAATTCTTTCTTGGAGACAATAACCGTTCTAATAATTGTAAAGTGATAAACAATCATCACCTTATAGAAGCCATACAACACAATTTTGTAATAGCATCCCTTGTAATTCATTGCCTATTGATGATAGGGGTTACCGATATTAGGTATGTTACCACTTGTAAAAATAATTAGTTTAGTTGCATGGGTATTAGGAGTCCTGTTCGTGCTTCTTACTGTCATTTCCAATACTCAATTTGTATTCTTCTCTGAAATTATTTTAAACTATTTAATTTAAAATTATTTAAATTAAAATTATTTAATTTAAAAAATTATTTTATTATTTCCTTTATAGTAATTATAGAGTTGAAAAGTTGAGTTATACATTAGAACAACACAGACTTTGTTAGATGCCGTTATCTTTATACATAGCTTTTCCTAAATATATACACTGAAAAATATGTAAGAATGTAGAAAAATAGCAATAAAACTTGCATATTTGTCAACCTAAAAAAGACAAAATAGCTGCAATTTCTCTACATGATTATTTTCCCAGCCTATCTTAAATGCTGATTTTTTTTGGATTCTATGAGCATCACTACCATGGTTTGTGTGTGTGTGTGTGTGTGTGTGTATACATATGTGTGAATATATATATATATATATATATATATATATATATATATATATATATGGTTTACAGTTTAGCTTGTGATTGGTATTTCCAGAAAAAACATTTTTATTTGTTCATCCAACTGCTTATTCAGCCGTACTGAACTAGAAGTGAAGGAACTTCCTCTTGGTTATGGTTTAATAGACACAGTTTGACAAATGTTTTTCAATAAGCTTTACCTTATTCCTGAAAAAATCAGGCATTCTATAAGCAGGCAAAAGCTAATAAATCAAATGCAGTGTTAATCAATAAAAGTAATCAGCCTCTGAAACAAAACCTGTCTATTACAATATGTAACAACTAGCTCTTGTGTGTAATTTAAGACACAATTTAAAGTGTAAACACAGAGCTGTTCATTCCACTTTATTTCAAATAACATTAGAATTTTCGATAAGACAAGTTTAACCAGATTCTTTGAGAGTATGTGCACTGATGAGTATAAAAAAATGCTGAAAAGAATCATGGAATTCAGTGTGAAAACAATTCTATGTAATATGATATATCACATAAAAATAAGCTCTGCTGTGTAATTCCAAATGAGACTTTGTATGTGAAATGAAAATGCATCTTTGTGATTTATGTGCCATTCAAAGTTTTCATCTAACTTCCATGTCACTATCTATTTTGCATTTTTCTCATCCTATAATCAACTGCAGATTTTTTTTATTGCACTTTACATTTTGGGTTACACGTGCAGATCAGCAAGATTGTTGCATAGGTACATTCATGGCAAGGTGGTTTGCTGCCACCATCCCCCCATCATCTATACCTGACATTTCTCCTGACATTATCCCTCCCCACCCTCCCTCCCACTATCCTTTCCCTAGCCCCGCTCAACAGACCCCAGTTGTGATGCTTCCCTCTCTGTGACCACATTTTCTAATTGTTCAACACCGGCCTATGAGTGAGAACATGCAGTGGTTGATTTTCTGTTCCTGTGTCAGTTTGCTGAGAATAATGGTTTCCAGGTTTATCCATGTCCCTACAAAGGACATGAACTCATTGTTTTTTATGGCTGCATAGTATTCCATGGTGTATATGCACCACATTTTCTTTGTCCAGTCTATCATTAATGGGCATTTGGGTTGGTTCCAGGTCTTTGCTATTGTAACAGTGCAGCTATGAACATGTGTGTGCATGTGTCTTTATAATAGAATGATTTATAATCCTTTGGGTATATACCCAGTAATGGGATTGCTTGGACAAATGGAATTTCTATTTCTAGATCCTTGAGGAATCGCCACCCTGTCTTTCACAATGGTTAAACTAGTTTACACTCCCACCAACAGTGTAAAAATGTTCCTATTTCTCCACATCCTCTCCAGCATCTGTTGTCTCCAGATTTTTTAATGATCACCATTCTAACTGGTGTGAGATGGTATCTCAGTGCAATTTTGATTTGCATTTCTCTAATGACCAGTGATGATGAGCATTTTTTCATGTGTTTGTTGGCCTTATATATGTCTTCTTTCGTAAAGTGTCTGTTCATGTCCTTCACCCACTTTTGAATGGCTTTGTTTGTTTGTTCCCTGTAAATCAGTTTTAGTTCTTTGAAGATTCCGAATATTAGCCTTTTGTCAGATGGGTCTATTGCAAAAATTTTTCCCATTCTGTTGGTTGCCACTTCACTCTAATGATTGTTTTCTTTTGCTGTGCAGAAACTATGAAGTTTAATTAGATCCCATTTGTCTATTTTGTCTTTTGTTGCCATTGCTTTTGGTGTTTTAGTCATGAAGTCTTTGCCTATGTCTATGTCCTGCATGGTTTTGCCTAGGTTTTCTTCTAGGGTTTTTATGGTGTTAGGTCTTATGTTTAAGTCCTTAATCCACTTGGAGTTAATTTTAGTGTAAGATGTAAGGTAGGGGTCCAGTTTCTGCTTTCTGAACATTGCCAGCCAATTTTTCCAACACCGTTTATTAAACAGGGGATCATTTCCCCATTGCTTGTTTTTATCAGGTTTGTCAAAGATTAGATGGTTGTAGATGTGTGGTGTTGCTCTGGAGGCCTCTGTTCTATTCCATTGTTCTATGTCTCTGTTTTGATACCAGTACCATGCTGTTTTGATTACTGTTGCCTTGTAGTATAGCTTGAAGTCAGGCAGTGTGATGCTGCCAGCTTTGTTCCTTTTGCTTAGGATTGTCATGGCTATGTGGTCTCTTTTCTGGTTCCATATGAAGTTTAAGTTGCTTTTCTCCAGTTTGTTGAAGAAGGTCATTGGTAGTTTGATTGGTATAGCATTAAATCTATGAATTACTTTGGGCAGTATAGCCATTTTCACGATATTGATTCTTCCTAAACATGAACATGAAATGTTTTTCCATCTGTTTGTGTCTTCTCTTATTTCCTTGAGCAGTGGTTTGTAGTTCTCCTTGAAGAGGTCCTTTACTTCCTTTGATAGTTGTATTCCTAGATGTTTTATTCTTCCTGTAGCAATTGTGAATGGAAGTTCAACCTTGATTTGGCTCTCTGTTTGTCTGTTATTGGTGTATAGGAATGCTTATGATTTCTGCACATTGATTTTGTATCTTGAGACTTTGCTGAAGTTGCTTATCAGCTTATGGAGATTTTGGGCTGAGACAATGGGGTCTTCTAAATATAAAATCAAGTCATCTGCAAATAGAGGCAATTTGACTTCCTCCTTTCCTAATTGTATCCCTGGTATTTCTATTTCTTACCTGATTGCTCTGGCTAAAACTTCCAATATTAAATTGAATAAGAGTGGTGAGAGGGTATCCTTGTCTAGTGCCTGATTTCAAAGGGATGCTTCCAGGTTTTGCCCATTCAATATAATATTGGCAGTGGGTTTGTCATAAATAGCTTTTACTATTTTGTGATATGTTCCATTGATACCTAGTTTATCTTGAGTTTTAGCATAAAGGGCTATTGAATTTTGTCAAAGGACTTCTCTGCATCTATTGAGATAATCATGCGGTTTTTGTCTTTGGTTCTATTTTTGTGGTGGATTACATTTATGGACTTGAATATGTTGAACCAGCCTTGCATCCCCAGGATGAAGCCTACTTGATCATGATGGATATGCTTTTTGATGTGCTGTTGCAATCGGATTGCTATCAACTGCAGATTTAACAACATGCCTAGTTCTTTTTATTTTAAATTATATTTGCTTAAAGTGTTCTAGCTTTATGCTTTATTGACTTATTTATTTATTTATTTATTTATTTATTTATTTTAGAAAATGATGACACAATTAGGAAATGCCAGTAGGTTAGAAAGAAGTGAAGTCAACATTAGCACTGCAGAGATAGCTGATTCAGTGTTCAACTTCTATGGTGTTTGAAGAGAAAGGGCAGGTGTCCAGGGTGACCTGTTCATGCTCAAAAAGAAAAGGAAGAAAACATGACCCTTGGCATTTTTAAGAAAAATAAAAGGCCCATGTGAGTAGATAAATAAACTTACTGATGTGGGAACTTTGTACTCACAAAAGTTTATGTATAAAGTATATCAATTATCTACAGAGATTATTATCAAAACACTCGGGACAATATGTATATTTTATAGACTGATATGTACATAAATCAAATATATAGCTATATAGATAAATAGATATCCCAGACATAGATATTTAAATTAATTAATTGACTACGTAAGATACTCAGAGTAGGCTGGGTGCAGTGGTTCATGCCTGTAATCCCAGCACTTTGGGAGGCAGAGGCAGGCAGATTAAAAGGCAGAAGATCAAGACCATCCTGGCCAACATGGTGAAACCCTGTCTCTACTAAAAATAAAAAAATTAGCTGTGCATGGTGACACGTGCCTTTAATCCCAGCTACTCAGGAGACTGAGGCAGGAGAATTGCTTGAACCAGGGAGTGGAAGGTTGCAGTGAGCCGAGATCTTGTCATTGCACTTCATCCTGGCAACAGAGCAAGACTCCATCTCAAAAAAAAAAAAGAAAAGACAATTAGAGTAGCAGAAAAACTAGAATAAGAGGGGAATATTAAAGCAATTGAACATTTAAAAAGGAAAAATAAATTAAATATATTATTAGAAGAAATTGTATAAAAGTGTTTATAACAGATGTGTACTGGGGGACGTAGGCCAAAAAGGGTATTAAAACCAAAAATAACAAAAGCTACAATGAACTCATATCATTAAGAATAAAAGAAAGCTTAGTTGGAACACATGATTTTTTAGAATTACAAATTTTTTATGTTACAAAAACAAGTATCTCAACCATTTTTTGCTAAAATAAACTTCCCCAATTCTTCTATGTATAAAAATGTTAATGAAAAGTACTTTATAAATTTTAAAGTCCATACAAATAATAAATACTTAAGATTATTTTATCAAAAAATACTAATAACTTTATCTTTTTAAAAATATTAATATACAAAGCTCTTTAAATATCAAATCTCTAAATATCACTAATCTGGTAATATAACTATGATAACAGCAATCTGTCAAAAACATTTACTATTGTTTACTACACAACAAGCATGTGATTTCTGACATATGATCTACAGCAGTGGGGTCCCCAACCTCTTTGGCACCAGGGACTGGTTTTGTTAAAGACAATTTTTCCACAGACCAGGGTCAGGGGATGGTTTAGAGATTATTCAAATGCATTACACTTATTCAGCACTTTATTTCTGTTATTATTATATTGCAATATATAATGAAATAATCATGCAAATCACTATAATGTGGAATCAGTGGGATCCCTGAGCTTGTTTTCCTGCAACTAGATGGTCCTATCTGGGGGTGATGGGAGACAATGATGGATCATCAGGCATTAGATTCTCATGAAAAGCATGTGACCTAGATCCCTCACATGTGCAGTTCACAATTAGGTTCACACTCCTCTGAGAATCTAATGTCACTGCTGATCTGACAGAAGGTGGAGCTTAGTCAGTAATGCAAGTGATGGGGAGTGGCTGTAAATACAGAGGAAGCTTCTCTCTCTGGGTTTGCCCAGTGGAGTTCTTAACAGGCACCTAACAAGTACGGACTGTTGACTGTGGCCTGGGGGCTGGAAACTCCTGGTCAGCAGTCCATATTGCAAGTCTGTAAACAGCTCTCTCATATTTGAAGAATGAAATATAAAACTTTAACTTGGGGTTTATTTGTAAATGTTCCCACATCTGAGCTTCATCTTAAGTATTTATAACCCACGGAGAGCTGCAAAATATATTTAAGACTAAAGCACTTAGATGAGCAACAGTCAGTTTGGGGACTAGAGAAATACAAAGTGTGAAAGGAATTTTGCTGTGGTGATTCCCTAATATTATTAACTGCTTAAACAGCAGGCAGAAAGGAACACTGGGCACTGTAAAACACCAGCATTGACCTGTATGTTTGGTTCAGAAACATCAGAGCTAGCGTAGCACAGCTCACCTACTGGAACCTCATTACCAGGCTCATTACGGACTGATTGCTAGAGTAAAGCTGCTACACTGTGTTAACTCCAGCTAGGAAGGAAATTGGAGTACCAGGGGCAAAATCCTGTACGTGACCTGTCAGATTAAGACATACTGATGGTTAAAATGTAAGAGCTATTGTGTGGAATGGAGTTTCTACAATATTCGTCAGTTAAGGATTTAGTTAAGTTTCTTATGTTTGCTCTAAAAGGAAATGTGAACTTCAATGATCTATGTGTACAGATTTTCATATTCAATTTTCAACAGTTAATATCTATCATCTATTCCAGTTTTCCAAGTAGTAACTTTATGAAATGAGGTTTATTTGTTGGTCTTTGACCACTATACATGAAGACTGCAGGCTTCTAGGAAAATTGTCTGTAAACATGTTCTTCCAGAGAAATTAAAATTTATCAGGAAAGTATTTACATTTCAAATTGTCAAGTGTTTACTTAATGAACTTGCGCTTCTCAAAAACAAGTCCTTTTAGGTTCTATTTTAAGCATGTTAATTCACTCTAATGTGGCATAAAGCCGTTTTTGAAATAGGACTAATGGAATTTTATTCTTTTTCTCCACTGAAGTGATTATAAACTGTCACTTAATAATATCACTTTAGCTTTTATGGAAATCCCCAACGGTTAAGAAATGGGCCAGAGAATAGCATAATCACAATCATTTTTCTTATTAAACTCTTACTTTTCACACATTTAACCATTTAGAATAGTTACGAATCATTAATTTATGTTAGTGTATGCTTTTTAATCCCTGAAGCAGGCAGTCTTTTACCAGTTTTCACTGTAGCACTTCGCTCTGGGCCACCTGGATCTTATGAATCAGCAGCTGCTTTCAACATCAATTGCACAATCAGCATCCATGGTCATAGGGCAAGGATCTTAATTATGAAACTTAAACTTCTATCATGGGGCCAACAATTTTATTTTGATTCTTAAACTCTATGAAAGGAGCTTGTCTTTTCTATCCCAGCAATTGAGTTATTCAGTGTTTCAACTTGCCTAACTAATGAAGTACCTTAGGGACTTCATCAAAGTCTATAATCCAAGTGTTAATAACCACACTTTAAACCTCTAACAGAAGTGTAAAATATCAGAAAATGATGAGAAATCTCAGAGTGTGCAATATAACCTATTATAGTCAAAAAGCATATTTTTCTTATGCTAATGACTGTCATATGTTTAAAAACCAAAACTCTCAAAACTCCTGTGTATAAAATGAAACTTTAAAAAAGTGTAAAAATGCAAATTCCCCTGGAATCTGTGAAAATAACTTACTGCTTTAATTTTTATCCCTTGTTTTTGCATCAGCAATTAGGGCAATATGAGTAAATTTAATGCTATCTGCTAACATTTTCATATCAATTGTGTTGCATATCACTTTCCAGACATATTTCTTAAGTTAATAACCAGATATATATCATATTTTTCCACAATATTATTTATTTTCTACATTTTTCATTTTATTATACATATTTGCAGTAACTCAAACATAAATTACAAATAACAAAGAAGATACACTGCAATGAAAAAGTCGTTGTTGTAATGTTTATTTTATGCCTTTTATGAAAGTCAAAGTTTTGATTCAACCAAAAGTAAAATGAACCAAGAGGCTCATTTGATTCAATCAAAAGTATAATGAACCAAGGTTAAATGGAACAAATATTAAAAATTAAAATTAAAAGTGCTTCTAGATAATTTTGTTTTAATTTTTTAATTGTTTAATTAAATTAGTTATAATGAGGACAATAAGAATATGATGGAGATTAATTTGTTAGTGGATTGAATATTATTATTCCTCTGTCTCTAAATATGTAAGACATAGTGAACCAGATTTCATGAGGTATCTGAGAGAGGTGGAAAGTGGACTGGATAATAGAAAAGAAGTCAGCAAAATTCTAAAACGAATAGGACAGTGCTCTGAAAATTAGTTTATGGAATTAAAAAACTAGAAGTGATATTTTCTTTTCTTGTTGTGTTTCGGCCAGGTTTTAGTATCAGGATGATGCTGGCCTCATAAAATGAGTTAGGGAGGAGTCCCTCTTTTTCTATTGTTTGGAATAGTTTCAGCAGGAATGATACCAACTCTTCTTTGTACCTCTGGTAGAATTTGGCTGTGAATCCGTCTGGTCCTGGGCTTTTTTTGGTTGGTAGGCTATTAACTACCACCTCAATTTCAGAACTTTTTATTGTTTTATGCATGGATTCAACTTCTTCCTGGCTTAGTATTGGGAGGGTGTATGGGTCCAGGAACTTATCCACTTCTTCTAGATTTTCTAGTTTATTTGTATAGAGGTGTTTATAGGATCCTCTGATGGTAGTTTGTCTTTCTGTGGGATCAGTGGTGATCTTCTCTTTGTTTTTTTATTCTTCTCTCTTTTATTCTTTTTAGTTTGTCTAGTGGTCTATTTTGTTAATCTTTTCAAAAAAACAGCTCCTGGATTCATTGATTTTTGTTTTTTTTTGACGGGCTTTCCGTGTCTCTCTCCTTCAGTTCTGCTCTGATCTTAGTTATTTCTTGACTTCTGCTGGCTTTTGAATTTGTTTGTTCTTGCTGTTCTTGTTCTTTTAGTTGTGAAGTTAGGTTGTTGATTTTAGATATTTCTCACTTTCTTCTGTGGTTACTTAGTGCTATCAGGTTCCCTCTAAACACTGTTTTAGCTGTGTCCCAGAGACTCTAGTACGTTGTGTCTTTGTTCTCTTTGGTTTTGAAGAACATCTTTAATTTCCACCATCATTTCATCATTTATCCAGTAGTCATTCAGGAGTAGGTTGCTCAGTTTCCATGTAGTTCTGTGGTTTTGAGTGCGTTTCTTAATCCTGAGTTCTAATTTGATTGCAATGAGGTCTGAGAGACTGTTATGATTTCCATTCTTTTGCATTTGCTGAGAAGTGTTTTACTTCCAATTACATGGTCAATTTTAGAACAAGTGCAATGTTGTGCTGAGAAGAATGTACATTCTGTGGATTTGGGGTAGAGAGTTCCATAGATGTCTGTTAGGTCCACTTGGTTCAGATCGGAGTTCAAGTTCTGGATATCCTTGTTAATTTTCTGTCTCGTTGATCTGTCTAATATTGACAGTGGAGTTTTGAAGTCTCCCACTATCATTGTGTGGGAGTCTAAGTCACTTTGCAGGTCTTATAGAACTTGCTTTATATATCTGGGTGCTCCTGCATTGGGTACATAGATATTTAGGATAGTTAGTCCTTCTTGTTACATTGATCCTCTACTATTATGTAATGCCCTTCTTTGTCTCTTTTGATCTTTGTTTGTTTAGAGTCTGTTTTATCAGATACTAAAATTAGAACTCCTGCTTTTTTTTTTTTTCTTTCCATTTGGTTGGTAAATATTCCTCCATCCCTTTATTTTGAGCCTATGTGTGTCTTTGCATGTGAGACAGGTCTCCTGAATATCCCTGATGAACACTGATGCAGAAATTCTCTAGAAAACTGGCAAACTGAATCCAGCAGCACATAAAAAACTTAGCTACCACGATCAAGTCAGCTTCATCTCTGGGATGCAATATGCAAATCAATAATATAACAAATTCAGGCAACAAACCATCTCATGTCGAGGAACAAAAGTTTAATAATGCAACAACAGCAATAAAAAAAGCTACAATTGACATTATCAATGGCTTTTGCAAAATGTAAGATGAAACCTCCCACCATTAATAATTATAAAATCTAGGTTAAAATTTTTAAAATAAACAGCTCTTCAAAGGTGTCAGAAAACATCAAAATTACCATAAATCAAGTGTCTTAGATCTCAGAGAACAGATAAGGAAGCTGAAGAAATCCTTAGAGCATTTTTTATTTATAATTTTCTGATTCCTGGAAAATACTTAGAGATTGAAAAGAAAGTAATTACCTAGAGTCTGAAGAGTTGTTGCTGGGCTAGAGAGAAAACAATTACATAGTGATCAGGCAGGACCAAGCTGCCATGACTTGAGACATTATAACCATCATAAAAGGCTATAAAATATGCATGAACCTAATATTTTATAAACAACATATGCCATTAAGGCATTGAATAACTCTTAAAGGGAAAGTGAAGATGCAAAAGCAGACAAACAAAACAAAAAACTGCTGCTCTATGGCTAAAAAATAATCAGAGAAGTATTCAACATATAAGTAATGTGGAGAAAATTGGAGTTCAGTGTTGCCTAAAAAAAAAATGTGTCCTAGAAAACACACCAGACTTTCATTTGCATTATCAGTGGAGCTTAATTTTAAGATACTGATAATAGTGAATAGACAATTTTAATTGAATTAAAATTATTTGCTCATATTCTGTACACCTAGTGGAACAAGTCTATTGTCTTCATAGGAAAAAGATATAATTTCACTTACAAAGTACAGAATTTAATTTAAAATTGCCAGGCATTCCAGATTTAATAATAAAATTATTAAAAAACAAAATAATTGGCAGATTATATAAACAAGCACAGCAGATCAAGATGTAGAAGCTATTATGCCAGAATTTTACTAGAATTATCATTGATATGTTTGAAAAATTATATGAATAAAGAGAATTTCTTCAAAGTACTGAATGGATTAAAAATAACTTAAGTCTTAAATCTCAAAAATAGAATAATTGGTATTATAAATGCAGTAAATGGGCTTAATCAAAGCTCACATAAAATAGACAATAGATCTAGATTAAAGATGGAAATCAAAATCATTGGGAAATAGCTAAAATATAAGGACATGTTAGAAAAGTTCTAGGTACTAGAAATAAGAAAAGACTCAAAAATGACACATATAGGACAAAAGGAAAATGTTTACTAAATGTGCAATTGAAGTTTCTGAAGGAGGAGTGAAGGGAGAAGCAATATTTCAGTAAATATTTATTGACCACAGATTCAAGAAGCTCTGTTAAATCAAGTCAATATAAAGACAAAAACATTTACATTCTACTAGATGAGAATAAAACTGCATGAAATGGAAGACAAAGAGAAAATTATTCTTAATAGCCATACAAATGATATATTTATTTTAAAGGGACAACAACAGCAAAACAAATAGCTTTTCAACAGAAATTATAAAAAATAGAAAGCAATAAATGATTTCTGTAATCTGCTGAAATAAAAAATAAATAACAATACAGATTTTTTTTTCAGAGATGGGGTCTTACTCTGTTGACCAGGGTAGACTCAGATTCCTGGGTTTACACCATCCTCCCACCTCAGCCTCATGTGCTATCACCTCAGGCTCAATGTAGAATTTTGTATCCAACATTTAAAAAATATAATTGAAGGCCGGGCGCAGTGGCTCAAGCCTGTAATCCCCAGCACTTTGGGAGGCTGAGGCGGGTGGATCACGAGGTCAAGAGATGGAGACAATCCTGGTCAACATGGTGAAACACTGTCTCTACTAAAAATACAAAAAATTAGCTGGGCATGGTGGTGCGTGCCTGTAATTCCAGCTACTCAGGAGGCTGAGGCAGGAGAATTTCCTGAACCCAGGCGGAGGTTACGGTGAGCCGAGATTGTGCCATTGCACTCCAGCCTGGGTAACAAAAGCGAAACTCCGTCTCAAAAAAAAAAAAAAAAAAATCGAGTATTTTTAAATGTATCCAACATTAAAAAAATAGCTGAATAAGTCCTGCTTTTAGTTCAAGACATAGAACTTCAAAGAGCACCACTCTACACTTGGAAGAAAAAGCTGGAGAAGTTAAAGGCTTTATTTTAGTCTTTAACTCAGTTCATTAGAGAACGGAAGTAGCTGGGTAAGCAAGAAACTTGACATATGAGAGACAAGCACATACAGGGAGAAGTAGAATCTGAGCATTTCCACACCTGGAAAGACATCACTGAGTGCCATTATATCCCTTAAGTACTGTATAAGCTGGGAAGAAGATTAAACTAGAAATTTTTAATGAATTGCTAAAGGCCAGTTGTTGGTTAATGTGTAATTATGATGACTCTGGGAACACAGATATGAAGAAAACGGTTTTACCCAGTGGCAAGATAATCCTTCAGGAACCCCACCAAAACTGGGAAGAATTCTAAGAAACTTCCCTCATAGGGCTACCTGAAGCAGATGAGAGGCAACTGAAAACATTACCAGACATTACAAGATCTCCCCTATGTCACTTCTGTGGCTAGCTTTGATGTTTGCTTTGTGTCTTGGGAATACGTTGTTTTATGATTCTTATATTTACATATCTTGTTGGTTTTGTCAAAAGCTGGTCATTCTGTGTAGGAAAGTAGAGACCGAATGAAGCTATTTTCTCCCTAGATTTGGCCATGCTTTTCCTTTCCTTAGGGCTTTAATACAGTTGTTTGACTTAATTCAGTTGGAAAGTGGACTAGGTTTGAAATGTTACTGCTTTAGTCCTGCTTAGTTTTCATGCCTAGAAGTGGCTACACTTTCCCTATTGTTTGTTATGTTTCTAGTGTAGGGGTTTGAGCCAATCTAGTTAGAAGTTGGGCTTGGATTAAGGTTGGTTGTTAACTATGATTACCTCCAGTGCACCACAAGAGACAGGCTCTTCTAAGAATATCTTTTACTTAAAGTGGGATTTTATTTTCTCCAGGATTTTAAGAAAATATGTTTCTATGCTTGTCTGTTTATTGTTTAACTTTGGCAGTGTATCTATACATTGTTATTAGTAATGGTTAATTTTATGTGTCAACTTGTCTAGGTTACGGTACACAAACATGTAGTCAAACATTATTCTGGAGATTTTGGTAACGATGATTCTAGATGAGATTAACATTTAAATTGATAGACTTTGAGTAAAGCGGAATGCCCTCCATTTGTGGGGAGCCTCATCCAATCAGTTGAAGGCATGAATAAAACAAAAAACTGACCTGCCCCAGAGCAAAAGGGAGTGCTGCCAGCAGAAAGCCTTCAGACTTGAACCTCAACATCTGCTCCTCCCTAGGTCTCCAGCTAGATGACCTTCAAAATTGAACTGCAGATTGTGGACTTGCCAGTCTCTATAAATTTGAGCCAGTAGCTTAAAATGAAACTCTCTACATACGTACACACTGTATAGTCTCTTGTTCTGGATAACACAGTATCCAACTTTTACTACTTGGTGTTGAGAAGAAAATTTACTCTGTTCTAAGTTAGGCTTTGTCTTAGAAAAGCACCAAGCCCGTGTGCCTCGGCTGTCTATTCTCAGTGCTTCTGCCCCTTTGCAGTTGTATTTCTCAGCCCATATTGTTTTTTTATCCCTTCTCCAGGGGTAGTTCTTGTTTGTTTTATTTTTTTCATTCAGATGCAATATGTTTACTTCAGTGTCCTAATGGTGACAGTGTGTGTTGCCTTGACCTCCCATGTTAAAGCTTCTATTCCATAAGGGAGATGGTGGGGAAAGGTACAAACGGAATTGCATGCCCCTCCTACCAGTCTCTGTCCTCTAGGTCTACACCATAAAGGAACTTTTCTTATCACTTTATCCAATAAATTTTGTGAGCAATTAATGGGGTTCATGGAGAAAACTCTCAAGAGGATATGAACTTCCTCAATTTCTGTAGCCTCCAGGGTCCTCACACTCCCTCACCAATGCGATCCTAAGATCCACCAATCTTCTTCCCAGTCTCCAGTTTCCTCATAAGCCATTACTTGTGTTTAGTCCCTTCCCACAGGCATATCTTTAGATTTCAGGTCAGTTCATTTGTTCTGCAACTTCAGGTTTAAGAAAAGTTGTGATTTATAGTTTGGCTTTTTTTTTCCCTGTAAGATTATAAGCAATACTCTTTCTAGGGGTTTATATCACTGAACAGATACCAGATGTCAACAGTAGACTTTTATTAAAATGCTTGGGTAACTGTATCATCATTTGTAATAAAAGAAACTGTATCTTACATTATATGCAAATAAAAAATTTTGTTAGATTAGAAATGGAAATGTAAAAATGAAACCATACAAGTATTATGCATGCTGTGAAATCTAAAAAGGAATGAAATCTTGATTGAAAACAATAGAAAAAATATGCATGGGCAATTTAACATAAATATATAAAAATTGATTTTTAAAATATGAAAATATTTAAAAACTTTCTCATATTTAAAGAAATACAGCTAAAACAACAATGTGACACTACTTCTTCGCATTATATTGGAACAATTTTAAAAGTGTAAAAACAAATGGTTGGTGAGTCTATACTATCAGGCATATTCCATATTGCTGGTAGAAATGCAAACTGGCACAACCCTGCTGGAGGGAATTTGACTATCCCTAACAAAACTATTTATGAACTGAACATTTGCCCCAGAAATCTTATTTTTGGAAATCTACCCTGAAGATGCATTTCTTATATGATGAAAATACACTGGAGCATTGTTTGTAATTGGAAATAACATAATGTCTATGTAAAAGGGAAGGTAAATAAATTACTAGTTTACTGTAGTTGTAGCTTCAAATATAGGGGAAGTAAAATGCCCTAATAATCCACACTACATGGGAAGTCAGATAGCATTATATTCGATTGTCCCCACTCGAGGCATGGATATTACAGTCATTTTTGTTACTCATATCTCAATCAGCATTTTATACCTCACTAATGAAAGTGATGAATATAATAAGTATGTTATGATTAGTAAAAACTGTACCTTGTTTGTGGAGTGGTGGGGATTGGAATGGACTCTTTGGAGATCGTTTGTGCTCTTGCATGAAGACAATGTAAAAATGTAGTGAGCGCTTTACAAAATATTGTCTTAACTATGTTGGAAATGTCCTACAAATTCATGGCCAGATAACATGAATCTTGTGAGACTTACAGTCCTGTCTCTTAGGAATGGCACCTGTGTTTTGATTCCTAAACCTTTCTGTTTACCCTGGGTTTCTCAGAAGTCTCCTTGCCTGATGTCAATTTTAAGAAAGTAAAATCTTGTTTCTGTTATTGTGTCCTTTGGGCTTTAAGGGAAACTTTCCTGAGCTGGTAACCAAGTAAAATTTAAAATTAAGTTTTAATAATCTACAATGGCATGAGAAAAATATAATCTATGAATTGCAAATTTAGAATAACAAGATACATTCTTTTAAAAATTGTGTCTAACATAAAAGGAATATATTCCAAAACATTAATTATGTTTAATCTACAAATGGTAGGTTATGAGTAATTTCGATTTTCTTTTTTAATGTTATTTTTTTAAATTATCATAAAAGACCCAAGTCCATGTACATCTTTAGAATAAAGCAAGAGGAATAGACCAGATAGTAGAAGTTATGAGATATGCATTCGCTGATATGCTGTCCACGTGAATTTATAGCCAGTACTCTCCGTGTTCAGATATTTCTAACCAGTGTTGACTTTTATCCCATCTTCAATAATTTTTAAGTCCCCCAAACACAATAATTTTTGCATTTTTAAAAAATGCCTCAGCAAATGTTTATTATAGGCAGGTATTATATTTTGTTATTTTATTTCAATTTGATTCAAGATAGACTACAGTATTTTCATAGGGTCAAACTGCCTATGGAAGTAGTATGCACAGTTGTGTTAACCATTTCACATGTATTTAATATGCACATGTGTATATCTAGCCTGTGATATGTGTTTTACTCTTGTAGAGTGTGAGCTGCAGTCCAGTTGAATGTCAGTTTGATAAATGGTCTCATAGCAGACCAAAAAAAAATAGAGTAAATACTTAACCGATTTTTTTTGAAAACTTCAATTTGTGGGTAAAATATTTACTTGAATAATTTACTATGTAAAAATAACTTTCTTAACTTCCTATACTGGCCTACAGATTTTATTTTCTGTATTTTTTTTCATTTTTACCAATAACAAAAAAGTAGAAAAGCAAGTATGACATTATTGTACAATAGTTTATTTGGGGATTCATGTTCTCTATTAGATAATCAGCTTTCTCTTTGCCTATTTATTAAGTGGAGTTTCACTTGTTTAAGGATTGTTAAGAAGTTATTCTAAAATGTAGATACTTTTTTCATCCATCTGAATCCAAATAAATAACTAAAAGTTCAAAAACATAAGTAATTTGCCAGCATTCTAAATAGGAGCAAAAGTATAAATAAGAGGAGTCATAATATTTTCTTTTTATTCTAGGATATAAAAGTTCTTTGTAAATTTTATTATTAGTCTATGAATTAGTAGTTAATATCAATGCAGAATAAACTTCTCTTACATTCAGCAAACCTTGATAGTTCTAAAAGTTAAATTTAGTATAAAGACTATTAGTATAAGTGAGTATCTGAAATGTAACATCCTCCATCTTAGCAACTTATCCACAGGATGTTCATTGTTACGTATATTTTCTAGGAAAAAAGAAAATAGGCATATCCAATTGGAAATCCCGTGCCACAGAACAAAATTCCGAAATAAAGGGAAATGACTTTATAAGAATTCAAGTCATTTTGACTGAGAGAGGTAAAATAGAGAAAATTGCTAGTAACAGAGAGCAATTAAAATCATCCTTAGAGAACTGTAACTTACATGACTGGCACTTAAAAGAGAGATAATTTTTGTGGACACTGAGTTTGGCAGAGCTATGGGGATAATATATCTTTTCAATCTCAAATATTATTTAATTTTGGATACTAAGTCTTTCCTGTAATATTAACTCTTCATGCCATTTTTCCTCAATGACCTTAACCACCGTGTGAGAAATAATAAACCTCATCTTCCTATCATCCTATGTCTTGAAGGATTTGGTAATTTATCTTGGAGGGATGTCAGTACAAAATATCCTCATCATAACTTGAAAGCTGTATCACAAAAACCATTAATGCTACATTAGGCAGATGTGAAACCAACTGAAACCATGAATTATTTTAGGTAACAGAATATTTTAGAATGCAGTAAGATAGCCTACTTTCTGTTTCCATCCTGTTGTATTTTGTGAGAGCAAATGCATGGAGAGGTCTATGAAACAAAGGCAAGTTAATCTGAAACTGAATGTTGATTTCTTTACATTTAAGAATTTATTTTTACAATTGCATGTAGATGTTAACTCACTATATCACCATATTAAATATATTTACCATGTGGCATGTCACTAGTTATGAATTCATTAGTTTTTGATTACTCAATTTTTCACTTCATAGCCTTTAGATAATGTAGTTTTTGGATAGCTTTTGGAAGTCCTTGTTTCCTCCAGTATGAATTGCTGACTGCCTTATTTTGAAAAATAAGAACAAGTAAGTGCTTGGTACTTCACTCTGTCTTTTTAACCATTGTACCTTGTACCTTACCTCTCTGTGACATGAATCAGTCTTATTTTCATAGTATGATTCAGGAACAGGCTTTTGAACCATCCTAGAGGGTAAGAAATCCCATGTTTCTTACAGTTCCAAGTGAAAATGGACCACCTCTGAACCTCCTTACACTTTGGACAGGAAAAGAGAAGATCAGGAAAATTCCTGGGTAACACCATTAAATCTGCCGTCTTCTCTTTTGTCTTTATCAACCCAACAACAGAACCTTCCACAGAAGCCATTTTGAATGGTATTGCAAAAGGCAAATTTACAGGGAAGCTAGAGAAACTTAAACTTCTAGATCTCTCGATTGCAAGCATCACTTCTAAAGCCATGGAAGAAGCCCCATAAATGTGTTCACATTGATGTATTATTTTTAAAAATTTGCAATAGTAAGATTTTTTTTTCTCATTCTTTAAAATTACCTCTCAGATTGAATGGGCTTTAAGTTCAGCAAAACTTTTATCTGCTTCTGGCAATTTTTGAGTACTTATGAGCACAGGAAGAATGAATTGATAATAATGATAATAATTATACAATTTTTGAGCTAGGTGGAGGTTTGTACTTAAGCTACTTCAACTCCTTCCTACTAAAGATGAAGGAATTAAGGTCCAGAGAAGTTCTGTGACATGCCGAAGTCACAGAGCTTTTCAGGTGCAGAATTAGTAATTCAGTTGTCTAAATCCCAACTGATACTGTTTTCAATATACTACTCTACTCCTTAAGAAAGAATAATCCTAGTGGAAATAATGGAGTATTATGTTGTGTTGATTTAGTAATAGAATAAATACTTTAGAGTTTGGTGTATGCAGATTTAACTCCAGTAACGACATTTGCTGAATGAGAGACATTTTCATACTTACACTTTAAAAAATGTTATGTGGCAATGAGATCTGTTTCAAAAAATTGTTGTAAGGCTGTATATTGAAATTTGCTAAGAAAGTGAATAACAGCCCACTGGCACACTAGGCTGGCAAATTGCCCAACTGGCAACTAGCCATTCCCAGTTGAACATAAACAACGCTCATAGATATAAGCCATAGGTAGGATTATCCTCCAAATAAAAAAATATATATCAAAATTCCTCACTTCTGCTCAACCTCATTCAGTGCTGCATTACCAATGGTAACTCTAACCCACTTTAATCTACTCACCAACTATAAAGAAAACTTTACAAATTTGCTTATTTCAATTACCCCCAGTTTTTGACATCTTATTCATATTTTTCTTTTAAACCCTCCTGTTTTCATTCAACATATCAAAATTCTACTTAAAATTTCCTCCTATACCCTCTTATAGGGATGCTCAAGGACCTGGAATATGCCCCTTGCTCAAAAAAGTTGAATAAATCTGACTTTATCCACTTATTTATTTATGTTGACTACAGGTATGTTTCTGTTTGTCTATTAGCAGTGGGCTTTTACAGTCCTTATGAAAAAGTCACGCTAAAAAATTACTCCCAGTACATAGAAATGCTAAGTACTCAAGGTGATGATCACTCTAAATACCTTGGTGTGATCATTACGCATTCTGTGCGTGTAACAAAATATCACATGTGCCCCGCAAATATGTACACATATGCATAAATATAAAATTAATTATTTCTTTTTTTGCATTTCTGGCCAATCTCTGCTTTCTTCGTACTTTTTTAAATGCTTCTCTTATAATGTTTGGATTAGTCTGGGCGGCTTTATGCTTTCTTATGATTTTGCTTCCGCCCAGGTCAAGGTCTTTCTGTCCATTGTGTTTTTATTCACTGTCCTTATGATGTTCTTGATTAGTCCCTCATATACTTCACTTACTTAAACACTTTTTGTGTGTCCTTTTCTTAAGTAAGATTTTTTTTTTGTTCACAGATATTCTCTCTGTGAAAATTTTTACTTTAATCACCATATACTCATCACATTTCTTTTTCTCTGATAAACAATCACAAATTATATATCTGAATAACTCATATTGAATTCCAAACAATTTGAAATTATAATCACCTCTCTTTGTCTTAACAAAATTAATCTGCTAAAAATGAAGAACCAATTTAAAAAACCTATTTCAGTGAATGTCATGACATATTATATTCTAGAAAGAGCTAACAATAGTGAAATTAGAACTAACATGATATACAAATGTTATTTTTCTTTTACTTTTGAGTTGCCAAAAAGCCAAATGTGACCCTTTGTAACACATAAAAAATTCTCTATAGTAATTTTATTTTTTATTTCTATAGATACTGAGTGTCAACTTCCCCATCCCCAGCACTTCCCCTTATTCTGGTAACAAAGGAAAAAATAAAATGTGTCAAACTAGATAAATCATAAAATTGTTTCTAGTTATTTTTTAAATATGCATTGCAACATCGTAAGAAATTTTACATTTATTTGTGTGATTATCTAAATACCTATGTAAAATACAAACTGAACAAAAGGATTGTGACAATTGCTTTTCCAAGTTTCATAATTACTCTTTTCAAGCTATCCAATCAGAATTGATGGCATTGATTACTATTATAGCATTTTTTGGTTAAGCAAAGACCTTTGAAGTGGCTTTGGGTTGGGGTTTAAATTTTAGGTTTTGTTAATTTTCTAACAGTCCTGTGATTTCCGTTAATATCATTATCCAGCTTCACTATGTAAAAAACACAGAATAACTCAAAATTGCCATTGTTAAGTGCCCTAATTGAGAGTATGGCCATTTTAAATGCTTGGCATTACTTAGGACAAATTCAAATTAGCACTCATCATTAGAGCCAGAAAACCCGAATCTGAATATGGAAAGGTTCCTAAGATTCAGGAGATCTCTACCCTAATGTTAGTGCATAAGATAAATTTAGAGGCACTTGCCAGTTTATTAGCTCATAGAAGGCGGATGCTTTTCTAGCTCATTTACTTTTGTATTCAGTGTTTTGACCAGTGCATATTACATAGTAAATGCAGCATGTTTAAATAAATGAAGCCAGAAAATTAAGAAGGACAAGTAAATTTTAACATAAATTTAATGCATAGTATAATTTTCATCTATATAGAGGAATGGTGAATTAATGCAATTCCTACAAAGACTAACTAGATATAACAATTCAATAAAAGACAATAATAAAATTTATTTAGTCTTATAGTCAATAACTTTGTAGGTTTAAAGTTAAATTTTTGTTTTACAAAAGCATAAGCCAGTATATTACAAATATTTTTTCCTGAATTAGATTTTAAAACATTTCTTGCACTTAAATACTATAGGTACCCTTGCAATCTTGTTTTATTAAACAAATATGCAATTCAGTGATGCTATAAAATGTATAGGAGACTTGGCACGGTGGTTCACACCTGTAATCCCAGCACTTTGGGTGGCTGAGGGCAGGACACCTGAAGTCAGGAGTTCAAGACCAGCCTGGCCAACAGGTAAAAACCCATCTCTACTAAAATTAGAAAAGTTAGCTGGGCATGGTGGCATGTGCCTGCAATTCCAGCTTCTTGGGAGGCTGAGGCAGGAGAATAGCTTGAACCCAAGAGGTGGAAGTTGCAGTGAGCCGAGATCATACCACTGCACTCCAGCCTGTTCTACAGAGCCAGACAGCATAAAAAAAAAATTATAGTGGACAAAAATTATGCCAAAGTAATAATGAAACTTAAAAGATGGTTTGGGTTCTGGAAAAAAAGAGACACCAGATGTATTTGATATTTACAGTGGCTGCATTTAGTATTATTTCACAGAAATCTTTAAGACATGTAACTAGTTCATTGACGTTTTCTTGTCTTAAGTTTGGAAACAAAAAGTCAACCTTCAAAATGACTCAGTGAAAATAGTCGATAGATTCCTGACCATACTCTTTTTGTCTCAAGCACACAGATACTACTTTTAGTAATGAAGAAAAAAACAAACAACAGCAATGACAAAACTGGGCATTGTGCTACCAAAGCAAAACAAAAAGAAGGAGAATATTCTATAGCAAAGTAACAAGATGATTATTTTATTCTTTATTTTAGAGTATATTTAATATGATTTCACATGAAAGAAAACATTTTAATAAAATAGTTATTACTAAAATTTTTTAACTACAAAAAAGCACTGAATTACTCTTTCCACAAGAACAGAATAAATAAGGTGGTATTTATTTCATTTTCCTATGTGACAAGTGTTTTAATGCTAACTACATTTTTTTGTTTTTTTTTTTTTTGAGACGGAGTTTCACTCTTGTTACCCAGGCTGGAGTGCAATGGTGCGATCTCGGCTCACCGCAACCTCCGCCTCCTGGGTTCAGGCAATTCTCCTGCCTCAGCCTCCTGCGTAGCCGGGATTACAGGCACGGCCACCATGCCCAGCTAATTTTTGTATTTTTAGTAGAGACGGGGTTTCACCATGTTGACCAGGATGGTCTCGATCTCTTGACCTCGTGATCCACCCGCCTCGGCCTCCCAAAGTGCTGGGATTACAGGCTTGAGCCACCGCGCCCGGCCGCTAACTACATTTTTATTATTTTCTTTGTGATTTTTGTATTTTATTGCTATATTCTTCCTCTGAAACTATTATTAGAAGAGAGAACTTGAATGTACACACCTCAAATTTTGTATCTTTTCTGGAATCAGGAAGATAATACGCTTCTTGTTTTAACATGAAAGTGAGTTGGTGGCCTAAAATAAGATGCATACAGAAAAATGTGTCAGATCTTAAAATGGCAATAGCTAAATTCCTGTCAGAAAACATAGATCTTATATAAAGACATACACTGAAAATATTTATGAGAAGGTAAGAGATAGAAGTCAGTATCACATCACCAAAAAATGAGAAGATATTCATTTCAGTAAAGAAAATTTTAATTGATCTAATGTCCTTAATATGTGCATTTGGAAAGTTACCTGTTTGTTTGTTTGTTTGTTTGTTTGTTTGTTTGTTTTTGGCCTACCAAAGCCTCAGTTTCATCATTATTTAAGAAAAACATGTATTTAAATTATTTTATTTTAAAGTTAGCCATGTATTAGCTGTCAACAATGACAATTTCCCAGTAGACAAGTTGCAATTCTATTAAAATTTGAGATAAGAGTTGATGTTAGAATTTGAGAAAAGAGGGAGCACTTACTAGAAAGAGGGCACAAATAAGAATCCACTGCTTTTCCAAAATCACCTTTACTATCCATTGGTAAGGAGTAAAGTCTAGAATGGACCCTCTAATACTGTCTTAGTGTTGAAGATGTGTGTGTGTGGTGTGTGTGTGCTCACACACCTACACCCATATAATTGTGTATGTATATATATTGTTTAAAGAACTTCAGAATCAAATGTAACAATGATTATTTGAGCAAAGAATAGTTCCTAAATCAGAGAGCACTCAGAGAAGTTCAAAGAACTCTACCCATCAATGTCAGCATTCAGTATTTACAGAAAAAAAGGAAGGGACTTACAAAAACAACTTAATTTGAGCAACTGGATGTTTGCATTATCTGGGCATAGTGTAATAAAAAATATCCTTATATGAAAATTTAGTGTGATCATTTGGCAACCTGTGATTGACTGTGTCTTGCCTACCGTAATTGTCGGGGACTCAACTATTTACAAGAATGTCCTTTTAAGTTAGGTTGCAGTTAATTTACATACTAAGTTAGGTTGCAGTTCACTGTAAAAGGATTCAAAGTAGAAAGGCAGCTTTAGGCCAAATTTAATTGTATTTGATAATATGTATGCAATGTAAGTATATGTGTATAGACACACATACACATACATATATACACACACCTAAACATATGCATATATACACATAAAGAAATATAGATACTGAAATTAACACATGAACATGTATTTGTATATATAAGCTTTTACACACACATATAAGCCTTGGCCTCTGTGAAAGGGTCTAGTAAGAGTGACACCTCAAAAGCAGAAAGCACACTTAAGCAAAGATCTTGGTTTTTAAATTCAATCATTTTATGAAATACCTAGGGATTCTTTGAGAAATGGGTATAATAGAGGTAAAGCAAGAAAAACGTAAATGAGTCTAGAGCATCTTGCAGAAACTGAAAGGAAATGCAAAAGAAAGAAGGAAGAAAAAATAGACAGACTGTTAGCCAGATTAATGAAAAACAAGAGAGAAGAATCAAATAGATGCATAAAAATGATAAAGGGAATATTACCACTGATTCCACAGAAATACAAACTACCATCAGAGATTACTACAAACAACTCTATGCACGAAAACCCAGTAAATCTGGAGAAAATGGATAAACTCCTGGACACTTGCACCCTCCCAAGACTAAACCAGGAAGAAGTCAAAACTGTGAATAGACAAATAACAAGGGCTGAAGTTGAGGCAGCAATCAATAGCCTAAGAACCAAAATAAGCCCAGGTCCAGATAGGTTCACAGCTGAACGTCTTGTACATCTACTAGACGTACAAGGAGGAGCTGTTACCACTCCTTCTGAAACTATTCCAAACAACATAAAAGAGAAAATCCTTCCCAAGTCGTTTTATGAGACCAACATCGTTCTGATACCAAAACCTGGCAGAGACTCAACAAAAACAGAATACTTGAATACTTCAGGCCAATATCCATGATGAATATAGATGAAAAAATCTTCAATAAAATACTGGCAGAACGACTGCAACAGCACATCAAAAAGCTTATCCATTACGATCAAGTAGGCTTCATCCCAGCAATGCAAGTCTAGTTCAACATATGCAAGTCTATAAATGTAATCCACCACATAAACAGAACCAAAGACAAAAACCACATGATTATCTCAATAGATGCAAAGAAGGCCTTCAACAAAATTCAACAGCCCTTTATGCTAAAAACTCTCAATAAACTAGGTATTGATGGAATGTATCTCAAAATAATAAAAGCTATTTACGGCAGACCCACAGCCAATATCATACTGAATGGGCAAAAACTGGAAGCATTCCCTTTGAAATCTGGCACTAGACAAGGATGCCCTCTCTCACCGCTCCTACTCAATATAGTATTGGAAGTTCTAGTCAGATAAATCAGACAAGAAAAAGAAATAAAGGGTATTTGATTAGGAAAGGAGGAAGTCAAATTGTCTCTATTTGCAGACATGATTGTATATTTAGAAGACCCCATCGTCTTAGCCACAAATCACCTGAAACTAATAAGCAATGTCAACAAAGTCTCAGGATACAAAATCAATGTGCAGAAATCACAAGCATTCCTAAATACTAAAAATAGACTTAAAGAGAGCCAAATCAAGAACGAGCTGCCATTCACAATTGCTACAAAGAGAATAAAACACCTAGGAATACAACTAACAAAGGATGTAAAGGACCTCTTCAAGGAGAACTACAAACCACCGTTCAAGGAAATAAGAGAGGACACAAACAGATGGAAAAACATTCCATGCTCATGGTTAGGAAGAATCAATATTGCGAAAATGGCCATACTGCCCAAAGTAATTTATAGATTCAACACTATCCCCATCAAGTTACCTATGACCCTCTTCACAGAACTGGAAAAAAAAACCACTTAAACTTCATATGGAACCAAAAATGAGCCCGCATAGCCAAGACAATTCTAAGTAAAAAGGACAAAGCTGGAGGCATCACACTACCTGACTTCACACTATACTACAAGGCTACAGTAATCAAAACAGCATGGTCCTGGTACCAAAACAGTGATATAGACCAAGGAAACAGAACAGAGGTCTTGGATGCAATGCCACACATCTACAACCATCTGATCTTTGACAAATCTGACAAAAACAAGCAATGGGGAAAGGATTCCCTATTTAATAAATAGTGTTGGGAAAACTGGCTAGCCATGTGCAGAAAGCAGAAACTGAACCCCTTCCTGACACCTTACAATAAAATTAACTCCAGATGGATTAACAACTTAAATCCAAGATGTAACACCATAAAAAACGTGGAGAAAGACCTAGACAAAACCATTCAGGACATAGGCGTAGGCAAGGACTTCATGATTAAACCACCAAAAGCATTGGCAAAAAAAGCCAAAGTAGACAATGGGATCTAATTAAACTCCAGAACTTCTGTACAGCAAAAGAAACAATCTTTAGAATGAAGTGGCAACCAACAGAATGGGAAAAAATTTTTACAATCTACCCATCAGACAAAGGGCTGATATCCAGAATCTACAAAGAACTAAAACAGATTTACAAGAAAAAAACAAACAACCTATTCAAATATGGTAAAAGGATAGGAACAGACACTTTTCAAAATAAGACATTTATGAGGCCAACAAACATAGGAAAAATGCTCATCATCACTGTTCATTAGAGACATGCAAATCAAAACCACATTGAGATACCATCTCACACCAGTTAGAATGGCAATCATTAAAAAATCTGGAGACAATTATGTGCCTTGGGGTTGCTCTTCTTGCAGACAAAAAACAGGCAATGGGGAAAGGATTCCCTATTTAATAAATGGTGTTGGGAAAACTGGCTAGCCATGTGCAGAAAGCAGAAATTGGACCCCTTCCTGACACCTTACACTAAAATTAACTCCAGATGGATTAAAGACTTAAACGTAAGACCCGACACCATAAAAACCCTAGAAGAAAATCTAGGCAAAACCATTCAGGACATAGGAGTAGGCAAGGACTTCATGAACAAAACTCCCAAAGCACTGGCAACAAAAGCCAAAATAGACAAATGGGACCTAATCAAACTCCACAGCTTCTGCACAGCAAAACAAACAGTCACTAGAGTGAATCGGCAACCATCAGAATGGGAAAAAATCTTTGCAGTTTACGCATCCGACAAAGGGCTGATATCCAGAATTTACAAAGAACTCAAACAGATTTACAGGAAAAAAACAAACAAGCCCATTCAAAAATGGGCAAAGGATATGAACAGAAACTTTACGAAAGCAGACATACATGAGGCCAGCAAACATATGAAAAAGTGCTCATCGTCATTGGTCATTAGAGAGATGCAAATCAAAACCACATTGAGATACCATCTCACACCAGTTAGAATGGCGATCATTAAAAAATCTGGAGACAGCAGATGCTGGAGAGGATGTGGAGAAATAGGAACACTCTTACACTGTTGGTGGGAGTGTAAATTAGTTCAACCATTGTGGAAGACAGTGTGGCGATTCCTCAGGGACCTAGAAATAGAAATTCCATTTGACCCAGCAATCCCATTACTGGGTATCTATCCAAAGGATTATAAATCGTTCTACTATAAGGACACATGCACACGAATGTTCATTGCAGCACTGTTTACAATAGCAAGGACCTGGAACCAACCCAAATGCCCAACGATGATAGACTGGACTGGGAAAATGTGGCACATATACACCATGGAATATTATGCAGCAATCAAAAATGATGAGTTTGTGTCCTTTGTAGGGACATGGATGAATCTGGAGAACATCATTCTCAGCAAACTGACACAAGAACAGAAAAAGAAATACCACATATACTCACTCATAGGTGGGTGAGAAAAATGAGAACATGTGGACACAGAGAGGCGGTCTACTATACACTGGGGACTGTTGGGGGGAATGGGGGAGGGACAGCGGGGGGGGCTGGGGGGGATAGCCTGGGGATGAATACCAAGTGTGGGTGAAGGGGAGGAAAGCAGCAAAGCACACTGCCATGTGTGTACCTATGCAACTATCTTGCTCGTTCTGCACATGTACCCCCAAACCTATAATGCAATAAAAAAAAAAAAAAGAAAAAAAAAAAAAAGAAAAAAAAAAAAATCTGGAGACAACAGATTCTGGAGAGTTTGTGGAGAAATAGGAACACTTTTACACTGTTGGTGGGAGTGTAAATGAGTTCAACCATTGTGGAAGACAGTGTGGCAATTCCTCAAGGACCTAGAAATAGAAATTCCATTTGACCCAGCAATTCTATTAGTGGGTATATATTTAAAGGATTATAAATCACTCTGTTACAAAGACACATGCACACATATTTTCATTGCAGCACTCTTTACGATAGCAATACCTGGAACCAACCCATATGCCCATCGATGATAAACTGGACAAGGAAATTGTGACACATATACACCATGGAATACTATTCAGCATTAAAAACTGATGAGTTTTTGTCCTTTGTAGGGACATGGATGAATCTGGAAACCATCATTCTCAGCAAACTGACACAAGAACAGAACACCACATGTTATCACACATAGGTGGGTATTGAACAATGAGAACACTTGGACACAGGGAGGGGAGCATCACACATGAGGTCTGTTGAGGGAGACTAGGGGAGGGACCAAGGGCGGTAGGGAGGGTGGGGAGGAATAACATGGAGAAAAATGCCAGATTTAGGTGATGGGGGGATGGAGGCAGCAAACCACACTACCACGTATGCACCTATGCAATAATCCTGCGTGTTCTGCATATGTTCTCAGATGCTAAAGTGCAATAAACTATATATATTTGAAGGAACATTCTAAATAATACATGATAATGAATAGATAATGAATAAAGCAAAGAGAAAATTCTTATTAGAATTTCCAACTAATACTTCCTCAAAGAGGTACACTAATTAATGCTAAAATATGTGAGTATGTGAGTATATTTTAAGGAGAGACAAGATATATGCATAGTTTGAAATATACTTAGCCTCCAATATATTTATTAACAACTTCGGTATTATCATAAGCTTATGGAAGCAATGAAACACTTCCCTCTAGAGGGTGGAACTTAATTTGTCTCCCTTTGAATATGGGATGAACTCAGTTACACACTTATAGTGAACAGAATATGGAAAGAGAAAAATAATTGCACAGTTGTGAAGCCTGACAGACAACTCCAGTTGGTGAAGGTTAACCTCTTCAGTAATCAGTTACTTTAATACCATGAATTTCTGATACGATGCAATGGGAAGGCCACTTCACTTGTGGACTATTTTTTTCTTAAATCCATAAACTTTGATAATAAGCAAAACATCTGGCCAGGCATGGTGGCTCATACGTGTAATCCCAGCATTTTGGGAGGCAGAGGAAGGTGGATTGCTTGAGCACTGGCATTTGAGACCAGCCTGGGCAACATGGTGAGACTCTGTCTTTACAAAAAATACAAAAATTAGCTGGGCATGGTGGTGCACTCCTGTAGTCCCAGCTCCTCGGGATGCTGAGGTGGTAGGATCACCTAAGCACAGGAGGTGGAGGTTGCAATGAGCTGTGATCCTGCTAGTATACTTCAGCCTGGGCAACAGGTAAGACCCTGTCTCAAAAACCAAGCAAACAACAATCAGGCAAATACAGATTGAGGAACATTTTATCAAAACATCTGACTAGAACTCCTCAAGACCAACAACATCATGAAAAAGCAAGGAAAGACTGGAACGTGCTATACAGCAGAACAAAGTAAGGAAACATGAAACAATATGTCTTGGCATGCTGGATTTTATCCCAGAACAGAATAAAGGGCATTAGTAAAATCAAACAAACAAAGCAAAACAAAACAAAATCAATAGTAACACAGTAACACTAGAGAAATCCAAATGAACTTTGTAGTTCAGCACTGTAACAGTGTTTCTTAGTTTTCATTAATGTGCTATGGTTACATGGTACCTCAGTGGTAAGATGATAATATTGGGGGAACTTGGGTGAAAAGTTGGGTGAAAGGTACACAAAATGTTCTGTAAATCTTTGCAAACCTGCTGTAAATCTTAAGGTATTTTAAGATAGCAAGTTAAAAATAAAGAAATATAACAGACAACTGTTATTATCAGCCTAAAGAGCCTCCCACAAAAAAAGTCAGATTAAAATATTTGGAATATGGGGCCGGGCACAGTGTCTCATGGCTATAATCCCAGCACTTTGGGAGGCTGAGGCGGGTACATCACAAGGTCAAGAGATCAAGACCATCCTGGTCAACAGGGTGAAACCCTGTCTCTACCCAAAATACAAAAATTAGCTGAGCATTGTGGTGCGTGCCTGTACTGTAATCCCAGCTACTCAGGAGGCTGAGGCAGGAGAATTGCTTGAACCCAGGAGGTGGAGGTTGCAGTGAGCAGAGATTGTGCCATTGCACTCCAGCCTGGGTAACAAGAGTGAAACTCCGTCTCAAAAATAAATAAATAAATAATAAATAAATAAAATAAAATATTTGGAATATGACCATTAATGGGAGATTTTCAAAACAAGATAAAATTCCACTAAAGATCTACATCCAATCACATGAAGTGTCTACTAAATCAGGAGAACATATTAAGATTTTTTTTGCTAAAAATAAAATGAATGTCTTCATTGGTAAGTCTAATGGGATTATGTTAGTTTTGTCTGTTAGTCATCATGATAAATGCTAATAGTTTTTCTTTCTCTTTCTCATACTCTTTGTCTATCTCTCCCTGTGTGTGTGTGTGTGTATAAAATTAACTAATTACATATAATATATAATCTATGTGTAATATTATTATATGATTATAATTACTGAATTATAGCAGTATGTATATGACTTTAATAATCTCAGACTTCAGAGTTCCAATCTAAAGCAGTATATTATTTATTTTAATTTTTAATACATAAATGTTTAGTGTGGTTGAAGTGCTAAATGAATTAAAAGTTTTATAGTACACTTCATGCTTAACAATTTTCTGATTGCTTGAGAAAAAAGAAAAAACAGCCACCTGAGACTAAGCCATGACAATAAGGAGCAAAATTAATAACATAATGAAAATTTATGTCAATCTCTTCACTAATTAAAGCTGTATTTTCCTTTTTATTACACAAAAATATGAAATATATCAGCATTTTTAGGAGAAAATAATGATCAAAGGTAGCATGAGAAACATCAAGAAATTATAAGTGGACAGGTATATCATGTATCAAGAATATCCTCTAAAATGTATATGAACAGCTACCTCTTCAAAGACTCCTTTCAAGATAAAACACTATTTAAAATGTTTCAAAGAAATAAGATGAAATGTGCTAACAGGAAAATCTAATGGACTAAATTAAGAAATTGCTGTTAATATCAGATGTTGCTCTTATCATAGTACTATTGAAAATCCATCTTCTTTCTGAACAGGAAGAACAGGGTAAAAATATGTCCTATAAATGTCTTTATGTGATTTAGACTAATAGAATTACATAACAGGCTTAGAAATCACTTGCATCTGTGAATATTACTTTTTTTTTTCACGCTGAATTCTTTTCCCAAACAAGCTACTTTAAAATTTTTCAGCTTATTTTCTTTTTCTTTTTTTAAAATTTTTATTGCATTATAGGTTTTGGGGTACATGTGCAGAACGTGCAAGATAGTTGCATAGGTACACACATGACAGTGTGTTTTGCTGCTTTCCTCCCCTTCACCCACACTTGGCATTCATCCCCAGGCTATCCCTCCCCAGCCCCCCCACTGCTGTCCCTCCCCCATTCCCCCCAATAGACCCCAGTGTGTAGTAGACCCCTTCTCTGTGTCCATGTGTTCTCATTTTTCTCACCCACCTATGAGTGAGTATATGTGGTATTTCTTTTTCTGTTCTTGTGTCAGTTTGTTTTCAAATTTTCACCTAAGTTATTAATCAAGTTAATCAAATTAAAATCTTGTTAGAAAATGTTATAAAGTTTCTGTTAAACAAAAAGCTTCTCACCATAAACCACAGATGGCCTAATTTAAAAATAAAAAACTGCAAATCCTAGAAAGACTAAATGACTTCTGTCAAATTCTTTCTCTCAAATTCTTTCAAAATAAATAAAGTCAAGAAGTTACGAACACTAGCACAAATTAAACACATACTATTATATCTCAACAGAAAATAAAGCATATTTAAAATTCAATACCTTTTCTAAGCCCCATCTATGATAATTCTGCTTCATCCAATATTAGGAGGGAAGGAAGGTGAGTGAGTGGTAAAAGCCTTGCATCCACACTTATTACCACCTAAAAATTATTTTGTTGAAGACCCATCCTGAGAAGATAGCCAGGGGTTCTATAGAAAAGAGGTTGAAAATTTTAGCACAGATGTCTAACTTTACCATTCAATATATCACCACTGCTATCTAGGACTATTCTTTAAAGCTATGATGAAAAAGTTTGTGAGAAAAGGCAGCTAATTAAAGTATTCTCCCTTGAGACTTCCTCTATGACTCATGAGTTATATAGAAATGTGTTTTTTACTTTATAAATACTTTGAGATTTCCCAGATAACTTTCTATAATTGACTTCAAGTTTTATGTTGTCATAGTCTAAGAACATAACTTTGTATACAATTTCCATCATTTTTTAAAATTAAGATTTGTGTTATGTTTCAGAACTCAGTCTAGCTTGATGTATGTTTCAGTTACACATGAGACGATGGTATATTCTGCTGTTCTTGGGTGGAATATTCTATAACTCTTAGATCCAATTGGTTGATAAGTGTTTTTCAGGTCACCTGTTTCCTTACTGACTTTCTGCCTACTGAGTTCTATCAGTTACTGAGAGCAGATGCCTCTAACCATAATTCCAGACGTATCTACTTCTCTTTTCAGGTCCATCCATGTTTCCTCATGTATTTTGAAGCTCTATTGATAGATGCATATGTAGTTAGGATTCTGATTTCGTAGAAATCTTCGTAGAAACTTTATCCCTTTTAGCATTATGTAATACTTCTTTTTATTTCTGAAGAAACTTCTTGTTCTGAAGTATAATTTGTCTGAAATTAATATGGTTAATCTAGCCCTCTTTTGGTTAGTGATTTTTATCTTTATCCATCCTCTACCCTAATTTATCTTCCTCCATCCTGGTTTATCCGTTCCATCCTTTTACCCTATTTTATCAAGTCTGAGATTTCTCCTTACAGACCACATATAGTTGGATCATTATTCTTTATCTAACATAAAATTATCTTTTAATTAGTATATTTAGATCATTTGCATCTAAACTGGTTATTTATGTGGTTGGGTTAAATTGGAACATACTGTTAGTCATTTTCTCTTTGTTACAATTGGCTTTTGCTTCTTTTATTTTTCTGCATTCTCTGTTTTTATCATAGCATCTTTTTAAGTGATTTCATTTTATCTAATTTATTGACTTATTGGTTATATTCTTTTTAATATATTTTTTTGTGTGGCCACTCTAGGATTTGCAACATACATTTTAAAATCACTTGACGTTACCTTCAAGGAATATTACACTACCTCACATGCAGTGTAATTACATATAGCCAGTTCCTCCCTCTTTCCCTGAGCCATTATTATCATGCATTTTATGCTGTACATGCACAATATATTGCTTGGTGTGTTTTTCCTCAGTTATATTTTAGAAAAACTAAAAACATTTGCTTATCAAAAATTCAGTTTTTAGTAGTTTTTAAAACATTTCTAGCTTAATCTTCTTACCAATCTATATGATATTCTGTAGCATCTATTGCAGATAAGCAAGTACTTGGATCCTTTTTCTCCTTTAAGGGCAAAGATCATCTTTGCCAACTTTTTCAATATTTGAGGACAGGCTTTCGTCCTTCAACCTCAGTTTTCTATTGGGATCAGGAAAGTCTGTTAATTTGCCTTTTGTCTAAATTGTTCTTATTATAAGGGTGTGGGTGATGCTCTTTTAGGCTTTCTGCATTTCCCTGCTGAAAGAAATATATTTAATTTAAAATAAAGATAAATGAATAAAATGAGACAATAAATAAGGGAGGCTTTTCTAATGCAATATAATTCTTAAAAGAAAGAGTTTCAATTGATAATTTTTTTCTTTACTTCTTACTAACAATGCCAATGCTAGGAACACACACATGTGCACACACATAAAGACTGCATTTCCATAACACCTCTCAGCTTGCTGAGAAGTGAAAATGACTTCTGGAAGGGGAGAAGTCCTGATGGTTAATGACTGAGATTTAGTCCCTTTATTAGTCTGTTCTTACACTGATATAAAGAAATACCTGAGACTGGGTAATTTATGAAGGGAAAAGGTTTAATTGCCTTATAGTCCCACAAGGATGGGGAGGCCTCAGGAAACTTGTAATCATGACAAAAGGTGCAGAGGAAGCAATGACCTTCTTCACATTGTGGCAGGAGGAAGAAATGCATGGGAGAGGGCAGTAGAACTACCATTTATAAAACCATCAGATCTTGTGAGAATTCACTCACTATCACAAGAACTAGATGGGGGAAGCACCCTCATTATTCAATGACTTCCCACCCTCCTCACATGGGGATTAAAGGTCTCTTTAGACACATGGGGATTACAATTGGAAATGAGATTTTGATAGGAAGACAAGAGACAAACAATATCAGTCTCTGATCAAGTTTTAACAGAAACCTCTACCTATGATGAAGAGTGAACATTGTACACACTCTTTGACATTACATGAAGAAACTTAGGCACTATATATATGAATAGTCATTGAGTTGTCCTTGTTCTTTTGCATCTGTAAGAATGTGTTTAGTAAGAATTTCTACGAGAGATATATTATCACACCTAACATATAACACCTAACAGAACAGGTAATATTGAATAGAAGTCCTGTGATAGAGAGTTCAGACCATCAGAGATACAATTTGGAAATGAGACTTTAGCATCCTTCAATAGCAGCCGGATTTATAGGCTTACTTTCTATTACTTGAAATACTGAACATCTCACATCTAAGTGAAGAATAGATTTATTTTCATTATGTTTTAAAGTTAGGAAGTAAGACTTTTACCAGAGATTATACACCAAGAAGACTTCCTCTGGGTCTATTACTACTATGAATCAAGATTTACTAACATGTCTCTTTGCTTACTGTGGTTGAAAGTGGAATAGCTAGTGTGAAGATAAACTCAGCCAGATAGAAAAATGGGTGGGCCATTAGGCTTTTGGGTATGCAATTATTGGCATTATGAAATATACTTTTCCTTTAAAATATCTTGCTATGAAAGATGGATAAAATCAACAATACTTATCTCTCAAGCCAAAATTTCAAGGGAAAGACAAATGTCTTGGGTTACATGGAAATAAAATATTACCATCTCAGTGACATCATCCTGGTTCAAGCCACCAACAATAGTTATAACATCCCATTATGTTAGTCTGGAACATTGGTTTATTATTAATGTAATTAGCTGAGTTATATATGATAGCTAAAGCTAATTCCAACCTGACATTTGTTATCTCAATATTTGGGAAAAAGTCATCATGGTATGTTACCTGGTTATAATTAAGCTAAAGCTTACTATAAGCCTTTAATTTTTACTGTTCAAAATGAAATAGAAAAGAATGATCTCATTTTAGGTATTCACAGCTTTCTAATGATATCTTTGCTCTTTGAGTAACATTCCAATTAGAAGATCTAAAGGGAAAAAATTGAAAAATAAATCACCAATCTCAGCAATTGCACAATGTCATTAAACACAACAGAACTAATTTTATTCATCATCAACATATTATTAAACAAACGTATTTAAAAAAAAACAAATGTATTCTGTATTTTAGTTTTTATTTTAATACTGAGATATGTAGATCATGGCAAAAATAAATACATTTGTCTAAAATCACAAACACATTATGAATCAATTTAAGGTTAAATCTTTCCTGCTATAAATTCAAAATTATATACTATTTTACATCCTAATTCTAAAGGAGTATGCTTTATGAAATCACCCTCCAAGGATATTTTTGGAGTGCAATTAGTGACATCATTAATGAATTATTCAAATTTCTTAATTCAAAGAACTTGAAAATGGCAGAAGTATTTGGTAGATCTCTGAAGCCAATACAGTTTATGTTCAGTTATTCTATAGTTGCTACGAAAATTTTATAAAATACTGCAATTATTTGATCAATTAATCTAGAATCAATACTTATGAGCCTCATCAATATCTATATATTAACCTAAAATAAATATACATAAAGTTTTATGAATATTTGATAGACTATCTAGAATATTACAAAGCATTTACAATATATATTTACATTCTGAAGACAGCTGATAAGTGAAAGATAAAAAATTATAGGGAAAGTTCCTAAAAACATATATATCTTAGTGAGCTGACAAAATGATTTGGAGAGTGAAATAGAAACACATATGTATATATAATATAAATATATATATATTTATAATATGTATTATAAATATATATATTTATAATATATTATAAATATTTATATATTTTATATTTTATATATATTAGAAATATATATAATATATATATAAATATCATTTAAGTCAATCAGAAAATTGACAACCTATGAAAAATTTTAATAAGTTTTCTTTAGGATAAAACTTTATTATTTTTCATCCCCCTATCTCACAAGTACAGAAATTATCAGCTTTTATTGAATGCCAATATGTTTCAAGCTTTCTATGGAGTCCACAAATTGAAAGAGTTACAATTTCCAAGGACTTCTTAGACTAGTGGAGATGATAAACAGCTAAGCAATTTCTGTATAATTTAAGTATTTTAGGGAAGATTAATATACAAGCTTTTATAATATTTCAAGAAAAATGTTCTTCTCATGAAGAGAAATATATGATAACTAAAGCCATTTGTGGTAAATTGTCATCTAAGCTAAACTGTCAAGTTAAATAGGAGTTGGTCATGTGAAAGTATTTTCTCTCCACAGATGGACTACTATATCAAATACCACAGAGGCTCAAGAAACAGGTCACATTCAGTAGGTTATATTTACCCTTCTGTTTTTCTGGGGGCATGATGTTCAAGAAAGGAAAGAGCAGAATAAAAACTTGGAAAAGTATGTGTGTTCAAAACATTAGGGGTTATGTATGAAGTCATAACACAGTAGCTGTCAATACTTTATCTCTCTGAAACTCCAAGTTTTTTTTTTTTTTTCTGGCTACTTGTTTCTTAGTTAGATTATCAGAACTGGTAGACATAGGGAGTAAACTGACCATAATTTTATGCTAGGATACCAGCCTGCATATAGTTGCCTTTAAAATATATGTGAAAGTGTGAGACCAAGAACCACATCCCACTGACAAGAACAAGAAGGCAAAATATAACTTGGCAGTTCTACTAACCCACCCAGAGCATTACCCCAGCACTCTCATTGAATTTTATCACTCAGAGCTTTTGATATATTCAAGAGGTAGATTTTCATTTGCAGATGTTTAAAATGACTGTCTATTTATCATCTATATATTCATACAGTAATGATCCAAATGAAAACAAAAAAGGTTTCCACTGAATTTAACTATGGGTCCACAGTAAAATGGAAATAACACTGAAATATATAAACACCATGTAGGTAGATTGCTATTTGAGAACTGCAACTACAGGGATTGCCTTTTCAGTTCTGAACAGAACTAGCAAGTAAGTTTTATACTATGTATAAAGTTTTATACAATATATAGTATTGGTATCTAATGTATACATTGAAGCTTTTGTTTAGTTCTGATTATAGACAAATGCATAGTGTGCTCAGAATTTATATATAAGGGAATATAGAAAACTCTCAAATGAAACCATTGTAAAGATACAACTATTATTCACAGGCATTTCTCAAGGCATTAGAGGGAGTGAAATGTCTTACACTGTAATTTATAAAGCTAGAGCAGAATGTTAATATGTACTCTATCTGTAACTGATTTTGCTGAGTCCCAAACACTAAAAAATATACAAAGATTACAAACACCCACTTAGCCAAAAGCAGGACACAAGCTCATTTATGCTTTTTACAAATCAATTCCACCCACATTAATGATCAATCTCCAGGGTATAAATTGATGGAGGGATGAAATTTGGATAAGAATATTTAGTCAGGAAGAGTTTTCAGCATAATACATTTTTCCCCTGAATCATGGGGAGGAAAGAAAAGTCCTTCTACTCTCACTCCAAGCCAAGAAAAAGGAGCTTATGAAGTCAATAAAATAGTTAGATATTTGTACCAAGAAATTTGGAAAATATAAAATGTCCTTGGGAAAATGAGTGATAGCAAAAATTATCAAAAAAAAAAAATACCCAAAACTTGACAAAAATAAGGTAAAAATTTTGGAGGCAGTTTATTTTGACACAAAAAAGACACAAAAAACTATCCAATGAGAGCATATGGTAATGAATTTAGTTTAATGATTTTAGATTAAGTAAAGTTTCCTTTGAATCTTTAGGTTTTCACGAGGAGTAATACAAAATAATTTGTTCAGAGAAACAGACTATTACTCCAAAGATTTATGGCCTGTTAAGTATTGACTAGTTTAATATCTAATCCAGCAATCTTTGTCCAATTGCCTGCAAATAATCTGGATTCTCAAATGCTCATTAACTTAAATTTTTATTCAATAATTAATAAATCAAACAAAATCCCATATATATTAATTTTATATTTGTCTGAAAGTCATACTTTTACCTCTTTTAAATGTACACTTTTTAACTGGGGATGGTGGCACATACCTGTGGTCTCAGCTACGTGAGAGGCTGTGGAAAGAGGATCACTTGAGATTGGGAGGTTGAGGCTTCAGTGAGCTGTAATCATGCCACTGTACTAGGCCCTGTATGACAGAGCAATACCCTGTCTCAAAAAAATAAAAAATAAAAATAAAGAAATGTATACTTTTTTAGGCTATGCATGGCTTTGCATATCTGGTAGCAGAATAAAGAGGGAAGGCTACAAAACAATAATCTGTCATTCACACAAAGGGTGTCATGAGAAGGGAGAAAACGTTGGAGTTCATCTTAAATTAATTTTTCACAAGTACTGCCTGTGATGGCAGTGGTGAGTCATCTGGAGTGGTGGCTGCCATCACACTGGCAGCAGCAGGGAGGCACACTCAGGGCTGCATGCTCCATGGAGTCAGGAGGAAACTCTGGCCAGAGACAAGTGGAAGCCTCACCCTTTTCAAATTGGGGCAGGAGCTCTTTGGGTGCTACTGCAGCCATGCAAGCCAGGGTCGTGACCCTGGATATCCCTGTGCTTTCAGGGCTGGGAGCAGGCAGGGATCCCCACCCTACCAGACACAGCTGCAGTCACCCAAACCACAGCTGCAAATGGGGAAAGGTGTGGGTTCCTCCTGCTCCATGGAGCAGGCAGGAGCCCTACCCTCTGGAGATGCAGCTGCAGCCACCCAAATTGTAGCCATGGACCCATCCCTGCACTCTTGAGTGCCCAGGCAGGACACCCTGCCCTCACAGGCTCAAAAGTGCCTGCTCCCACTGCCTGGCTTCTCGCTGTTGTTGGTGCATGCTCCAATCTCAGAGCAATATCAGGGCCGATCCCCGGTGCTGTCACAGCCTGGCCAGGTGTGTACATTCTCACAGAAGTGCCGACACATCAGCCCCTTGCCTCCTTGACTTTTAAAACTGATGATCATGGGAGGAAAGCCAAGGATGGCTGAGGGCCAATCTGGCCTGCAGGTACCCCTTAGCATGAACAGCCTGGGCTCCATCAATAGCAGTGGGAGGCAGACAGGCTCCTGAGCAGAAGGGGGCAGGTCCCCGGTGAAGCCCCACCTTCATGCCAGAGAAGGCCTGAAGGCTGCGATCTGGGCTACCAGTTCTGCTCATCAGAGTGGGAACCCGTGGTGCCCTTTCTGGGCCTGCCCATGACCACTCATGGTACAATTCCCACGCACTTCCTCCTTTCTAAGGACCATAAAAGCCCCAGGTTCAGCCAGAGCTGGGTAGAGGTTGGGACAACTAACTGCAGAAGGACGCTGCCCAGTCCACGACCTCCTCTCTGCTGAGACTCAAGCAGACATCAGGACAATCAGCTGCAGAAATGAGCTACACACTTCAGGGCCTCCTCTCTACTGAGAGCTGCAGAGATGTTGGGATAACCTGTCTGCAGAGAGGAGCAACCCAGTCCAGGGCTTCTTCTCTGCTAGGACCTGAGCACTCATTGGGACACCTTGACTATGAAAAGGAGCTATTCCCTGTGGAAAACTGAGCTCCCTGAAGCTCCTCTTTATCTTGCTTACCTTCCAGTTGTCTGTGTACCTCATTCTTCCTAGTCACATAACAAGAACTTGGGACCCATCAAATGGAGGGGATAAAAAAGCTATTAACAGAAATAGGGATGAAACATGTCCCTTGCTTGCCATGTTGCAGGCAAAGAGAAGGAGAGAGGAGCTGCAGTCCTTCAGGGAGCCCAGACATAGGAGTTCCCAGAGCCAGGTTGTGACTCTCTTTGGGGCCCTGTGGTTTCTAGCATCTCCAAGCTTCCGGTGCCACCATATTCTCCTGGACAATCTGTGGAAGCAACTTGCACTGAGCCTGGTCTAACTGCAGCCTCACAAACTGGACACCAATGCCAGCACCTGGAGCTGCCCACCCTGCACAGCAGTTGGCACATCTGACTGTGGGCAGTGTCTATAGCCCATGCTTGCTCACACACACTTTGCTGTTCCAAGCCTGGCTTACTCTTGGGAGGTGTGGGACCCAGGCTGATAGTGTGAGCAAAGCACAGCCTGCCAGGTCAAGTAGGTGAAATGAGTCCAGTGGGGCTGAGCAAAACTTGGGCTAAGGAGCCACTGACCACAGAGGTTTCCAGCTAGAAAAATGACACCCCAGAGATCCTGTAATACCTGAAGAGTCAATATGATTCTGTTATACTTAAGAGTTGTGGCCGGGCGCAGTGGCTTAAGCCTGTAATCCCAGCACTCTGGGAGGCCGAGGTGGGTGGATCACGAGGTCAAGAGATTGAGACCATCCTGGTCAACATGGTGAAATCTCGTCTCTACTAAATATACAAAAAATTAGCTGGGCATGGTGGCACACACCTGTAATCCCAGCTACTCAGGAGGCTGAGGCAGGAGAATTGCCTGAACCCAGGAGGCGGAGGTTACAGTGAGCCGAGATCGTGCCATTAGACTCCAGCCTGGGTAACAAGAGCGAAACTCCGTCTCAAAAAAAAAAAAAAAAAATGTTGTACATAATGGATTGCCAGAATCTCTCATTAATAATGAGTTAAACAAACTACCTGATATGGGTTGATTTTACATTAAGCTGAGTAAAAATTTTATTGTTTTGGTAATAAATATACTTTCTCAGTTTTGGAAGGCCTCTGCTGATTCCCAAGTGGACTCATATAACAGTCAGTAAATGATTGAGGAAGTACGCTATATAAACTCTTGATGGCTAAATAAGTCTGTATAGACTCCTATAAAAGTATCCCAAGCGAAAACCAAAACTTCACCTTCACTGACTTTGTTTTCCTGTCACACATACTTCCCCATTTTTTAACTGACTTTATGCTTTTCCCCTGTTTTTCTAGTTTGCACATTGACATGAAGTTATTTACCTTTGGTAACAGCAGTCTCTATTGTGTAAGAGATGATAAGAATCCCAATAGCCAGGTTTTAATTAGTCCTGAGTTTTTCTCTAAATGAAGCAATTAAAGTATCTTGATTTATGAGGCCAGAACAAACATCTGTCTTATTTACCATTGTATTGCAAATGTCTACCAAAGCTTTGTTTTACCAAGAGCAGGCATTTACCACTTGTTGAGCAAGTAATATTGTTGCATCAGTGACTGAGTTTCTTCCTTGCCAGATTTAATATGTGAGTAGGTGATGTTTCTTCCAATGAACTACCCTTTTGCACTTTATCTTCCTTCTTTCTGAGTTCTAGCAGACAATATTGCGAATCAAATGGATGCGCTTTTGAAATATCACTCTGTGTGACCACATTGAGTTCTTATATGTCACTAAAACTTATTTGATAGAAGACTCTCATCTCAAGTTGAAAAATTCCTCCTGGAAAATGTTATATTTTAGTAAAAATAAATGAAAATGAACTGTGCTTAAAACTCCATCTAAAATAATTTTTTTTCATTTCTTTTAACAGACTTTTATCTAAATCTGAATATAGTAATGTTTTATCTCTGGCTTAAAAACGTAGATAGACTGGACTGGGAAAATGTGGCACATATACACCATGGAATATTATGTAGCAATCAAAAATGATGAGTTTGTGTCCTTTGTAAGGACATGGATGAATCTGGAGAACATCATTCTCAGCAAACTGACACAAGAACAGAAAAAGAAATACTGCATATACTCACTCATAGGTGGGTGAGAAAAATGAGAACACATGGACACAGAGAGGCGGTCTACTATACACTGGGGGCTGTTGGGGGAAATGGGGGAGGGACAGCGGGGGGGGCTGGGGGGGATAGCCTGGGGATGAATACCAAGTGTGGGTGAAGGGGAGGAAGGCAGCAAAACACACTGCCATGTGTGTACCTATGCAACTATCTTGCACGTTCTGCACATGTACCCCAAAACCTATAATGCAATAAAAATTAAAAAAAAAAAAAAAAAACAACGTAGCTGGATCAATTTGTTTAAACATTGCTAGAATATGTTGAGCTATTAGAAGTCTGGTAAGAATCAATGCACAGACATTTTTAATAATCTAATACAAGACTAGAGAAACCACTTATCCTTTCTCCTAACTAAAATGCTGAGACTCTGGCTACTCTTGCTTTTTTTTTTCTTGGTAGAGATCATACTTTTTGTTATTTTTTTAGAGCTGTCAGTAATACTTTTTACTGAAGTGCCTCTTAAAGCCCAAGACTCTGCAACAATTAAAAAATCTCATGTTTTTATGTCCCTATTTCCTGAACTTAAAAAGGTAGTTCCTTCATACATTAATGGTTTAATGCAAATCAATATAAGATTAGGAAGGACAAATTAACAAACATGGCAAAATGCAAAGATTTAGGCCACACAACTGGTGTGTAATGTCTTGTTTATTATCTGTTTTATATCTAAAAGCCACCGTAGTATTCAGTGTTTTTAATTATCTAAATTATATGCCTTTCTCTTTCTTAAGTCCCTAGTACTTATTCATTGAACTTCTCCCTCTCTAAATTAAATTTTGTCAAAAACTAAAAAATCATTCAAAGTGTTGGTTTTCTTGGTTGGACATTATATATATATTTCCATTAAGACAGGCCTAAAGATTCAAACAAGAAAGAACATATTAAAAGATTTTCTGTTACCTAAGCTTATCTTCTACTTAACATTTAACCCAAGCCACATTCTTGAAAAGGCAAGATGGGGTGAATTGGAATAATACACCCCATAAAGATTAATTGAACAGCCAACTATTTATAGTAACTACCAGCATTGCTTTCTAAATACAGAATTTACCACTGTCCTATGTACGCTAATGAGATGGGAACAGTCATCTATTTTTAATAACTTCTAGCACTTCAAATTTCTCATTTTAAAAGTGGCCAGGCGTGGTGGCTCACACCTGTAATCTAAGCACTTTGGAGGCCAAGGCAGGTGGATCACCTGAGATCGGGAGTTCAAGACCAGTCTGACCAACATGGTGAACCCTGTCTTAAAAAAAAAGTGAATATTCTACGCTTTTCTCAAAATTGATTCTTCCTTTTATGAACTGTATTCCCTAAATAGCTTTAAATGTCATTCATAGCTAGGAAGCTAACAATGATTTTTTTCTCTTTATACATTTATTTCTGATTTGTCCCTGGACAGTGTACTCAGAATGTTTTTTCTTAAACCCAATCCTGGTTATATCAATTTTAAATATAATTATGCAGAGCATCCTTTAGAGTAATTACATGAACAGTCAAATTACATGAATTTCTAAGTGGCATTGGAAATATCAATCCAAAACATGTTTATCAATTTTGGATAGCAATATGAATTCATTAGCAAATTATCACGACAGGTACTATACACCCAACAAATCAAGAAAACTGTTTATTGGCAACTTAAGCAACTGAATAGTAGTATCAAAAATCTTTACAAGAAAAAAAAAAAACCATTAAAAAGTGTGTAAAGGATATGAACAGATACTTCTCAAAAGAAGACATTTATGTGACCAAGAAACATAGGAAAAAACGCTCATCGTCACTGGTCATTAGAGAAATACAAATCAAAACCGCAATGAGATACCATCTCATGCCAGTTAGAATGGCAATCATTTAAAAGTCAGGAAACAACAGATGCTGGAGAGGATGTGGAGAAATAGAAATGTTTTTACACTGTAAAAGCATTAAAAAGTAGTGTAAATTAGTTCATCCATTGTAAAAGACAGTGTGAGGTTTCCTCAAGGATCTGGAATCAGAAATGCCATTTGACACAGCAATCCCATTACTGGATATATACCCAAAGGATTATAAATCGTTCTATTATAAAGACACATGCACACGTGTGTACATTGTGGCACTGTTTACAACAGCAAAGACTCGGAACCAACTCAAATGTTCATCAATGATAGACTGAATAAAGAAAATCTGGCACATATACACCATGGAGTACTCTGCAGCCATAACAAAGGAGGAGTTCACATCTTTTGCAGGGACATGGATGAAGCTGGAAACCATCATTCTTAGCAAACTAACACAAGAACAGAAAACCAAACACTGCATGTTCTCATTCATAAGTGGGAGTCGCACAGTGAGAACACATGGACAAATGGAGGGAAACCTCACACGCTGGGTCCTGTCTGGGTGTTGAGGGGCTAGGTGAGGGATAGCATCAGTAGAAATATCTAATGTAGATGACAGGTTGAGGAGTGTAATAAACCAGCATGGCATGTGTATACTTATGTAACAAACCTGCATATTCTGAACATGTACCCCAAAACTTAAAGTATAATAAAAAATAAGTAAAATTTTATAAATATATATAGTAATATTTATTTTAATCAAAGAAGATATTGATTTGTAGCAAGAGCCATTAATGAATTTGGTTGAAATAGTGGCAACCAAAGTATTCATGTTATATTAGACATCAATAATTTCTGGATGTCACTAACCAAGTTTACATAAACCAGCCAACATAAACTGATTACTGTAGCACTGGGAATAATACATACACCGATTTGCACTTTCCCTTCTTATAACATCTTTATTGTATAATTTTAATGTAAGTTCAATGAAACAACTAAACTATATTCATTTTATTTCAAGAAATTAAGAGGATTTAGAAATCTAGGTAGAACTATATTGCAATTTTGTTGAAATCAGATCATCCTTACATAATCAGTAAGAAAATAATTGTATTATATCTTAAGTATTTAATGGTAAATCATACTTTTCTTAATCTACATAAAAATATCTTAATTCCATATTCCCATGTAGTGATGAATTCAACTTAAATTCAGATCACACACAAGGTGATAAGCTCTACTACCTTCTACTCATTAAACACTGAGGGAAATTTTGAGTGGCAGTATTTAGGATTACTGTTGTTTTTAAAAGGCAAGACATTTACAAAACAGGTGCTCATCCACAAACACACCCAGAACATATTATTTGTAAGGATTTTAAAGCCACTTGAAAGAATCACTAGAGGAAACATTTGTGCATCAATCTCCAAGGCGCTAAAGGTTGAATTAATTCCTGTCTTGCCATTTATTCTGTGGAGTCCCTGTGTTGAAAACAATGTTTTATCATGAGTTTACATGTTATATTAGACCAAAGTTTTGATTTTTTAAAAGTAAAATTCTAGAGTAGAGATATTTCCTGAGTTTTTCTCATCCTATAGGCTTAATTAAGAATATTAGGTAATTATGTTGTTTCTTAAAATAAATTCCAAATGGTAGGGATAACATTAGGAAACATACCTAATGTAGATAATGAGGTGATGGATGCAGCTAACCACCATTGCATGTGTATACCTATGTAACAATCCTGCACGATCTACATATGTACCCCAGAACTTAAAGTATAATAAAAATAAAATAAAAATAAATTCTAAAAATCCGAAAATAGTAGCAATGTATTATATCCCCTATCCTCTTTGAAGAGTCCTTATTTCTGAGCAACTTTTATTTTATTTTTTTTTTTGAGATGGAGTTTCGCTCTTGTTACCCAGGCTGGAGTGCAATGGCGCAATCTCGGCTCACCACAACCTCCGCCTCCTGGGTTCAGGCAATTCTCCTGCCTCAGCCTCCTGAGTAGCTGGGATTACAGGCACGCACCACCATGCCCAGCTATTTTTTTTGTATCTTTAGTAGAGATGGGGTTTCACCATGTCGACCAGGATGGTCTCGATCTCTTGACCTCATGATCCACCTGCCTCGGCCTCCCAAAGTGCTGGGATTACAGGCTTGAGCCACCGCGCCTGGCTGCAACTGTGTTTTAATCTTCATTATTTAAAATTGCAAAAGTCTCAGAGGAACCTTGTGCAGAGAAACTGTGTCCTTCCACAATGTTGACATTATATTTTGAATATTTAATGGAGGTTTGCAGTAACTCAGTTTGAAAATTTGATGAAATCAGTACCTCCACAAACTTAGCCTTTCATTAACTCAGTGGAAAACTTAATGATGTCTATTGTTGCCAATATACAGTCACATTTTTCTATTTATCTACTCAAATAATTCCAGAAAAGGTCAGATTGCATTTATAACAGTGGTTGGGCTGCTGTAGATATATATCACTAGAGGAATAAAATACAGTCTTTGAAATGATTTTACTGCCAACTGAAAAGAGCAATCAGAAATGTTAATCATGACAGTAGTGGTGAGTGCTGTTGCACAATAAGCCCTAAAAGATCTTACTGTCTTAATTTTGTTGAAGGAAATGAAGAAATATGGATGCACAAAGAATACTGTTTTTCTTCAATGAAAAATTGAATTTTTAATATCTATTTTATAAATATACCCATCATACATACATAAGCTAGTACATATTTAGACTGAAATTCTGTTTTAAAAAGTAAATATATTTTCTGTAATTTTTAGGCATTTGAATGTCTTAGAAAATGGCATTAACTAAGGTAAGCAGTGAATGCAATGGAAGAGCAATCATCTGATGGCTTCCAACATTGGCACCAGTCAGGCTTCTTCCATTAACATGAAGTCTAATGTGGGGCTAGTAATATATTTATTGAACTATAGAGGGTATATATGTAAAACAAAGCTATTGAACTAGGTGATATCTTAAAATACCTTACAACTTTAAACTTCACTACATGGTTTCTTATTTACTTTCTACAGTGCTAAAAATAAAAAGCATCGTAACTTCTCCAGTTATCTGGTTAAGATTAATTGAAACCGTAAGGGTTATTGCCTTGTGAGGTTTATTGCCGAGTTTAAAATGAGGAAAATGAGGCCTGCATGAGAACTATTAGATGCCAATTTATTCAGCTCCCGGGCTAGGTTCTGTGGTCCCAGGGAAAGAGGCCAGAGAAGTCATGCCTGACTTCTCTCAGGTGTGGGGTTTTATTGGCTGTGGAGAAACAGGACGTGGATGTGGCAAGCTGCTATAGGTAGGTCGGTGGGATTTCCAGATGGGGCGATGTGCTATTGGGCAGGTTTTGGCGGGGCTTTTCAAGGGCGGGGTTGAGTGCCATGTGCAGAGGGGTTTTCCAAGGTGGGGCTAGGTGCCGGGTTCAGAGCTTAGTGCTGAGTGCAGAGGGGATTTCCAAGGCGGAGCTAGATGATGGGTGTATTCTGATGATGTAATTTTCAGGTGGAGAGAGGGATGGATGTGTCTGAGCTCCCAGTGAGGCAACCGGCCTTACATTCTGACCCTTTTGATGATATATAGGATGCTGCTTCTTTCTGGCTACTTCCTGCTGAATAGGGGCAGAGAGTGAGGGGGACGGGTCAGTTGGCTGGGGCCTCGATTGGGAGTTGGATATAGGGGTAAAGTATCATCTGGTTTACGGCTACCCTGGAAATTTCTGTCATGTGGGCCTATAAAACTTGAGAAAAAAAGGGGCTAGTATTAGTAGAAGACACACAATGATAACAGGGGAGATAATGGGAGCTAGCCAGGTAAGCATGGGGGGTTGTCAGCAGTTGAGAGAGGAGGCTGGTGTGCTCTGCTTCCTGCAGAGGTTCTCTTGAGAGTGTTGATATTTTCTTCCACAAGGCCTGTTTCATTGATGTAATTGCAGCACTGCTCCCAGAGAAACATACAGACCTCCTTTTTCTGCCATTAGTAGGTCTAGGGCCCATTGGTTCTGGAGAGTTACCTGAGCCAGTGATGTGATTTGTCACTGGAGGGAGGCTAAAGAGGCAGCTGATGCTTCAATAGCCACACGGAGCTTGTCCAGAAAATGTATCTACAAATGTTAGAAGGTAGCGGAGTTTTTTGTGAGTGGGCATATGGGTAAAGTGAATCTGCCAGTGTTGGGCTGGCAGGTGGCCACGCATTTGGTGGGTAGGAAACTGTGCAGCACTCTGAGGTGGTGTGACCTGCCTGAAAGCCAGGTGGGGCTGGCAGCTGGCAGAGAAAGGAAAATAAAACACTTTTTGTGCCGGTTTAAAACTGAACCTGAACTCGCAGCCGCTACCTCTCTGTCTCCTCTCTCCTCTCTGCTCTCTGTCTCTCTGTCTACTTTCTCTGACCTCTCTGTCTCCTCTCTCCTCTCTGCTGTCTGCTACAGGCCAAGGGAACAGGTGGAAGGGGCCAAGGGTAAGGACAGGATTCTCCTAAGAAGCCTCAAAAGGGCCAGTAGTAAGCCTTGTAAAGGTTTTGACAGTCAGTCTCTATTAAACTGTGGCAGCCTACTTCCCAACAGTCGGGATGGTGCCAATATGCTGAGAAAGGAGTGGGAGAAGGGGTGTCCCTCAAGGACACAGGCTAAGGGACGACTTTGGTTAGGAGAGGAGGGTTTTCCATCAATCCTCATGACTGAAACCTGGGAAGGTATGGTAGGTCCTGAGTAGGAAGGCAGTACAAAATAGGCAGCCTCCATATCCAATAAAAAACATAAATGGACTTACCTGCTACCTGCAACATTACCCTGGGCTCAGCAAGGGTGATGGGGGTCCTCAAGTCCGGGCTGCATCAGTCGTCCAGAATGCCGAGAAGTTCAAGCGAAGGGACTGCTTCCTGCGGACCAGCCTGCCCTCCACATAGAGGTGTGGGCCGTGAGCCTGCAGCCCGGGACGGGCAGTCAACCTTCCACTGTCCAGTCTCTTTGCAGCTTGGGCAGGGTCCAGGAGGTGGATGAGGACAGGGGCACTGCTGTGCCCAGTGTCCCTCCTGGCCACATTTGAAACAGGGCCCAGGTGGAGCCTTTGAAGAATTTTGGGAGGGTTTCTATGGACCCCCTCCACTGAATATTTGGTGGGCTGCTGGCCTCAGAGCTGCTACAAGAGCTCAGGTTTGGAGTTTCACTTTTGCTGTGAATGGGCCTGGCAGGTGGCCTCAGCCTGTTCCTCTCAGCCATTGAAAACTAAATGCTGTGTTTACCAGGTTCCAGATGGGAGTTTGGGGGCCCCCCTCAGCTTTTTTAAGTTTCCTCCTTATATCAGCTGACTACTGGGAGATGAAGTGGGTGGCTAGGACTGTAGCCCCTGCTAAGGAGGCCAGATCTAGTCAAGTATGGCAGATCATAGCATCAGTTAATTGGTCTAGGAAAGCTGGGTTTTCATCAGGACCCTGAGTTATTTCCCTTAACTTGTCATAATTAACTACCTTTTGAGCTGCGCTTTGCATGCCTGCTAGGAGGCCCTGTAGCATTTGGTCTCAGTGGTGGTGGCCATCTTGACTGGTTTAATAGTCCCAATTAGGGTCAGCCTCGGGGACTGCCACTGTGCCTACTGGCATTTGATTGTTTGTGAGATGTACCTGATCAGCGTGAGCTTGGGCCGCCGTAAGAATGTGGTCACGCTCATCTGGAGTAAGAGTGGAGGACAGGATTACAACATAGGTGTCATGCCAGGTTAGGTCATATGACTGGGTGAGGTGACAAAATTCTTTAGTATAAGCAGTAGGATTGGTAGCGAATGACCCTAGGCGTTTTTCCATGGCTGATAGATCAGAGAGAGAGAAGGGAACGTGTACTCGGACAATGCCTTCTGCCCCAGCTACCTCACACAAAGGGCAGAGGTATTCGTAAAACCCCAGGGCCTGGTCACCTCAGAACTTTCAGTCCTGAGGTGAATTACCATTATGCCTTATGATGTCCCCAAGGAACTGCGGGTTGAGGCCCACACAAGCCCCATAGCCATTAGGCCGTGAACTACACATAAACTCACTCACTCACTCACTCGCTTGGGATTAGGAAGAGAAACCGAAAGTACAGTTACTTATTAACAGGAGCTTATATGCCAAAAGGCTGATTTGAGATAGATGTTTTAGTACCATAAGCCAGGGAATTTGGTCCTGCTGTTAGGCAGGGCATGGGTCTGCAAATGAGGCTTCTGAATACCTAAACCTCACAGCCGCTGCTGCAGAGATGCTCCAAAGGCGTCCCAGACTGCACTTCTGAACACTGGAGAGGGTTCAGGAAGATGGGGACGTCTCTCTCAAATTCCTGACCCCTGGAATCCCCTCACGGGGAGAAGACAAGAGTGTAGAGATGTCTCCTCTATGCTCAGGTCCCCAAGATGAGGCAGGGGCCCGGGGCCCAAGGTGAGAAATGAAAAAGAGTCACTGATGCAGCTGCAATTACATGCAGGGAGTCCACGAGACGAGAATATGAGAGGGCTCAGGAAGGTGGGGACGTCTCCCTCAGAATCCTGACCCTGAGAAACCCCTCATGGGGAGAAGACAAGAGTGTACGGATGTCTCCTCTATGCTCAGGTCCTCGAGATGAGGCCAGGGCCCTGCGCCCACGGTGAGAAATGAGAATGAGTCCTTGACATGGCTGCAGTTACAAGCAGGGAGTCCATGAGGCAGGCAGAGGGAGAGGCTGTGGGTAACAGAAGTCTTACCAAGTGATGGAGCAGTTTCCTGTTACCTTGTGATGGAGCAGTTCCCTGGTCCAGCTTTGGATGAAGGAGTCAGTTTCCTCCAGGAGGGGTCTTACAACTCCTCCCAGGTTTCAGCACCACTTATAAGGGTTATTGTCTTGTGAGGTTTATTGCTGAGTTAAAAATGAGGAAACTGAGGCCAACACAAAAAGATTAAATGCCAATTTATTCGGCACCCAGGTGAAGTTCTGTGGTCCCGGGAAAGAGGCCAGAGAAGTCATGACTGATTCCTCTGGTCATGGGGTTTTATAGGGAGTGAAGTCGTTCCAATTGGCTGTGGAGAAATAGGACGTGGACATTGCAAGCTGCTATAGGTAGGTATGTGGGATTTCCAGACGGGGCAATGTGCTATTGGGCAGGTTTTGGCGGGGTTTCCAAGGGCGGGGTTGAGTGCCGAGTGCAGAGGGGATTTCCAAGGTAGGGCTAGATGATGGGTGTATTCTGGTGATGTAATTTTCAGGCGAGGAGAGGGATGGGCATGTCCGAGCTCCTAGCAGGGCAACTGGACTTACAGAAACAATCCACAAACACTTTCAAGTTGAAAGAATATTATTTATTGAAGCAATGTAGTTCAGTCTTCTTTTATTCTGATCTGTTGTAGAAAGTACATTTTATATTTAATGTGGCACTGGCCTAGGAAATATTGAACCTGATTATAGCGTTTTTCTACAACATGAAGCAATATAAAAGCATCAACTTTGAAATGCCCCATTACACAAGACTATTATTGCACCTAAATAAAGATTGTTTCCTCAATAATTTGCAATGGGACTTATTTTAATAAGTTAAGTACAGACATATTTGGAAATCAGTGTTCAGTCTTTAGTTAGCATAACCAAGATGAAATCCCTTTTCCTGCACTGAAAAATTTCTAATAATACCTCTTAGGAAACTGTTCAAAAACTCCCCTCCTTGTTATGGGTTATCTTCTATGGCAAATTAATAGACTCAGCTTTGTGTGTGTGTTAGTCATTATTGTTTGCTATGGTTTGCTTTGGCTTTAGCTTCAGCAGTCATTTTAACAATCTCAAGTTTCCACGGAGACTTCCTTGGTGAGCTTCACTCAAAAGTACTGTGCCACTTGCCCACAAAAATGAAAAGAAGTTTATACATCCTTTTGTTCTCAGTTGGTCTTCTGGTGGTCCTGAATCACGAGTGAGTTTCATACTGGATATTATAGCCTCTTGTGAAATTTTGTTTTAACTCTATAATGATTTAATTTTTTGTTTATTTTTAATTTTGTGTGTAGAAACTTTCAGTTTGGTTAGTAGTCTGTGATCCTAAGTGGATCTAATTGGATAAGAGAAGCTATTGTTGCCTTTTCATGGATTTTTAAAATTCTGTTTTTCAGCTATAAAAGAAAAACTTTCTGAGTCTGTTCTATGTGAAGCAATTATTACACCTTCCTCCATCAGTGTAAGCTATTTTAATTTACCTTTCCATTTAGTCATAAAGTTTATCATTATGTGTGTACTTAATGAATATCTGATCAATGCAGTCAGATATAACACAAGAGTAAATTAATGCTTCAGATTATAGAGTCTCATAAATACTTCGGGAGCTTCAGTGTTAATTTATAGAAATGTATGAATGTTTTTCTAAATTTAAAATATTTTTTAAGATAATCTTTGCTATTTAGGCAGGAATTAAAAAACAGGTTTCTTCTTTACTTAGGTATAAAATATAAAAAAAATAAAACTTATTTTATGTTTTAAAATAATTTGAAGTGCTAATAGTGTCTTATTTTTTTTGGTGGAGTCTTGCTCTGTAGCCCAGGCTAGAGTGTAGTGGCATGATCTCAGCTCACTGCAACCTCTGCCTCCCAAGTACTGGTTCAAGCAGTTCTGCCTCAGCCTCCTGAGTAGCTGGGATTATAGGCATGCACTACCATGCCCAGATAATTTTTGTATTTTTAGTAGAGACGGGGTTTTACCATGTTGGCCAGGATGGTCTCAATCTCTTGACCTTGTTATCCGCCCACCTCATGTCATTAAACAATGCAAAGTATAACTGTATATGTATATGTAAATGTATACACGCTAATATAATATTAATAGACAAAACTTTTAAAAGTGATACAAAAAAAGTTGGATTGCTTCTGTAGGAATGAGGCAAAAAAGGCAACTATTATACTTTTATTTGGAGGGGGAATGGCTTATAGGAGATATATTCTATAATTTATAATACTGTTATCCTTAAATCCAACTTCCACATTTACCATCATGAAAAAAATAAGACTTTTAAAAACTTTTCTGGAAAACTTTTAGGAAAACATCAATATTTGCTTCTTCCTTATAAAAATGGAGAGATATCAAAAAGGATTAGCCTTTTAAAATTAACTTAAAATTCTACAGATTTCAATTAAATCAAAACTTTGTAGACTTCAAGATTCTATACATTTTTACTACAATAGCATTTGGAGTACTAGGACTAGACTGCATAACCCAAACCGTTTTGATTGAGTTGACACTTAATAATAAAAGTATTGGTTTATATTTAAATTCCTCAATTATTTTTTTTTTTTTTTTTTTGTTGTTTTTTTTTTGAGACGGAGTTTCGCTCTTGTTACCCAGGCTGGAGTGCAATGGCGCGATCTCGGCTCACCGCAACCTCCGCCTCCTGGGTTCAGGCAATTCTCCTGCCTCAGCCTCCTGAGTAGCTGGGATTACAGGCACGCGCCACCGTGCCCAGCTAACTTTTTTGTATTTTTAGTAGAGACGGGGTTTCACCATGTTGACCAGGATGGTCTCGATCTCTTGACCTCGTGATCCACCCGCCTCGGCCTCCCAAAGTGCTGGGATTACAGGCTTGAGCCACCGCGCCCGGCCAATTATTTTAATAATAAAATACAGACCTTTATTTTTCACAAATTCCAAAAGTCTCCTTACATAAACAAATCATTTACTAGAGCAAATCATTTACTAGAGTCTGCAAAGTTATCATAGTATTAGGAGTTTACTAGAGTCTGCAAAGTTATCACAGTATTAGGAGATTTAACTAATGGCTGAGTTTGTCATCTTTTACTAGAATACTGAAAATTAACAGTTTAAAAGGGTATTCTGCTTAAAATGTTTCTATTTGTAAATGTAAGATTTATCCATTGACTTTTTGGATTAAAAAATAGAACAAACTAGTTTTAGTGGACACTTTTAAAATGATAAAGATGCTGGAGAGGATATGGAGAAATAGGAACACTCTTACACTGTTGGTGGGAGTGTAAATTAGTTCAGCCATTGTGGAAGACAGTGTGGCGATTCCTCAAGGACCTAGAAATAGAAATTCCATTTGACCCAGCAATCCCATTACTGGGTATATATCCAAAGGACTATAAATCGTTCTACTATAAGGACACATGCACACAAATGTTCATTGCAGCACTGTTTACAATAGCAAAGACCTGGAACCAACCCAAATGCCCATCGATGATAGACTGGACTGGGAAAATGTGGCACATATACACCATGGAATATTATGCAGCAATCAAAAATGATGAGTTTGTGTCCTTTGTAAGGACATGGATGAATTTGGAGAACATCATTCTCAGCAAACTGACACAAGAACAGAAAAACAAATACCACATATTCTCATTCATAGGCGGGTGAGAAAAATGAGAACACATGGACACAGGGAGGGGGTCTACTACACACTGGGGTCTATTGGGGGAAGGGGGGAGGGACAGTGGGGGGGGCTGGGGAGGGATAGCCTGGGGATAAATGCCAAGTGTGGGTGAAGGGGAGGAAGGCAGCAAAGCACACTGCCATGTGTGTACCTATGCAACTATCTTGCACACTCTGCACATGTACCCCAAAACCTATAATGCAATAAAAATTAAAAAAAAATTAAAAATAAAAAATAAAAGTAAAAAATAAAAAAATAAAATGATAAAGCAACTTGTCTTAATTCTTATCATTATGACATGAATATTAAGCTATGAAAGATAATACTTTTTGCTATAAAGTCATGAATATAAAATCTTGCTGATGTTGTCACATCACTGGACTTTAGTGACACTTTTTATTCAAAAGGTAATGCTCTACTGATTAGACCAATACAATGCTTCTATTATCAACTCAGTAATGTTTTATTATAATAGATCAGAGACATCTGAGAAATACATGTTTGAAATACACCAAATATATTTGTTGTGACCTGTGGCTTAGTGTGTTTAAGCCAAGATAACATTGTCACACGATGTGGGCTCTGCAATATTGTTCTGCTAAGAAAAATTTCATTCAATATTGGAATTTTTAATAGTTCTACACATTAGTATTCTATAATACTTAATCTTATCTTGAAAAAAATTCTCTTAGGATGACAGACAATAAAAAATAAGTATACCAATTACAACAGAACTTGTTTAAGATAAAAGATGAAATATTTTCATCGCAACTGACTCTAATCAGCTGAGTACAAAATGAGCCATCAACCTGGGATGACTGTATTATGCTAGACTCTTCATGAGTGTATCCAAAGACTCTTTGCTGAACAATGTGCAGTGGTATTTCTTTAAAGATTTGTGTAGACAACTGTGAACTCACTCCATTTTATCCAACGTGAGTTTTTTTTAGTAATTATGATAAACACTTTGAACTACCACTTACATTTAAATCTATGACTTTTCCCCTTAGAGAGACCTTCAGTGATTTTTTTTCATTAAAATATGTTTATTTGTCCAAGAAGTTAACATAGATTTATAATGCTGACTTTTTAAGTTTTTATGTTAAAGAATAAAAGAGCAACTCCTGAGACATAAGGAAACACACAAGTAAAGTAATCAAACACAGCAGCAGGAGTGGCAGCAGCAAGAACCTACTAAAAATTTTAATTTATGAAATTGTTTATCTGGTCATCTAAACTGATTATTATTTGCTTAATTCAAATTTAGAATAATATATATTCCAGAAGCAAAATAAATAGCAGTGGGTAAAAACTAGAATATGAAGATGGTAGGTAAGAAATTTTCTAGAACTAATTTGTTAAATGTCAGAAAAAAGAAAGTACCAATTGGATGAATCTTGATAAAAAAAATCAGATTATTTTAAATAATATAGATGGTACAAATGTTCATTTAACTGGAAACTTACTATATAATTAAATATGTACGAAACATAGCAGTGCTTTATATAGTAATCTGTTTCTTCCTGTGTCTACCAAAAAATATTTAAGTATATGTCTATATTTGCAACATGCATTTTAAAATTAACTAATAAAGTAAATTATTACAAGTATCATGACAATATTTTATATCAAAAACTTTTATGCTTGATTATCTTGCTTTTTGAAATATTATATTATACATATGTCCAGAATTACTCTAATAACTAGAAAATCTGATTCTATGACACAAGCTACCCAAAGTTTTGAAGCCAGGATAAAACAAAAACATGTCATAAATTGCAAATAAAAAATTAAATTGCCAAAAACATGATAGATCATTCTTTGATTAAAATGCAATAAAATAAAAATGAAACTCATTTATTATATGAAACTTTGGTAAAACGGAAAAGTAAAATTTTAGTTATATATTACTAAATACATTTTTAAATAGGAATAAAATAATTATGCTACATAAGGGAGACTTCTACTCTAAACCAATATGAAGTAGGTGGGACTGAATTTACCCTGCCAATTAAAAAAGAAAATTATTTGAAACAATAACTATATTTTTTCAAGACACACACTGTATGGTAACGAAAGAAAATAACTTCTAAAAATTGAAAAGCATTTAAATAAGCCTTATGTTGCTAAGTTTACTGCCTGTAGAGAATTCTCCAGCTGTAATTCAAGAAAGGAAATAAGAACTCTATTATTTCAAACTCTGTTATTATGTACAGCAGACAATCTTCGTCTTTAAAAATTCAAAGATACCTTAGTATTTAAAGCAAAAATAGTAACAAAGTATTCTATGGTGTCTAACATGCAAAAACATGTAAAGTTATGACAAATAGCATACAGGCTGTATGGGAAGAATTGCCAGTATAATATTTTAGGGATTTTATGCTTTATATCAAGCGGTATTAAACCTGTAACTAACTATACTTAATTACGGAAGATTGAATTATTTCAGTTAAAAATGAATCTCAAGACACTTGTTTGCACCATCTGTTTCCTGGCTATATTATGTACTTAGTATCTGTATTAGGCCATTCTTGCATTTCTATAAAGGAGTACAGGACAATGTATAATTTATAAGAAAGAGATTTAATTGGCTGTCAGTTCTTCAAGCTATACAGGAAGCATAGATTTTATATGCTTCTGAGGAGATCTCAGGGAGCTTTTACTCATGACAGAAGGCAAAGCAAGAGCAGGCACTTCACACAGGGAAAGCAGCAGCAGGAGAGAAAGTGTGGTGTGGTGGTGCAAGAAGATGCCACACACTTTTAAAGGACAAGATCTCATGAGTGCTCACTCTCTATAGTGAAGACAGCACCAAGCCATGAGGGATCCAGCCCTATGAGCCAAACACCTCTCAACAGGACCCACCTGCAACACTGGAAATTACAATTCAACATGAGATGTGCAAGGACAGATATTAAAACTATAGGAGTACTCAAACAAAAAAAATTAAAAAAAATAACAAGAAGTGACTGTCATAAATCTCATTAAAAGAGTTAAAGAAATGACATATAATAATATACTTATAAATACATAGCTGAATTCACCAAAAAAAAGGAAAAATTTTCCTAGTAATTAAAAATTTAGACAGTATAAGACTTCAATGTATATGCATGGCTGCCCCTGGAGAATGCCAGTCTTCAAATTCCTTGCCTTTAATGGTCACACAGATACTAGGTACACAAAATTGAAAAGTTCTTCCTAAAGTTAGCAATCTTAAAAGTTCAGCTTTTAAAGATCAGCTAAACAAAGATATCTGGTTTGGCTTAGAGTTCGTGTGGGCAGAAAGTCACTTTAGAAGGTATAACAATGGGCCTTCTTATATGAGCCTATGGTTTGATTTCATATTAGCAGCATGATGTAAGGATTTCACGCTGAAAAATTAATAATTAAAGGATTTTAAGAATTGTAACAGTTGTGCACCTGTCAGAAGAAAAACACTGTCAATAACAGGTCTCACACAATTGCTATAGACTAAGTAAATCATATCTTCGGAGGAAGGCAATAATTTCACAAGGTGAATCACAGATACAAGGAGGAATTTGAGCTGAGAAACTGTTAGGCATGTGGGCAACAAACTTAAGTTATTTAAATATGTCAAAATATAAGCACAGATTTGCAGAATTAAGTGAGTAAATTGAAAGAAAATCTGTCAATTCAGGAGGCATTTTTAAAACCCTTAGTAACACAAAGGCATGGAAAATTTCTGGATTATTATAATTTTATGTGAAAGAGAAAATTAAGAAGAGCTCTTTCCAAAATCAAGGAAATGTTTTTTGAATTACGAATATTTCTCCATGTTGAAAAGTGCTAAAAATTGTTACGTGATAAAATTTACTGTGATGAAAGTACAATTTTCATCTGTGTATTTTCTTGAAACAATTTTGTAATATTTTTGTCAATATTGGGATTTATTTCTTCTCAATTAATCATGACAAACAATATCTAACCTTTCTGTATAAAAAAATTACTGAGTATGCAAACAGTAGACTTGTCATCCACTATAATTAATATGTGGAGCAGACACAAATCAAAACGTCTATAGAATTCTAATTTGTCATTCACATCCTTCTGTTTAATCCCATGTAAACTTTCATATAATTTTTTTGAATTATTTTGTTCAAATATAAAATGTATCAACTTTTTTCCATACAGATATGGTCCCTTGAAAATACAAAATCTATGAGTGAGGGACATATTAGCTGTATTTTAGTACCAATTTGAAATGTCAGTGCTTTTTTTCAAGAATACAATTTTGAGACAAATGTGGAGCATTATGTCTTTTAAAAGAACTATAATATTTTGAAATCATTGATGTGATTTTCTGTAATGACTATCACTAGAAAACATTAACTAATTAATAATTGAATAACTAGTTATCAATTTTTAATAAATGTATTTTGTTATTATTAATACAATATCCTAAATTGCTCTTAGTGGCAGTATATGAAATTAATAAAATTGTAATTATGTCTTCTTCAGGAACACCTCTGAAACATTAAAATTAAATATCTAATCATGTGCACTGGAAAGACCAATAAATAAGTAAACAAATTAAATAAATCTTTCTGCTGTTTTCATACTGCCTTTCACCTCTATTGCCAAACAATAAAAAAAAAAAAAAATTTTTTTTTTTGTGACCCAAAATTCTTTGGGTGTAGATAAACTTTTGCTTTCTTTCAGAGTTCTTGTATTCAGTTTTTAAAAATAGACATTATTTTTAGAGCAGTTTTAGGTTTACAGCGAAATTAAGCAGAAAGTACAGAAAGTTTCAATACCCTCTCTCCCAAGAACAGTCTCTCCCATTGTCAACATCCTTCACCAAGTTTTTATGTTTGTTACGATCAATGGACCTACATTAACACACCATTATCATCCAAAGTCCATAGTTTACATTAGGGTTTATTCTTGTTTTATAGTATGTGGTTTTATAAATATATTACATGCCCTTGTAATTTAAAGTACAGTTTCACTCCCCTGAAAATCTTTTGTGTCCCTACTATTCATTGATCCCTACTTGCTGACAACCACTGATTTTTTTTTTTTTTACCATACTTTTTGGTAGTCATATAATTGGAACCATACAGTATGTAGCCTTTTCAGATTGGTTTCTTTCACTTAGTTATATACATTTTGGTTTCCTTCACATTTTTTCATGGCTCAATAGCTCATTTCTTTTTAGCACTGAATAATATTTCATTGTCTCTCTGAATCACAGTTTACTTATCTGTTTGCCTACTGAGGACCTCTTGGTACTTTCCAAGTATTAGCAATTATGAATAAAGCTGCTATAAACATCCATGTTCAGTTTTTTTAATGTGTGTACATCTAAGTAAAGGGCATGTTTTTGATTTCTTTAGGTAGAAGAGAAATTGCCTTTCCGGAATATAAGTGATGTGGAGCAGCTTTCCATATGCTTATTTGCCATCTGTATGTCTTCTTTGTATATCTGTTTTTTTCATATATTTTGGCCACTTAAAAAATTTAGTTGCTCATTTTCTTATTGTTGATTTTTAAGTGTTTTTTATTTTGTGAGGACAACAGTCTTTTGTCAGATATATATTTTGCAAAAATTCTTTTCCAGCCCATGGCTTGTCTTCTTATTCTCTTAACTTGTATTAAATTTTGACTTTCACTACAGCTATGCAACCTGGAGTCACAAATAAATTAGTGTTATATAAAACACTTGACTAAATGCCTGTTTACTCTAGAATATTAACTTTAGTGTCAGATGCACTTCAATTCTAATCCCACATCTTCCACTGACTGATTGTGTGACCTTTAAATTACTATCAAATCCTTTTAATATTTATCTTATCAGATGATTTGTTATGAGAATTAAATAGCATTTGTGTTATCAAAGCTCTGTGGGAACTTAAGAAGCAGACATTATATGCAGATACACAAGCCAATGAAGTGATATTAGAAGAATACATGAGAAATTCATTAAACAGTGCAATTTCAGCTGCAGTAGTCACAGCTCATGGGGGCTGCAACACTGTTCGGGGACTATACAATCACTTAGCACACAGTAAAGTCATATGGACTCAGTTCTTTATTGCTTCCTTAGCAGCAGCTATAAATACTTGTTATTCTAGTGCTTCCATGCATCATAATGGTTTCTCCTGACTTCACTATTTCTATGGTTCAACTTCTGATACTCTTATCTACTATCTATCCTCAATCTCTTCATGCTTTACCCACAAAGTCTTCAAGAAAGAAGAACTAATTTGTTTGGTTAGAAAAATGAATACATCAAAATAGTTATTAAATTGCTGCTTCATCTGTAGTTGGATGTCTTTGTGTCAGATATCGATTGCTTTTCCAATTAGGTGTTGCAAGAATGGTGAGGCCTTGGGCTCAGCTTTAGCAAGAAAATTTCTCTGTACTTTTCAAATATATTTCATTAAAGTTGAAAAAAATATATATATATTTATGTATAAAATAAAACATGCCATTTTGCACCATTATGTGTCAAAATTACTGCGTTTCAACCACACTGGCTTTATATTCAAAATTAGCAAAGATGTCCGTTCCATAGGGTCGTTGGCTTTGCCTTTACATTGCTGGGAACATACTTTCCTATATATTTTCATAATTGGTCTGTTTTAATAATTCAGGACACCCGTTAAATATACTTTCTAAAGTGTTAGATTTTTCTTGACATCTAAGGTCACTCCGTATTCAATTACCATGTTTTATTTTCTCTACATTACATACCACTATCTAAAATTGTTTCCTATTTTGTTTGTTGACCTATTGAAATATAAGTACCATCAAGCCCTGGACTGTGGTCATTTTGTCACACTAAATCACTGGCACCACACACTGACTAGGACAGAGGAGGTGCCTGTTAGGCGATTTTGAATACATGAATAATTTTTTGGCAGTCACTAAGAACAAAATCCTATAAAACACTTTGTACTACACAAGTGTAAGACCTGGTTCTCATAAATGCTCCCTAAAATTTAAGGTGTGATAACATTACATATTTTTAAATTTTTGAAAATAGAACTTGCATGTATTTCCTCAGTGTGTGTAGGCATTGTTTGTTGTTTGGTTTTCCAGGATCACTGAGTGTACTAAAAGTCCAGAAACCCTGTTAGGGTGGGAACTCTACACAAATCATAGTGGTACTGCTCCAGGAACAAAAGCGTCTAGCTTCAATGCTCTCAGCAACAATAAAAATAAGCAAAAAAAAAAAAAAAAAAAAAAAAAAAACTAAAAACAAACAAATGAAAATGACATTCTTAAATATTTTGAAATCTAGAAAGACCCATCTCCTTTTAAATATTCTATAGTTTCTCACATGGTAAAAGTTTATTGAACAAGGAAACCTGAAACTCCTCAGAAGAAATAGATAATAGCATTTCATTTTTGTATAGAAAGCAATTGATACTGTTATCCTTTCAGTGTTTTTATAACACTCTTTTTTTACCCATATCATATTACATGTGTGTGTTTATATATTATATATATACATATATATATTAGTCATATATATATTTAGTCATAAAATATATATATGTATATTATATATACATATATATGACTACAATATATATGTATATATAATATACATATATGACTAAAAATATATATGTGTATATATATAATATACATATATAATGACTAAATATATATATGATCATATATATATTTAATATATATAAAATATACATATATAATAACTAAATATATATATGATCATATATATATTTAATATATATATGATCAAATATATATTTAATATATATATATGACTAAAAAAGTAAAAAATAGAATGTGAGGGGTGATGCAGAAACAGAAAAAGGGAATAGAACAAATAAAAATGCTCATATTACTGTTTAAGAAGTTTTAGCATTATCTTAAGTATTGAAATGCAAAGACAAATTTTTGCTTCTGTTGCAAATGCTTTGGTCATTTTTATCAAGAAATCTTTGCCCTCTGCCTATGTCCTGAATGGTATAGCCTAGGTTGTCTATAATTTGGAGTTTTACAACCATCTTGAGTAAATTTTTGCGTAAGGGAGAACCAATGCCACCTGACAGCAGGAAGTAGCTAAGACTGGTCATCATCCATATTCTCATGGCAATTAGAAGTGCCTCTTCAGAGGGGGACATGATACGGAGGGTGACAGGGAAGAGCTGGGTAGAGAAGGGTGGGGTCCCTGGGGAGGGCTCCACTTTCCTGCCTGTGCCCACGGACCTAAGTGAAGACAGGCACTCCTGTTGTGGTAAACAAAGGCATACAAATAAAGCCAAAATACTACATCAATGCCAGATTATGAAAGACTTGATGGTGACAAGAAATTAGTTTTTTCTTTTGTGGACTGTAGGAAGCTACTGTCACCTTAAACAACTGGTATAACATGACTGTGAAAATGTTAAATTTGCTAAGGATAGAAGATGCTTCATTTGCAGACCAAGTTGACTACCTTGGAATGAAAAGCCAAAAAAGAGCATGTACAGTATAATTGCATTAATATATATTCTAGAAAATGTCAGCTAGTCAGTAGTAATTGAAAAAATAAAGATTTGTGGTAGGATACCGAGGGACTCCCAAGGGGTGAAAGTTTCAGGGTATTGGAAATATTCATATCTTTTTTTTTTTTTCTTTTTTTTTTCTTTTTTTTTTAATTTTTATTGCATTATAGGTTTGGGGGTACATATGCAGAACGTGCAAGGTAGTTGCATAGGTACACACATGGCAGTGTGTTTTGCTGCCTTCCTCCCCTTCACCCACACTTGGCATTTATCCCCAGGCTAACCCTCTCCAGCCCCCCCCACTGTCCCTCCCCCATTACCCCCAATAGACCCCAGTGTGTAGTAGACCCCCCTCCCTGTGTCCATGTGTTCTCATTTTTCTCACCCGCCTATGAGTGAAAATATGAGGTATTTCTTTTTCTGTTCTTGTGTCAGTTTGCTGAGAATGATGTTCTCCAGATTCATCCATGTCCTTACAAAGGACACAAACTCATCATTTTTGATTGCTGCATCACTAACATCAATTTTCATTAAAGCCTTTAATACTCAATAAAACGATTTTGCTTATTTTTCTGACTTCCAAATAAAATTCACATGACATCAGGAATTTTATAAACTTTCCACTCTATCCAAAAAGATACCAAACAGATACCTGGCACACAGTATGTGCTTAAACATAAAAGAAGGATAAGTTAAAAAGAATGACTTCAAAGCAACATCAACAAGTTAATGAGAAAAAAATCATAATTATATTTTTCAATATAATGACAGGGAGAATGTTTTGAGGTTAAACCCCAAAAGTTAAGGAGTGGTTGAGATTTAAGAAATTATATATAAAATGGCTGATATAAAAATGAGAAAATATTTTTATGAATTGAAGAAATTTTCAATCTGCATATTAAAAGAGGCACATTATGGAGCAAGAAAAAATAATATTGAAAAATGTGTATTGACATCTATGATAAACCACATTATTATTCAGCAAATAATTCCTTCTTACCCTTGGTAATTTTCTTTGTCCTAAAGTCTACTTTTTTTGTCATTTGCTACCATTTTATTTCGATTTAAAAATCTGTTTAGAAATTTTTCTTAGAAAACAGATTTTGCTGCAATGAATTACTTCAGTTTTCTTTAATCTGAGTATGTATTTACTTCACTTTCATTGCTAAAGAATATTTTCACAGGATATATATTTCTGGGATGATAGCTGATTTATTTCAGCTCTTTAAACGTTTTATATTACTTTCTTCTTGTCTTCGCCCTTTGTGCTCTTTGAGAAGAAATATACTGTCACTTGAATTGTTGTTAACCTATAAGTAGTGTGTAATTTTACACAGGATACTTTCAGGATTTTTTCTTTGTCACTAGACAAATTGTTTTTTAGCAGTTTGATTATAATGCATCTAAGTATCAATTCTCTGTGTATCTGCTGTTTGGAGTTCAGTGAGTTTATTGAATCTATATGTTTATGTCTTCTGTCAAAATTTTCAGACATTAATAAAAAAATTATTTTTGTTTCTTTTCTATGTAGATCTTTCTCAATTTAGATAAGTGATCTCTCAAAGGAACCCAATGTTCTATTCATGTTTTTCTGTCTTTGTTTGGTCAGATTGAACATTTTCTCTTTCTTATCTCAACTTTTATTTTATGTTCCGGGGTTACATGTAAAAGTTTCTTTCATGGGTATATTGTATGATGTTGAGCTTAGGGGTACAAAGATCCCATCACCCTGGTGGTGAACATAACACCCAATATGTAGTTGTTTTTAGTTTTTTTAGCCCACACCACTCTTCACCTTCTATTTTTCCCCAATGTCTATTGTTTCTTTCTTTCTGGATATGTGTACTAAATGTTTAGCTTCCACTTATGAGTGAGAAATGCAGTATTTGGTTTTTTGTTCCTGTGTTAATTTGCTTAGGATAATAGCCTCCCAGCTACATCCATGTTGCTTTAAAGGATATGATTTTGTTCTTTTGTATGGCTACATAGTATTCCACAGTATATATGTACCATATTTTCTATATCCAATCTGCTGTTAATGGATAACTAGGTTGATTTTTTCTTTGCTATTGTGAATAATGCTGCAATGAGCATACAGATGCATGTGTAAAATGATTGATTTTTGAGCGGGTACATGCCCAGTAATGGAATTGCTGGATCAATTGGCAGTTCTAAGTTATTATTTTTATTTTTATTTTTAATTTTTATTGCATTATAGGTTTTGGGGTACATGTGCAGAACGTGCAAGATAGTTGCATAGGTACACACATGGTAGTGTGTTTTGCTGCCTTCCTCCCCTTCACCCACACTTGGCATTCATCCCCAGGCTATCCCTCCCCAGCCCCCGCCGCTGTCCCTCCCCCATTTTCCCCAATAGACCCGAGTGTGTAGTAGACCCCCTCTCTGTGTCCATGTGTTCTCATTTTTCTCACCCACCTATGAGTGAGTATATGCGGTATTTCTTTTTCTGTTCTTGTGTCAGTTTGCTGAGAATGATGTTCTCCAGATTCATCCATGTCCTTACAAAGGACACAAACTCATCATTTTTGATTGCTGCATAATATTCCATGGTGTATATGTGCCACATTTTCTCAGTGTGGCGATTCCTCAAGGACCTAGAAATAGAAATTCCATTTGACCCAGCAATCCCATTACTGGGTATATATCCAAAGGACTATAAATCGTTCTACTATAAGGACACATGCACACGAATGTTTATTGCAGCACTGTTTACAATAGCAAAGAACTGGAACCAACCCAAATGCCCAACGATGATAGCAGTTCTAAGTTCTTTAAGAAATCTCCAAACTGCTTTCTCCAGTGGCTGAACTAATGTATACTTTTTACAGATCTATCTCACTGACTCTTTTGCTATCTCCATGACGCTATTAAATCCAAAACAGTTGGAGATTCTTGTTTTTCTGAGTTTAGTTTTTGTTTTCAAGTCTTTCACTTGTAAATTTTTATTTTTAAAAATGTTTTCATTCCTTATATCATTTACTACTTTGCTGAGAATTTCTCTTTTTCTTTGTTTCAAGGGTGTTTGTTTTTATTTGTTGGAATATTTTTACAAGATGCTTTTTTAAGCCTCTCAGATAAATGTAACATCTGTTGTCTCAAATTTGATAATTTTTTAACTGCCCTTTCCCATATAAATTGATATTTTTCTGTTTTATTTTGCCAAGAAATTTTTGTCTGTTGTTTGTTTTCTATAGTATAATATCAGATTTGGGTGACTTTGAACAATTCTATGATACATGCTGGTATTTTTGTTGTTTGGATATAAAATCAACCTAACTGACTGAAACTAAGTTCTGTAGGTCAATGCTTGAATATGAGGGTTGTTTTAAATTTTTTTCAGAGCTATTCAAAGCTAGTTTATCTACAGCCCACTCACTGTGTAGTCTGGGCTTTGGCAGTGGTTTATGTCAAATCTCTGTTTCCAGTGTCTGTGCATGCCATTTAAATCAGCTTCACGTTTGCACACCTCAGGGGTGAGCTCGGGAGTTCATACACAACTTACTGAGATTAATTTCCCAGATTTGTCTCTTTCTATGATGCCCCTTGTACACTGAGCTTCTCTGTAATTTTTTTCCTTCCTTTGGCTAGAGGGCTGGACATTTGTTTACCTAGATCTGTCATAAACTTCTTACATCTGTGCCTATGTATGAGGCTAAGAGGCAAGAGAACAAAGAGCGAGAAAGAAAAGGAACAATAATAGCAGAGATTTGCCCATCCTCTTGGGGCTACCATCCTCTGATTGGAGAAAATGTTTCACTCCCTCAGAGTCTTATATACTGTAACCACCCGTTCTCTCTGCTGCTGCTCCTAGTATAGGATGGACTTGTTCTGGTGCTGAGGTATAGAAGAAAAGAGAAAATATTAACAATTCATAATTTCTTCAACTCTCTCTAAATGTTGGAAGACCATTGTTCCTCTCCTCAAGCTGGAACCAAAATAATTTTCCTTGAGCTATCAAGGCCCATGCTTACTCCCACAACTCAATCTGCTTTGAGTCCCGGTCAGGAAAAAAATTGACAGTCACCTTTACTTTGGTGATACTTTGAATCCCCAATTCATTTGCTGCTATTTACTTTTCAAGGCTTTCAAATAGATGCTCCGTGCATTCTATCCAGATTTTACAGCTGCATTCACTGAAAGACACAGGGCAGAGTGTACTTATATCTACATTACATAGAACTAGAACCTTTGAACTTATGTTTTCAAGAATCTTTTTAAAATATTTTGTCAAAAAGAGCCATAATTAGTCCTAAAAAGAGATATCGTTTAATTTGGAAATTCAGAATAACAAAATTTAAAAAATCACTTTCACACTTTATCTGTTGAATCTTCATCTGTCGTAATTTTTTTTTTTTTTGCTGTTTTTGTATGGAGAATTAGTCAGAGTTCATTTTTCCAATTAATGTGTATTGCAACTGGGACAAATTCCTGCACATCTTGGAACTTCATTTCTTCAGGGGTAAAAATAAATGAGTCAGGGCAAAATTTTCTATCTTATTAGTTTCAATTCAAATTATTTTATTTAAAAATCAACTTTTAAAAAGTAAAAAAATCCTTACTTTTTAGTGTTTATAAGATCTCTATAGCATGTTAACCTTAGATGTCTTTCTTTTTTATGCTAAAAAATGCATTCAATTCTATATTAAATTATTCACTGATAGATAAAGTTTCTGGTTCATAAGAACAAAATTGTGCAACATCTCTTTTTAAGTCCACATTCACTTATGACATGTTGGTAAGTTGAATTCAGCCAGAGTAGAAATATTTGCCCACTGAAAGTTATTAAATGTAACAAATCACGTTATTTTTCTTTTGTTTCTTTATTTTTTGAGCTGGTTATTAAATATTTACTAGAACAATATTCCTTATATTTCTCAAGAATAGGAATTTTACTTTATACATAAATAAAAACACATGGACACACAGAGGGTAGCATCACACACTGGAGTCTGTTGGGGGGCACTGGGGGAGGGACAGTGGGGGACAGGGAGGTTGGGGAGGGATAACATCAGGAGAAATGCCAGATATTGGTGACAGGGGGATGGAGGCAGCAAATCACATTGCCATGTATTGTACCTATGCAACAATCCAGCATGATCTACACATGTACCCCAGAACCTAAAGTGCAGTAAAAAATATATATGTATATTATGTATATATATTATATATTATACTTATAAGAAAAATAATTTTATAGATGACAAAGCTTAAAGATATGTTAGGATATAGATTACATATATCAGTTCTTCTAGCAATACAATTTGCTGTCACAGAATTTGGCTGTGAGTTTTGAAACCTTGCCTAGAATAATCAGACATACTGTCAGATTCTGACTGCAAATAAATTGAAATTGTACAAAAAAGTTGTAGCTTACATAGCCAAAACCTTGGTTGTTTTTTCAAAGCCCCAAATGTTTGTGCTAGGAGCAAGGCTGGAAAATATCAAATATAGAACCCGTACATACAGCTTATATGCTATATCCAACTGTAAGTCTAAAAACTAAAATGAAAGAAATTATTGCAGCAGCTGTAGTAAATTTGTTTCCAAGTAACATTCAAATAAAAAGAGCCTGTGAACATATTTTATGTGAATCACCTTGAGGGAAACTAATCTTTTCCTCATAACAGTTCTTCCAAGAAAGTAGAGTTATCAAGACATATCTCCTCTGAACTTTAGAAAGAAGTTAATTGGTGGAAGGAAAAAGGGAGGTGCATATTAGTTTTATATCAGGAAGTAGGAAGTGATGAATGGCTCTCATCCAAGAGGCATTTATGCTAGTGATTTTATTATAGTACCACAATTCAAGTTATAGTCATCATGTAGAATAAACAGAAAACCAACCATTTGGTTGGTGATTTGGGGAAATAAACATGTAATTAAAGTTGAAAATATAAAAGTGGTTCTATTTTTCCCCATAAATTAATAGAAAAAGAAAGAATAAAATAAATAAATAAATAACAGAAACCCAAAGTCATCAAAACAAGAATGAGGCATCTATTATGGCAATAGTTACATAAACAAACCTAAATATTACTATATGAAAACAGAATACTAACCATACTTCTCCCTAATACATGAACCTGGCTACACAACCAGGCAGATTGACCTGGAGTGACAAATCATAATCAGAAGATTATTGAAAAATATTGAAAAAAAAGAATGCATAAAGGCATCACAAAGACAGCCTAATTCATTGATTTCTACAATAGGATTTATCCAATTACTGAAGCTGTAATTATTTAAATCATTGGCTGAGATAACCAGCACTGGCTTCACATTAGGGATGAGCTTAAGTTTCGGAATGCACCATCCAAAATCTGTTAGATACTACCGTGACTCATCTCATATGACAACTCTATCTGATATTAAGATGGAAGCACTCTCCTATTTTGTGTTGCTTCTTAAAAATTATGGTGTTTTAGGCCACACATAATTGCTCACACATATATAATTCCAGCACTATGGGAGGCTGAGGTGGGAGGATTACTTGAGCTCAGGAGTTTGAGGCCATCCTGGGCAACATAGTGAGATATCATGTCTAATAAAATTTTTTTTAATTACTTAAGCATTGCTATGCACACCTACAGTCCCAACTACTCAGGAGGCTAAGGAGAGAGGATCACTTGAGTCTGGGAAATGGAGGCTTCAGTGAGCTGTGAGCACCCCACTGTACTCCTGCCTGGACAACAGAGTGAGACCCTGTCTCAAAATAAATAAATAAACAAATATAAATAAAATAAAATAATAGTGTTTATCCAGACTTATTTTTTTCTTATTCTCCTATATCTGAAATCATAGAAGGAAATAACACACTTATTAATAGAAGTAGAAATTTTCCCATTATTTAGCTCTAGATCAATGATATTAAAGTAACTTTGTAAGCATGATATGGTTGTGTCTTATATTTAGTGTGCAGAAGATGCTGTGATACACTTACTTATATTTATTTCTCTAGCCCCTACCTCCAAAAGCATTTGATGCAGTTAACAGGTAGAAACACAGCACAAAATGTAAGATTCTACAAGATACAACAATCCTCTTTGGCAATTGTGGTTGTGTAGACTCCTTTTTGTGTCTGAATATGTAAAAAAAAAATTAGATTGAAAATTTTAGAAAATACAAATGCAAGCTCAAAAGAAAATACTCAAATATTAGAAATTAACTCTACCAAATAAACCCTAGCCATTAGTTGAGGAAAAAATAAAGAAAACTTGTTTTCTGGATGGTATTGAAGGGAAGGAAAGAAAAGTGGTTTGGTAAAAAAAAATAATAATAATAACTTTTATGAAATCTAAAAAAATATATATGATTACCTGATTACTTTCTACCTTGAATCATTGACCACAGGTTCAAAGACCCTCTGTATAAGAAGCTGGATATTTTTTTTTTCTGTTCAGATTACAAGTGGGCTAGTTCAGATAGAAATTGTTTCATTTTCATAGAAATTCCTGAAAAATATAAGAAATAGCTGATACATACTTGTAAAATAAAGTTGTATATTTTGCAGCCTCAGTAATAGACTGGTTTCAAAAAGATATAACAAGTAATAATTTAATAAATTGCTTTGCTGTAAGGACTGAAGACATCCCAACTGATGATGAAATAATTCTCATTGCTCTACTTCCAGCCTCAACAGAAATAATTTTACATCTCAAGTAAACATTCTATTTTTAGATGTCAAATTCTGTGAACAAAATTCGGATCAAACTAGCTTAACCAAAAAAAATGAATATAATATATTTCCTCACATGAGTGGGAACTGGGCATTTGCTGGTTGCTGCTAGATTGAGCTATGGATAGACCCATGTACTTGAATTAGTCTCTAGTTTTTGTCTCCCTCCTTACTTTTTTTCTTGTCTTCTCTAGTCTTTGCTTAGCTTGATTTTTAAGGAGGATCTCACTATTCATTGAAATATATGACTATCAGCTTCACTGATGCTAATCTTCCCAGTCTAATCTCCTTCTCAGGAAAATAACTTTCCTGACAGCTCAGGCATAATATCTCCAGTAAGATTTTTATTTTCTCAGCTTGAGTTACATAAACCTCTGAAACAAACAGGTGGCCAAACTTATGAATTTGTCTAGTTGCTTTGATTTGTGTCACATGACTATCTCACTCTTCAGGTTATGAATTTCCTTCATCTAAACTGTAAGGTTTGTCTTCCCATTAGGAAAGAGAGAGAAGGAAACAATTACAATGTATGATGTCCACTGTAGTACCCTTTCCAAAGGCATTTTTCATTTGCTCCAGAAGACTCACTTCTCAATATCTCCACTTTTCTCTCTATACCAGAAAGAGTAAGATGAGCTAAATAGATGAGCACTCTTTCCTCTGTCTTTGAGTTGCATTTAGATAACAGAATCCCTGGGCCTGGATCTGTAGGAGAATGAGAATAAGGTTGATTATTCTACCAAATTTTTAGTCACATCAGGCTAATTACATTCATAGGTCATAGATTCTTTCAAGGTATACTTCTTCCATTAATCTCACTCCATCATTAATTATTCAAATCTGATTGTGCTATTTGTCTCCTCTTGGAAATCTGATTGGCCATTATGCTCATTAGTCTTCATTGGTTTTGTGAGTTTTAATGTTTCCAACTATTAATTTTGCATTTATTATTTCCTCCTTTTAATGTTGACTAGTTTATTGTTAATTTTCTAGCTTGCTAGTTGAATGCTTACTGTCCATTTTTAGTCCATTTTTGGTGCTATAACAAAATACCATAGACTGGGTAATATGTAAATAACAGAAGGTATTTCTCACAGTTCTGAGGCTGTACATCTAAAATCAAGGCATGGGCAGGTTTGATGTCTGGGAGGCCCTGGTCTCCGCTTCAAGATGGGAACATGTTGCTTTATTCTCACATGGAAGAAGATATAAGGGCTAAAGACCCTAACATTTTGTCTTCAGGCTCTTTTATAAAAGTCCTGATCCATTCTTGAGGGAGGACCTCACATGACTTAATCACCTTTCAGATGGCTTCAATTCTTAATACCATTGCATTGATAATTAAGTTTCAACATGAGTTTTGGACAGGACCTTCAAACTGCAAGGCTGATTTTATATATTTTATATCTTTTCATAAGTCTGGATACTGTTTTCTAACTCCAGACTTAGAAGTAGTCAATCTACAAGAAGCCCACAAAGTCTAGCTAACTCCTTTCATCCACTTGTTATTCATAAGCTGTCTCCACCTATGGCTCCAGCTTGCTACCACCTTGTCTCTGGGAGCAACCCCTCATGTGGCCCTGTCTGGCAACTTTCTCTAATCCAGAACTGTGAGTAGCAGAGTTTTCCTTTCATCTATCTGAGTGTCAGTGTGTTGTATCACACCATTGAAAGACCTTAAAATATTAAAGAACGTAGTATTCCTTGCTTGTCATCCATATTTTTCATTCTCTCAACAGCTTTGTCAATTACTATTTTAAACTTCTTTTATCCTAACAAATTTCATACCAGTAATCTAGCATGTGCCTAATTATATAAACTCATACAATACTTTATTTATGAGATGATTAGCATAGTTTCCCCTACAATGTCTTTCGTTGGCTTTCAATTATTTATCCTGTTTTATCATTCTGAATGGCTTTCTAGAAGATTGAGTTAAGGTACTCATTTACTTATACCCTTCTTCTGTAGAAAATATATATCCTTGCCCTTTGATACGTGGCCCTCTAGTTTCCTTCTAGTAAGGGATATTATAGTTGCATGATCCATAAATGTTGGGCTTAGTTCATCACTTGATTTGCTTTGGCCTATAGATTTTGAGTTGACATGACAGTGTGACAGTTCCAGGACAAAGCATTGAAAGGTAGTACAGGTCAAGTATTCCTGATTCAAAAATGTCAAATACAAAAAACTCCAAAATGTAAAAAAATTTTTTTGCATGGACTTGATGCTCAAAGAAAATCCTCATTAGAACATTTAGGATTTTATACTTTCAGATTAAGGATACTGAAGCAGTAAGTATAAAATGCAAATATTCCCAAATCAAAAGACTCTAAAATCTGAAACATTTCTCATCCCAAGTATTTTGGATAAAAAGTACACAATTTGTATGTATTTTTGCTCTTCTTGTGCTCTGCTGAGAAGAAACATTGGCTGAGTAGACTTTATCCAAGGACAATGAGAGATATGTGAGGTAACTGTATTCATTTTCTATTGTTGTAATAATAAATTACCACAGATTTGCTGTTTACACAACATGGCACAAATTTATTACCCTACTGTTCTGTAGATCAAAAGCTTATCTGAATTTTTGCTGGGCTAAATTAAAGCAGTTGGCAGGGTTATATCCCTTTTGGAGGATCTAGGGGAGGATGTGTTTATTGATCTTAGTAAATAATATTTAATTGAGACCTTTGTTGTTGTAAGAATGCTGGCTGTCAGATGAGGGCCAGTCTTATCTTTCAGAACCTACATACATTTTATTTTCCTGCTGTTGGCCTCCTTACTCTGTCATCTAGGCCAATAATGATAGGAGGAGTTTCTCTCATATTTTGAATGTGACTTCCTTGTTCTCTCTTATCACTTTAACACAACCAGGGTAGGTTCTCTTGTTTTAAGAATTCGAATAATTAGATTGGGCCCACTGAGTTAATTCAGTATAATTTCCCCATTTCAAAATCCATAAACTTAATTTCATCTGCAAAATCCCTTTTGCCCTGTTAGGTAACGTAGCCACAGGTCTGTGGATAAAAACGTGGATATCTTTGATGAAGTGTTATTTTGCCTAGCGCGATCACTGAACGCCAATGAGTATGCCAGAGTATGAAGCAGAGCCTTTAAATAGAATCTATTCTGAAGTCTTGGGGAACAGAAGTAAACCCTATTAGCTGGAGCCAAGTTGCTTATCATACAGACTCAAGCAAAACTGTTAAATTGAACCAAATCTTAATTATCTAAGCCACATTTGGCCTGCACATGTGTAAACACAGTAAATATGTGTTGGTATTTGACAATTTTGTTACAGTATTATTATATTAAAATGAATCAGTACAGAATCAGTGCAAAAGTAACAGTAGGACCAACATGAATGTTGTTATGTGGTGGATCTGGTGGTATTTGTAGTGTCTATGAAAGATAGATATAATGTACAGAACTTTGGTAAACAGCATTAATCTTATGATTTTATAGCTAAGCCTTGCATATTTTCTGTGTATCACTCCTGAGAAATATTTCTGGCTTAATGCTGTGCCCTGGAAAATGACTAAGCATTTCACTAAGAGGCATCAAATTATCATATAACCAAAAATTTCCATTTTGAAATCAGTGTTTTCCTGTCTACCACGTCATAAATTTTGATGTGCACATCAACATTCTATAATCAAATGGCAGTGTGTTATATAAAATCAAGCTCAAGGGACTCCACAAAGCACAAGTAAGTTCATAACTAGTTCAGTTTCTCATGGTATCTATTCCTGGTACATAGCCCCCTCTTTGACCTGCATGTATGACCTCATGAGAAATTGTCTGTAACTAGGTGGCTGAAGAAAAATAGTTAAATTGGTTTACAAATGATTCTGACATTCATATTATTATTATATTTCAGCATGACCTAGTGGTGGCAAATAGCAACATTACAGCTCCAATCAGGAGGACCTTGAAGGCTGCTGGTGAAGGAAAATCTCAGTAGACAGAAATTCAAGCAGCATATCTAATTGTTCACTTTACCAGGAAGAATAAATAATCTGAGATGTAAATTTACAGTGATTCATGAGTCATGACTCACATGTTGGCTGGATGTTTATGAAGTAGTAAAGAACACAATTCACAAATTGTTTATAAGACATCTAGTGAGAAAATAAGTGAAAGGATGTCTGAGAATGAGCAAAAAGTAAAACCACAACCGTTAACTCCCTCAACATCCAGGGAGGAAAGATGATCAGTTCTTTAAGTATCTGACAGCCTCTTTTCACAGAAATGCCGGCTCTTTCTCAGTGGCCTCTTGAGTTAAGTGGCCATGGTAGCAGGAGTAGAGCTTAGCTGTGAACTCTAAAACAGACACCTTCTCTATTAAAGATCTTATGTGATGTAGCTCACTTGCCAGTAACAGCGATTAGTCATGAACTCCCAATATAATAACATCCCTGGGGACAAACATGTCATCTAATAGCAGGTTGATTATCTTGCATACCTTCATGTGGTAAATGGCAGGATATGTGTTCTTTTAGAATAGTTATTTGTGTTTCCTTTTCCTGCCTTATATAATGCCCTATAAATAATATGTGTTTCCTTTTCCTGCCTTATATAATGCCCTATAAATAATAATGTAGCATAATTTACCATAAAGCCTTGTCATTCATTCCCTTAAATTATTTGATAGAGCAGTGGGATGATTTATGAAGAACAGCACCAACAAGGAAAACCGTTTGTGTGGTGGGGCAATGTCCTAGGTATGTTATATGCTCTGCACCATTGATCAGTCTTACAATGTGCTTTCTCTTACAGCTAATGTTCATGGGCCCAAGGACCAAGGAGTAGACATGAGAGGAGTTGTTCACTCATGGATCTTAATTTCCCAGTAGCAAAAGTTTTGTTTTCTGTCTTCACAACATTAGGCTCTAATGGTTTGGCGATTGTTATCCCCAAGGGAAGTATGCATGCAAGATTGTGTCTGTTTAATCAGAAGCTAAGCGTTTTTAAAAATTCTTTCTTCCACAGAAGCATTTGGCAAAAAAAAGAGGTTTACTGTACTAGCTGGAATAGTTTATCATGATTGATTTTTCTACTGTTCAATGGAGGCAGAAAGAAATATGCCTGGAACCCAGAAGATTCTCTTACCCCCCGGCAAAGAACCATGACTAGTTGTTGCACTGGCTAAGGATGAAGGAAATGAGGACTGGGTAGTGAAAAGAAAAGTTACAGATGCCAACTATGAATATGAGATCATTTGCATAAGCAAGGATTGTAGTAGTTATTCATATTTTCTTCTTGCTTATGTATAAGTATCTCTGTATATGTTTGTATCTATTAACAAACAATGTTTTAATCTTTATCCCTATGGTTTCTTTATTATCTAATATAAACAGCAATACTAAAAATTACTCATATAAATTAAGTCTTTAAGTTTCAAGATACAAAAGAAAGACTGTGACTGAGGTAGAAGAGAAACAAAATTTATTCAGAGATAAATAGAATGTTGTACAAGATTACTTATTTGCTCTTGATTATGTATTTGAGTTTATAAGGGTCATTCTGACTAGTTAAGACAATTATGATGGTATTACCTTTGGTCAGAACTGAAATATGGATACAAAGGGTGTTGGTGTTTATAACTGCTGAGTCCAAAAATAGATGCATTGAGAAGGACAACTAGAGGCCAGTGAGGCATGAAGAATACCAGAGAAGGGATGGAGTTCTAAAGTCCCCCTCATTGTACAGTTCTTAGCTAAGGTTCTCTTATGTGAGGAACTCAGGGTATTTGGAATACTGTAATGAAGGTGAAGTTATTCTCTGGGTAAGGGCAAAGTCCACACAGCAGCATCCTTGCAAGTTCTCGAGTTTTTACTCTTCCAGACTGGGTAAGTTATGGTAGCTTCTTCTTTTTCCTTTTTTTTAATAGTCAGGTGTCTTTTTATTTTATTATATATTTTTTTTCCATTTTGACCATTTTTTTAAAATTTTTATTGCATTATAGGTTTTGGGGTACATGTGCAGAACGTGCAAGATAGTTGCATAGGTACACACATGGCAGTGTGTTTTGCTGCCTTCATCCCCTTCACCCACACTTGACATTCATCCCCAGGCTATCCCTCCCCAGCCCCCCCGCTGTCCCTCCCCCATTCCCCCCAATAGACCCCAGTGTGTAGTAGGCCCCCTCTCTGTGTCCATGTGTTCTCATTTTTCTCACCCACCTATGAGTGAGTATATGCGGTATTTTTTTCTGTTCTTGTGTCAGTTTGCTGAGAATGATGTTCTCCAGATTCATCCATGTCCTTACAAAGGACACAAACTCATCATTTTTGATTGCTGCATAATATTCCATGGTGTATATGTGCCACATTTTCCCAGTCCAGTCTATCATCGTTGGGCATTTGGGTTGCTTCCAGTTCTTTGCTATGGTAGCTTCTTAGAAATCCTCAAAGAACACAGCAGCTTGCAGGCAAATGCCTTAGGACTCCTAGTTCAGCTCTTCAGGTGAAAAACTTCAGTTCAGCTTCTGTGACCTTCAGTGGGAACTCCCCAAACAATTAGTGGAATGTTTTCTTGAATTCTACTCCTCGACCAATTGCAGAGTCATGTAAATACCTAACTCTATTCAGTTGTAATCAGGTTCTATTTTCCTGCCTAAATCCAGACTGATATTGGATTGTAGCTTCTGGAGGACTGTAAATTGAATACATGTTTTCTGCACCAACTTAGTGATTAAAACTGAACAATTGTTCAATCAACTCTCTATGCAGGTCAAATTTTGCTCTTTACTTCATGTGGTGAAAAAGCTAAAGAGGAAATTGTAAGGAATTCTGGAATGAAATAAGACTTATGTTTCCTATGTCATCACTTCCCATCCTGAGTGTAATTGACAAAGTATCCTCTCTTGAATATTTAAAAAATTTTACTTATTCATTTATGATATAGTAGCATTGTATACTATTTGTCTTCTTAACAACTGGATTTTTTTCTCTGAGATTTTAGGTCTGAGAAATTTGATTCAATCTTCACTGAGATTTCTGGATATTACTACTTCAGTGATGGAGGAGGAAATAGAAAGAAAAATAACAACAATTCCTTATTTGTACAATTAATGAAACTATTCATTAGTATTACAATTAAATAAATTTTTATAATAGTTAAACATTAACTCTTTCAGGCACAGGATGTAGCTATATGTGGACATTAATATTTTTATAGTACTCCATTTCTAAAACCAATTGAGATGTAATTTTATTAAAACTGTATCTTGCAATAAAAAGTCTTTAAATAACTTTAGTAGGCTTCAAATATTTTCAAAATCTGATTTTTTTTCTAAAACACACTTTCTTAGAAATATTGAAAATTACATTTTCCAAAGAAGTTTTTGTTCAACCTACAGTACAAAATTTAGATATCATCAGTCACACACGTGTGATCATCAGAGTCACATACAGACATTGAAAACCTTTGATGACATGGCCCTAAATCATGACTGCTTACATTATTTTTTTTGCCCTCTTAACATGGTTATGAGTAAATGGAAACATTCGAGCTAGGAAAATTGAGGTCTGTGCTGAGGTAGATAATCAGACATAATAGGAATTGAAAACAGACTGTAGGTTTTATAATTTAATATTAGCAACACCAGCTGGAAAGTAGTCAATAGGAAATTATAAAATTTCACTGACAACATTTTGAAAATGATGTATTCAATTCACTCAATGTATTCTACACTTACTTGCAAAAACTAGCAAGATATACTTACTTCTGACAGTAATCCTTGCTATTTATTTTAAAAGTCTGCTTCAGCCAAAGTCAATGGACATTTATATCACTAAACTTAGCAGGGATGAAATTGTGAGGCGGTTATAGCTCTGCGCTGAGGGGTAGAAGCAACACATAAAATATAAGGCTTTGATGTAGCTTCTAAGGTAGAAGGATAGAAAATGTATGTGAAAGTAGCAGTTCTTTCTTTTCATACACCAATTTAGCTGTACCGTGCACTACACTGTTTTAATTGAAGTGACTAAAGAGAAAGGCAAATTTTAGTGAATGGATTTATAAGCCGATATCATCTGGTTGAATTCAGCTGTTAATAAGCAAAGTGGAGAAAGGGAAGTATCACATTAAGCATGATTAATCTGAGAAAATCAGTCTTTTAAGACTAAACATTTTCTTTGAAATCTAGATAAGAAATAAACCTTCTTAAATTCTCTGATATCTGTGCCTAAGTGGTGATAATAAAGGCAGTAACTATCATGATTCAGTATTATTGTCTCAGTTATAATGCTATTAATGTTATTAAATTTGGATGGTTCATCTCTATTTCTTTGCTGCACTAATACTGATATCACATTGGAAGATAAATTCAATTTCCCATTCACTATTGCTGCAAACTTATTTGAAGATATTTTATAGAATCTACAATACTGCTCTTTGGTAAGTTCCAGTGTTTATTTTTACTTAATATTAATTAAGTTAAATTATTATTCTCTCCTTTACTCCTTTCAGCCCACTTGCTTTTGATAATTTAATCAATTCATTATAGCTTTAAGGCTAGTCTATAACAGATATCTATTTTAACTCCCTTCTCTATTTATAATTGGTCTGATATTTAAAACTCAATCTAGAAAGATTCCAATATCCATTTTAGTATTTTTATATATTTTTTAATTTTTATAAGCAATTATGAAAATAGCTATATTTAAACAAATTCATATCCATCAGGTTGCAATAATTCCATTAGCATTATTTAAATTAAAAATTCAGGAAATGTTTGATGATATCTATACTGCTGAATAAACTGAAGATGTAAAAGCATTTGCAAATAACTTGTATGGTTTCTCAGTTACTTAAAATCTTTTTTGAAAAATTGGGTTTGAGACTTAAGAAATGTTTTGAAATTCCATTTACTTTATAATACCCATGTAGTTAAATAGAGGCAATCTCAATCCCACAACAGTGTGAGGACTATAGAGAAAGTTTGTACTGCAAATCTATTTTGTTATGTACAGTAAAACATTTTTGCAATATAACCTAAAATTTCTACTTTATCAGGTGAACAAATTTTTTAAATATCACCAAATTTGAAGAATGTGAGAATGGTAAATATTTGTTTTTTTTTTTTAAATTTTTTTTTTTGTTGTTTGTTTTTGTAGAGACAGGGTCTCACCACGTTGCCCCAGCTGGTCTTGAATTCCTGAGCTCAAAGTATTTTCCTGCCTTGGCTCTCCAAAGTGTTGGGATTTCAGATGTGATCCACCATACACAGAGTGTTTTATCTTTTGTACAAGTAGTCTCTTATGAAGCAGATGACACTAAACTTTGCTATAGGTAAGAAATTATAAGTAGGATTCAAAAGTCAATACGATGATCCTGTTTTGTAAATACAAGGAAATAATAGCTTTATGTATTTTTCAAGAAGATTAAAAGACAAATCACAAGGTTGTTGATAAACTGACACCATTTTTATTTTTTACCAATCAAAATGCAGAGAGCAGAAACTGGACCCCTTTGTGACACCTTACACTAAAATTAACTGCAGATGGATTAAAGACTTAAACATAAGACCTGACACCATAAAAACCCTAGAAAAAAATCTAGGCAAAACCGTTCAGGACATAGGAGTAGGCAAGGACTTCATGACCAAAACACCAAAAGCATTGGCAACAAAAGCCAAAATAGACAAATGGGACCTAATCAAACTCCACAGCTTCTGCACGGCAAAAGAAACAGTCTCTAGAGTGAATTGGCAACCAACAGAATGGGAAAAAATCTTTGCAGTTTACCCATCGGACAAAGGATTGATATCCAGAATTTACAAAGAACTCAAACATGTTTTCAGGAAAAAAACAAACAAGCCCATTCAAAAATGTGCAAAGGATATGAACAGACACTTTACAAAAGAAGACATGCATGAGGCCAACAAACATATGAAAAAATGCTCATCATCACTGGTCATTAGAGAGATGCAAATCAAAACCACATTGAGATACCATCTCATGCCAGTTAGAATGGCGATCATTAAAAAAGCTGGAGACAACAGATGCTGGAGAGGATGCGGAGAAGTAGGAACACTCTTACACTGTTGGTGGCAGTGTAAATTAGTTCAACCATTGTGGAAGACAGTGTGGCAATTCCTCAAGGCCTTAGAAATAGAAGTTCCATTTGACCCAGCAATCCCATTACTGGGTATATATCCAAAGGACTATAAATTGTTCTACTATAAGGACACATGCACACGAATGTTCATTGCAGCACTGTTTACAATAGCAAAGACCTGGAACCAACCCAAATGCCCATCGATGATAGACTGGTCTGGGAAAATGTGGCACATATCCACCATGGAATATTATGCAGCCATCAAAAATGATGAGTTTGTGTCCTTTGTAAGGACATGGATGAATGTGGAGAACATTCTCAGCAAACTGACACAAGAACAGAAAAGAAAATACCACATATTCTCACTCATAGGCGGGTGAGGAAAAATGAGAACACATGGACACAGGGAATGGGGTACTACACACTGGGGTCTACTGGGGGAAACAGGGGAGGGACAGCATAGGGGGGAGCTGGGGAGGGATAGCCTGGAGAGAAATGCCAAATGTGGGTGAAGGGGAGGAAGGCAGCAAAACACACTGCCATGTGTGTACCTATGCAACTATCTTGCACATTCTGCACATGTACCCCAAAACCTAAAATACAATTAAAAAATATTTTTTTAGATGTAAAATTATCAAAACAACAATGTCCTCTCTCTCCACAATCACATTATTTTAAAAACATGAAGATGTTTAAAATTCAAATATATTAAATATATAAAATAAAAAAGAAAATTTCATATTCCCTTCCACAATTTTTTCTCCCACTTGTTTAATATACCTACTCTAAAAAATATTGAGCATTCCACAAAAATAAGTAAATAAACATCTCAGTTCATATATTTTTGATATGAAAAATTACATTTTTATGGAGGTTATTCTTGTAGTATAAAATTTACTATAACGTTTTCCATCTATTGCTTCTTTATAATATGCTATGATGATATGTTTTTGTATCATCACAAAATTACCTAACACTTCATTATAAATAACTGTATTAAACATATATATATATGCACAGAGAAATTAACCAGAATTTTTAACATAATGTCTGCTTATTTAGCTTTATTTTGCTACATTTATTTTGCTATTAATGCACTATTGCAAACCATATTCTTGTGTGTGAAAGCATATTTTTGTAAGTATAACCCTATAGCAAATTACTATATTTGAAATATTTTGCTTATAATGTAAGTGTGATTTCAATTTGTATCTACATTATTAGTTATGCCCTGAGGGAATATGGATTTAAATAAATTTACTCTCTAACTTCCTTCCTCTCTCTGTGTTCTCTCTTCTTCTTCTTCCCATTTTTTATTTCAAGCAAAAAATTCTGTTCTTTTTTACCACTTTTCTTTGTACTACTTTCCTTCTTCCTTTCTTTGCTGTCATTAATGTGGTGATTTTCCTTTGTGGCTTTGGACTTTGTGTCCAGATTAAAAGGATTCCCCAGTCAAGATCTTAATATAACATGACTTTTTTTCCCTTTTTTACCTAAAACAATGTTGTTCAATAAAACATTTTGTGTCATTCATATATTTTTAAATTTTCTAGTAACCACATTAAAAAGGTAAAAAGAAACAGATAAAGTTAATTTTAATAATATATTTTATTTAACTCAATTATCAAGAATATTTAAACCTATAATCATAAAAATATTAAATATCTTACATTATTTTTATGTGTGTGTTTTCTAAATACAATATAGCTAAAGTTACAGATAAGTTTTAATTGGAAATGCTAAATATCTATTTAAATGTTATAAAATTTACTGTTTAATCACATATCTAGTTTTTCCAATCACCCCTAAATGTTTTCCAATAACTGAATTGAATATAAGTTTTACATTTAAATGTAAGTTAAATCAAATTAAATTTGTTCATTTTCACTAGTTATATTTCAAGTTTTCAATAGCCACATGAGGCTAGTGACTACGATATTGGACAGCAGAAATCTAAAATTATTTTGTTTGGATGGTTTATTCATTGATATGAATGAGTTTAGTATGCAGTTTGATTTTTTCCCCCAGAGAATTAAGCATTTTTAAAATAAATATAACATTTAAAAAATAAAACACTCTTTCTTTCCTACACTAAACTGAAATGTGGTCTTTATTGTGAACAAAATCCTTAAACTCTAGGTCTGTATCTGGATTTTCCTTTAAATTTTATAAAATTGCTTGACTATTTTTTTCCTCCTGGATTCTGTTATTTCCTAATGAATCTGATGGAACTCATTTAAGCTTTCTTTTTTATTTAAAGAACTATGATTATATATTCTCCCTAAAGTACTCTGAAGAATGGAAACATTTTTCATGCTGGCTAACGTTTAAGTTTTAATACTGTCAGAGTTGATGAAACTGTAGTTAACCATCTATTAATTTCTGTCACATTCATTGAGAATTTTGGCTTTACTTCTTTATTTGTATTTATTAGCTGTATGTTTCCTTCTTACAGGAATCAGATTTATCCTTAAATTCTTCAGTGGTAGTGAAGGCTGAATTAAAGTCATTTATCCTCTCTTACTATCTGGTGAAAGCTTTGCAGCACAACTGAGAAAGTTGTGCTGCAGCTGAAGTGTTGTTCTGCTTTTCTCATTTTTACTACTGTAAAATATTTTTCATAAAAATTAAATGACCATTTGGAATATAAAAATTGGATGCAGAACTTAATCCATTGTGTGTAATTCAAGACAGTATTTTCTATGAAGTTTATCTTTAGGCTTATGGATATTCCCGAGTGATGGTTGTAGATTCCTGTAGGGGCAATGCTAATACTATAATCTCTCCAGTGGAATCCAAGTATCTGAGCTTCACTTTAATAAGGAAGTGGAGCATCTTTCTTCAGTTTCTTTCACTTTTAAATTTTAATTCATTCAGTCTCAGTTTTGAGTTTTAGATAAAGTGATGCAGAGGAAATAATACCCATTCTTACCCATAAGTTTCAAACTGATTTTAGCTGCCTTCATATTCAACATAAAAATAAATTCTACCACAGGATGAGTGTGCTGTTGCAGGGGAGATGCTGTAACACCATGGCTTACTTATATCTTTGTGGTCATGGGAGAAATAACTCTTCAAAATGGTTTTATTTGTATAATGTAAGTTATTCTGGTTGTTTTTTTATCACTTTAAGATTCATTTTAATGTGCATCACATTAAAAGAGCATTTAATCAACTGCAAAAGGATTTAAAAACTGACACATGATAAGGGTGCCCTCTCTCACCATTCCTATTCAACATAGTATTGGACATTCTGGCCAGACCAATCAGGCAAGTAAAAGAAATACAGGGTATTCAACTAGAAAAAAAGGAAGTCAAATTGTCTCTATTTGCAGATTACATGATTGTATATTTAGAAGACTCCATCATCTCAGCCCAAAATCTCTTTAAGCTAATAAGCAATTTCAGCAAAGTCTTAGGATACAAAATCAATATACATAAATCACAAGCTTTCCTATATACCAATAACAGACAAACAGAGACCCAAATCATGAGCAGCATCTCATTCACAATTAGTACAAAGAGAATAAAAAACCTAGGAACACAACTAATAAGGAACACAAAGGATCTCTTCAAGGAGAAATACAAACCACTGCTCAAGGAAATGAGAGAGGACACAAAGAGATGGGAAAACGTTCTATGCTCATGGGTTAGGAAGAATCAATATCGTGAAAATGGCCCTACTGCCCAAAGTAATTTATAGATTCAATGCTATCCCCTTCAAGCTACCATTGACCTTCTTTACAGAACTGGAAAAAAAAAAAAACACTTTAACTTCACATGGAACCAAAAAAGAGCCTGCATAGCCAAGACAATCCTAACCAAAAGAACAAAGCTTGAAGCATCACGCTACCTGACATCAAACTATACTACAAGGCTATGGTAATCAAAACAGCATGGTACTGGTACCAAAACAGAGATATCAACCATAAGAACAGGACAGAGGCCTCAGATGTAATGCCACACATCAGCAACCATCTGATCTTTGACAAACCTGACAAAAACAAGCAATGGAGAAAGGATATCCTGTTTAATGAATGGCTTTGGGAAAACTGGCTAGTCATATGCAGAAAGCTGAAACTGGTTTCCTTTCTTACACCTTATACAATAATTAACTCAAGATCAATTAAAGATTTAAAAATAAGACCTAGCACCATAAAAATCTAGGCAATACCATTCAGGCCATAGGCATAGGCAAGGACTTCATGACTAAAACACCAAAAGCAAGGGCAACAAAAGCAAAATAGACAAGTGGGATCTAATTAAACTCCAGAGCTTCTGCACAGCAAAAGAAACAATCATTAGAGTGAATCAGCAACCAATAGAATGGGAAAAAAATTTGCAATCTATCCATCTGACAAAGGGCTAATAACCAGTGTACAAAGAACTTAAACAAATTTACAAGAAAAAAACAAACAACCCCATCAAAAAGTGAGCAAAGGATATGAACAGACACTTCTCAAAAGAAGATGTTTATGCAGCCATCAAACATATGAACCAAAGCTCATCATCACAGTATATTAGAGAAATGCAAATCAAAACCACAATGAAATACCATCTCATTTCAGTTAGAATGGTGATCATTAAAAAATCAGGAGAAAACAGATGCTGTAGAGGATGTGGAGAAATAGGAATGCTTTTACACTGTTGATGGGAGTATAAATGAGTTCAATCATTTTGGAAGTGTGGTGATTCCTCAAGAATGTAGAAATAGAAATACCATTTGACCCAGCAATCCCATTATTGGATATATACACAAATGATTATAAAACATTCAGCTATAAAGACACATGCACACATATGTTCATTGTGGCACTGTTTACAAAAACTGTGACTTGGAACCAACCCAAATGTCTATCAATAATAGTCTGGATAAAGAAAATATGGCACATAGACACCATGGAATACTAAGCAGCCGTAAAAAAGGATGAGTTCATGCCCTTTGCAGAGACACAGATGAAGCTGAAAACCATCATTCTCAGCAAACTAACACAAGAACAGAAAACCAAACACTGCATATCTCACTCATAAGTGTGTGTTGAACAATGAGAACATATGGATGCATGGAGGGGAATATCACATGCCAGGGGCCTGTTGTGGAGTTGGGGAGCTAGGGAAAAGATAGGAGGGGGTGGGGAGATTGGGGAAGGATAACATTAGGTGAAATACCTAATATAGATGAAGGGGGGATGAATGCAGCAAACCACTATGGCATGTCTATACCTACGTAACGATCCTACACGATCTGCACATGTACCCCAGAACATAAACTTTAATAATAATTTAAAAATATATAAGTTTTATGCAAGTTTTTTTGAGAAGAAACCCTGAAAATCAATGAAATTTCATCTTTGTACATGGCACCATATTCTAAAATTTATCTTTGAGCAGATTTTCCCTCAAAACCCCTCTCATCCTAGGGACTACCCTGTCTAAGACATAATGTGGCTGAAATTCCAATGTTTTCAATTCCCTCCTTTGCTCTGCAGATAGTCTCTTTTTGGAAAAAAAAAAGACTTTTTTTTTAAGTAAATCATAATTTGCTTTTTTTCCCCTTATTCTGCTATTTTATTACTTCCTTTTTGTATCAGTCAGACAAAGGAAACTAAATCATTCATTAAAGAGAGAGGAAAAGGATATTCTGAATGCATATATAGACTATTTTTTATGTTATACCCGCAAATATATATTTGATTTAAATTTCCTTTTCTAAAAACCACTAACTCTCTCACGTAAAAATTTAACAAATTATTCTCCGTATAAACACTCTGTTTTCCTATAGATTTACAAATATGCTCTCCATATTTATAAATGTCAGGGATCTCTTCTCATATTTATCATTATTTGCTAAGTTATTGGATTAAGATAACAAAATATTGTCTAATCATACATAGTCTTTCTTACAAAAACTGAATATTATCATTTAATGTTTTAGTAAATATGTCTTTTTTTTTTAAGAAAGAAATGAAGAAAAAGAAAGAAAAAAGAAGGAAAGAGAAAGAATGAAAGAGAGAAATAAAGAGGAAGAGAAAGAGGGAGAGAGAACGGGAGTCTTGCTCTATTGCCCAGGCTAGAGTGCAGTCTAAAAATGGGTATTAAAAACCTCTTTTAGGCCAATAAATGTGCTTAAAAGTGAAGACAGGAAGGAATGAGGGAGGAAAATAACAAACAAGCAGCCAAACATTATTTCATTTAAACCTGGGAAATGTTATGCAATTGCTGAGGAGTGATTTACTTCCAATTATGTGGTCACTTTTAGAATAGGTGTGATGTGATAGTGAGAAAAATGTATGTTTTGTGGATTTGGGGTGGAAAGTTCTGTTAATGTTTATTAAGTTTACTTGTTCCAGGTTCAAGTCCTGCATATCCTTGTTAATTTTCTGTCTCATTGATTTGTTTAATATTGACAATGTAGTGTTAAAGTCTCCCACTATTATTGTGTGGAAGTCTAAGGCTCTTTGCAAGTCATTAAGGATTTACCTTATGTATCTGGGTGCTCCTGTATTGGGTACGTATATATTTAGGATCATTAGTTTTTCTTGTTGCATTGATTATTTTACAATTATGTAATGTATTTCTTTGTTTCTTTTGGTCTTTGTTGCTTTAAAGTCTATTTTATCAGAGATGGGAATTGCAACTCCTGATTTTTTTTTCTATCCATTTGGTTAGTAAATCTTCCTCCATCCCTTTGTTTTGAGTCTTTGTGTATTCTTGTATGTGAGAAGGATACAGGATACAAGATACAAGATCACAGTATGCTGTGATGCAGCATACTGGTGGGTTTTGTCTTTTTATCCAATTTGCCTGCCTGTGTCTTTTGATTGGGGCATTTAGTCCATTTAAATTTAGGATTGATATTGATATATGTGGGTTTAATACTGCCATTTAATGCTAGCTGGCTGTTTTGCTCATTAGTTGATGTAGATTCTTTATTATGGTGATGCTCTTTACCTTTCAGTATGTTTTTGGAATGGCTGATACTGGTTGTTCCTTTCTATGTGCAATACTTCTTTCAGAAACTCTTGTAAAGCAGGCCTGGTGGTGATGAAATCTCTGAGTACTTGCCTGTTTGCAAACAAAATTATTTTTCCTTCATTTATGAAGCTTAGTTTGAAGGGATATGAAATTCTGGGTTGAAAATTCTTTTCTTTAAGGATGTTGAATATTGGCCCCCACTCTCTTCTGGCTTGTAGGGTTTCTGCTGAGAGATCTTCTGTGAGTCTGATAGGATTCCCTTTGTGGGTAACCTGACCTTTCCCTCTGGCTGTCCTTAGTATTTTCTTCTTCATTTCAACCCTGGTGAATCTAACAATTATGCCTTGGGGTTGCTCTTCTTGAGAAATATCTTTGTGGTGTTCTCCATATTACCTGGAGTTGAGTATTGTCCTGCCTTGCTAAGTTAGGTAAGTTTCCTCGATAATACCTGAAGAATATTTTCCAGCTTGAATTCTCTTCGTCACATTCAGGTACACCTATCAAACGTAGATTAGGTCTTTTCACATAGTCCCATAGTTCTTGGAGACTTTGCTCATTCCTTTTTACCATTTTTTCTCTAACCTTCTCTTCTCATTTTATTTCATTAAGTTGTGCGTCAACCTCTGATATCCTTTCTTTTGCTTGATCAATTTGCACTGTTAAAACTTGTGCATACTTTACAAAGTTCTTGTGTTATGTTTTTTGTCTCCCTTAATTCACTTATATTCCTCTCTAAATTGTCTTTTCTCATTAGCATTTCATCAAACCTTTTTCCAAGGTTCTTAGTTTCTTTCCATTGGGTTAGAGCATGTTCTTTTAGATCACAGAAGTTTCTTATTATCCACCTTCTGAAGCCTGATTCTGTCAATTTGTCACACTCATTCTCCATCAGGCCTTGTTCTGTTGCTGATGAGGAGCTGCAATCCCCTCTAGGAGGAGAGATATTCTGATTTTGGGTGTTTTCAGCCTTTTTATGCTGTTTTTTTTCCCCATCTTTGTGAATTTATCCACCTGTCATCTTTATAATTGCTGACTTTCAGATTGGATCTCTGAGTGGACATCCAGCTTGTTGGTGATAAAGTTTCTTTATGTTTCTTAGTTTTCCTTCAGCAGGCACCCCTCCCCCATAAAGCTGGACCTTCCCGGTTTCAGCTGTGCTTGCTGTGAAACTTTCAATCCTCAGCACTTCCAATTGCTGTTTTTTTTTTTTTTTTGTGGGGGTGGGACCAGCCAAGCCCAATCACATGGCTCCCTGTCTAAGAGCCTCTTATTCATTGTTTCTTTTTTTAGTTGAAAGGTTGACTCCCATGTGTTCCAGTCACCCACAGAAAAGGCTCTGGAATCTGTGTAATTTCCCCTGTGGTGACCCACTGCACCAGCTGAAACAGCGGCATTGAGATTCATGATGCTTTTCTGCCCGGGAATCTCCTGGTCTGGCTCCCTGCTTCAGTCCCCTTTTGAATCAGTTGAATAGGTGACTCTGCCTTCCTGGAGCTCCAAACATTGACCAAACGGGGACCCAGTCCCGTATACTCCACACTGAGAACCGCTGCACTGGGGCACTGGCAAAACAGCCACGCTGGCCAAAAGAGTTACGCTGGCAACCCGTGGGACTCTTCTGCTGGGAATCTCCTTGTCCATGGGCAACAAAAATTCATCTGGAAGTATGACATCCATTCACTCTCTGCACTTTCACTGGGAGCTACATACAATCCTGAGCTGCTACTAATCAGCCATCTTGGATCTTTCTTCCCATAAATATGTCTTCTAAATTTATAAAATGTCCAAGAATGGAACATTTTTTGCAAATTTAGTAAATGTTAATGTAATACTAAAGATATATGTGTATATATGTATATACATGAGAGAGAGTATTTTATATTGGGGAGAACACTCTTTGTTATTTATCCAAATTCTGAATAAATTATTTACATCCATAAAACACACCTAACATTAATTTTTTTGTGTGTTTAAAGTCTCAGAATCTAGCATTTCTAAAGATACTAGCATTTGTAAAAGGAACAGGATCCAGCATTTGTAAAGTCCTAGAAAAGGGAGCCCCTACCATTTCCAAGTTTGTTCGAATATATTTACCATTACCAAGAAAGGATGATTTAAAGGAGAAATTCTTCTTCACCACATATCTAGAATAAAAGGTACATTACACTTGGGTATATCTTCCCATTACTCAGAACTAAGAAAAGATACACTAAGCAGGGTCACCCAAACAGTTCTTAAAATGCAAAACTGTTCTGTTTTGTAATAGTATTTGAATTCATGCTATAGGTTATTTGAAAACTATATCTACTCAATACTTTAAATGCAATCCTTTGCATACAATCATAAAATATGACTACTTCCACAAATTACTTGGAAAAAATTCAGATACAGACATATGATGCCAGCAGTAAACTCTACATAAATAGAAAAATTATAGGCTGATTTAGAAGTTTAGGTAGACATAACATTTGAGAGAAATACCTGACGATAAAACACCAACAAGTTATGGCACAATGGTAATGCTGGACATAGCAAATGTCCTGAATATATGAAATGACACTTTGTCACTACTAGATCCCCAGAAAATGAAATTTATTGTTATATTTGAGTTATATTTGAACAATTATAATGTTCTGTATTCTACATATCCTAAAATAGCATTAACTTCATATGATGGCTATATTTTCAAAGAAATGTGAGAATATAGCCTGCCTTAACATGGCAGACAGAAATTTAAAATATGACTATGTGTAATCCAGTCAATCTTATATATGTTATTGCACAGCAAGAATAATGATGGACATGGGGAGGGGAACATCACACACTGGGGTCTGTTGGGGGATGGGGGCCAAGGGGAAGGATAGCAGGGGATGGGGAGATTGGGGAGGGTTAACATTAGGAGAAATACCTAATGTAGGTGAGAGGGAATTGAGGCAGCAAACTACCATGGCATATGTATACCTATGTAACACTCTTGTAAGATATGTATATGTACCCCAGAACTTAAAGTATAATAACAATAATAATAATAATAATAATAATACATTTAGTGGAGGGAATAATGCAGAATGAATTTTTCCTGATGGCTACTGAGAAGGCCAAAAATAAATCTTTACCTTGTTTCTTAAACTTGTTGATAAAATACAGACATGGACCCGTTTTGTTTTATTCTCATGCCATTATAAAGACAGAACTAAAACTGGGAAGTTATTTTAAAAACAGGCTTAATTGGCTCACAGTTCTGCAGGTTATACAAGTTTCTGTTTCTAGCTAGGCCTCAGGAAACTTACAATTATGGCAGAAGGTGAAGGGGAAGCAGTCACAGTCTTCATATGGCCGGCAGGAGAGAAAGAGCAAAAGGAAAGGTGCCACACACTCTTAAATGGCCAGATCTTGTGAGAATTCTATCATGAGTCAGCACTAGGTGGATGGTGCTAAACCATTAGAAACCACTCCCATGATTGAATCACCTCTCACCCAGCCCCACCTCCAACACCTGGGTTTACAATTCAACATGAGATTTGGGTGGGGGACACAGAGCTAAACCATATTAGCACCTAACCAACTTTACTATTCTTTGTCCCATGAGTTATTAACTAAGATTAAAGCTCTTTACACCCCTGAAACTAACTAGACACAGAAATAAACATTTCCTGTTAATATAACTGACAAACTTACCCTGCCTACAAAACAGCATGAAAATTACTCTAGTATTAAACTCTTTACAATATGAAGTACACATATAGATTTTGTTTACCTCATTATTTGCTTTTTCTTTTTAGCTACTTCTTTGGTGTCCTTTTTTTGGTTAAAGAATGGGACTCCTGTACAAAACAAACAAACACTTCATTGACAACTTGTTTACTCCTCCCTGTAAAAGTATCAAAGGTAAAACCATTCTGTTGAGATACTTTAATGTTCAAAAATGTTCTGCTGCCCCCTATTGCAATAGTCCATATAAAATAATCTCCTTGATTGTCTTGTAAATTTTATCTTCAAAAGTACTGAGTAATTTTATCAATATTCTAAACAGATAAAAGAATAGTGAAAGACATTAAAAATGTGGCAAGTGATTTAAAGAATGAAATGAAAACAATATGGAAGACACAGATAAACACAAAACACACTTTTCATTGTCTATTAGCAATCGACATTTATGTAGTGAAAAATTCTGGATAGAAAGCATTGTGAGAGCTTAAGAGAGTATAAATTTGGTCACCAGTAGCTGTGAAGGGTAGTTGGGAAGGGAAGAATAAGTAGAGAGTATTAATGGTTTCAAAAACATAGTCAGATAGAATGAATGATATCTACTATTTAACAGTACAACAGAGTGACTACAGTCAATAATAACTTATTGTACATTTTAAAATAACTAAATGAGTAAAATGTGAATGTTTCTAACACAAAGAAATAAATTCTTGGGGTGATGAGTACCCCAATTTTGCTGATGTGATTGTTACACAGTATATGCCTGTATCAAAGCATCACATGTGTCCCACAAATATAAGCACCTATATGTGCCCATAATTATTAAACATTTTAAGAAAAGCATTTATGCATGATAGTTTGAAGTATATAAGGAGACAAACTTTAATAAATGATACCTAGAAAAATTATGCCTATAAATAAAGGAAGAATTATTTTTGTATGTGGAAAGAAAAAATTTAGAGGCTTAATCACTACATAATCTTCTTCTGTAAACCAGCCTATTTCTTTACACCTGTTGAATCTTGTGACTGTCATTTTAAGTAATATATCTTTTAATTAGAAGACATTCAGAATTTACCCAAAATCCCCAAATGATGTGAAATCAAAGAAAGTACAGAAAGGGTATAGCTAAACTTAGAATTACAAAAATAATATTGAAAAATATTATAATAGTAGGCCATTTACAATCTGAAATACATATATGTATTTTATTTACCTCATTATTTGCTTTTTACTTTTTTAGATTTTTGAATTATTTTGAAAACATTTTGTGTGCTTGTTTCACATTACATGCTTTTTCTTTTTGAAAATATTGTTGGTGTTTTGTTAAGAGGATTGGACTCATATTTACAGTACAGCCCATCATTTATATCTTTTTAAAAAATATTTTCTTGTTCTGTTGACATCCAAAGCAGCACAGAAGACACTAGCTCAAAATCCCCCAATTATTCTTCCTTTGCTACTGCATATCTGAAAAAATGTAGGGATAACCCATGATTGCAACTTCTATTCTTTTGTAATATAAGTATAAAGACAACAATTGTTAATTTCTTAACTATTTGAAAAATTATAAATATCATAAAAAACAAGGCAAGACCTAGACACCATGACAGATAGGAAGAGATAAAGGAGAAATGTCTGAAATTTAGTTGATAGTAATATACAAAATTTGTTTTGTTTGTTTTGACAAATTTGTTATGGTTCTGTAAGGTGTTAACATTGGCAGAATCTGGAAAGAGGTCATAACAAGGATTCCTTATGCTATCTTTTTCACTTTTTGAACTTTTTCTAACATTATTTCAAAATAAAAGTTAAGACAGCAAATTAACTATGATATAGAGGTAAAGAACAAGTTATTACTCTCCATGCCAGGAGCTCACCAAGGTAGCTTGTGGTGAGACTGCCTAAAAGTGCATCACTATATTTATCGGGAGGATTGTCATTTGAACTGAATGATGTCACAGTGCTCCAAAAGTTTGAGATTAAAGAAGTGATACATGTCTATATATTTCACTCTGATTATTATTGTGGTCTAAGCTGATGTTATTTGCCCATCTCTCCCACCCTAATTATCACTCTGCTCTAGTGAAGACACTCATTTTAAGAGTAATGTTGTGAGCCCTCTCTGAATCTGATTATCACTCTGTTCTACTAAAGACATTCACTTTCCTATAAACAGATTATAATCTGAAGAATATATATAATTGCTTACTACATAGAGTAATAGTTTCATTACTTCCGTTCCCTGTTCCATCCTGCATTTAATCACCTCCCATACTCTCTTAGGAATAACCGTGCAACCTAAATATAACACAGTATTTCCTCATAGGCCTTTATGCCATCTAAACAAAGTTTGTTTTCTCTTATATTCAGCTAATGGCAATGTGAGATTCAGTGTAATTGGAAGGTATTTAAAATAGTTGAAAATCCATTTATATTATTGTCTGATTCATAGACCATGAAAATTAATATGTTATTTATGTTCTGTACAGCTGACTTTAGTGCCGGGAGTTAAAGGGCTTGAGAAGGGAAGGGACATTGAAAGGAATTATATTTTCAAGTTAGAAGAAAGATGGCATGTAAATGAGCATTAAAAATTCATAGATGTACAAAGTGCTTTTGGATTTGCTAATTGTTTTCAAAGATTTACATAGTATCTAGAGAAATATAAGGTTATGAGCAATAATAAATTTTTAAGTAATTTAAAAAATTGATTTGGATCAGTGGCACTTATTCACCAGTATGGATATTATTGACTTTATGTAAGAGCAATAAATATATTGTATTTAAATTAAAATGGTTCATTGCATTACTTGTATCTACATTTACCCACAAGCTTACAAATGCATGATTTTATGCTCGCAAATAAATGGAAAAGGGAAGAGACAATGCCAGAAACAATTATTTTCATTGCAGTGTTTTTGAAAATTAAAAGTTTTTTCAAATACAAGTTATATCAACATTTAATTGAAAGAAAATTATAAAGAGAATGAATAATCTCTTAAATCTTTTTTAGATACCAAAACTGTCTTCTTCCATTTGATTCATATACTCAACATAACAGTTATTTTCTTTTTCATGAACCACAATTCCCCTTTAAAAAGATGCACATCTATGTTGTATATAAATATAACAAATGTACTTTTCATATATTAGAATACAATGATTGCATAACTTTTTCAGATTATAAAATTATGCATTTATTATTTTCCTGATTGTTTATTAAAAGATAATAATCACTTAGGAAATTGAACAATATTTTGCTTTTCTAATTGTTTATAGTGAAAAACTGATAATTTAAAAGATAATGGAGATACAGATTGCAGGGATTCTCTCACAAGGGTGAAGCAATTATAGCTTCAGAGAAGGAGAGAGACAGAGCAATAGACCATTTGCATCTTTGGGAAAATCTAAATGTTAACAATGTTTCTTATATGTCTATCCAAAACATATTTTTAAAAATAATGTTTAATTATTAATCTTTGTTAATCTATGGAGCAACAAAAAGTAAGACAAAAGCTAGCATGAGCTCAAGACACTTAAGAGTCTATATAACAATCTCTTTGTTGATTAAAAGAATAAAAAATTTCAAGTATAGTTTTTTTAGACATTGTCTATCCTGTTCACTTTCCTTACAGGTATTCTGACTATTACTCCTCATTAAGATCTGGATTTCTGAACAAAATGCAACATAGGGTTTGATAAATCTATAAAATGGATCCATCCTTTATTCTGGATTCTGGTAAATCAGACCAAATCTTAGTAGCTTTTCTGTACATATATGTCCTAGTATTTTAACTATTTGTTAAAATAGTCAAAGATAAATTCTAAATATCATTTTATAAGTTTCATCCTGACTTGTTATGTAGATAATTAATCCCTAACATTCACACTCATATCTCTTAAATTAACCAGTCCCATGTGTTTCTAGAATAGGAAAATTGTAAGAAAGCTATTACTGTGTAATTACATGCTGAAGGTTGGTACTTATGTGTTGAAACTATATCTATGAACCAAATATTCTATGTGAATGGAACTGAGGGTCAACTTTCAAATCCTGGGTGTTAGGCATTTCTTGGAAAGATTGCAGCAAGCATTTATTTATTGCCTACTATGTGACATGCATTGAGCTAGGTACTATGGATTTAATAATGAATAAAACTATGCAGGATTATGTCTTGAAAGGCTTCTACAGTTATCTGGCGGAAAATAGCATTGTCAAGTTTTTGCAAAAATCACAATTGTTAAAAGTATATGGAAAACATGGCAGATTGTTTTCAATAATTTAATTACATAAATTTTCAAAAAATGTAACTACTTAAAAAGGAAGAAAAAATCAAATATTTTCAAATAAATTCAACAAAATATGTTTAAGAACTAGACACAGACCACTCTAAAATATATTTTGAAAAATTAGTGACCCAAATGAATGGAAAACTATAGCAAGTTCATGGTTGAACACTGAATATTTTATAAATTGCATTTCTTTCCAAAGTGATCTATAGATTAAGTGTTATCCCATTTTAAATCTTCACTTATTTTAGTAGATTTTGGCCAAGCCCCAGGTGGGACTGTGAACTACTAAAGAAGTAATGCTCTTTTCTATAAATTTTTCTAGCATAACTGAATAGCTATTTGAAAAAAACTTGAAAAGTAACCAAATGAAGGTTCACAACAAAAACAAGAAAAGTCTAATCCAAGAGACTCTGTAGCTAAAGGTCTAACAAGAAAATTTCTAGAAGGTATCATAGTATCATAGAATACTTCTGTGACCACAGGGAGGTTTTGCTTTTTATTTTTACTATTTATTTCTGTTTAGGATCATCAAATTTAGTATATAAAATGCATGAAACTCAGTTAAATGTGAATTTTGGATAAACAATGAATGCTTTTTAAATAAAGGCATGCATGCAATATTTATGACATAAATATACTAATTTTTTTTGGTTGTTTACCTGAAATTTCCATTTGACTGGGTATCTTGTGTTTTATCTGGAAAATGTTTTTCTTGATAAATATGTAACATAAAAATGCATGTGTATGCCAAAGAAAAGTACAATTTGAGTATAAAACATTTTTTTTCTTCAGCATTTAATACATCATGCTACTCTCTTCTGGCTTGTAAGATTTCCATTGAAAAGTTTGCTGCCAGAAGTATTGAAGCTCCACTGTATGATATTTGTTTCTTTTCTTTTGGTGCTTTTAGAATCCTTGTTTTATCTTATACCTTTGGGGGTTTGATCATTCTAGTTTTCTTTGGGTTAAATCTGCTTGGTGTTCTATAACTTTCTTGGATATTAATATCTTTCTATAGGTCTGGAAAGTTATCTCTTATTATTCTTTTGAATAACCTTTCTACCCCTATTTCTCTCTATCTCCTCTTTGAGTCCACAAACTCTTAGATTCTTTTGAGGCTGTTTTCTAGATCCTATAGGAGTGCTAAATTGCCTTTTATTCTTTTTCTATTATCTTCTCAGATTGTGTATTTAAAAGTAGTCTGTCTTCAAGCTTACTCTTTCTCCTATTTGATCATTCTTCTATTAAAGAACTCTGATGAATTCTTCAGTATGCCAATTGCATAATGGCATTTTTCAATTCCAAAGTTTCTGCTTGATTCTTTTTAGTTACTTTAATCTCTTTGTTAAATTTATCTGATACAATTCTGAATTCCTTCTCTATGTGACCTTGAATTTCATTGAATGTCCTCAACCAAACTATTTTGAATTATCTATTGGAAAGGTCACATAGCTCTGTTTCTCCATGTTTGGTCCCTGGTGCTTTATTCAGTTCATTTGGTGAAGTCATGTTTTTCTGGATAGTGTTTTTTCTAATAAATGTTCTTTGGTGTCTGTGCATTTAAAAGTTAGAAATTTATTGTAGTCTTTACTGTCTGGTCTTACTTGTAGTCATCCTTTTTTTGGGAAGGCTTTCCAGATATTTGAAAGGATTTGGGTGTTTCAATGTAAGCTGTTTCTGCCTTAGGGGGCAGCCCAAGCACAGCAACACTTCGGTTCCTGCAGACTGATAGAGGTAGCACCTTTCTTCCCTTACTTTCTCCCAAACATTACATGCAAAGTCTCTCTCTCTTTCTCTCTCTCTCTCTCTCTCTCCCCGCCCCCCCCCCCCCACGCGCTTCCTCTCTGAGCTACCTATAGTTGGGATAGAAGAGACACAAGTACCTCTGTGGTCACTACCACTAAAATTGCACTGAGTCAGACCTAAAGGTAGCACAGCCCTGGGTCTCACTCAAATCCTGCTGTAACTAAGCTCTGACTACTTTGTATGCTTGCTAAAGATCCTGGGCTTCTATAATTAGCAGGTGGAATAGCCAGCCAGGCCTGAGTCCTTCTCTTTAGGGTGGCAAGGTGCTGTAGGCCCCAGGTAGATTCAGAATTGCTGTGTAGGAGTAAGGAAATAGAGTCAAAAACTTTAGAAGTCTGCCTGGTGTTCTATTATATTGTAGCTTAGCTGGCCCATAAACAACATAATTTAGTTCTTCCCACTCTTCTTTCCCTTTTTCAAATGCAGCGGAGCCTCACCCCAGAGCCACAACCATCCCAGACCACAAGGAGTACTGCCAAACTATTTCTGATGTTCCCTTACAGCCCAAGGTCTCTTAATACAGCTTATTTTGAGTGCTACCTGGCCTAAGACTCACCCTTCAGGGAAGTTGGCTCCCCTCTGGCCCAGGGCAGATCCAGAAATGCCATCCAAGAATAAAGTCCTGAAATCAGGGACTTCAAGATCTTATTTGGTGTTCTCCTTTGTTGCCATGCTGGTACCTAAAGTGAAAAACAAAGTCCCTTTTATTTTCCCTCTGCTTTTCTCAAGCAGAAGGAGTTTTGTCCCAAAACTGTATGTTTTGTACCTTAGACACAGGTTTGCCATAGAGCTGGTAATGTGCTGAGTCGCATCTGAATGCAAATCTCAGAAACTCACCCACATCTGTTAATGTAGTACCTGGGTATCACCACTAGTTATTAGGAGCTCAAGGGCTTATCAGTTAGCAGATAATGAATGCTGGCAGGACTGGGTCATTTTCTTCAAAATGGCAGTTTCCCTTCTGACCCAGGATATGTCTAAAAATGTTATCTGGGAGCTAAGACCTCATGACTCTGACTGGTGCCCTATCCTACCATGGCTGAGCTAGTATCCTAGATGCAAGGTAAAGGCCTTTCCACTCTTTCCTCTCCTCTCTTCTAGAAGAAAAGGGTCTCTTTTGGAGCTTTGAACTGTGCATCCTGGGATTGGGAAAAGGGCAATGTCAGCACTCTCTTAGCCACCATGGCTAGTGTCTCAGTATGTTGTGTGTCCCCAAAGTCCACCTTCTCTGGGCTTAATTCAGCCCTATGACTCAGCTAAGATTTGCAGTTAACATAGAGTCAAAGAGCATTGTACCCCTCCTTGGTAAGTTTTCTAGACACTCAAATTCAGACTGCTGGGACCTGCAATTCCCTTCTGATTAGGGCTGTTTTAAAGGCTCCCTCCATGGGTGGGCATCAGCTGAGTCTGGCTGGTATTCCTTTCTGATCTAACAGAACAGCACTGAGTTCAATGCCTCACAATTGCTGTGTTCTTCCTCTCCCAGCAGAGACACTCTCCATAACATGCTGTGGCCGCTGGGGGTGGGTGATGGGTGGTGTTCAGTGCCTCTTTCAGTGATATGGAGTTAAAACCAGGTACTATGAGTGCTTTCCTAATTTTTGGCTTTTATGAAGGTGTTTTATTTTTCTGTGTAGATTGTTAACTTGGTGTCCTTTTTGGGAAGATGATTGATATAGCTTCCTTTTTTACCATCTTGCTCTACTCTGTATTGATTTCTACTTTTATTATTAGGTCATTTAAGAGTATGGTTGCTATGATTTTTTTTTCTAAGCACTCAAATGTTTTATTTATTGATTCATTTATCTTATACTTTAAGTTCTGAGGTACATGTACAGAATGTGCATATTCATTACATAGGTATACACGCCATGGTGATTGGCTGCAACCATCTCCCATCATCTACATTAGGTCTTTCTCCTAAGGGTAGCTCTCCCCCATCTCCCCAACCCTTGTTATCCCTCCATTAGCCCTCTCACCCACCAATGGGCCCTCGTGTGTGATTTTCTCCTACCTGTCTCCATGTGTTCTCATTGTTCAACTCCCCCTTAGGAGTGAGAACAAGCAGTGTTTCGTTTTCTGTTCCTGTGTCAGTTTGCTGAGAATGATGGTTTCCAGCTTCATCCATATCTCCGCAAAGGACATTAACTCATCCTTTTTTGTGGCTGCACAGTATTTAACAAAATATTACAAAAGGATTTAACAAAAATTAACAGCCAAGGAATCTGTTACACTTGAGCAGCAGCCAATGGAGATATACACACTGAAATGACATTTTGGATAAATTGCTGTAGGCTGTGTGGAGACTAGCATGAGAAAGAGAAACACCAAGAGGCTGAAGTCTTAGGGAGGCTCCATCCTTTTGTGGGTTTTCCCTTTAGAAACCTCACCAGGTTCTCAAGGTGATTAGCTAAGACAGATTCCCTTGTGGTTCCTGCAAAGGAGTAGAAATGTAAAAAGTTTTAAATATTTCTAGAATATTCCCTTTAACAAAGCCCTATTTCATACTGAAAAGCCATTACCCAAGTTTTACCCCACCTAGGCAGAAGGGCATTAACCCAAGTCTAGTTGCCTCTATTAAAATGGGAAAATCTGAGAGACCCTCCTGGAGATCATAACCCATGACTAAAGTAAAAGATTAAGTTTCTGTCTTTTACTTTAGCTCAGTAAAAGACAGATATTTAATCATAAGATAGTAGAATACCTTCCCATACCAACACATTAACAGGGATCTAGTATGATAGCAATGAATTATAGCTGAGAGATCTGCAAGGCAAAGACACTGTTTATGGAGGAATTCCAAGGAAAACTCAAACACAACAGAGGAGAGAGAACAAAGGAACACAAGAAAGATTTGAAGCCTCTGACACTTACAATAAATATTAACAGAACTTACTGCTAACTAGTTTAACATAAAGCATCACAAGAAATACCTATTTTTCTCACTTACTGATACATCATATTTGGCTTTCACCAATAGTAACAAAATTACAGGTGTGCTAAAAGATAGGAAAAAGGCAGTCTGAAGAAAATGATGCCAACATCAGAATTAGACTCTGAGGCAATGCAGATTTTGAAATTATTAGACAAATAATTAAAAAAATATGTTATTAATATGTTTAGAACTCTAATGAAAAAGTGGACAACATGTAAAAACAGAACAACATGCAAAAACAACATAAAAAATAAATAATTCAATGTAAGAAAGGATTGAAAAGAAAGGTTTCATGTTATAAACACATGAATAAATGAGGAACACTGGTGGTGGGCTTAGAAATAGACGAACCATGGTTGAGCAAAAAACCTGTGAGTTTGAATACAGGTTAATTAAAAAATTCCCAAATTGAAATTCAAGGGGAAAAATATTTTTGTTAAAAGAATATAACCTTCAAAAACTGTGAAATGATTTCAAAAGTTGTAACATACATGCATAATCAGAAGTAGATGTAAAAGAAAGTGGAATAGATGAAATGAGGAGCCAAATTATTCTCTTAATAACCCTCTGACAATAATTAAAACAAACAAAGCAACATAAAACTAATGTATTACAAGAAGCAAATTAAGCTACATGCCATCAAAGTACTTACAGAAGTAGCAATGGCAAAATTTTAAAATGTGGTGTTCTTTGTCTTCCTTTCTTAAACTGCTTTATTAGAGTAGAATAACTTTTATAATCTTTGGATCTCTTGACACAGAAAACAGTGAAATTATCAAATTATCTTCAGCAATGAATGTTAAATGTAAGATCCTCATTAATCGCAAACATATGTATTTTGTAAGAGATATGAGTGGTATTTGATCCTTCTGTTCATTATTATAATCCTCTGATTGCTTATGTCAGCAACATGGAGTAATCTCTTAATGATCAACTTCTACCTTTGAACAGATGTGAGAGATACTGTGCAAGTTGATCTCCTCCACCATGCAGAATTTCCTGGACTTATTTAGATTAGTTCGAAACATGCTACATCTTGTGTTAGTGTAACATGTTATCTTTCTTGGATATTTTCACATAAGTTATTCTGTACAAAGCATTGTAAGGTCTGATTTCTACACAGGTTGTTTAATATGCCACTAGGCTTTTCCAGTATATATTACAATTTCATATTAGCCCTCTAGATAGTCGAAAGACTTTTTGCTGCCAACCATATTGAATTATCTTGTATCAGGTCAACATTTATGCAAGAGTTCCTTCTTATTGTTTACATTCCTAAACAATAAGAGCAAAAATATTTTATAAAAATAATTTGTTTGAAGAAGGGACATGGTCTTAGAGATAAGGGGAAGACACTGATTTGAGTGTGACTTTCTAAGTTTATAGAAAAACTTTATCAGTCTCATTGCTGAAGAGAATTAATGAACAAAGAAAGGCCCTGGCAAATCCTAACACTTTCTGTAGAGATGACTGGAGGTTACACCCTAGGCAAAAAAGTGAAATAAAATTTAAAGAAAATTACAATAATTGAAAGTCAGATATTTTTAAGGTTAGGTTTATTGGAGTTAACTTATGTATAGCAAAAGTAATAGTTTTAAGTGTACCCTTTCAGGATTTTAATAAATGTATACAGTTGTGAAATACTTACTCAATCAACACATAGAAAGTTTTCTTCACCCCAAACAGTTCTCATATGTTGCATTACAGTCAACCTCACATCTATTCATCCCTGGGTAAGCATTGATCTGTTTTCTTCATTACATTTGTCTATTCTAGAATGTAATATGAGTAGAATTATGAGGGTTTTAGTTATTTCTCTTTCACATAGTATTTGTAGATGAAAATAAATACAGTTGGCTTATTTTTAATCTCTGTGTAAACGTATCAACATTTGTTTATTTAATCGTAGTTGACAACATTTGTTTGTTTGTTAAAGGAAACTGTTATTATTATAGCTCCTATATGTATTTGCCTGCACGTCTTCATGTCAATATTTATTCTTATTTCTCTTTGGTAAATCCCTAGCTCTGAAATTACTGAGTCTTACAGCAAGTGTATGTTTGAGTTCATTTAAAAAAAAGACAATCAAATTAGTTTCCAGAACGGTGAAACTATCTTGCATTTGATCAGCTATTTGCTTACCCCCTCAGGTACTTGCAAGTCCCAGTTTCTCTTCTCAAGCACTTTGTAGTGTCAGTCTTTCTAATTTTAGCCCTTTTAGCAGGCATATTGTATATCCATTATGGTCGAATTTGTATTTCCCTTATAACTATTAATGTTGAGCATTTTATCATGGGCTTATTTACCATGCATAGATACACCTTGGTGAAGGATCTATTCATTTTTGGATACAAAAATGTTCTCTTTTTTGTTGTATTGGGTTATTTTGTTATTGAGTTGAAAGAAATGTCTATGTATTTTGAAGTCATGCTCTTTGTCTAATGTGTTTTTCAAATATTTTGTCTCAATCTGTCTCCTATATTTTCATTTTCTTAACAGTGCTATTCAAATAATACTTAAATTTATTATTTCTGTAATATGTCTTAGAAAACTGTGCTTAAGTCAATTGCAACTATTTTTTCCTTATGTTTTCCTTGTTCTTACATTATAGTCTATGATTGGTCTTGAGTTAATTTTTCATATAAACTGATGTAGGTGTGGAGGTTCATTTGTTTGCATATGGATGCTCAAATATTTCAGCATTATTTGTTGAACAGATGGTGTTTCCTGCATTGCATTTTATTTATGTAATTTTGGAAAATTGTCTATATATGTGAGAGTTTAATTCTAGACTCTATTTTAATCTAATGATGTTTAACTGTACAATTCTGTATTATTATGATTACTGTAGTTTTATACTAGAATTTGAAATTAGGTAGTTGAGTCTTACCACATGGTCTTTATTAGAGGATTACAATTAAAACCACAATTTAATTCCTCTATACACCTACTCAAATAACTATTTTTGTTAAATTGTCAATTTATAACTGGTGAAAATCTGGAGTAACTGGAATTCTCATAACTTCTTGGTAATATCGTGGGTTTGTCCAATATTGGGAAACACTAGAAATATAACTCCAAGGATAAACATACATATGTCCCATGGCCAAGCAATTACACTTCTTTATAACAGAAATAGCCCTAAACAATATAAAACAATTTTTTGAAGAGCAGATTATAAATTGTGATATACATATTTAAAGTATACTTATAATGGGATAGTAAAAATCAATATAAATAAATGAGCTCATGTTAGAGAACTTTAATGAATTCTATACAAATATAATGTTGAGTGAAAGAAGCAACATTCAACTAAAAATTATGTAAAGGACTAAAATGTGTCTATTATTTTAGAGGTCAGGTTAGGATCTACTTGTATAAGAAGTAGAAAGGGGGATCATGAAAGGTGGTAAAGAATTTCTGAGTTAGTCTTTGTTTTTTTTTTTTTTTTTTTTTTAAACGGAGTTTCGCTCTTGTTACCCAGGCTGGAGTGCAATGGCGCTATCTTGGCTCGCTGCAACCTCCGCCTCCTGGGTTCAGGCAATTCTCCTGTCTCAGCCTCCTGAGTAGCTGGGATTACAGGCACGTGCCACCATGCCCAGCTAATTTTTTGTATCTTTAGTAGAGACGAGGTTTCACCATATTGACCTGGATGGTCTCGATCTCTTAACCTCGTGATCCACACGCCTCAGCCTCCCAAAGTGCTGGGATTACAGGCTTGAGCCACTGCACCTGGCCCTGGGTTAGTCTTATATTTTTAGGTTTGAATGTTAGTGATATGAGGGTATACACATTTTAGATATTCATTGTATAACATATTTATGATTTATATACTTTTCTGTACAGGTATCACTTAATAATTACTATATAAAGTATTTTATACTTTAAGTAATAGAATACAGGAATATAGAGCTCTCATAATGTATGCAGTATAGAACCTAGGGAGCATAAGAACTCTTTTTTTTTTTTTTTTTTTGTTGTTGTTGTTGTTGTTTTTCTTTTTTTAAAAAAAAATTTTTATTGCATTATAGGTTTTGGGGTACATGTGCAGAACGTGCAAGATAGTTGCATAGGTACACACATGGCAGTGTGTTTTGCTGCCTTCCTCCCCCTCACCCACACTTGGTATTCATCCCCAGGCTATCCCCCCCCAGCCCCCCCCGCTGTCCCTCCCCCATTTAAGATAGTTTCCTTTTGAATTCCAGAAGCGTAGTAAGTTCAGAAATTATTTGCTTCTGTATGAAATGGGATTTCCATAGAATTTATTTTGTGACAGTCTATGGATAGAAGCAAATCAATCAGTCCACACTCCTTAAAGAAAATGTACAACTGAAAATAAATACAATCCTTTACATTATGTTTTCTTGGCAAACCTACTCTCCTAGTTCATTTACCACAGTACTATTATTTAATTGCCCACATTCTTTAAATCAGAGTTCAGCAAACTTTCTAAGTAAAGCACTAGATGATAAATAATTTAGGCTTTCCATGTGATATGGTTTGGCTGTGTCTCAATTCAAAACTCATCTTGAATTGTAGCTCCCATAATCCTTATGTGTCATAGGACCAACCAAGTGGGATATAATTAAATCATGGAGGTGGGTTTTTCCTGTGCTGTTCTTGGGATAGTAAATAAATCTCATGAGAGCTAATGGTTTTATAAAGGGCAGTTCCCCTGCCATGCTCTCCTGCCTGCTGCCATGTAAGATGTGCCTTTCCTCTTCCTTCACCTTCTCCCATGATAGTGAGGCCTCCCAAGCCACATGGAACTCTGAGTACATTAAATCACCTTTTCTTTATAAATTACCCAGTCTCAGGTATTTTTTCATAGCAGTATGAAAATGGACTAATACATCAGGACATATGGTCTGTATTAAAACTACTCAGCTCTGCTCTTACAGAGCAATAGAAGACAAAAACAAGTTGTAAACAGATGAGCTTGGCTGTGTTCCAACAGTAATTTATCAACGCTGAATTTAAATCTCGTGAAATGTTATTTAAAAAAAATTTTAAACTATTTCCACATGTAAATAACATATTTAGTTTGTGAGACATGTGGAAACAGGTGATGAGATTTAGTTTGTGTACCCTTGCTCGAAACTGTCATTTTTAGCCTCTTATCTGTTGTGTCTATAGTGTTCTAGGTCAGGGCATGAAGGCCTGTTATTTGCTTGATTTGGTTATTCTATTCTCTGAGATTTTAACTTTTTTAAAACCTTTTCAGCTAACACAAACCACAGAGAAAAAAATTCCATCCATTATTCATGTGGAGTCACTCCTGTTTGATGATCTTCTTGCACTCAAGAAGCTGTGCATGTGCTATTCACTATTCACTCAATAATTAACCCTAAGCCCATCTCCTCTGCTGTAGTGGAGGTGATTTTGATTCTGGAAATAGCAAGGATCTGATCTGCTTACATATATTGTCTCTGGAGCATAGATTTTAAACTTTGCACTCAAAGAGTCCATAAATGCCCTGAAATTGTTTGCATGTTTTTCCATGCATTAATGTACATTTTTTATTGAGAAACAATTCATCATTTTCATAAGATTTTAAACAAGTTCATAGCTCAAACCTGTAATGCAGGAAATAACTACTATGAGATTTAATATTTTTTGAAAGAGAGATGATAGAAATGCCAAAATTAGAGAAAAAGTTCAATATATTGCACACTATATATATATATGTATGAATTAAATAATAGTATTTGTAACTACTAGAAGATATGAAATCTTATTTAGCATTTTTAAGAATGTTAGCATGAAAAGAGTGGACATTTTAGACTTCCTACAGGCACACTTTTTCTTTTGCCAGAACCTTCACATTTACCTCCTGGTACTCTGTCATAGTAGTAAAATAAAAGTCTTTAACCTGAACTCTTATTTTTAAAGCTTGGTAAGTTCACTGTGTATGAAGTTGTCTCTGGAAACCCTCACTGAGCTGGGAATGCAGAGGCCTTAGGCAGAGCTATCGTGTATGTGTGCCCTTTGTTTAAACCATTGCATTTTACCTCTGAAGGTATGTGTTCTGTACATTGAAACACATCTATTGACTTCTGTGTATATGGTTCCTTGCTTAAATTGTTTTATTGAAACATTAAGATAAGTACACCTTCATTGCAGAGTCTTTCTGGTTTCTGTGACTTTCTCCTTATCCAACAAGCAGAGCCTCCCAAATATCTTTCTGATATCACTTGGTGACTTCCTTCCTTTTCAATTCCCTCCTGATAGTATTTGCTCTCCTGATGTTATACCTTTGCTTTTGCTTCAAGGACTCATATCTAGAAATAAACAAACAAGTTACCGGATGCAATCTGCTTATCTCCAACACAGATAATTTCTTAGAGAACATTCCTTTAAATGCTTTCCTTTAAATATAGTTGCTTACTGTAAACATAAATATCAAGGAGATAAGGTTTTAAAAGCAGCTTCAAAATTATTTGTTTAGCATGAAAAAGCCATTCTCATGGTTAAAGATAATAATCTAAACTAAAGATGTTTTCCTTGGTATAGCATATGGATAACATTTCTCATATCTCTCTTTTCTACCTAATGTAGTATAAAAGAAGATTTGCTTTTGAAGAAATGTTTTCAATTATTGCTTTTAGTCTACTGATTCAAATATCACACACGTTTATTTCTATGTGGGCATATTTATACTGAAGTTAACGTTGTTTTACTTTTCCTCTCTGAAAAGCAAATTTTGAATTATTCTTCCCTTAAATCACTCAGACTTGTGTTACACTATTCACTATTCCATTGCATATATGTGTCATGACTTACTTTCCCAAGGAATGTTTAGATTTTTAAAACAATGTTATGGTTTGGCAGTCAATAAACCTTTCCAAATTGAAGGTTTAAGGTTTTGAGGTTTATTATTATAATTGTAGTTGATTTTTTTTGATTCAGAAAAAAATGGTCTTCTGAGAATTTTTATTTTTGTTTTAATAAGTGATCTACTTCCTCTATTTAATATATCAATTATTAAAATATAATTTACCTGATTTTAATATTTCATGTATTTTACCAAAGTCCAGATTTTTATAATTTATTCTATAATCAATTGATAGGAGTTTCTATATTCTTGTAACTACTAAGATATTTTCTATTTATTTATATTAAAAGGTTTTATGCTAAAATACCTTATAAAGTTTGTAGAATAATTATCTCTTTCTTATAGATGAGAATGCAGAGGCACAAAAAGGTTAAGTACCTAATCCAAGATCACTAAGTTAGTAAACAGTAGAGGTTATGTTCTTAAACATTAATGCATAATGCTTCTAATCATATTTTTTGTTTTTTGCTCTGGCTTTTGGGAAAATCATTGGGAACAGCCTATTTTACTATTTTTTTTTATGTAACAGAATCTATTTCTTAAATAGCTTTACTGAGGGATAATCGACATTAAATAATTTCACATATTTAATATGCACGGTTTGGTGAGTTTAGATAAATGCACATGCCATGATACCACCACCACAATCAAGGTAAAAAGCAGACACATTCAACACCTCCTTAAGTTAACTTATGCTCCTTTTTATTTATTGTTATTCAACTTGTGGGTGTGTTGGTTTGGGTTTTATTTTTGGTAAGAACACTTAACATGAGATCTACTCAACAATTTTGAAGTGCGCAAAACCATCTTATTACCTATAGGTACTATGTTGTGCTGCAGACCTCCAGAACATATTCATCTAACATAACTAACACTTTATACCCATAGATCACAACTACCTAAAACAATTCTCTATTTACTCCCGTCCCTGGCCTCTGACAACCACTATTATATTCTCTGCTCGTATAAGTTTCACTGTTTAAAATACCTTATATAAATGAGATCATGCAATTTATCCTTCTGTGATTGTCTTATTTCATTTAGCATAGTGTCCTCCAGGTTCTTCCACATTCTCACATATTTTAGGATTCCTTCTTCTTTATAAAGAATATTAATATTCCACTGTATGGATATAACACCTTATCCATTCATCTACTGATGGCATTTGGCTTGTTTCCATGTCGTATCTTGGTAACTGCGAGTAATGTTGCAATAAACATGGGAGTGCAGATGACTCTTCAAGATCCTGAGTTTAATATTTTTAGATATACACCCAATAGTGGGATTGTTGGATCACATGGTTGTTTTATTTTCATTTTTCTGATAAACCACCATATTCTTTTCCAGAGCTGTTGTGTCACCTTCTATCTTATTTTTCCCTTGGAGATAGTTATAGGAAATAGTCACTAAACCCCCTTGGAAGTCCAGGCAGTTTACATAGCTTCAGGAAAAAATGGGCCAAGGCAGCTAGTTATTTTATTTTAAAGCTTAAAGCATAGGGCAGTTAGCAAGGGAATGCAAAGGAGTTTATCTAAATGGCTCGTTGTTCTAAGACCAACCTTTGTACAACCACACTTGACTGCCTCCTACTTGAGGAGTTGGCAGAAGTGTATTGCCCACAAATGGTGTTGGCTTTAGGCCTTGGAACCTGGCCTTTAATCTTCACCCTCTAGTTGTGTTGACCAAAGCCTTTGTTATTTAATGTGTGCTGAATAAAGGCTGGGAAGGCCAGTGTATCAGAGCCAGTGGCCATTAACTCCTTCAGGTGAATAGCCTGGACACCCCAGTCATCTCTTTCACTGTATTCTGTGTTTGAGTGAATTTATTTATCCATAGTGGGGTTGTGGTCTGTCAGTCAGACCCCAACAGCTGGTGCCCAATGTTAGGCAGCCCTGACAGTGGTATCCCATTTGAGGAGACTTGTCAGTGGTGCCTCCCTCTGAGGCTTTGCTGTAATGAATCATGATGGAACCTCTGAATAGGAGGAAAATGTGACTGTTTAGTCAGTCACTGGAGCCTGCTTGGAAGATCCAAATTCAGAAGCATTGTTCAAGCTCGGGTTCCATCATGGGACAACAGTTATCAACTCAACAGTTAAAACTATTGAAACAGCTGCTTAAAGACAGTGGAGGCTTCTATTTGCAGGCTCAATTAAAGGACCTAATGCAAATTGTTGTTTCCCAAAGCCCATGCTTCCCAGCAGAAAGTGCTCTAGACATAAAGCTCTAGGAACAAGTGGGGAGAAATCTTAAACAGCATCATGCACAAAGGCAACAGGTCCCAGTAACATTATCACCAGGCCAAAATAACAGAGAAATAGAGGTTTTGCCAGCTCATCTCCCCTCCAATAAATAGGAAAAGGACAAAAGAGGCACTGCAGCTATAGGACCTTGTCTTAAGAAAGACGCATTAAAAGGGGAGCTCTTGACTGCTTGGTAACACAAGATCAACAAGGCAATCAGGTGTATGCTTATAAAAATATGAGAAAGAAAGAGGCTGAAACTGCATGACCAAGAAAGTGGTGGACAGAAGAAAAGGCTCAGCCGCAGGGAAGCTCATGGTACCCGGGGCTGATAGAAATCCCCTGGGCCAGCAGCAGCTGCCTGGCTGTGGGAAGAGGAAGCAGCACAAACAAAAAGCCATGCCTAAGCAAGTGCAGTGCAGCTACCACCTTGGGACCCATGCTGTTGCCTCTGGCTCTGCAGGTGGCCCATGGTAAAATATCATATTTGTTCTTGTATAAAAGTGACATCCCAGATTATAATTCTCTGCTAAGATTTAAGTGAAATTTAAGAATTTGTAAGACCTTTTTCTGATAATGACCACTATTGTTACTCCAACCCTACCCCAGATATAGCTCTCTCAAAATCCAGTTTATGTAAAACAGTAACCTCTGAAGGGAGAGAAATTATAGAAGGCCCATGAATTAGTTGAAGAGCAATTAAAAGCTGGGCCTTGAAAGATGGGAAGAATTTTGATAGCTGATAACATTCAGGAAGATATCAAGAAGTCTTAAAACCAAATTAATTGAGCATAAAGTTTACATCATTGTAAAGACAAAGTTGTATCCTGGCTTTGAATGCCATAATGAAAAGTCCAGTCATTTTATAGATAACAAATTTCAATCCCTTCATTGGTAATTATTTTTTTTTTTGCTATCCATTTAATATCTCAAAAGTACTTTTATAAAAACTGTTTGGTATTTTTATGATATGTTTCCCTCTGAAATTGATATATGCATTTGTGTGTCTATTATCTTTCTTTGAAGCATTAATAAAACTTATAAGCTATGTCAAATCATTCAAAGTATTTGCTAGATGACCTAAAAGGTCACCTCCACTTTTTGTCATTTTTTAATATAGAGAATTTTAAGAAAGATGAAACAGCTACTTATTTCCACCAAAAGCTGCCTATTAGTCTCCCTTCATGAATGCTGTCTGACCTGCTTAGCAAAGAATTTGATAAGGCACAGTAATGAAAGACCTGAAAGTTATGTTCGTTTTGTATGAAGAAATCAAGCAGAACTTCAAGTGATGATGTCACTGCTAGACCAAGCCTTTCAGTTGCATTAATTTTTCCACTAAAATTAGAGAAACTTAACAACTTCAACTTACCCAAAGACTGGCTAAACAAATTATCCTGCAATGCCAAGATTGCCAGCTCACGGGCATGTCCCCTCCTTCAACAGATGTTAATGCCAGAGGACTAAAACCTAATCAGTTATGGTAAACAGATGTTACACACATCCCTGAATTTGGAAAACTAAGTTATGTATATGTATCTGTTAATAACAATTCACATTTAATTAGCGCTAATGCTTTTCCTGCAGAATCCATCCAATATGTCATTAAACATCTTTTTGTAACTTTTGCATTTATGGGGCAGCCCACAAAAGTTAAAACTGATAGACACAGAAAGTGGGATTGAGAAAACAGATAGTGTAAAAAGAAACAGAAAAGGGGGAGTATGAGTAAGGATCTCACAAGACTACTAGCACAAAGCTTATTTACCCTTAATTTTTAAAATATAGATGGTGAATTTCAATCCGGTGTAGAAAAGCACTTTGCTAAAACCTCTCAAGAAAGAAACAGAAAGATTCAAGAGAGAAATAGAGTCTCTTACTAGAAGAGACAGGGATCAGAGAGAGACACAAAAATTAGGACAGAGGAAAGAGACAAAGTAGGAAGAAGGGAAAACATGTTAAGTAAGTTATAGATATAATAATACACCTTTAGTAAGGAAGGTTATAAAACAAAGTCAGTAAGTTAAGACATGGTGAAGATTGTCTGTGAAAGTCATAAAGATGTTATAGGAAGGAATTTATGGAGGAAATGTATAATTTTTGCTTTGAATGTCTAAGCAAGTTTTAAAATGTTAATTGTAAAAGAAATTCTGAGTGTAAACAAACTGGCTAAATTTAAAGAACTATCATTTAGTTTTTCTGTAAACTAGACATTAAAAAAAGGCACTACAAGTTTTTCTTAAAGTACAAAGATCATAGAAGGTCTCTTAGCAGGCACAACCCCTAAACTTTCCAGTACACCAGCACCAGCCTGGAAACTATGTCCTCATCAAAGGATGGAAAGAAGAAAAAACTCGAGGCAGTCTAGGAAAAACTCTGCAGGACCCACAGCCCCAGATAATGAAGCTTCTGAGGACAAAACAGTCTCTGGACATCACCTGGGTAATTCTGAAGAAGAAAACTCAAGGGGCAGAACAAATCCTGCTCTGAACACAGACATTATTCACTCCAGATAATTTGTTGCATTTTTATTCTCTCACTTTGCCTGCTATCTGTGTCTGCCACACTCTATTGAGCCCATCTCCTTATTCTGCCTTTTTTTCTGTTCTGTTACTTAGACAAACATCCGCTTCCAAGCATCTAGCGATGCAACTGTTTGACTGAAAGGAATTCATATATCCCCAGTGGGATTCCACATTAACAGCATACAATGAACTGAGATGCCAAGTAACACTACAGGTCACTCTTTGACTGGAAAAGAATGTTGCTAATAATACTCATGTTTGCCTTATGTTGTTTGCTAATTCTGGGATTCAAAGCTGGAATAAGAGCAATTATTGCCTCAACTGACAGACCTGTTGCTACACATGTCAGCACTCTTCAATAAAAGCTGGTTGCAGAAAACAGAGAAGGGGAAGATGTGGAAGTTCTGTCAGAGTGGTGGCAAAAATATTAAGCAAAAAATATTAAAGATAGTTATAGGATATAGTAACTAAACCCCTTTGGAAGACCAGGCAGTTTACATAGCTTCAGAAAGAATGGTCCAAAGGCATCTAGTTATTTTATCTTAAGGTTTAAAGCATAGGGCAGTTAACAGGGGACTGCAAAGGAGTTTATCTAAATGACTTGTCCTCAGACCAACATTTGCTCATTTGTGCTTGCCTACCTCCTACTTGGGGTGTCGGCAGAAGTTTGTTACCCACAAATGAAGTTTGCTTGAGGCATAGGAACCCAGTCTTTAATTTTCACCCTCTAGTGGTGTTGACCATAAGCCTTAGCCGTTTAATGTGTGCTGAATATAGGCGGGGAGGCCAGTGTGTCACGGTTGGCAGTCATTAACTCCTTTGGGTAATTGGCCCACACACCCAGCCTTCTTTCATTGTATACTGTGTTTGAGTGAATTTATTCATCTGTTGTGGGGTCAGGGTCTGCCAGTCAGACCACAACAATATGTATCTGTTTGTATGAAAGATTTATGCTTATTTAAATATCTGAAAGCACTGTTTATAGTTTCTTTATAAATGAACAAACAATGTGAATAAGCACAGAATTTCCAACTTAAAAGTTCACAAATTCACTAGCTTCTTGTATCTCAATTTGTGAAACCACAATACAATACCAGGTTGAAGTATTTTATCTTTATGCTTTATGGGTTTTTAAATAACTTTTTGTTGATTAAATTTAAATTTGAAATCTACTTCATAAGAGTCAGATGTTTCTCTGTATATTCCTTTGCTTGTCCTCCACATTTTTAATAATAATATTTTATATTATAATTGTTCATTATCTTGTGACCTTTTCTAAGACTGTCAATTATTTATGCTCTGGATTTCTCTTCTATCTTTAGAAATGTATTGTCTTTCCTCTGTTCCTCATTTGGTATACTTGTATTTGGTGTGTTTCATTAGTTGACTTAAATACAATTGTTTTTAACTCTAAGATGTTCTTTCCTTCATTGTTTTATTGATTTCAAGCATTATAAAGACTACTTAAAATTTTGCAAAATATATACTAGTATTTTCCCTTTATAAAATAATGTTTAAAAATCTTCTATGTCACTGTAAATGACTATACATAACTTCTGAACTAACTTGTTTGGGCCACTTTTTGTTTTAGATTGAATCTCTTAAATTCTTAAAAGTGAAAATACGTAATAAATTCTAATTTTCTTATATTTCCTGCAATAAATATTTTAAAAATACTTGAGCATAATTTAATGTACTTTTATATTAGAAAGTTTGCTTATAGGTAGCTATATTAGGTGATACTTAGTTTATTACTTGTGAATCTTTCTTTCTCTAAATTTTAATATTCTTCCATAAGAACATAGCTTGAAGTTTTCCATTGTTATTTAACTTTCATGTTACTATCATTGAAAACTTCCCTTCATTATGCACTGAAGACCTCAATCCACCTGCTGAATTTGCACATCTTTGTTTCAATGGATCAGCAAATATTTTTACCTCTTATATGTGGCTGTTAGCCAGATCAATTTATTACTATGAATATGGCCTTTTGTTTATTAAATAGTACATAATATAATTATTAAATATTTTAAGCATTTTCCTTATTTTGTAAAATGTCATAAAATGTTACAAAGATGAATCTTATATGTATATGTCTCATATACATAATATAATTAAGAGGCAATTTGAAATAATGAGGGCCTCTAATGGTATGAACTCTTTGTATGCAATGTAAATTATAGTGTCAGAAATGTATTCAATTTCAAATAAAAAGAATATATTTAAATGATATGTATTAAAATATGAGAAATATAATATTAACTACTGTATCCATTAGAAAAAGTGAAACTGAAGGTCCTGTATGTTTTTAAATTTTTCTTGCAATAATGCTTGCCTTAATTGTGTATACCAATTAGTTGAATTTTTTATATGAAATACTGAATATTTCTAGAAATATTATAGACAATATGATGCAAACTAAATCACGGACAGTTTCCTTTCTATAAGACATTTCCTTTGTCTTTTTCTTCCATTATTTGTTAAATTGTCATTGTCAACTTCTGCTTATAGCTTTCCAAATCTCTTTTTCAGTATAACTGGGCTTTCCTTCATGTATCCATAGAGATTCAACTCTTTTAAAATTATTCCTTGACTAGCTTGAGGAGAAATCTAGACTTAACTAAAGATGAATTGTGAAAATCATGTTCCTTTGTAGCTACTAATTTTCTTTTTTTTCTTTTCTTTTTTTTTAAATTGTACTTTAGGTTCTGGGGTACATGTGCAAATCATGCAGGATTGTTGCATAGGTACACACATGGCAAGGTGGTTTCCTGCCTTCATCCCCCCATCTCCTCTATCTGGTATTTCTCCCCTAGGTATCCCTTTCCCCAACCCCACTGTCCCTCCTCTAACCCTCCAACTGACTGCAGTGAGTGATGCTCCCCTCCCTGTGTCCACTTGTTCTAATTGTTCAACACCTGCCTATGAATGATAACATGTGGTGTTTGGTTTTTCTTTCCTTGTGTTAGTTTGCTGAGAATGATGGTTTCCAGATTGATTTTCAAAAGAATATTGCAATGTGAGAATAAGCAGTAATTATAGTTATGAAAGTGTATAATTTTAAATGGCATTAATTTGATCCCAAATTTTAAACAAAATGATTTTGCACTAATTTACATCCTCACTAACAGTGTATGAACATTCTGCTTTCTCCACATATTTGTCAGCATTATTTTTCTGTCATTTTGATAGTAGCCATTGTAACTGGAGTGAGGTGATATCTCATTGTGATTTCAATTTGTATCTTCCTGATTAGTTATGTTGAGCATTTTTTCATTTACCTGTTACACATTCGTATGTCTTCTTTTGAAAAATGTCTGTTAGCATCTTTTGCCTATTTTTATTTATTTATTTTTTTCTTTTTGAGACGGAGTTTCGCTCTTGTTACCCAGGCTGGAGTGCAATGGTGCGATCTTAGCCCACCGCAACCTCTGCCTCCTAGGTTCAGGCAATTCTCCTGCCTCAGCCTCCCGAGTAGCTGGTATAACAGGCGTGAGCCACTGCGCCTGGCCTTTTGCCTGTTTTTAAACTGAAGTTTTTGTTTTTGCTATTGAGTTGTTTGAGTTCCTTGTATAATCTGATTATGAATCTTTTGTCAGATAATGTATAATTTTATTTTTCTTGCAGCACTGTTCACAATATCCAAGATATGGAATCAAATGTTCATCAATGAATGAATGGATGAAGAAAATACACACAATGGAATATTATTCAAGCATAAAAGTTATGAAATCCTGTCATTTGCAGCAACATGGATAGAGCTGGACGTCATTATGATGTGTGAAATAAGCCAGGCACAGAGAGACAAATATTATATTTTTTTCATTTGTAGGAGCTGAAATATTTGATCTCATGGGGATGGTGAGAAGAATAGTAGTTAAAATAAGCTGGGAAGGAGGAGAGGGACATGTACATAAATAGTTACATAGAATTAATAAACTATAACGATTAAAAGCACTGTAGGGCAACTATATTTTACAAGATTCATAATTTATTTAAAAACAGCTAGAAGATATGGAATATTTCCAATTCAAAGAATGATGACTGAGGTTTTAGATATCACAATTATTCTTACATGATTACTACACATTTTACGCATTTATCAAATAGCACATGTATCCCACAAATATGTACATCGATTACGTAACAATTTAAAAATCTTAAAAAATATAAAATCTAAGAAAAATACATACAAATGACCAAAGGTTATATGAAAAAAAATGTTTAATTACACTAATCATCTGGAAAATGCAAAGTAAAATATATTAAATAATTTTGAAATAAAGTTTTTCTAACTGGGAACATATCTCTCCAAATCTAGTATATCTTTTTTTTTTTTAATTTTGTTTTAGTTTTGTTTTTCTAAATTACAATTTAGTTTATTTATGCAAAGGGTTATCTTTGTTGTTGTTTTCAGTAAGATATTAAACTTTTAAAGTTACCAGGAAATTTGGCTAGACAGTATGCAGACACCACCAATTGGTTATGAGCATCCAGGGATCTACTATTGGACACGGTGAGTGCTGCTTCATTCTCCATGATACATTTCTACTTTCTGGAAGAGTAGAGATTAATTTTGTTCAAGTATAGAGAACATTTTGCTTTATTTTAAGACTCTTTTCTTGCTAACTGAATTCAATCTGATCTTCTTGTTGCTGGCAATTTTTATCCCATCTCCTCTATTACTCAGCCAATATGAACTTTCATTACCTGGCTTAAGGCAGGGCCTGATGCAGTATAATCAGGTAAATACATTCAAAGGATAAAGGTCTTGGGTAGGATACATGCTTCTTATTGGGAATATTTATTCATAGGTGGTACTCTAGATTTTAAATTCTACAGCTGTGAACTTGTCCCAAGAAATGAATGCATTGATATTTCCAGTTAAATATTAAATTCTAATCTCTTAAGATAACAACATCTATTCAGCTATTTACAACAAAGTCAAAAGTCAACACCAAGCAGCTGTTCCATTTATTTTCTTATATCAAGATTCTTAACTTCATAGTCTAATGAATCAACCTGAGATTGATTCAGCTCTGCATTCATGCCAATAGTCAGTTTATTTGTACCTTAATAATTTAAGTGGATCCTTGCCATTTTTCCATAGTTTAATGAGTAAATCAATCATAAAACAAAATCCAGACAGATATGGACTCAACAATTTAGAGAGTAACCTTTCATACCCCAAACCTCAGCATCACATTTTATACCTATGTAAAAAATATGGACGTGTGTCCTCTGTTTCAAAAATAAAAGACTAAACTATAAAAAATAAAAACGTATTTTAAATTTCATTTTTAAAGTAATGTGAATCACTTTATAAATGGTTTCCAGATTAAAGAAAAATAAATTCCTGGCTTCTAGCATGTTAAAAAGATGAATTAACTTCGCACAACTAGGTCTATTGCAGTTGATGGTGTGTGTTTAAAGGTACAGCCACAAGCATAATGAAGTACAAGAAAACATAAAATTAAATTTTCTAAGAGCAAAATGACAGATAAGTGACTGAATAAATTTGTTAGGAATGTTTATCTGGCCCTGGAACATCAAGTGATTATGTAGCTATTGCTGCCCAACACAAATGAGATAGTGTCCGACCCATAATATATCAGTTTGAATGGACCCAATAGCAATCCATCCTAAATTGGATCAAAATCTAGGATCAAGATAAAGCAGGGGTAAAAGGTAAATGAAAGCTGTTTGTACAAATAGCCACATTATCATGTCATCTTCAAGTGTTTTATCACAGTCTCTTCAGTTCACACCTATGGCCACTGGAATACCAGTTGATGAAAAAGGAAAAAGTATAAGTTTGATTCAAAATATCAATTCAATATGTGGATACAAGCTGAAAGTGGCTGATGGCTGTGCTACAGCAACATTTAATGGTGACCCAAAAGACAGAGATGAGGAAATGTGGTAAGATAGACTAGTTTTATACCTGTCATTTACTTCACGTGGAAGAAAAAGTAGCCTTCCACATTAGACAGTGATGCTAGGACCTAAATTATATTCTGCTAAAATTCATACATTAAAGTACATACCCATGGTATGTTAGAAGACACCATATTTGGAAGTAAGATCCTTAGTAAGCAAGTTAAAATGAGGCTCTATGGGTGGTGCCCTAATCCAATATGACTGATGGATTTACAGTAAGAGGAAGAGACACCAGGTATGTATTAGGCCCTATAGCTCCTAATGGTCAATTATTAGTTATCTTTTATTCTACTTCTCATGATTTTTGGCACTGTTTACAATAATCGTCTTAAAATACTTTCTTCAGTAGGCTTCCAGAGTGCCATCTACTCAGCACTGTCTTTTCACCATTTTCCTACCTTGCAGGTTGATGATTCTTAGTCATTTTTGCTGGGTCCTCTTTCTCTATGTTTTCAGTGCTTAAGGTTCTGTTTTTATAAATGTTCTCTCCTAATTGCATTTCCTAGGCAATTTGTTTCAGTCATTAGACTACAAATACCATCTATACTGTCAGGGCTTGGAAATCTATATCCAATCCCAAAGTGTCCTCAGTGTTTCGAACCACATTCCTCTGTCTACTCCTTATCAACTCTTGGATATCTAAAAGGTATGTGAAAACTTAATGTGTGCAAAAGTGAATTATTAATTGTTTCCTATTAATCAGCCCCTTTTCTAATACTTTTCACTGCAAGGAATGTTATTTCAATTTTTTCTTACATCAAGGAGTTTCTTTAGATTTTTTAATTTTCTCATATTCTAGACCAATACATCTCATCATCTCTACTTTGGAAACATCCAACATCTCATTACTTTTTACTGTTTACATTAATATCACGCTATTCTAAGATACCATCCTTTCAAATCTGTACTACTTCAATTTGCATACAGAATTGTTTTCCACTATTGTCTCTCTGTATTATTTTGTTCACAGAGCAGCCAGAGAGACCTTCTAAAATTATAGGCTAGATTATGTAATTTCTTTTTCCAGGCACTCCTGTAGTATTGTCCTGCTTCAAATATTAATAAAATAATACTTAAATCCTTCTATGGAATGCAACATTCTATGTAATACAGCATTCTATAGGATCTCGGAACATTCCATGAGATCTTGGATCTTTTTTGATATAAAAAAGCAACTGAACTTTTCTGATCTCATCTCTAAATAACTTGTTTAAGCATATACATGATGTGCCTACATCAACATGCACAAGTTGAGAAGTTAGGTGATTTGTAACAATATTTAAAGAGTTTACACATTATTGTTGAAAAAAAGAGAGAGGAAAAATATGGGGAAAAGTTAGGGGTAGTAATGTCTGAGATTCATAACACCGCTATTACTATCCCAAAGGACAGCTCCCATGCTTTCAATAACAGCTGGACAATTGTGTGCAGAGTCATGATGGAAATAGCCAACTTGGAGGCATGTGCTAGAAGAGTGCATTCCAACCGATGAACAGTGTCTGTTAAAATAACAAATTAGATTGAAGAAAATATATTTTTTTAAATTTTTATTGCATTATAGGTTTTGGGGTACATGTGCAGAACATGGAAGATAGTTGCATAGGTACACACATGGCAGTGTGTCTTGCTGAAGAAAATATTTTGTTAAATGCATTTTTGTAAATGTTACATTTTACATTTGAGATCTGTCTAGAGGGATACAGAGAATCATGGTACCAATATTATTTGTTCCTTAATAAAGTTTTTCTTACCTTTTTTGAGTGTATGAGTCTTAGAAGATAATTACATTCATTCTGTCTCTCACTGTTACAGCTTTTTATGTGACTGTACATATAATCAGGCAGGTGATGTGTAAAAAGATTAATCTGTCACAAACCTCCCAGAATATCATGAGTCTTATGTATAATTTGTCTTTCCTTCCAAAATGTAAGACAAGTCCTGATGGTTCATTTACAATAGAAGGTGATAAATGATTGAAACAGAACAAATTAAGATGATACAATAATGAAAGAGGTAATAAGAAAACCCATAATTTATATAAATCATTATTACTTTTTATGTATATATTTATTTTAATGTTTTAAATTGGACATTTGAATATTTGAAATTCACCATATTTGGTCCTAAAAAATATGTTTTGCTTTTTAGCTTTGGCATTATGCCAATGGCCTAGAGTGAAAAAATTTTCTATATCTTTTAATTTATATATTGTATAAATATTGATAAGGACAGGCTTTCTTTTTGTCTACTCTCAAGTCTTCTGGAAGACTTTTTTTTCCAGTCATTACATTAACATAATTATTATTAATTGTTTTTGCCATTTTCCTTTAATTCTAGTGAGAATTCTCTCTCCTGCTTTTTTCTTTCTGTGTATTTGATCCTTCTTATGGACAATTGCAAGGCTGCCTAGACTGTTTTTACTCTTGGCCCCTTTACTCTGGGTCCTAGGAGAGCACGAATTTCTCTTTTCCTAGCCAATACTTTCTTTGTGGCTGTGAAATTGACTAATTGAATAGGTGCTGCAATATGCATACACAACATTGTCACCTATGACTAGACCAGAGGCTGCAAAACATCATCTTCATACTACTCCTGGGTTGCCATGTATCTCTGGTAAACAGGGATAAAACAAAAACAAGCAATGGTGAAAGGATTCCCTATTTAATAAATGGTGTTGGGAAAACTGGCTAGCCATGTGCAGAAAGCTGAAACTGGATCTCCCCCCATACACCTTAAACAAAAATTAACTGTAGATGGATTGAAGTTTTAAACATGAGGCCTAACACCATAAAAACTAGTAGGAAACCTAGGCAGTACCATTCAGGACATAGGCATGGGCAGGGGTCTTCATGACTAAAATACCAAAAGCATTGGCAACAAAAGCCAAAATAGACAAATGGGACCTAATTAAACTTAAGAGTTTCTGCACAGCAAAAGAATCTATGAATAGAGTGAACCAGCAACCTGCAGAATGGGAAAAATATTCTGCAATCTACCCATCCGACAAAAGGCTATATCCAGAATCTACAAACAACATAAATTTAAAAGAAAAAAACAACCCCATTAAAAAGTGGGCAAAGTATATGAACAGACACTTTTCAAAAGAAGACATTTATGCAGCCATCAAACATATGAAAAGGGCTAATCACTGGTCATTAGATACATGCAAATCAAAACCACATTGAGATATTACCTCATGCCAGTTAGAATCATTGAAAAATCTGGAGACAATGGATGCTGGAGGGGAAGTGGAGAAATAGGAACACTTTTACCCTGTTGGTGGGAGTGTAAATTAATTCAACCATTGTGGAAGAAAGTGTAGCGATTCTTCAATGATCTAGAACTGGAAATACCATTTGACCCTACAGTCCCATTACTGGGTATTTACCCAAATAATTATAAATAATTCTGTTATAAATACACATGCAACACACATGTTTATTGTGACACTGCTCACAATAGCAAAGACTTGGAAACAATCTGAATGCCTATCAATGATAGACTGGATAAAGAAAATGTGGCACATATACACCATGGAATACTATGCAGCCATAAAAAAGAATGAGTTCATGTCCTTTGCAGAGACATGGATGAAGCTGGAAACCATCATTCTCAGGAAACTGACACAAGAACAGCAAACCAAACACCGAAAGTTCTCACTCATAAATGGGTGTTGAACATGAGAACACAGGGACATAGGGAGGAGAACATTGCACACTGGGGCCTGTGGCATGGGGCACTAGGGGAGGAATAGCAGGGAGTGGGGTGATTGGGGAGGGATAGCATTAGGAGAAATACCTAACGTAGATGACAGGGCGATGGATGCAGCAAATCACCATCATGGCACCTGTATACCTATGTAACAAACCTGCACTATCTGCACATGTACTCCAGAACATAGAGTATAATAACTAAGTAACTAAATAGACACACCTTTCTAACTAATGAGTTTAAACTGAAAGATGCAGTTATCTTCCTCATTAATTCAAGTTAACGATATAAGTACTAAGAAGAATTTTCAATTCATGCAACATACAAAGCCTATTTTCCCACGTTTCAAATCTTTGTTGTTTCTATTCACTCTGGCTAGCTTTATATACAGGGAAAGTTTCCATAGACCTATTTTTTATGTATTTAGACTATGTATGTATCCTAATATGGTCATAGATAGAAGTTTTTTTTTTTTGTTTTGTTTTTTTGTTTTTTGTTTTAAAAAAATAGATTTAAAGAAGGAACCATGTGGGAAAATGAGAATAATAAAGAAAAGGAACAACAACAACAACAACAACAAAAAAAACAGTTTTGTTATTGCTATTGTTATTTCAGAGCAATTTAGCTGTAGGTTATGCATGTTTGAGTTGCTTTACATTGTGGAATTCTCCAAATCATTCCTAGACCATGTTCTCTCTTGTATATGCTATTTCTCTGAAGCAATCTCATCCCTTTTATTGTTTAAATGTCATCTATATGCTGATGTTTTCTAGGAATTAAAACCTGGGTCATCAACATATGATGATAAAAATACCATTGCATAAATATTCCTGCAGATTTTTGTTATTCATTTAGTTGTAGAATGCTGAATTTTTAAATGATTAGGACTAATTTGACTGGAACTGTTGATAGATTAGCTTTGATTATGAAAAACTTTTTCTTCAAATGTGAATACTGTCAGTATAATGCATTTCCATAAATTTGGCATATCTTCGATTTTGGAGATGTGTGCAATGATAAATCTTGCAAGAGATATTTAAAGTAATTCCAGAATGCTATGGAGAAGATATATGTATATATTATCATGTTATTAGTAAAAACCAATATTCTCTCACTGAAATATTATTAAAATATTTTTGAAAATAATTTTTATTGCACTATTTTTCATTCCTAGACAATCTGCAAAAGCTTTAGGGGTGCTTGTGGCATAAGTAAATTTATTCCATATTAAATTGTATCTTGATTAGTGCAATTGAATAAAATGATATTATTAATTACAGATGAAATTTTGTTCTACAAACTTTATAAAGAATTAAGCAAAATTGTTCTGTTATTATTACTGTGCTTACTATATGTCATTAGGTCTTTATGATTATAATTTTTGTTAATATCAATTTAACAAGCTCTCTCATGTATATTAAAATATTTGATTTTCATTATGCCATCTTTCACTGGCATCAAGAAGGATTTTTATCATATTTAACACTGTAATGAATTTCAGAAATGAGATATTTATAATTACTGGTAGAATTTTAGAATATGAGATATAGCTTTTGATTGTCTTCTAAGATGAATATTTTTATTTTGTTTTCATATAAAATAATGAAGGAATTTTTAGGTGGTTTTTAAAGACCTTACGAACAATGTGCAGGGAGTCCACCTGTTTTGTAAGAAATTTTATACCCCACATGCTTAATTTATCTCTATTTTCCACTTTAGATGCTCTCAAACTACAGTAAGTTTTTTTCACCTGTTAATAGGATAAATACATTATGCTATAGTAGTAAATCACATGCTTAAAAATAAAATTAAAATTAATTGAACTCCCTTATATAAAATAATTCTAAATGATAATGTACACTAAAAATACTATAAGTAAATTTGTAGTGTTCTGAGGTATGCTTAATGGACAACCTACCCTAGTTTCATTCTTTTTTTTTTAATTGTACTTTAGGTTCTGGGGTACATGTGCAGAATATGTAGGATTGTTGCATAGGCACACACATGGCAATGTGGTTTGCTGCCTCCATCCCCCCCGTCACCTACATTTGGCATTTCTCCCCACGTTATCCCTCCCTGATCTCCCCAACCCCCTGCTGTCCCTCCCTTGAGCCCCCCCAACAGACCCCAGTGTGTCATGCTCCCCTCCCTGTGTCTATGTGTTCTCGTTGTTCAACACCAGCCTATGAGTGAGAACTGCAGTGTTTTATTTTCTGTTCTTGTGTCAGTTTGCTGAGAATGATGGTTTCCGGATTTATCCATGTTCCTACAAAGGACACGAACTCATCTTTTTTATGGCTACATAGTATTCATGGTGTATATGTGCCACATTTTCCTTGTCTGGTCTATTATTGATGGGCTTTTGGGTTGGCTCCAGGTCTTTGCTATTGTAAACAGTGCAACAATGAACATATGTGTGCATGTGTCTTTATAATAAAATGATTTATAATCCTTTGTGTATATACTCAGTAATGGGATTGCTGGGTCAAATGGAATTTCTATTTCTAGGTTCTTGAGGAATTGCCACACTGTCTTCCACAATGGTTGAACTAATTTACACTCCCACCAACAGTGTAAAAGTGTTCCTATTTCTCCACATCCTCTCCAGCATCTGTTGTCTCCAGATTTTTTAATGATCACCATTCTAACTGGTGTGAGGTGGTATCTCAATGTGGTTTTAATTTGCATTTCTCTAATGATCAGTGATGATGAGCATTTTTTCATATGTTTGTTGGTCTCATATATGTCTTCTTTGGAAAAGTGTCTGTTCATATCCTTCTCCCACTTTTGGATGGGTTTGTTTGTTTTTCCTTGTAAATCTGTTTATCCTAGTTTCATTCTTTAGTCTCAGGTGTTTTCTCACTACTACAATGTTTGTCAAACTGTCATTCCTAATGAGGAAAGTTTATTGTTCACATACAATGAATAGCGAAGTGACTCTAGCTAGAAGAAAAGATTCCCAATGTGTGAGTATTGATTATTAAGCTCTTGTGTCTGACCTCCAAACCTACCCTCCTGTATTGTGCTTTTTGATGCTGGAGTTGAGACTCTGGAAATTATTATTTCTTTTGGTGTCAGTTTCCAGTGTTTTCAGCGTATTCCCACAATCTACAGAACTGACTTCATCTCGTTCCTCTCAGTGAAAGCTAATTGGCATTCATTCCTTGGAAATCTGAGTACTTGTTCCCGCTAGAATTTCTATACTCCTAGATTCTAAGAATTACAATTTCTTCCATGTTCCTTCAGCCATTGGGGTCAGTTGCTGCTTCCTACATTACTACTACATTACTACGTCTGTGTTACCTGACTGTCACCATTTGCCTTTTTAGTTCCCCAATCTCTTTCCACATAATTTTGTATATAAAGTTCTGCTTATTATAATAACTAGTGTGTATATTCGTTTTTTTATTTCATTACTATAATTTTAATCATTAGGCATATTAATGTCACATACAGTTTTTAAAACATAAATATTTTTAGAAGCTGTGTTTTACAACATGATACCAAGAACACATATCTGATATAGGTTTGTTTTTAAGCTGTTGATTATGAACCTCTTGATTTCAAACATCTCTTGTGTGTGTATTCTTTATTTTTGCTATCTATCTTCTAAGAGATATAAGAATTAATCATGTTTACTACCAAAGTAAAATAAAAAGCTATTTTCGTTTGAGAAATTACCAATCAATGTGGCTCTAATGAAACATTATCAGAGAAAATTTCTTGAAATCTTTTCTCTCTAGCAAGGCTGTATTAAATGCCAAGTGCAGCAGTTATTAGTGCCTATCTTTAGCATTGTGTTTACCAAACGTATAAACTTTACTTGTTTACCTGAGTGACTAATGCTCCTTCTCCATCATCTTTTGTCATATTCCCTATAATCAAAGACTTATTGGACATATACTGGAAGACAAATATTGTCAGATATATATAATGTTTACATATATATATATATATATAATGTTTATTTATATATAATGTTTATATATATGTGTGTGTGTGTGTGTGTGTGTGTGTGTGTGTGTTTAAAGATAGTCTTAGGGGTATTGTCAATTCAATTTGGAGAAGAGGAATTTAAATAACAGGAAAAAAGGTGAAAGATTAAAAGGTAGAATATACAGCTTTCGGTGCAAGACAAGATGATCGAAATAAAACTCGATTTTTACATTGAATGATTCAATGGCACTATCTAATAAGAAAAAAAAGTTAAACAACTGAGGAGTTAAATTTGGGAAATACTAAGAGGTAGAGGTGTCTATACCAGATTTTGAATTAAACATAACCTTAGTGCCTATTAGGAATTAGATATATATGACACATATGATATGAACAAAGTAAAATAAACATAGTCAGTTATTACACAGAAAATTATTTTAGTCATTTGTTCTGTACTATAGTTTTATAGGTATGTAGTTTTACAGTACAATCAATTTCAACAAATAATTTTATGCCTCACTTTTACAAAAGTGTTTTATATCTCCTCATACAATTTTTTGAATTAAGAATTTTTAAAAATAATTATGGTGCCAGGTCTTATGTTTAAGTCTTTAATCCATCTGGAGTTAATTTTAGTGTAAGGTGTCAGGAAGGGGTCCAGTTTCTGCTTTCTGCACATGGCTAACCAGTTTTCCCAACACCATTTGTTAAACAGGGAATCCTTTCCCCAGTGCTTGTTTTTGTCTGGTTTATCAAAGATTATATGGTTGTAGATATGTTGATTTGCCTCCGATGCCTCTGTTCTGTTCCATTGGTCTATATCTCTGTTTTGGTACCAGTACCATGCTGTTTTGATTACTGTAGCCTTGTAGTATAGTTTGAAGTCTGGTAGCGTGATGCCTCCCGCTGTGTTCTTTTTGCTTAGAATTGACTTGGCTATGTGGGCTCTCTTTTGGTTCCATATGAAGTTCATGGTGGTTTTTTCCAGTTCTGTGAGGAAATTCAATGGTAGCTTGATGGGGATACCATTGATTCTGTAAATTACTTTGGGCAGTATAGCCATTTTCATGATATCGATTCTTCCTAACCATGAACATGTAATGTTTCTCCATCTGTTTGTGTCCTCTCTTATTTCATTGAGCAGTAGTTTGTAGTTTTCCTTGAAGAGGTCCTTTACATTTTTTGTAAGTTGTATTCCTAGGTATTTTATTCTCTTTGAAGCAATTGTGAAAAACCCTAGAAGAAAATCTAGGCAAAACCATTCAGGACATAGGAGTAGGCAAGGACTTCATGACCAAAACACCAAAAGCATTGGCAACAAAAGCCAAAACAGACAAATGGGACATAATCAAACTCCACAGCTTTTGCATGGCAAAAGAAACACTCACTAGAGTGAATCGGCAACCAACAAACAGAGTGGGAAAAAATCTTTGCAGTTTACCCATCTGACAAAGGGCTGATATCCAGAATTTACAAAGAACTCAAACAGATTTACAGGAAAAAAACAAACAAGCCCATTCAAAAATGGCCAAAGGATATGAACAGACACTTTACAAAAGAAGACATACATGAGGCCAACACATGAAAAAATGCTCATCAGTGGTCATTAGAGAGATGCAAATCAAAACCACATTGAGATGCCATCTCATGCCGGTTAGAATGGCGATCATTAAAAAATCTGGAGACAACAGATGCTGGAGAGGATGTGGAGAAATAGGAACACTCTTACACTGTTGGTGGGAGTGTAAATTAGTTCAACCATTGTGGAAGACAGTGTGGCGATTCCTCAAGGACCTAGAAATAGAAATTCCATTTGACCCAGCAATCCCATTACTGGGTATATATCCAAAGGACTATAAATCATTCTACTATAAGGACACATGCACACGAATGTTCATTGCAGCACTCTTTACGATAGCAAAGTCCTGGAACCAACTTAAATGCCCATTGATGATAGACTAGACTGGGAAAATGTGGCACATATACACCATGGAATATTATGCAGCAATCAAAAATGATGAGTTTATGTCCTTTGTAGGGACATGGATCAACCTGGAGAACATCATTCTCAGCAAACTGACACAAGAACAGAAAGGGAAATACCACATATTCTCACTCATAGGCGGGTGAGAAAAATGAGAACACATGGACACAGGGAGGGGGGTACTACACACTGGGGTCAATTGGGGGGAATAGGGGAGGGACAGCCGGCAGGGTAGCTAAGGAGGGATAGCCTGGGGAGAAATGCCAAATGTGGGTTAAGGGGTGGAAGGCAGCAAAACACACTGCCATGTGTATACCTATGCAACTGTCTTGCACGTTCTGCACATGTACCCCAAGACCTAAAATGCAATAAAAATTAAAAAATAAAATAAATAAAAATAATTATTAGTTCAAAATGATGACTATTTTCTATGTTTCAGGCACTGTAAAGGCATTATAAGAATTAAATTATGGACATAACAAAACATTCTGCCTCATAGAAATGAGAATTTAATAAGGAGACAGATATTGTTTTGCATTATATTAATTTAGACCAGCTGCACTGGGTTTTCCAAGGTTTTATTCCCTGAATGGTTTCTAGTTGAGTGGGCCATGAGGAACAGTTTGCCTAATCATTATAATCTCAAAATAAAAGGGAATGTCCTTAATATGATAAAGAGTATGTTTGAAAACCTGTAGCAAATAACATACAAAATGGTTGAATAGTGATCCCTGAGATCTGGAATGAGACAAAATGCCCATTATCAATACTTCTTTTCACAACATAAGGCAGTATTAACCTGTGCAATAAGAAAAGAAAAATATGCTTGAAAAGAAAAAAATTAATATTTTTTTTTGCTATTGAATCTATTATATACCAAGAAAATCCACAATAATATACAGATAAATTATTAGAACTATTAAGTAGATTTAGCATGTTAATTGGATGCAAAGGAAAGATATAAAGAGTTACAGAATTTGTATATAATAATAACAAATAAATGTCAACTAAAATTTAAAATACAATTTACAATAGCTATAAGAATTAAATATGTAGGAATAAATATATTAATATAATCACAATACAAATAAAAAGAGAAATGGAGAAATACTGTTAAATACTTAAATAATTGGAGTAATGCATTATACTTACAGATGGTAAGAAAATATTTTAAGATGTCAATCTTCTCAATAGTATTTTTGAATTTATTGGAAAAATTAACAGAAATGCTAAGATTTTTACTTCAAATTGACATACAAAATTTAAATTTCACTTTGAGAGACTGAGGCAGGAGGATTGTTTGAAGCCAGGAATTTGAGACCATCCTGGGCACCACTGTAACTCTGCCTACACACACAGACACAGAGACAGACGCACACGCACGCGTGCACACATACATACACACACACACACACACATGCGCACACACAAGCCAGAAATTGTGACCAGCTATTTGGATGGCTGAGGTGGAAGAATTTCTTTAGCCCAGAGGCTTGATGTTCCAATGAGCTATGTTAATGCCACTTCATTGTAGCCTGAGTGAGATCATGAAGATTCTGTCTCAAAAAAAAAAAAGGTTAAATTTGTATAAAATATGTATCTGTAAAGGACTGAGAATAACAAGAAAGTTGAGAAAGAGAAAGAGTAAGACTTGTATTATCAAATACACAACATTATAAAGCTAGAATAATTGAGATAGCATAACATTGGCATAAAGGTAGACAAACTGATTCATGAAAAATAATAGAAAGTCCAGCACCAGATGGATGTATACAATCACTTGATTTATGACGAGTGGCAATGCAGTGTAGAAGGACTCTATATTCTTATCAGTAAACGGGAAGAAACACTAACTCATAGGGTCACCGTGAGAACTCAGACAATCGGTGCAAAGCTTCAATATAGTATCCAGTGTACTTTAATAGCAATTTATTACATCCGACAAATTATTCTTCTTGTCATATAATCTTTGATTGTCATTCTATCAAAAAATACTTGTAAACCATCTCATTTTTTTCTGAAATATAATGAACAGCTCCTGCTTCTTGACTCACGTATACTTTTTCAATTATATTTCATTTTTTTTTTAACTTCAGGCCCAATTTCTCAGTTTTTTTCCCTGCAATAAGCCCTTAAGCAGTATTTCCTTCTGTACATAAATTTGTTTTATTCACCATGTAAGCCTCCTTTCCTTCATTTGAACAAATATGTGTTCTATGGTTTAACTTGATCTTCATTTTTCTTTGGACATTCTAGTCTACACATTTTGAGTTACACTTCTAGACACTTTATATAAATTTTGTAATTATCTATGATCACAGGAATTGCTAAATAAATTCATTAGTTAGAGCCCTAGGTAATCTATCTAGAAACCAATAGTTCGAATGATAAACAAATGGAAGTGATGGACTCCAGGTGACTAAAACACTATTTCTAAAAGTTCTGGAAAATATCAAATTTACCTGCAGAAGAGGGTCAAGGCTATGCTTACTCGTTGCTTACTTTTGGTGAGCCAAATAGATTTTTCAATACACAGAGAAAAAAACACTAAAATGTGATGTGCAATGATGTAAGTCAATCTTATCTTCTTTCCTGTATTTCTTTAGAGTGGATTGCTTTTCTCCAATTTAAAACACTTAATAATACTTAACGCATAAAATAGCCACATGAAAGGACAATCTCTGATTGAATGTAAGAATGATAATTACTTGTTGCTATGGCTGCTTCAAATCATAGAAATGTACGAGAGTGCTACTTAAAGCCCACTTCCTGTAAACACTGAAAACAGCTAATGAGAACTGGAAACTGGACCAAAAAACAGTTCATAAGTGAAATACTTTATTTTCATTTCCTGATTTCCATGACAACTGAACTGGTACACATATTCATTTATCAGTTTTTCTTCCCCAGATGCCTGTAAAAATCAAATCATCTTTAAATTGGATTTAGATCCATCTTGAGATTGGTGTTCTGTATCTAAATAAAAAGCATTTATCCTTTAAACACATGTATTTAACTTTAAGTTTTGTTTTAAATGACCAAGTATAAGAACAGTGAACCTGAAAAACAGATAGCATTGTAAAAACACATTATTTCAAGCAACTCTTTCAATTCACAGCATAAAGAATAGTTAATGCATTCAATTGATTTCTATTTTCCTCCAACAAAATTACTATTTTGTTTTACTACCCACTGAGACTGAAAACAAGTTCAACATAACATATTTAAAACAATTTTCTGTTTTACTAACAATATTACCAAAATTGTACTGCTGAGTTTTGTATCAAAATTTTCTGCTCATTTAGTTTTTATACTGGTATCCCAATAATAAGACCATTTTTCAGAAATATAGTTTGATAAACAAACAGTTGCAATGTTTCATTTTGTACAAATGTGCCAATTATGTTTTCTAAAAATAATCAGAGGATAATATTATTTCATCATATTTTTATAAAATAAAAAAAATAAAATAAAAATAAAATACATATTAAGATATTTATTTTACTTTAGCTGCCATGGAAATGGGATTATAAAATTTATTCATTAAGTAAATGAACCAAATAATGTTTTCAAAGAAAAACAGATTTGGGTTATTTATTTAATAGATGCTATCTTTAAATATAAGTGTGCTTTAAGCTTCAAACATAAACATTTTAGGGTAAAAATGAATAGGAATGAAATAACATCCCTCTACTTTCTGGAATCATGCTTTCTTTGATGACTAAGTTTGGGGACCAGATTTTATACATAAGTATAGAAGACCGCTGCTATTTTAATACTAGTACTGCAATATACTGAGAGGTCATGTAACTTCAGATTTTATAGAAAATTTAAAAATGTATTTAGAATAACTTTATAAACATTTTAGATTTAAATTATTAGAACCAGAATGTTAACCAAACATTTAAAAATTTAAAAAAAAGTCCACCATAAATAACAAAAATATTTATATCCATTTACTTTTAAAGAGTATTCGTGAAATCTTTAAGTTGCTCAATACTTTACTAGATACCACTAAATAAACTATTTCTGATTCTGGGCCTACTGTTATAAAGTTCTATTAATCTTTTTCAGGTGTACCACATCGTTGCATAATAAAATGGTTACTTGAGTTTATTTGAGTAATTTATTTAAAATGACATAAGACTTGATATCTCTGTCTGGATTTCTCACAGTATAATATTAACAAAATCCTTGACATTTAACTTATATTACTGTATAATTTATAATTTGTCTCTCTCTGAAAATTTAAATTTGGGGGTTGTTATTTTTCGTATCTATAGATCTTTACATCCTTCTGTGTCATGTTTGACTCTCTCTCTCTGTCTAACCAGCATATATGAGAGGTCTGGCTTTTTATATATTGGGTTCCATAGGACCAACTGCATGACTTGAGTATGTGTGAACCTTGCTATGGTGGGTGATCCTGGAGCCAATCCCCCATGCATTCCAAAGGACTTATATGATTTAAAATAAAACCTATGCATAGATACTCACCTTGCTAGTTGTATAGTTTCTTATTGGAAGGGGCAAGTAATGAACATCTCTTCCATGTTTAGATTCAGTGCTACAAATTCAGATTTGTTCTTTGAATGTTAGATTTACTCAGATGATTACATAATATTATACTATTTTACCATTTTGCTTAAATGACAGTGACTAAGGTAGACATATTTATGATGATAATATATATTGTATCTCTCCACTAATAGCTGCATATGAAATGTAACATTATCTATCTATCTATCTATCTATCTATCTATCTATCTATCTATCTATCTATCTATATCTATATCTATCTATCTATCTATCTATCTATATATATATACATATATATATAGAGAGAGAGAGAGAGAGAGAAAGAGAGAGATTGTGATTGTACTGATGTATTGAACTGTGTTTCCTTTGTGAATTCAGGAATAACATGCTGTCAGAGACTCAGATGAGGAAATTAAACAAACACAGTACTACTATCTGCACATTTTGATACTAGCAATTACATATGAGGAGATTTGCTAAGCTGCTGATGAACAAGTCACTTTAGAACCTGTTAGCTGGAATATATATTGGGGAATGAATTACATTTATATACTGCTGAGATATGATAGAATATTGAATTTGATATAACACAGTAAACAACACCAAGTGTCTTCCATTCAAACCTTTGGACTAATTTCAGGGGCAATATTAAGTTGTATAGCAAAAGATGGCAATGCAGGAAAGCCCGCGGATGTACTTCAGGATTCTGGTGCAAACCCAAAAGTGCAAGGCATGATGTCAGGTGATTTTTCAAAAGAATCTGGTACTGTTAAAAGAAAGAGCTTTTTCCTATAGTTTTGGATTGTCAAGGTCACTGGAAAAGGGTAGGAATGAAGAGATGCTAATCAGAGCAGACAGCAGGTAGGCATCTAACGGGGATTAGTATTTTTTCCAAACAGAGACAGTGGTACTAAACAGTTCTACTTACTGGCTACTGCAGTTGAAGTTGGTAAAATAAACCAGGCATTTAATGTCTCCCTTTAAGATAGACAAAGGATTTGGATAGGCTGAGATTTTTATCATTTGAACTTTCTGGCTGCTTCTGGGATCTTTCTATTTTCTAGATGGTAAGAATAAAGAAACATATAATAGAGTTAGCTCATTTGATATCAAGAAACAGATGTTTAAAAGCTTGCAATCTCCAGAAAATCCTTAACACTCATTTTTTCTACAAGTAACAAACATTCATTACAAACTTATTGTAAAAGCTATCCAAAAAGAGAAAATAATTTAAACTCTCCACTCTTACAGTGACCTCTCAAAATCAAGTATTCAAAAAAGAAGTAGCATAAAAGAAAAAAATAGTCAACATACCTAGTCAAAATAACATAATCTATGTTATTTTTATTTTATTTATTTATTTTTTTAAATTTTTATTGCATTATAGGTTTTGGGGTACATGTGCAGAACGTGCAACATAGTTGCATAGGTACACACATGGCAGTGTGTTTTGCTGCCTTCCTCCCCTTCACCCACACTTGGTATTCATCCCCAGGCTATCCCCCCCAGCCCCCCCCACTGTCCCTCCCCCATTCCCCCCAACAGTCCCCAGTGTATAGTAGACCGCCTCTCTGTGTCCATGTGTTCTCATTTTTCTCACCCACCTATGAGTGAGAATATGTGGTATTTCTTTTTCTGTTCTTGTGTCAGTTTGCTGAGAATGATGTTCTCCAGATTCATCCATGTCCTTACAAAGGACACAAACTCATCATTTTTGATTGCCGCATAATAATAACAGACTGGGTCCCATTCATGCTTTTACAGAAATAATGAATATGTGGTACATATATAAATACAGGTACTGTTAGTATCACTCCTTAATACTTCTGATAACCCTGAATTTTGGAGAAGTTCATGGCTTCCTTAAGGTTAATAAGCAGTACAACTACAAAGTGACAAATCTGGAATTTAGGTCCAAGCAATTTAAGCCCAGAGTATGTGTCCTAAATAAAAACATATTATTTTAGTGATTTGCTTCATCATTGTTACAACTGTTACTGTATGATTTCATATATTCTTAACCCAAGTCCAATAAGATTTATTAGATTTATTTAGATTCATTTTAAATATGATGAAGCTATCATAGAGAGGTCAACTAATTTCACAGCTGTCTAGGAGTACCAGATGGTGGAGTAATTCAGATATGAATGCCAGTATACTTCCCGCATTTTACCCTGTTTTGGATAATTCATTTTTGTATCTGCTGCTGCTTTTTCCTTTCTTTAGTTGTATCTGCGGCTACCTCATTATTTTCTTTAGTTGAAGATAAAAGACAGTCTAAGGTGTATGTATGTGTGTGTGTGTGTGTGTATACATATATACATATATATATATATGAACATATAATATCTCAGTTGACATTATGAAACTGATTTTTTTTTTTTTTTGAGATGGAGTTTTGCTCTTGTTACCCAGGCTGGAGTGCAATGGTGCAATCTCGTCTCACTGCAACCTCTGCCTCCTGGGTTCAGGCAATTCTCCTGCCTCAGCCTCCCGAATAGCTGGGACTACAGGCACATGCCACCATGACCAGCTAATTTTTTGTATTTTTAGTAGAGATGGGGTTTCACCATGTTGACCAGGATGGTCTCGATCTTTTGAGTTCGTGATCCACCCACCTAGGCCTCCCAAAGTGCTGGGGTTACAAGCTTGAGCCACCACGCCCGGTTGAAACCAATTGTTAAATGCTTACAATCTTCAGAAAATCTTTAAAATCAAATTTTCCAATCTCAAGAGAGAGAAATGAAGAGACAGAGATACAGATATATACATTCCTGCATTTAATATTTTATGCATCACAGTAATAAGGTATTTAGTGCTTTGGAGAATATTCGATATTTTGTGTTCCTAGATTAAAATGTATATTCTTATATACATCTTTATTGAACTTTCTCTGCTTCTCCTTTAGTTATTTAGATATCATTATCAATATTTTAACATACTCAGAATTAAATAACAGAGAATAAATCCTATATATGGATAATGTGACTTTCAAGCCTTGTTGTAGCCTGATTTTTCTGCCTCTGAAGATGTAGCTCCCCATATTTATTCTGTGTTCTTCCTTTCACTCTCTTGCTCTCACTGTTAAACACAGACATATGTTTGTATTCCTATGTTGTTATAAATTTAGTGGATCACTGAAGGTTTGGGATGGCAGTTCCTGGCCTAGGTCTCAGAGTGCAGTGCAGAGCTATTTCCTCCCTTCTAACATTCTTCCCACAGAATTACAGGCCATCTCCCAAAAGGGACATCTCTGACCACCTTATTCTAGAGTTCTGTACTTTCACTCTCCATTTCATTGCCTTATTTTATTTTCTTCATTGTATCTGTTATCATCTAAAATTGCCAACAAAATTACTTGTTTATTGTCTTTTATTGCCTACTGGAGTGTCAGGCCATTGAGAATTGGAAACATAGATCTCATTCTCTTCAGTATCCTTAGTAACTTGAATAATGTCTGGGACATAACAAGTTCTTAATATAAACCTATAACATGAGAAAACCTTGATTGATTCTAGGTTTTCTAGAATTGTATTCTTTACCTAAATTGTATTCTTTACCTCAGCTGCCTGATAAGGAAGCTCCATTTTCTCTGGAGCTCCATTTTCTTTTCACCTTTGTGCTATAGAAGAGCTTTTGAAAGTGTTGGATTTCTTACTTTATACTTCAAGCATCGGTCAAATCATTCTTCTAACAAGCATGGCATCTATTTTAAGAAGACATACAATCTATCTGCATTATTTCATATGTAGACAGTCTACCTACTCTAAAATTGACCACATAATTGGAAGTAAAGCAGTCCTCAGCAAATGCAAAACAACTGAAATCATAACAAACAGTCTCTCAGACCATAGTGCAATCAAGTTAGAACTCAGAATTCAGAAACTAACTCAGAATCACACAGCTTGATGGAAACTGAACAACTGGCTCTTGAATGTTGACTGGATAAACAATGAAATGAAGGCAGAAATAAAGAAGTGCTTCAAAACCACGAGAACAAAGACACAATATACCAGAATCTCTGGGACACATTTAAATCAGTCTAGAGAAAAATATACAGCAATAAGTGCTCACATGAGAAGAGTGGAGAGATCCAAAATTGACACCGTATCGTCTAAATTGAAAGAGCTAGAGGAGTAAGATCAAAAAACTAAAAACCTAGCAGAAGACAAGAAATAACTAAGATCAGAGCAGAACTGAAGAAGATAGAGACAAGAAAAACCCTTCAAAAAATCAATAAATCCAAGAGCTGGTTTTTCAAAAAGATCAACAAAATAGACAGACCACTAGCCAGACTTATAAAAAAGAAAAGAGAGAATAACCAAAAGATGCAATAAAAAATGATAAAGGGGTAATCACCACAGATTCCAAAGAAATTCAAACCATCATCAGAGAATATTACAAACAACTCTATGCACATAAACTAGTAAACTTGGAAGAAATGGATACATTCCTGGACACTTGTGTCATCCGAAGCCTAAACCAGGAGGAAGCCAAAACTATGAATAGACCAATAACAAGGTCTGAAGTTGAGGCAGCAATTAAGAGTCTACCACACAAAAAAAGCCCAGGTCCAGATGGGTTCACAGCCGAATTCTACCAGACACACAAAGAGGAGCTGGTACCATTCCTTCTGAAACTATTCCAAATAATCCAAAAAGAGGGAATACTTCCCAAATCATTTTATGAGACCAACATCATCCTGATACCAAAACCTGGCAGAGACTCAACAAGAAAAGAAAACTTCAGGCCAATATCCATGATGAACATAGATGCAAAAATCTTCAATAAAATACTAGCAAGCCGACTGCAACAGCACATCAAAAAGCTTATCCATCATGATCAAGTAGGATTCATCCCGGGGATGCAAGGCTGGTTCAACATACGCAAGTCTATAAACATAATTCACCACATAAACAGAACCAAAAACAAAAACCACGTGGTTATCTCAATTGACGCAGAGAAGGCCTTTGACAAAATTCAACAGCGCTTTATGCTAAAAACCCTCAATAAACTCGGTATTGATGGAACGTATCTCAAAATAATAAAAGCTATTTACGACAAACCAACAGCCAATATCATACTGAATGGGCAAATACTGGAAGCATTTCCTTTGAAATCTGGCACTAGACAAGGATGCCCTCTCTCACTACTATTCAATATAGTACTGGAAGTTCTAGCCAGAGCAATCAGGCAAGAAAAAGAAATAAAGGGTATTTAAATTGGAAAGGAGAAAGCCAAATTTTCTCTATTTGCAGATGACATGATAGTATATCTAGAAGACCCCATCATCTCAGCCCAAAAACTCCTGAAACTGATAAGCAACTTCAGCAAAGTCTCAGGATATAAAATCAATGCGCAAAAATCACAAGCATTCCTATACACCAACAACAGACTTAAAGAGAGCCAAATCAAGAATGAACTGCCATTCACAATTGCTGCAAAGAGAATAAAATACCTAGGAATACAACTTCCAAGGAACGTAAGGGACCTCTTCAAGAAAAACTACAAACCACTGCTCAACAAAATAAGAGAGGACAAAAACAGATGGAGAAACATTCCATGTTCATGGTTAGGAAGAATCAATATCGTGAAAGTGGCCATACTGCCTAAAGTAATTTACAGACTCAACACTATCCCCATCAATCTACCATTGAATTTCTTTACAGACCTGGAAAAAACCACCTTGAACTTCATATGGAACCAAAAGAGAGCCCTCATAGCCAAGTCATTTCTAAGCAAAAAGAACACAGCGGGAGGCATCACGCTACCAGACTTCAAACTATACTACAAGGCTACAGTAATCAAAACAGCATAGTACTGGTACCAAAACAGAGATATAGACCAATGGAACAGAACAGAGGCATCGGAGGCAACACAACATACCTACAACTGTACAATCTTTGATAAACCAGACAAAAACAAGCAATGGGGACATGACTCCCTGTTTAATATATGGTGTTGGGAAAACTGGCTAGCCATGTGCGGAAAGTAGAAACTGGGCCCCTTCCTGACACCTTACACTAAAATTAACTCCAGATGGATTAAAGACTTAAACACAAGACCTGGCACCATAAAAAACGTAGAAGAAAATTTAGGCAAAACCATTCAGGACATAGGAGTAGGCAAGGACTTTGTGACCAAAGCAAACAAACATTTCTGTGTGTAGGCAATCCTATATGATATATTTCTTTAACCAGAAATAATTTCTCAGCATATCAATATTACTAAAATATGAAGAGTGAGTATTTGAAATGGGCTTTATTTTAGAGTAAATTTTTTGTGCTAACACTTTTTTTTTTTAAGAGTAAGAAATCAGTTACATTAAGAACAATGAGCAGTGAGCAGGTATGGCAAAGACAGATTCATGAATTACCACATTTGATTCTAATTAATATGAGAACCACCATAGACAGTCACTAGGAGAAGTTTTTGTGAGCTACAGGGAGCATTCTCTATTTGTGTTATGGCTTCAAGATGTTTCCCCAGTGTCTAAGGAGAGATAATGTGCTGTTCTTTCTGTATCATAGGAATGTTTCTTTATCTCTGGATTATGTGACCTGAAGAAATAAATCAAAAGAATAGGTGAGCTGGCAGGGATTTTTTGAGAAGACTGAAAAGTAAAGAGTTACAAAGAAGTAAATAACAAAAGATCAAAAGCAAAAACTTTATATATGGTAAGGAATTCAACAGGAAAGAGGATAAATTTGAAATTTCCACTAAAGCAGTGGCATCCTTCAAGGACAAAGAACAATTATTTACTTGTGTAGCTGGTATAAAATTAATGTTAAAAAAGACAGAAAGAAAAAATGAAACATGTAGGTTTCTTATTTACCCTGAGAATATTGCATGTGTAGCCTTAGACAGAGCCAACTGAACTACTTTTCCTATGTTTCTGATGAGAAATTTCAGAAAAATTCAACAACTTGGTTGACTGTTCCTGACTCAGCATGAAAGATTGATGTGGCCAGAAGAAATCACCAGTTAGAAACTAAAATGTTGGGTGAAATAAAAAGTGTTTTCAATATCTGCATTATTGGAAAAATGTGACAAAAAAAGGTTACTGAAAATTATTAGAAGTCTATGAAGATAATATTTTTTTCTGAGTAGTAGTTTCTAGTAAAGGGCTGAAATTTTCATGATGATAAATCATGAAATAAACAACTGGAAAGGATTTAAAAAACTGGAAAGTATTTATTCAAAGATGGATAACTAAGTAATAAGATAAAGCAAAACAAAATCTTAAAATGAAATTTTCTGAAGAGAAATAAGTAAATAAAGCAAGAAAAAATGACAGGTTTGGAGGGAACCACGTATACTAAAAAATAATAAAAATAATTTTAATTTATGTTTGTTCCAAAGAGAACAGCAATTACAATGTTCATCATTTTCCATAAGAAGCCCAAGAAGATAGTGAGAGAACCTGCTATTATGTACTGAATTCACCAGAATTGAATGGTTTGTAATGAGGTAGTGTCAGAAAAGTAGAAAACATACTTGCAATTTTAGAAGAGAATGACTGATATATTTATTATGAATCCTAAGTTTTAGAGAAGATTTCAATAATTTTTTAAACAGTGTAAAAGTCATAGCAGGAAGAGTTGCTTAAGCAAAAGAGGACTTAGAATGTATTGATAATTATCTTAATTGAGCCATGTAATAAATACAGTGAAGTATATATAGTACAAACATTTTTAGTGTGTGTTTTTTGACTGTTTCCTCACCATCTAGATCATGATATAAAACTTCCCACCACATCAGAACTTTTTTGTACACATGTAATCCACTCAAGTCAATGCCTCATGCTCAAATAGCAAAGCAGCATAAATTGAATTGGAAATGTCTGTTATGGAACTCCATATAAATGAAATCACAGCATATATACTCTAGTATTCAGCTTCTTTATTTTTTTGATTTCTTAAATAAGATATACATTTTAAGTGTGTCAGTAATTTATTACCTTTATTGATGTGTATGAACACTGCATTTTGATACCACTGTTTATTTATTCATGGATTTGCTGATGAAAATCAATTGTGGTTTTTTTTTAGCTATTTTGAAAAAGCTGCTATGAATATTCTTGTAATATATTTTATGGGAATGAAAGAGCATGAAAAATATGAATGGAGACTCAGGGGATACATTGTTTTAAGAGTATGCATTCTGGAACCAGTCTGCTGAGACTTGAACCCTACCTCCTCTATTTTCCACCCAAGTATCCTTAGGCAAATTATCTAAATGCTCTCTGCCTCATTTTCTCTATCTGTAAAACTAGAATAAATTAGTACTTAATCCACAAAATAATTGTGGTAGAAAATGAAAGGGAAAGTTCATAGTATATATAAATTATACAAGTCCACATTTGGTGCACAAGTATTTCAAAAAAATTTGGGACAATTCTGTCAGAAAAGTACATAGTTAAATTAGCTGATGGTAGCAGAAAATTCCAATGATCATAACAAGATTGTTTTTAACTTTGTGATAATAACTAGTTAACTCCTTACTACTTCCTTCAATAGACAATACATTCAATGGAGAGATGTAAATAACTATTGTTAATTAAGACTAACCTAAAACAAGAGCAGATGTCTGGCTGGTACTGATGTGACATTTCTGTTGTTAAATTTTCATTTCTGTTCCAATTGGTCAAGTATTTTATTAGTTGTAGGTGAAGGGATGCTAAGAGAGCAGCTGGGCATGTTAAGTGACTTCACATTTCCAGGTCTGACAAATTGCATTTGCCATGTTGGACACATTTCAAATGAAAATATTTAGCAATTGCACACTCTTAGTAACATAAAGTAGGAAAGGAGCCAGATGACAATTTTTAAAGAGAGAAAATAGAATTCTGAAAGGCACTGACCAATGGCATGCTTACTGAATGACAATTAAGCCCAGATACTATGCCAGACAATAGATATAAAATGACAAACTGCACATTACTATGCTTGAACAACTTATATTTTATTCCGTGAAATAAATAATAAACAGGTAAAAATATCAATGTACACCAAATTTTTGAGATGAGATTATTAAATAAAAATCTGCATCTTTTGAAAAAAAAAAAAAAATAGGTCAATGTTTTAGATCTCTGGTAAGAGCAACTCACACAAAACTTAGCTAATTTTTTTGTTTTGGCTTGTGGTTTATGTGGGCTTTAGATATTAGATTGTGAAATGTTGTAAAAATATCTTTTTTTTTTTTACATATTGCCAATTTTTATTTTTTTTTAATTTTTATTGCATTTTAGGTTTTGGGGTACATGTGCAGAACGTGCAAGATAGTTGCATAGGTACACACATGGCAGTGTGTTTTGCTGTCTTCCTCCCCTTCATTCACATTTGGTATTTCTCCCCAGGCTATCTCTCCCCAGCTGCCCCTCCGCTGTCTCTCCCCATTCCCCCCAATAGATCCCAGTGTGTAGTACCCCCCTCCCTGTGTCCATGTGTTCTCATTTTTCTCACCCGCCTATGAGTGAGAATATGTGGTATTTCATTTTCTTTTCTTGTCAGTTTGCTGAGAATGATGTTCTCCAGATTCATCCATGTCCTTACAAAGGAAAAAAACTCATCATTTTTGATTGCTGCATAATATCCCATCGTGTATATGTGCCACATTTTCCTTGTCCAGTCTATCATCGATGGGTATCTGGGTTGGTTCCAGGTCTTTTCTATTGTAAACAGTGCTGCAATGAACATTTGTGTGCATGTGTCCTTACGGTAGAACGATTTATAGTCCTTTGGATATATACCCAGTAATGGGATTACTGGGTCAAAAGGAATTTCTATTTCAAGGTCCTTGAGGAATCGCTACACTGTCTTCCACAATGGTTGAACTAATCTACACTCCCAGCAACAGTGTAAGAGTGTTCCTATTTCTCCACATCCTCTCCAGCATCTGTTGTCTCCAGATTTTTTAATGATCACCATTCTAACTGGCGTGAGGTGGTATCTCAATGTGGTTTTGATTTGCATCTCTCTAATGACCAGTGATGATGAGCATTTTTTCATGTGTTGGCCTCATGTATGTCTTCTTTTGTAAAGTTTCTGTTCATATCCTTTGCCCATTTTTGAATGGGCTTGTTTGTTCTTTTCCTATAAATCTGTTTAAGTTCTTTGTAAATTCTGGATATCAGCCCTTTGTCAGATGGATAAACTGCAAAGATTTTTTCCCATTCTGTTGGTTGCCGATTCACTCTAGTGCTGTTTCTTTTGCCATGCAAAAGTTTGGAGTTTGACTAGGTCCCATTTGTCTATTTTGGCTTTCGTTGCCAATGCTTTTGGTGTTTTGGTCATGAAGTCCTTTCCTACTCCTATGTCTTGAATGGTTTTCCAAGATTTTCTTCTAGGGTTTTTATGGTGTCAGGTCTTATGTTTAAGTCTTTAATCCACCTGGAGTTAATTTTAGTGTAAGGTGTCAGAAAGGCATCCAGTTTCTGCTTTCCGCACATGGCTAACCAGTTTTCCCAACACGATTTATTATACAAGGAATCCTTTTCCCATTGCTTTATTTTGTCTGGTTTATCAAAGATTATATGTTTGTAGATATGTTGTGTTGCCTCTGATGCCAAGTGAATTCTAAGCCAAAAGAACACAGCAGGAGGCAGCACACTACCAGACTTTAAACTATACTACAAGGCTACAGTAATCAAAACAGCAGGGTACTAGTCCCAAAACAGAGATATAGACCAATGGTAAAAATATCTTTTTTAAAAGACATGTGTATCATTCTACATTAGAATCAAGATGATTGTTACCATTTTCATTTATGTATACAATTTGATTTGAAATATTCAACATAGGCAGTGTTTGTCTGTATTAATTAGATTAAGGTATACCCTAGGGGAAATTAATGGACTTTTAAGGCAACTTTTACACCAAAGATGAATTCCTATCAGTATATCAGAAAGTCCACACTTTAAATATACAGTTGAGAATGCAGGGGTTAGGGACAGTAACTTCCTGCATAGTCATAAATCTGTGTATGGCTTTTGTCCCCAAAACTTAACTACAAATAACCTATTGTTGACTGTAAGCCTTTCTGATAATATGAACAATTGATAAGACATGTTTTGTACGTTATATGTATTTTATATAGTGTATTCTATGACAAAGTAAACTAGAGAAAACAAAATAATACTAAAAATTATAAGGAGGAGAAAATGTTTATTATTTATTAAGTGGAAGTAGATCATTATAAAGCTTTCACTCTCATTATCTTTGAATTGAGTGGGCTGAGGAGGAGGAGGAAGATGAAGGGTTGGTCTTGCTGTCTCAGTGATGGCAGAGGAAGAGAAGGTGGAGGAGAAGTAAAACATAATTTCTAGGTGAATTTTTTGCTTTTTCATTTCTCTAATAACGTTTCCATACCTTGCCAGACATCTGCCATTGTTTGCTTTAGTTTCAGTGCCTATATCATAAAAGGGTCTATGTCATAAAAGAAGTCAAAAGAAGTCTTGAATAATCAAAATTCTTCTCCCAGATTGTCTAATGTCAATTAGTTTTGTGGTGCAGCATCTTCTACTCCTTCTTCCTCATTGCCTGGCACTGGTTCAGACACACTCATCTCCAAAAGTTGTTTCTGCTAAATCCTATAGTGTGGTGTCTATTAGCTCTTGAATTCCTTAAAGATTTATATTTGGAAACCCCTCATCCCTCTGACATTTTTACTACATCCACAATCTCCTTGATGATTACCTTTATTGACTCTGTCATAAGCCTTGAGGAGTCACATAGAGCATCTAAACAATTTTCTCTAACAGGAATGTATTGCTTTAGGCTTGATGGCTTTCATGTATTTTTCTATAACAACAACGGTATCTTCAATGGTGTGATCCTTTCAGACTTTCACGATGTTCTCTCTATTGGGGTTAATTCCATGGCATTGACAACATTTTTAATAGAGCACCATTTGTAATTAGCCTTAAAATTCCTTATAAGCTTGTGATATAGAGGCTAAATCAGAAATGTATCTGGAGGCAAGCGGGCTGCTTTGATGCCTTTGATGTTGAACTCATGGGCTTTGGGGTGGCCAGAGGAGTTATCCAGTACCAAGGGAAATTTTAATGGCAGTTTCTTACCGGTAAGGTGCTTCCTGACTTCAGGGACAAAGTATCAATGCAACTAATCTAAAGAAAGGGTACTTATTCCCCAGGACTTCTTGGATAATGCAATCAAAAAATTGGCAGCTGGTGTTTATCTCTTCATTTCAAACCTTGAGGGTTAGCGTGTTTGCAGATAAGGGCAGTCTAGAATACAAATCGGACTGCATTTGCACAAAACAGTACTTAGCCTATTCCTTCCTGCTTTAAGTCCTGATGATGCTTTCTTCTTTTTCTTACTAGCAATTTTCTTTGTAACCATTTTTTTTCCAGAGCAGAGCACATTTTTGTGCATTCAAACCCTCTTCAAGTACATATTTTTTTCTTCTCAATTATTTTCCTAATTACACCAAAGAACTAATTCACCTGCTGCCCCTTGGTTGTCAGAAGTTGCTTTTCTTATTACCTGGAAAGATTTTTGATCCAAACCTCTTCCTAAAATTATTAAACCATCCCTTGCTGACATTCCATTCCCCAGTTTCAGATCTTTCATCTTTTATTTGCTTTAAATTTTCATATAATGGTTTTGTTTTTTCTCAAACTGTAATAGAGTCTTAGGTAAGCTTTTCTTATAGCAATATTCTATCCAAATAGCTATATTTGCAACATGAAATGAAGAGTTTCAAAAAAAGTGCAAGGTCTTTGTGCCTGCTGGCATAGCTACTGCATAGATTTAAGAGTTTTTGTTTCCTTTTTTGAGAGGGAGTCTTCCTGTGTTGCCCAGGCTGGAGGTGAGTAGCACAAGCTCAGCTCACTGTAACCTCCACCTCCTGAGTTCAAGCAATTCTCCTGCCTTAGCCTCCTGATTAGCTGTGATTACAGGCATGCACCACCCCTCCTGGCTAGTGTGTGCGTGTCTATTTTTTTTTTTTTTTTTATAGTCTTTACCTTAGATTCCTTTGTCTTGAAATTCTGTAATGGTGGGAAGCTTCAACTCAAATAAGATACATATCAAACAATGCAGCTTTTTCTTCTAATGTCGTGACTTTTCTCAGCTCCTTAGGAGCACATACATTATCACTAGTGGCACTTCTTATGGGAGCCATGGTGCTATTTATGATATTACAGTATAGCACTAGACATAATAAAAACACACAAGAGCCTCAAAAGATCTGTCTTTACTGTGATAAGTACCTTATTGGGTAGACAAATTGCTCACAAGAGATGATTAGCATGGATAACATTTTAGGCAGATACTAGCAACACTTGAGCTCACTGCAATAGCAATAGAAGGTGGCTACAAAACTATTACTGTTGTGCAGTATGTACTAGAGTGGATTTTATGCAGTTATAATTTACTACTAGATCTTTATGTTTGTTTACATATTTCTCAACTGCAAATGGCAAAATGGACAACTGTGTGTGCATATTTTTTGATAAATTTTAATGTTTCATATTTTATCTTTTTAGATTTGTGTATACTCTATTACAATAAATAATAAAATAGACTAGTATCTATATATATTGTATTCACTCATGACACACCTAACTTTTCTTAATTTTTAAAATGTTTTAGGCTGCAAGGTTTGAGTTTTTTACATTGTCACAATTCTCAAAAAGCATTTCTGACATATTTATGAAAAAATTAATGTATAAGTGGACCTATGCAATTCTGTCATGTTGCTCAAGAGTGAACTGTATATGCTACAGAAGAGTGAGCTCTCCTTATCTCACATTATCACTACAAATTTTGTTAATCAGAATAATGAATATTATAAATCAGTTTTTTTTTTTTAATTTTTATTGCATTATAGGTTTTGGGGTACATGTGCAGAACATGCAAGATAGTTGCATAGGTACACACATGGCAGTGTGTTTTGCTGCCTTCCTCCCCTTCACCCACACTTGGTATTCATCCCCAGGCTATCCCCCCAGCCCCCCCCCCACTGTCCCTCCCCCATTTCCCCCAACAGTCCCCAGTGTATAGTAGACCACCTCTCTGTGTCCATGTGTTCTCATTTTTCTCACCCACCTATGAGTGAGTATATGCAGTATTTCTTTTTCTGTTCTTGTGTCAGTTTGCTGAGAATGATGTTCTCCAGATTCATCCATGTCCTTACAAAGGACACAAACTCATCATTTTTGATTGCTGCATAATATTCCATGGTGTATATGTGCCACATTTTCCCAGTCCAGTCTATCATCGATGGGCATTTGGGTTGGTTCCAGGTCTTTGCTATTGTAAACAGTGCTGCAATGAACATTCGTGTGCATGTGTCCTTATAGTAGAACGATTTATAGTCTTTTGGATAGATACCCAGTAATGGGATTGCTGGGTCAAATGGAATTTCTATTTCTAGGTCCCTGAGGAATCGCCACACTGTCTTCCACAATGGTTGAACTAATTTTTTGTAAAGTGTCTGTTCATATCCTTTGCCCATTTTTGAATGGGCTTGTTTGTTTTTTTTCTGTAAATCTGTTTGAGTTCTTTGTAAATTCTGGATATCAGCCCTTTGTCAGATGGGTAAACTGCAAAGATTTTTTCCCATTCTGATGGTTGCCAATTCACTCTAGTGACTGTTTCTTTTGCCGTGCAGAAGCTGTGGAGTTTGATTAGGTCCAATTTGTCTATTTTGGCTTTTGTTGCCAATGCTTTTGGTGTTTTGTTCATGAAGTCCTTGCCTACTCCTATGTCCTGAACGGTTTTGCCTAGATTTTCTTCTAGGGTTTTTATGGTGTCAGGTCTTATGTTTAAGTCTTTAATCCATCTGGAGTTAATTTTAGTGTAAGGTGTCAGAAAGGGGTCCAGTTTCTGCTTTCTGCACATGGCTAGCCAGTTTTCCCAACACCATTTATTAAATAGGGAATCCTTTCCCCATTGCCTGTTTTTGTCTGGTTTATCAAAGATAATATGGTTGTAGATATGTTGTGTTGCCTCCGATGCTTCTGTTCTGTTCCATTGGTCTATATCTCTGTTTTGGTACCAGTACCATGCTGTTTTGATCACTGTAGCCTTGTAGTATAGTTTGAAGTCTGGTAGCGTGATGCCTCCCAGTTTTAATTTTAAAAATTCATGGTATTACAGTAATTAGTAAAAGCTCAAATATATATATATATATATATATATATATATATATATATATATATATATATACCTTTACATGAAAATGGCATAAGAATCTAAAAAGGCCATCACCCATTACCCTTGATCCCCAAATGGCTTGCATCACTCTGCCATTGCAGTATGATACTGATTTGCAGGATTCTTTTCCCACTTGACTATGATAGACAGCTGAATCTGGCCATAGAAAATTCTCCCAAGCTTTCATGCAAGGTGTTTTTAAAGCACCTAATATGACATATACCAGAGCTGGGCATATACCAAAATATAAAATAGGTTTTAAAACTGTGTCTACTTTAATATGAGTCTATGGGAAAGATAAAATTCAATCTGGGACTATAGTTAAGTGAAGGCCAGATGACAAGATTTCTCTCAATCAAGAAACCCAAGAGAGACAGACAGCTTCTATTAGAATATTATTTTATTCTACAAAAACCTAAAAACATGTCAATCTTGCTTTAATTTGAAGTTAAATCATAGTATTTCTTCTTTAGCTACCTGTGTATAATAATTAACTACATATACATAATTAAAAATGCAAACTCTCAAGTGATTTAAGAGACTTTTTGACGGAGAAATATATGTACCATGACTATCATAGAAAAGGTAGTTTTCAAGTGATTTAAGAGACTTTTTGACAGAGAAATGTATGTACCATGACTATCATAGAAAACTACCTTTTCTAAGGTAGTTTTCTATGATAGTCATGGTACATATATTTCTCCTTTCACCTTTCAAACAAATAATTCAGTAAGAAGATATAGATGGCATCTGTATACACTAAAACTATGGAAGTTCTAACAACATCATAAAATTCTGGTTATTTACTACATTGCAAGTAATCTAGCTTACTTTCTCACTTTTCAGTGGGTGTATTTGGGTTTTATGGAGATGAAGGAGTTCCAAGGGAAGGAGAAAATTAATACTTAGGATTTGCAGGAGGTGATACATAGCAGGAAGGGAAAATGGGAACATTTTTTGAATCCCAAGATATTGCGTAGAGTAAACCACGATTAAGTCAATAAACAAAGAAGATCAACTAGAGTCTCTTGCCAATCTTTTATCTCAATCTAGGGATACTTACAAAATACTTTCTATAGTATTATAGTTAAAATTAAAATAGAATAAAATGCAATAATAAGAAAACAATTAAAGTGTGCAAAAGAATAGGCACTTCAAGAAAAAATATGTAATGGATTATGTTTATAGATTTGTGTATGTTGAACCATCCTGCATCCCTGGGATAAAGCCTACTTGATCATGATGGATAAGTTTTTTGATATGCTGTTACATTTGGTTCCTGACAAAAACAAGCAACAGGGAAAGGATTTCCTGTTCAATAAATGTTGGGAGAACTGACTAATCATGTGCAGAAAGCTGAAACTGGACCCCTTCCTTACAGGTTACACTAAAATTAACTCCAGAAAAATTAAAGATTTAAACATGAGACTTAATAGCATAAAAACCCAAGAAGAAAACCTAGGTGAAATCATTCAGGACATAGGCATAGGCAAGGACTTCATAACTAAAACACCAAAAGCATTGGCAACAAAAGCCAAAGTAGATGAATTGGATCTAATTAAACATAAGAGTTTCTGCACAGTGAAAGAAACAATCATTAGAGTGAAATGGCAAACAAGATAATGGGAAAAAAACGTTTGCAATCTTCCCATCTGATAGAGGGCTAATATCCAGAATCTACAAAGAGCTAAAAAAGATTTACAGGAAAAAAAAACAACCAAACCTATTCAAAAGTGGGCAAAAGATATGAACACTTTTCAAAAGAGAACATTTATGATGCCAACAAACATATGAAAAAATGCTGCCCATCACTGGTCATTAGAGAAATGCAAATCAAAACCACATTGAGATACCATCTCACGCCAGTTGGAATGGCAATCATAAAAAAATCAGGAGAAAGCAGATGCTGGAGAGGATGTGGAAAAATAAGAACACTTTTACAGTGTTGGTGGGAGTATAAATTAGTTCAACCATTGTGGAAGACAGTGTGGTGACTCCTCAAGGACCTAGGAATAGAAATTCCATTTGACCCAGCAATTGCATTACTAGGTATATACCCAAAGGATTATAAATTGTTCCATTATAAAGATGCATGCGGATATATGTTCATTGTGGCACTGTTTACAATAGCAAAGACTTGGAACCAACCCAAATGCCCATCACTGATAGGCTGGATAAAGAAAATGTGGCACATATGCACCATGGAATACTATGCAGCCATAAAAAAGGATGAATTCATGTCATTTGTAGGGACATGGATGAATCTGGAAACCATCATTTTCAGCAAACTGACACAAGAACAGAAAACCAAACACCACATGTTCTCACTCATAGGTGGGTGTTGAAAAATGAGACCACATAAGCACAAGGAAGGTAACATAGCACACTGTGGTGTGTTGGGGGTTGGGGGGTTAGGAGAGGGATAGCAGGGTTTAGGGAGGTTAGGGAGGGATAACATTGGGAGAAATGCCTGATGTAGGTGATGCGGGGATGGAGACAGCAAACCACCATATTGCTTATCTATGCAACAGTCCTGCAAGATCTGCACATGAACCCCAGAACTTAAAGTACAATTAAAAAGAAAAAGAAAATATGTAGATGTCAGAGAAGCATATATAAAAAATTTCCAACACATTGTGTCATTGGAAGAATTGAAATTAAAACCAAATGAGATACCACTACAAAACTATTAGAATGTCTAAATTATTGACATCACCAAATGTCAGTCAGGCTGTAAAGCAACAGAAACTCTCATTCATTATGATAAGAGTGCATGATGGTACCATTGCTTTAGAGGTACTGTAAAAGTTTCTTATAAAGTTGAGCTATACATATGTATAGTATTCAATGTAGCAATCTCTATATGTGGTGTTTATCCAAAAGCATGTTCATATAAAGTTATGTATATGAATGTGTATGGGTTATAGCACCTTTATTGTTAGTAGCCACAAATTGGTAAAAACTAGGATGTTCTTTAACAGTTGAGTGAATAAACAAACTGTGGTAAAATCATGCAGTGGAATGCTTCTAAATAATAAAAGAGAACAACTTGTTGATTTGTAGTAGCACATGAAATAAATCTTAAGAAGATCTTGTTAAGTGAAAGAAGCCAGATCCAAGAACAGGAACCTATATGCACAGAAAAAGATCAGTGGTTGCCAGTGATTAGGGGAGAAGAGACACTGGTGACTAAAACTAAGCTGCCAGAGAAAATTTCACAGTGATGTAACTGTTTTGTATGTTACTAACGTTGTGGATAACTGATGGTATGCATTTGTCAAATTTCTATAAAATGTACAACACAAAGAATGAAATTTGATTAATGTACATGTAAATCACAATCAACTGGATTTGGGAGTCCAAAGGTATACTGTAGACTGAATAAAATGAGTATAATTTAATTACAAACATCTGATGCAACTTCACTGTAGGTGGTAGGAAAAACAAGAACTGCCTAAAGTAACTTTGTAGGATAATGATTTGAGAGAAAACTGTAAGAATATAAATACTACTCTATTTAGTAACTTTAGTTATCCTAGTGGTATGGCTTATCACCTTGAAAATATGTCACAAGTATACTGTAGTTGAACAAAATAAGTAAATTAAAGTTAATGGGAGGCAGGTTTCTCACTCTTGAATAAGGAAGCTATAAATGAGCAAAAGGGTAAAACAACAATGAAACTCCTAGTGTGCTGGATTAGAATCTGAGGTAGAGTGTGAACCAACGTTTATTTTAATATACACAGATAGATACAGATATAATTATAGACACATGTGTATGTATTGGTTAGTATTTATACATATACTTTTAGTCCTGTTCCTTACAGGGCCTGAAATCAGCGATAGTCTAGCAGCATCAACCATACCAGGAATACAGATTTGGGTTTCTAATACTATTCTTCAATAAGGGAATGAAAGCTCTTTAAAACATGGGATTCCAACTTCAGCAAGATAAATCCAGCACAGGCCTGCAACATCTCATAGTGTCAAAGAAAGTTTGGGGTTTGGGAAAGGGAAATAGGAGCTGACCTGAAAGAAGCTCCAGTGGTTAAGATGAAAAATAGAAGAAAAAAAAAAAACCACAACACAACAAAAGAGAATAATAGATTATAGCCTGAAGTAGAAACATATGTTCATACTTATATAAATGAATTATTGAATGATGAATAAATAAAGAGGGTAGACATTTATAATGTTTAAAGAAAATTTTACTCCAGGCGATGGAGCTTAATTCCTTTCTCCTTGAGTGTGGTCTGGATTTAGTGACTTAGAATATAGTTTGGAACAGTAAAAATAGGAATTTACACAAGAGAAACTTGGAAGGTCCAAGCGATCCAGTTTTATGCTACAGTGATAAGTCAGACTGATATAATGTACCTTGAGATATGATTAAATGAAAAACATAATTCATTACTGAAGTATTTTTTCAAAAATCTGTATCTGCAGTCTGATATTGGAAAAAAAACAGACAAAACCACGTTGAATGCTTGAACATGATTTTTAAAAATTCTCAAGATCATAAAAAACAATCTTGAAAAATGTCACAAATTAGTGGAGACTAAGGAGAAAGTATGATTAATTTCTATGTGATATCCCAGATTGGATCACAGAACAGAAAAATTACATTAGTAGAAACTGGTAAAATATAAATAAAGTCTGTAATTTAGATAAAAGAGGTGTACTGATGTTACTCTCTTATTTTTACAAATGTACCAAATGTTCCATGGCTTTGTTAAAATTAGGCAAAACTGCTAAAAGGTACACTGGAATTAGTAGTATCTTTATAATAGTTATATAATTTTAAAATAGTCCAAATAAATATATGTTAAAATTTGTTTAAGACAGAATTAGAGCAGAGAAGGTTATGGTAACTGGGATGGGGAGAGGGTAGTTTGGAATAGTTTTATGAAAGGTAACGATTCAAAAGTAAATTGAGATCGCATTTCAATTACCATTTACGTCATTTCTTTCTCTGACTCAGAATTGCTATTGTTGATCTAATCCTGTTCATCACAGCACATGGCCAGGTTTTTAATTACAGATTAAAAAAATAAATTATTATTCTATAGTTCTTTCTGAATTGGTGATATTTTTGCTTAGTAGATTTTACAGATTTGCAAATTCTTCCATTAAAGGATGTATTTATTTATTTATTTATTTAACTGATTAAGATGAAAACTGGCAAACTTTGCAATTCTGTTAGATAGTCCAATTTGTTCTTTTATTGGTCAACCAATACAGTTGGATGAATTCAACCAGTCAACCAGTCAAACCATATAAACATAGCAAAAATAGTGGAGATAGAGCAATACATCACAATTTTATTCTTATAATTCTCTTTTTTAATTTATTTTGTTTTCCCTTCTGGCTCTGCACCATCTCTCTTGGCTGAAAACATGGTAGGTTTTGCTTGTTGGTAGGTTCCCCCAGAAAACAGTTTAATGTGTTCTTCACAGATGTTTTCTTAATTGGCCTGAGGAGGTACAGATGTCTAACTTTGCCTACTTCCATCAGAGCAAAAATATTCAGAATACTTTCGGCTGCTGTTTTTCTGCAAAATTCTTAGTTAACACTTATTGAAACCTAACCACTCACTTTTGAAGGTGAAATATCTTTCATGGTAGTTAAGAGAAAATTGAAAAATTAGGGTTGTGGTAAATTCATTAATTGGATGTTAGATTGTGCTGACCACATATGAGGAATACCCAGCATATTTACTGCTACAGATTAAATTATAAATAATAAGCAAAATTTGCTTTATTGAACACACAATGTAGTTTAGGCAGAGATAAGTGAATAGTTAAATGTTTGCCGGAAATAGTATTCTGGAGTGTTCTCAGGTTACTATGGTGGCAGAAAATGGTAATTTTATGATAGACTAAGCAGCATAAACCTCTTTGAGGTTACAGTTAAGAGGGATCTTAATGGATGTGTAGGCATTTGTCAAATACATGTGACCTAATTTAAATGTCAAGATTGTTTTGAAACCTTGAGATAACACTTCTTGTGTTGCTAATGCTTACAATCTGACTTTGAGGCTATATAAGAAAGCATTTTGGAAGTCTGTCCTTATGCCATGCTCATTAATTCTGACAAGCAAATGATCAATCATATGTGTGTTTGGTGTGTGTGTGTGTGCGTGTGTGTGTGTGTGTGTGTGTGTGTATCCAATACTATCTATAGCTAGATCCTGGCACTTCTCTCAACTCAAAATATAAGCCCAATTAATAATTTAATATGTAAATATTGCTGCATTCTATGCATTAGAAAGGTATATATAAAATTTGTAAAAATAATAATAGATATAATGCATAAGAAATAAGAAAGAGAGGATCTGGGTTAAATTTGTGAGCATGTGACTTGCAGATTCTAAAAGGGCTTTCACTCAGAGAGACTCAGTTTATCTCTGCTGTCATCATCTTGAAATTACTGACAATTTTATCTTTGAATTTGTGGTTTCAAAGTGAAGTTTGATGAGAAAATGGAGCAAGAAGCTGAACAGAGGAGATATATGCAATATGTTTGTCTGCAATTCATTGACACCATATTCATGTGTACTGTTCCAATATCCTACAAGAATAAACACGGAATTGTGGTGTAAACACAATGTGTGGAAATTCAGCGAGATTGAAAGAAAAAACAAAGCGTGTTATGTCTACAATTGTCCAAGTGAAGACACTGACAGCCCCAAGAAGTCACACTTTCTATTCAAACCAGATCTTGCTTTGAACACAGAAAGAAGGCAAAGGCATTCTGATAAATACAAACAAATAAAGACAGGGCAAGCCAGAGTTACATTTTATTTCAGTTCTATCTTATTCATCCGTAAACTAAACGTAATTTTGGCAAAATATGTCAAAATATGATTTTAAGGCTAAATTACAAAGCATTTTGGAAGTCCGTCCTTATGCTATGCTCATCAATTCTGACAAGCAAATGCTCGATTGACACAATATTGTCAGAACTGATATTTTATATATATATATATATATATATATATATATATGTACTGCAATAATACATATATAATGAAATAGATCTTGACATGGATCCTGACATTCTATCTATATACAATATTGCACTATATAGATATACAATGTATATATATAGTGCAATAGATCCTGACATTCTATCTATATACAATATTGCACTATATAAATATATACACAATATATATAGTGCAATATTGTATATAGATAGAATGTCAGAATCTATGTCAGGTTCTATTGCACTGTATATATACACACAATATTGCACTATCTATATTCAATTATTAAATTAAATATATTAAATTATTAATAGTGGTCATGATAGAAATGTCAGGATATATCTATATACAATATTGCACTCTCTATATATACACACATACAACACACAATATTGCACTATATGTGTATACAATTGTATACATATTGAACTATATACAATTGTATACACATATATAGTGCAATATTGTGTGTTGTATATTGTATACACATATATGTGTATACACAATTGTATATACACGTATATGTGTATACAATATACAATTGTATACACATATAGTGCAATATTGTGTGTTGTATATATATATAGTGCAATGTTGTATACATATATAGTGCAATTGTGTGTGTGTGTGTGTGTGTATATATATATATATATATATATATAGTGCAATATTATATATAGATAGATCCTGACATTTCTATCATGACCATTATTAATAATTTAATATATTTAATTTAATAATTGAATTGACCAAGTGAAGACAGTGACAGCCTCAAGCGGTCATGCTTTCAATTCAAACCAGATCTTGCCTTGAACAGAGAAAGAAGGCAAGGGAATTCTGATGAATACATATTACGTAAATACAATCTCAAAAAGTGAAATAAAATAAAAAGTCATGTTAGTTTTGTCCAGTCTACTGTTCTAGTAAGAATAAATACATGGATATGTATGTTGAGTGATAAAAAATGTGTAAGTTTGAGGATTCCATAGTGAGCTAAATGCTTTTATATTTGTATTAAAACTGGCATTATTTGATAAAACATGAACACTAAATCTACAACATTTATCATGATAGATAATCTAAATTTAGTTTTTCTACTTAGAATAATATTATAAAGCAAATAAAATCTACCACAAGCAATTAAAGAAAGAGCTCAAAGAATGATGAAAAAAAATTAGTAGATTTAACAGCACATTTTTGAAATATTTGTTACTAGTACTATTTGTTATATGCTACAGTTTGGACAAGAGGTCTCATATTTTCTTTTTGCATTCAAAACCAAAAATTAGGGGTCTAGCACTAGAGATGAAAGAATGTTATTTCCTGTTTGTAGTAACTTTATTTTAAAAAAGCATGAAAGAGAGTTTGCATAGGAGATAGCATTGGGTAGTGGTTAAGGAAAGGACTTTAAAGACAAATGTGCCTGATTTTTAGTCATAGTTTTATTGCTTACTAGCAATTTGGTAATTATGTAACCCTTCTATGCTCATTTTTATTGTAAGCAGGAAACAATAAGATTAACTCTTTTATAGAGTGAATGTCTACTTAGATTATATACTTATAAATCTATATATTTACATAGGTGCTGAGACCATGGGGAAAACTATATATATGGATAACTATTGTCATTATTATTATTATTCTATGTGGATTTATAACTGTTTACAGACATGGCTCAAAAAGGGAGGAGAAATGATGAACAAAAATTAATTAGGAATGATTGAATAAGGACTTTCAGAAAAGACGTAGAATTAGGCCCTTTTCCATAATAGTATGGTAAGTAAAACTTTGTAGTAAATGAATTGATTTGAAAATGATCCAGCCAGCCTGATTATACTCTGATCATAGAGTGCCTACGTAAATTATGGTAAAGTAGAAGGCAATGTTTTGCTCAAAAATTCAGAATGCTTTTGTATTAAATGTGCGTCTTACAATAAAATTTGCAGACGTGGGATAAGTTGTGTCAGAAAGAACTGAGTTTTCTTTCACAGGATGTAAATAAGCACTGACTGAAGAGACTTCTGGACAGTTTATTATACAAAAGACTCAACATCAGATAGTGAACTATATAGCAAGGAAAGTTTTTTATAAAATATAAATGTGGGGTGATAAGAGAAAGCTAGGTAAGAGGGAAATAAATTTATAACATGCATAAATTGGGTCAAGATACAGGTTATTTATGCTTAATTACAGTTTTATGCTTTTAGGCTTTACCCAGTAGAGATGGCAGCTAAAGGAACAAGAGATAATGTTAAGAAAATTGCAGAAAGGGAAAAAATATCTAAAAACATATACAAATAGATTCTCCCTGTAGATAATTCAGAGGAAAACAACAGTAATTGTTGATGAGAAAAATATTTAACTAGATAGAATGCATGAAGAAAATTATCTAATGCCATTAAAATATGCAAATAACTTCTAGAATATCATACCTCAGAGATTACCCTGACTGTGGAAATACTGAGTGATAGAGAGATATTTACCCTGAAAGTAATTAAACTTAAGGGACATTATTTCATCTGTCTTAACAGAGCTCTACCTAATTTTCTAAAAAGGCTCAGGAAATTGTGTATTACTGAAGCTTTGCAAAATATAGGCCATATAGTAAATATGTCAAATGATAAAAGTTTTATGTCTTACATTTAACTCTTTAATCCATTTTGAGTCGATTTTTGTATATAGTGAGAGGGAGGAGTCTGGTTGCATTATCCTGCATATGGATATCCTGTTTTCCCAGCACCAGTTATTGAAGAGACTATCTTTTCTTCAGTGTATGTTCTTGGTTACTTTGTCAAAAAATGAATTGACAGTAAGTTTGTAGATTTAATTTTGGGTTCTGTATTCTGTTCTATTAGTTTATATGTCTGTTTTTATGCCAGTGACATGCTATTTTGGTTACTATATTTTTGTAGTATAATTTGAAGTCAGGTAGTATACTGTTTGTACTTTTTGCTCAGAATTTCTTTGGTTACTAAAGATTTGTAGTTTCTATATAAATTTTAGGAGGCTTTTTCTATTTCTGTGAAGAATGTCACTGATATTTTTATAGGGATTGCATTAAATCTGCAGATCATTTTGGGTAATTGGATATTTTAACAATATTAAATTTTCTAATCCATGAACATGGAATATTTTTCCATTCTCTTGTGCATCTTATTCATTTTTATCAGTGTTTTATATTAATAGTTTGCATTGTAGAGATTTTGTACTTATTTTGTTAACATTATTCTTAGATATTTAATTTCATTTTGTTTAATTACTATAAATTAGATTACTTTCTTATTTCTTCTTCAGGTTGTTCACTGTTAGCATATTGAAATGCTACTGAATTGTCTATTCAAATTTTGTATCCTGTAACTATGAAACTTCTAGAATAAAACATTGGGGAAATACTTCAGGGCATTTCTCTGTGCAAAGATTTTTCTGGGGGTAAGACCTCAGAAGCACAGACAACTAAACCAAAATAGACCAATGTTATTACAGTATGCTAAAAGGCTTCTGCATAGCAAAGGAAGCTACAGAGTTGAAAAAAATTTTTGCAAACTATCTCTTTGGCAAAAAATTGATGACCAGAATAGATCAGGATATCAACTTGCCAAAAAAATATTTAAAAATAGGCAAAGGATTTGAATAGCCATTTCTGAGAGAAAAAAAAAATACAAAAGGCCAGCAGGTACCTGAAAACAATACCCCACATCAGTAATCATTAGGGAAATTCACATCAAAGACACAACAGATACTGGCAAGGATGTGGAGAATGGGGAACACTCATACACTAATAATGAAAATGTAAATTAGTACAGCCACTATGAAACACAGTATAGAAGTTTCTCGAAAAACTAAAAATATAGTTACCATAATCTGGAGAACATCATTCTCAGCAAACTGACACAAGAACAGAAAAAGAAATACCGCATATACTCACTCATAGGTGGGTGAGAAAAATGAGAACACGTGGACACAGAGAGGCGGTCTACTATACACTGGGGACTGTTGGGGGGAATGGGGGAGGGACAGTGGGGGGGCTGGGGGGGATAGCCTGGGGATGAATACCAAGTGTGGGTGAAGGGGAGGAAAGCAGCAAAGCACACTGCCATGTGTGTACCTATGCAACTATCTTGCTCGTTCTGCACAAGTACCCCCAAACCTATAATGCAATAAAAATTTAAAAAAAAAAAGGAATACAAGTTAAAACATTTTTACGGTTATAACATTAAAAAAATATATATATAGTTACCATATTATCCAGAAATTCTATTGCTAGGTACATACCCCAAAGGAAAGAAATCAATACTTTTAGAGATATCTGCACTTTAATGTGTATAAAGCAGTGCTGTACACAATAGCCAAGATATAGAATCAACCTAAGTGTCCATCAATGGACAGATAAGAAAAATATGGTATTATGCAATGGGATATTATTCACCCAAAAAGCACAGTGAAACTCTGTAATTTGCAGTCACATGCATAGCCCTGGAAATCATTATGTTAAATTACATAAAACTGGAACAGAGAGACAAATATCTCAATTTCTCATTCATATGTGGGATCTAACAAAAGTTGATCTCATGTAGCTAAGCAGTAGACTTGTGGTCAGCAAAGCCTGAGAAAGTAGAGAGGACAGGAAAATCAAGAGAGTTTGGTTAATGGGTACTGATATGGTTTGGCTGCATCCCTACCCAAATCTTATTCCCACAAGCTGTGGGAAAGATCTGGTGGGAGATAACTGAATAATCAGAACAGGTCTTTCCAATGCTGTTCTTCTGTTAGTGAATAAATCTCACAAGATCTGATTGTTATACAAAAACAGGAGTTGCCCTGCACAAGCTCTCTTCTCTTGTCTGTTACCATGTGAGATGTGCCTTTTACCTTCTGCCATGATTGTGAGGGCTCCCCAGTCACATGGAATTATAAACCCAATAAATGTCTTTCTTTTGTAAATTGCCCAATATTGGGTATGTATTTATCAGCAGCATGAAAACAGACTAATGCAGTAAATTGGTACCAGTAGAGGGGGATGCTGCTGAAAAGATATCTGAAAATGTGGAAGTGACTTTGGAACAGTTTGGAGGGCTCAGAGTTCCAGACTTTGTGAGGAAATTAGGAAATCCACAGAGCCTTGTTGAATGGCTTTCTCCAAAATGCTGATAATGATGTGGACAATAAAGTCCAGGCTGAGGTGGTGTCAGCTGGAGATGAGAAACTTTTTGGGAACTGGAGGAAAGGTGACTCTTGTTATGTTTTAGCAAAGAGAATGGCAGCATTTTAGCCCTGCCCTAGAGATCTGTGGAACTGTGAACTTGAGAGAAATGATTTAAGGTATCTGGCAGAAGAAATTTCTAACCAGTAAAGCACTCAAGAGGTGCCTTGGGTGCTATTAAAAGCATTCAGTTTTAAAAGGGAAACAGCATAAAAGTTCAGAAAAATTGCAGCCTGACAGTGTGATGGAAAATAAAATCCCATTTTCTGAGGAGAAATTCAAGCCAGCTGCAGAAATTTTCATAAATAAAAAGGGACCAAATGTTAATCCCAAGATAATGGAGAAAATGTCTCCAGGGCATGTCAGACGTCTCCACAGCAACCCCTTCTACCACAAGCCTAGAGGCCTAGGAATCAAAAATGTTTTTTTTTGGCTGGCCCCCAGGTTCCTGTGCTATATGCAGTCTAGGCACCTGGTTCCGAGTCTCAGCCACTCCAGCCATGACTAAATGGGGTTAAAGTACAGCTCAGACTGTGGTGTCAGAGGGTGCAAGCCTCAAGCATTGGCAACTTTCACGTGGTGTCGAGCCTGTAGCTGGTACAGAAGTCAAGAAATGAGGTTTGGGAACCTCCACCTAGATTTCAGAGGATGTATAGAAACACGTGCATGTCCAGGGAGAAGTTTTCTATAGGGGTAGGGCTCTCATAGAGAACCTCTGCTATGGCAGTGCAGAGGAAAATGGGGAATTGGAGCCCCCACATAGAGTTTCTACTGGGGCACTGCCTAGTGGAGCTGTGAGAAAAAAGCCACAGTCCTCCAGACCTCAGAATTATAGATCCAGCAACACCTTGCATGGGAAAAGCAACAAACACTCAACACCAGCCTGTTAAAGCAGCCAGAAGGGAAGCTATACCCTGCAAAGCCACAGGGGTGGAGCTGCCCAAGATCATGGGAACCCACCTCTTACATCAGCATGAATTGGATGTGAGACATATAGTCAAAGGATACCATTCTGGAGCTTTAAGATTTGACTACCCCACTGGATTACAGACTTGCATAGAGCCTGTAGGCCCTTTCTTTTGGCCAATTTCTCCCATTTAGAATGGCTATATTTACCCAATGCCTGTACCCCATTGTATTTAGGTAGTAACTAACTTGCTTGTGACTTTACAGACTCATAAGCCAAAGGGGCTTGCCTTGTTTCAAATGAGACCTTGAACTGTGGACTTTTGAGTTAATTCTTTTATTAAATTTTATTTTTTTTGCTTTTGTCCTTTGTTGCTGTTGTTGTTGCTGTTATTTTGTGTGTGTGTGTGCATATGTGTATATATATATATATATATATACATATTACATATACATATTAAGTATATATTTTATATATATATATATATATATATATATATATATATATATATATATACTTTAATTTCTGGGATACATGTGCAGAACCTTCAGGTTTGTTACATAGGTATACATGTGCCATGGTGGTTTGTGGTATCAATCAACCCATCATCTACATTAGGTATTTCTCCTAATGCTATCCCTCCCCTAGCCCCTCCCCCCGACAGGACCTGGTGTGTGATGTTCCCCTTCCAGTGTCCATGTGTTCTCACTGTTCAACTCTCACTTGTGAGTGAGAATATGTGGTGTTTGGTTTTCTGTTCTTGTGTTAGTTCGCTGAGAATTATGGCTTCCAGCTTCATCCATGTACCTGCAAAGGACATAAATGAATCCTTTTTTATGGCTACATAGTATTTCATGGTATATATGAGTTATTTCATAAGTGAGTTAAGACTTTGGGAAACTGTTGTCAATGGATAACTGGTTTTAAATTTGAGGACTTGAGATTTGGGAGGAGCCAGGAGCAGAGTGATATGGTTTGGCTGTGCCCCTACCCAAATCTCATCTTGAATTCCCATGGGTTGTGAGAGGAACCCCATGGGAATTGAATTATTAGAGCATGTCTTTCCTGTGCTGTTCTTGTGATAGTAAATAAGTCTCATGAGATTTGATATAAAAACAGGAGTTTCCCTGAACAATCTCTAGTCTCTTGTCTGCTACCATGTGGGATGTGCCTTTCACCTTCCACCATGATTGTGAGGCCTACTCAGCCACAAAAAACTGTGTGTACAATAAACCTCTTTCTTTTTTTTTTTTTTTTTTAATTTTTATTGCATTATAGGTTTGGGGGTACATGTGCAGAACGTGCAAGATAGTTGCATAGGTACACACATGGCAGTGTGCTTTGCTGCTTTCCTCCCCTTCACACACACTTGGTATTCATCCCCAGGCTATCCCCCCAGCCCCCCCTGCTGTCCCTCCCCCATTCCCCGCAACAGTCCCCAGTGTATAGTAGACTGCCTCTCTGTGTCCATGTGATCTCATTTTTCTCACCCACCTATGAGGGAGTATATGAGGTATTTCTTTTTCTGTTCTTGTGTCAGTTTGCTGAGAATGATGTTCTCCAGATTCATCCATGTCGTTACAAAGGAAACAAACTCATCATTTCTGATTGCTGCATAATATTCCATGGTGTATATGTGCCACATTTTCCCAGTCCAGTCTATCATCGTTGGGCATTTGGGTTGGTTCCAGGTCTTTGCTATTGTAGACAGTGCTGCAATGAACATTCATGTGCATGTGTCCTTATAGTAGAACGATTTATAGTCCTTTGGATAGATACCCAGTAATGGGATTGCTGGGTCAAATGGAATTTCTATTTCTAGGTCCCTGAGGAATCGCCACACTGTCTTCCACAATGGTTGAACTAATTTACACTCCCACCAACAGTGTAAGAGTGTTCCTATTTCTCCACATCCTCTCCAGCATCTGCTGTCTCCAGATTTTTTAATGATCGCCATTCTAACTGGTGTGAGATGGTATCTCAATGTGGTTTTGATCTGCATCTCTCTAATGACCAATGATGATGAACACTTTTTCATATGTTTGTTGGCCTCATGTATGTCTTCTTTTATAAAGTTTCTGTTCATATCCTTTGCCCATTTTTGAATGGGCTTGTTTATTTTTTTCCTGTAAATCTGTTTGAGTTCTTTGTAAATTCTGGATATCAGCCCTTTGTCAGATGTATAAACTGCAAAGATTTTTTCCCATTCTCATGGTTGCCGATTCACTCTAGTGACTGGTTCTTTTGCCGTGCAGAAGCTGTGGAGTTTGATTAGGTCCCATTTGTCTATTTTGACTTTTGTTGCCAATGCTTTTGGTGTTTTGTTCATGAAGTCCTTGCCTACTCCTATGTCCTGAACGGTTTTGCGTAGATTTTCTTCTAGGGTTTCTATGGTGTCAGGTCTTACGTTTAAGTCTTTAATTTATCTGGAGTTAATTTTAGTGTAAGGTGTCAGGAAGGGGTCCAGTTTCTGCTTTCTGCACATGGCTAGCCAGTTTTCCCAACACCATTTATTAAATAGGGAATCCTTTCCCCATTGCCTGTTTTTGTCTGGTTTATCAAAGAAGATATGGTTGTAGATATGTTGTGTTGCCTCCGATGCCTCTGTTCTGTTCCATTGGTCTATATCTCTGTTTTGGTACCAGTACCATGCTGTTTTGATTACTGTAGCCTTGTAGTATAGTTTGAAGTCTGGTAGCGTGATGCCTCCCGCTGTGTTCTTTTTGCTTAGAATTGACTTGGCTATGCGGGCTCATTTTTGGTTCCATATGAAATTCATGGTGGTTTTTTCCAGTTGTGTGAAGAAATTCAATGGTAGTTTGATGGGAATAGCATTGATTGTGTAAATTACTTTGGGCAGTATAGCCATTTTCACGATATTGATTCTTCCTAACCACGAACATGGAATGTTTCTCCATCTGTTTGTGTCCTCTCTTATTTCGTTGAGCAGGTGTTTGTAGTTTTCCCTAAAGAGGTCCCTTACATTCCTAGTGAGTTGTATTCCTAGGTATTTTATTTTCTTTGTAGCAATTGTGAATGGCAGTTCGTTCTTGATTTGGTTCTCTTTAAGTCTGTTATTGGTGTATAGGAATGCTTGTGATTTTTGAACATTGATTTTATATCCTGAGACTTTGCTGAAGTTGCTTATCAGTTGCAAGAGCTTTTGGCCTGAGGTGATGGGGTCTTCTAGGTATACTATCATGTCATCTGCAAATAGAGATAATTTGGCTTCCACCTTTCCTATTTGAATACCCTTTATTTCTTTTTCTTGCCTGATTGCTCTGGCTAGAATTTCCAGTACTATGTTGAATAGAAGTGGTGAGAGAGGGCATCCTTGTCTAGTGCCGGATTTCAAAGGGAATGCTTCCAGTTTTTGCCCATTAAGTATGATATTGGCTGTTGGTTTGTCATAAATAGCTTTTATTACTTTCAGATATGTTCCATCAATACCAAGTTTATTGAGGGTTTTTAGCATAAAGGGCTGTTGAATTTTGTCAGATGCCTTCTCTGCGTCAATTGAGATAATCATGTGGTTTTTGTTTTTGCTTCTGTTTATGTGGTGGATTACATTTCTAGACTTGCGTATGTTGAACCAGCCTTGCATCCCCGGGATGAATCCTACTTGATCATGATGGATAAGTTTTTTAATGTGCTGTTGCAATCGGTTTGCCAGTATTTTATTGAAGATTTTTGCATCTATGTTCATCATGGATATTGGCCTGAAGTTTTCTTTTCTTGTTGAGTCTCTGCCAGGTTTTGGTATCAGGATGATGTTGGTCTCATAAAATGATTTGGGAAGGGTTCCCTCTTTTTGGATTTTTTGGAATAGTTTCAGAAGGAATGGTACCAGATCCTCTTTGTGTGTCTGGTAGAATTCAGCTGTGAACCCATCTGGACCTGGGCTTTTTTTGTGTGGTAGGCTCTTAATTGCTGCCTCAACTTCAGACTTTGTTATTGGTCTATTCATAGTTTCGGCTTCCTCCTGGTTTAGGCTTGGGAGGACACAGGCGTCCAGGAAATTATCCATTTCTTCCTGATTTACTAGTTTATGTGCATAGAGTTGTTTGTAGTATTCTCTGATGATGGTTTGAATTTCTGTGGAATCTGTGGTGATTTCCCCTTTATCATTTTTTATTGCATCTATTTGGTTGTTCTCTCTCTTCTTTTTTATCAGTCTGGCTAGTGGTCTCTCTATTTTGTTGACCTTTTGGAAAACCAGCTCTTAGATTTATTGATTTTTTGAAGGGTTTTTCTTGTCTCTATCTCCTTCAGTTCTGCTGTGATCTTAGTTATTTCTTGTCTTCGACTAGGTTTTGAGCTTTTTTGATCTTGCTCCTCTAGCTCTTTCAATTTTGATGATAGGGTGTCAATTTTGGATCTCTCCACTCTTCTCATGTGGGCACTTATTGCTATATATTTTCCTCTGCAGACTGCTTTAAATGTGTCCCAGAGATTCTGGTACGTTGTGTCTTCATTCTCGTTGGTTTCAAAGAACTTCTTTATTTCTGCCTTCATTTCATTGTTTATCCAATCAACATTCAAGAGCCAGTTGTTCAGTTTCCATGAAGCTGTGCAGTTCTGAGTTATTTTCTGAATTCTGAGTTCCAACTTGATTGCACTATGGTCTGAGAGACTTTTTGTTATAATTTCAGTTGTTTTGCATTTGCTGAGGAGTGCTTTACTTCCAATTATGTGGTCAATTTTGGAGTAGGTGTGATGTGGTGCTGAGAAGAATGTACATTCTGTGGATTTGGGGTGGAGAGTTCTGTAAATGTCTATCAGGTTTGCTTGTTCCAGGACTGAGTTCAAGTCCTGGATATCCTTGTTAATTTTCTGTCTGGTTGATCTGTCTGCTATTGACAGTGGAGTGTTAAAGTCTCCTACTATTATTGTGTGGGAGTCTAAGTCTCTTTGTAAGTCATTAAGAACTTGCCTTATATATCTGGGTGCTCCTACATTGGGTCCATATATATTTAGAATCGTTAGCTCTTCTTGTTGTATCGATCCTTTTACCATTATGTAATGACCTTCTTTGTCCCTTTTGATCTTTGTTACTTTAAAGTCTATTTTATCAGAGATGAGAATTGCAACTCCTGCTTTTTTTTGCTCTCCATTTGCTTGGTAAATCTTCTTCCATCCTTTTATTTTGAGCCTTTATGTATCTTTGCATGTGAGGTGGGTTTCCTGGATACAGCTCACCGATGGGTTTTGGTTTTTTTATCCAATTTGCCAGTCTGTGTCTTTTGATTGGTGCATTTAGCCCATTTACATTCAGGGTTAATATTGTTATGTGTGAATTTGATACTGCCATTTTGATGCTAGCTTGCTGTTTTGCCCGTTGGTTCATGTACATTCTTCATTTTGTTGATAGTCTTTAGCATTTGGTATGCTTTTAGGATGGCTGGAACTGGTTGTTTCTTTCTATGTGTAGTGCCTCTTTCAGGAGCTCTTGTAAAGCAGGCCTGGTGGTGACAAAATCTCTGAGTACTTGCTTGTTCGTGAAGGATTTTATTTTTCCTTCACTTATGAAGCTCAGTTTGGCTGGATATGAAATTCTGGGTTGAAAGCTCTTTTCTTTAAGGATGTTGAATATTGGCCCCCACTCTCTTCTGGCTTGTAGAGTCTCTGCCGAGAGATCTGCTGTGAGTCTGATGGGCTTCCCTTTGTGGGTGACCCGACCTTTCTCTCTGGCTGCCCTTAGTATTTTATCCTTTGTTTCAACCCTGGTGAATCTGACGATTATGTGCCTTGGGGTTGCTCTTCTTGTGGAGTATCTTTGTGGTGTTCTCTGTATTTCCCGGAGTTGAGTATTGACCTGTCTTGCTAGGTTGGGGAAATTTTCCTGGATAATATCCTGAAGAGTGTTTTCCAGCTTGGATTCATTCTCTTCGTCACATTCTGATACACCTATCAAACGTAGGTTGGGTCTCTTCACATAGTCCCACATTTCTTGGAGATTTTCTTCATTCCTTTTTGTACTTTTTTCTTTAATCTTGGTTTCTCATTTTATTTCATTGAGTTGATCTTCAACTTCTGATATTCTTTCGTCTGCTTGGTCAATTCGGCTGTTGAAACTTGTGCATGCTTCGCGAAGTTCTCGTGTTGTGTTTTTCAGCTCCTTCAATACATTCATATTCCTCTCTAAGTTGTCCATTCTCGTTATCAATTCCTCGAATCTTTTTTCAAATCTTTTTTCAAGGTTCTTAGTTTCTTTGCACTGGTTTAGAAGATGTTCCTTTAGCTCACTGAAGTTTCTCATTATCCACTTTCTGAAGTCTGATTCCGTCATTTCGTCACATTCATTCTCCGTCCAGCTTTGTTCCCTTGCTGGTGAGGAGTTTTGGTCCTTTTTTGGAGGTGAGGTGTTTTGGTTTCGGGTGCTTTCCTCCTTTTTGCGCTGGTTTCTTCCCATCTTTATGGATTTATCCGCCTGTCGTCTTAGTAGTGGCTGATTTTTCAATTGGGTCTCTGTGTGGACACTGAGATTGTTGATGATGAAGTATTTCTGTTACTTAGTTTTCCCTCTAATGATCTATCCTCTCTGCTGTATGAGTGCTGAGGTCCACTCCAGGCCCTGCTTGTCTGGGGTATACCTGCAGCAGCTGCAGAACAGTGAGGGATGATACCAGTTTCTTCTTCTGCTGCCCTTGTTCCAGAATGATGCCAGCCAAATGTCAGTCTGATTAGTCCTTTTCTGGGGTGACTCCTTGGATATACAGGGGTTAGGGAGCTGCTTGAGGAGACAGTCTGTGCTTTATAGGAGCTCCAGTGCTGAGCTGTGAGGTCCGTTGTTCATTCAGGTTTGTTGGGAGGTTGTTTATGTCTGCTGCAATATAACTCATAAATCACCACTCTTTTTTTTTTTTCACCCTTAGATGCTCTGTCTCAGGGAGTTGGGGCTTTCTTTATGAGTATCTGTTGCACTGTCCTGCCCCACTAGGTGGCAGTCTATTCACCATTTGCCTGCCAGGGCTCTGACCTGCTAGCGTGGGTCCACCCTCTTGCTGCCTGGTGGAGTCTCTCTGTTATGGCAGGTTGCCTTGGCAATGGCAGGCTGCGTCAGTCCTGGGCAGTACTTAAGTGGGGGTGCACTTCATCAGCAATGGTGGACACCCCTCCCTCACTGGGCTGCACCGTCCTAGATGCCGGCAGCAAAACTCTCAGCCCCAAGCACCTCCAGTCACCGCCCTGCTTGTCCCCGTGAGCGTGGGACCCGCGGAGCCCGATCACCCGTCTTCCTGCCTCAGAGTCCGTCCTCTCTCTGTCTCTCTCTCTTCCTCTCCCCAAGCTGAAAGGTCGACTCTCTCACTGGTGCCCCAGGAGCCTGCTGATAGGGCACTGGGATCCGTGCGATCTCCCGTGCCGCTGCCAATACCCCAGCTCAGATCACGCTTCCCAGGAAACTCCTGGTCTGGCTCATTGTCCAAGTCCCGTTCAATCAGATGGACATGCCAATCTGCCCTTCCAAATCTCAGATTGCCGGTTTAACAGGGCACCCAGACCAGTGAGTTCCGCGCCGGGTCCCACTGTGGCGCCGGCTGAAGAGGCGGCGGGAGCCGGCTGCGTTAGCTCGTGTCTCTCCCACACCTGGGACTTTCAACACTCTGTGGGCATAAAAGATCCATCTGAGAATGCAGCTAGGACTCACCCTCTGCACCTTCACCGAGAGCTGCAATCCTGAGTCACCTCTATGACGCCATCTTGCTCCTCCTCTTCTAAACCTCTTTCTTTTGTAAATTGCCCAGTCTCAGATATGTCTTTATCAACAGCATGAAGATGGACTAAATATGGGTACAAAACTACAATTAGATAGAAGGAATAAGTTCTGGAGTTCAATAGCCCAGTGGGATATCTGTAGTTGATAATAACTTGTCCTTTATTTCAAAATATCTAAAAAGAAGACTTTTGAATGTCCACAACACCAAGAACTTATAAGTATTTGAAAAAATAGATATCTCAATTACCCTGATTTGATTACTATACATTTTATCCATATATCAAAACATCACATGTATTGCAGAAATATGCATAATCATTATTTATCAATAAAATGATTAACAAAGAAGTCACATTCATATGTGTTAAAAAGCCATGTTTATATCTATCAAAGGGCATAATCATATGTTACCTCCTTTTGCAAAAGCTCCTCAATGAGATCATCTAAGCAGTTGTCTAAGTAACTTTTCCAATAGCCAACTGTCCATGAGGATAAGTCAAAAGGCTCACATTTTTAAGTACATTCATAGATCACTAGGAGAAAATCTGATCATAGGTCTAGTCTGTATCCTGTCTTGATTAGTGGTAATAAAGCTAATATTTTGATCATTGTTATTAATTTATTTCTAATTACAAGCATCTTAATAGTTGTAGAAAGATGCAGGGGTACGATTTATTTTTTTGCCAGATTATAGTCACCTAGAATTCACGGTACTACAAATTTTGTCTTTTATTCAACTAAAGTACTTTGCTTACTGACTATTTTTCTGTCTTACAATTGAGTTAAAGTATACAATTATTTGATTTCAAAATAACTTGACTTCATTTCTACATCTATCTATTCAGACCTACACACTTAATCTCTGTGTTAGAATCTTAATTTACTGTTCATTTTTAGTGCTATTCCATCTTTAAAGTAGTAACATTTCTAATACATCAATCAAATATGATAATAATAAGAAGTCTGAGTTCCCTGTTGTCCCTTGTATTATTACTAATTTGTTTGTAATATTATGCCACAAACATAGTCATCTCTTTTAATAGATTGTAAGTTTAATAGATTGTAAGAAAAATACTCAAGGCATTTTTCTATGAGAGTTTTATACACAGTTATGCAATACGTAAATGTGGAATTGATTTTGGGTTGTATTAGTCAGGGTTCTCTAGATGAACGGAACTAATTATATATATATATATATATATATATATATATATATATATATATATGTGTGTGTGTGTATGTATGTATATGTGTGTATATATGTGTGTATATATACATGTATATATATGTGTGTATATGTATATATATATGTATGTATATATGTGTGTATATATGTGTGTATATATGTGTATATACATGTGTGTATATATATATATGTGTGTGTGTGTATATATGACTTTATTAAATATTAACTGACATGATCACGAGGTCCCACAATATGCTGTCTACTGGCTAAGGAGTAAGGAAAGCCAGTGCAAGTTTTAAAACCAAAGAACTTGGAGTCCGATGTTCAAGGGCAGGAATCATTCAGCACAGGAGAAAGATGTAAGCTGGGACACTACGCCAGTATCTCTTTTCACATATTTCAGCCTGCTTATATTCTAGCCATGCTGGCAGCTGATTTGATGTTGCCCACCCACATTAAGGAAGCTTCTGCCTTTCCTAGCCTACTGACTCAAATGCTAATCTTTGGCAACCTTCTCACAGACACAGCCAGAATCAATACTTCACACCATTTAATCAAAAATTTTGCTAGTGAATTACTGGAGGTGATGGTGAGTGGTGCCACTTCCACTTTGGTAAACTATAGTTTGATTTTTTTTCTTTTTTTTTTTTCTTTTGAGATGGAGTTTCGCTCTTGTTACCCAGGCTGGAGTGCAATGGCGCCATATTGGCTCACCGCAACCTCCCTTTCCTGGGTTCAGGCAATTCTCCTGCCTCAGCCTCCTGAGTATCTGGGATTACAGGCACGCGCCACCATGCCCAGCTAATTTTTTGTATTTTTAGTAGAGACAGGGTTTCACCATGTTGACCAGGATAGTCTCGATCTCTTGACCTCGTGATCCACCTGCCTTGGCCTCTCAAAGTGCTGGGATTACAGGCGTGAGCCATCGCGCCCGGCCTGATTTTTTTTTTTTTTTAATTAACATCTTAAAAGTCTGGAATCTTAGTGTTTTACTCTTGCCGTGGCTTGGTTAATTTCAGTTGAATTCACTGGCATTTACTTTGAAAAATAAAAAGGTAAATTTCACATTAGTGTCTGTACCTGACCACGTAATGTCAAATTTAAAAATTAATTTTTATATCGTTGTATAGTCTTCTATTTAGATGAAGATAACATCTTACATATATCTTAGTAAAAGATTAACCACAAGAATAGTTTTTCTTTCAGTTCTTTGATGCAAATACATATTATTCATTTTTTAATTTTTTTATTTAATTTTTTTTCTTTGCATACAGGCCAGAAAAGAGAATGGAAAATCTATTTCTCTTAATATTATAAAAATGCTTAGCCCTGCAGTTTTCAGCTTTCTTTTTCAAGCTTGTATCAATTTAAGAATTTGATCTCTTAAACTTTTTAACTACACTATGTTAAAATGTGAGGTATTTTTCTTTTATGCATGACCTTAAATGAGTCTCTATAACTTGTTTATCAGTCTTTAATATTTGAAGTTTGCTTTTGTGTAGTTAGATAGAATTTAAAAAGAAATCAGCTACCATTAGACTGAAAAATAAGATCCTATTAAAGAAATTTTGAAACACAAATGTGTCTTATTTATCTGGAATTTTTTTAAATTCAATCATAAAAGAGGCAGCAGTTACCTATAAAGCAATCTTGCCTGAAAGAAGATTTCAATTTGCGGTTTCCCTCTCACTTCACTCCAAATGTGTGCTTTTTAGGCCCACCTTTCTGAAATGCACTTTGGTTTTGTCTTAGTTGTATGAGGGTTCTCCAGAGATACAAAAACCAATCGATACAGATACAGATATTTGAAAGGAGATTTACTAGAAGAACTGGTTCACATAATTATGGATGCTGAGGAGTTCCACAACAGCCCATCTGCAAACTGCCAACACTGGGATGATGGTAGCCTGCTGCACACAGTTTGAGCTCAAAAGCCTCAGAACAAAAGAAGCTAATGATACAATTCTCAGCTTGAAGCTGAAGGCCTGAGAACTATGGGGGTTGTGTTTGTAAGACCTGGAGTCCAAAGGCCAGAAAGCCAAGAGTTGTGATGTCCAAGAATGACAGGAGGAAGGTGTCTCAACTCCAGAAGAGAGAGAGAAAAAATATTTTCACTGATTGTTTGTTTGTTTCTATCCAGACCTCTAGGTGATTGAATGGTGCCCACCCACAATGAGAGCCAATCTATCTCAGTCCACTGACTTAAAAGCCATTCTCTTCTAGAAACACCCTTATAGTTATACCCTGGAAGTAATGCTTTACCAGTTCTCTAGCTATTTCTTAATACAGACAAATTGAAAATTTGTCAATTTTCAATTAAAAAAATATTAGGTAATATTGACATTTTTAATACTGTCTGTGATAATAATAAACCTTATTTTACTGTATTTATACCACATTTTTTTCTGTTCTTTCAACATCTTTAAATTGTATAAGTGGTCTCTTTCTTAGATTTATTGCATTCCTAGAAGCCAGGAACCTTGTCTGTCATTCAAGAAAGCTATTATGGTCTAAATATCTGTGTTCTCCCAAAACTCATGCGTTGAAACCTAACCTTTAATGTGATGATATTAAGAGGTGGGGCTTTTTGGAAACAACTCATGGCAGTGAAGCCCTAATGAATGGAATTAGCACCTTAGAGAAGAGGCTGTGAGGGAGCTGCTTTGCTCCCTTCACTTTCTAGGACATAGCTAGCAGGTGTCATCGCTGAGGAAATGGGCCCTTATCAGACATCAAATCAGACTGAGTCTCTATCTTGGACTTCTCAGCCCTGCAAACTGTAAGAAATACATGTTTGTTGTTTATGTGCTACTCAGTCTGTGATAGTTATGTTATAGCAGTCCAAACTAAGACAGGATCCATTTTGCTGAAGTCCTCCCAAAGATGTTCAAGAAATGTTGTTTGATGTGGAAGAAAATGTTTTAATACACTATATCAGTAGTAATGTTTAACCTCCAGGGAAGCAACAAATAGTCTCAGAGAAAAAAATGTTTCATGAGAAATTAAAACCAAATAAACTGATGTTAAAAGTAAGCAAATTTCTTTTGCCCCCAAATTTGTACCTTCAGAGACTTAGGTATTGTTTTATATTTCCTATGTCTGATGGGATTATTTTAAAATACAGGATGACAGTTGCTGTCACTTATTGTTGATTAAATGTTGAATTTAAAGATCTTATCCATAATTTCATATGGAATAATTATGTTTTTAAATTGAAAGGTAAGGCATTTTACTCACTTTCTGATTGTTTTTCTTCTGCTGGAAGCAAATGAGGACTGGTTGCTACAGCAACATGTTTTTTCTGCAAGTGTATTTGGACTTTCATCAGATGTTCACTGTGACAGTGAGTTCTGCCTTCGGAATGTCTGACTTTTACAACCACAGCTAATTACAAAACCTGTAGCAATTTTATTCTACTGCCCTAAAGGTTAATACGAAACTTGTGTTATTGAAAAAAAAAATGTGGATTGTGAAAACAAATCTTAAGAAGAACAGAGACAAAGTAATTATGTTTTTAAATCTATAGTCAAAAATATTAAACTTTAAATAATATGTAGCTCTTAGGTGTGTAAAATACCTTTTGGGAGTAAGAACAAAAATGTCAGCTTTCTCTTTCTGTATTTTTCTCCATTTTCTTCTACCAAGGTTCTTCACAAATACTCAGAAGTAAAATATCATATTGTTTTTCAAGCACTAGGCATTTCAACAAAGGAATTTAACTCTTGAATCAGAGGAGGAAGTTATAATCACACAGTTTGGATTTTGTACCATTGAACTAAATGTTTAACTCTGTGGATGAATATTAATTTTCTGTAAACATAATGTACATACAATTTTTAAAGCTGCAGGATATAAATAAATAAATATTAGAATCTTTGTCAGTTTTTACAAAGAGCAAAAAGGTAGAATATGTTCAAATTCTAACGCATATATCCACAGAGTGATATGAAACTAGGTAATGATGTCAGCTATGTTATTTCAAATATACTTTAAGTCACCTTTACATTACATAATTAAGAACCATAAAGGCTGCTATTTGTTCATTTATGTGTAATCAATTGGATACATATGTGGAGGTGTTGTGTAGATATTACTCTTTTTATTTTAAATTTTATTTTGTGATGTATAGATGACCAACATTTGTATATAAATATACAACCATGATTATAGTATTTTAATTAATTTTACCTTTCTTACCAAATAGCAAATTATAAATTTTTCTCCAAATTATTAGGAATAAATCTGCATTGTTAGTCTTAAGGTTTTTTATGTCTGTAATGTACCCTAACTTAACTATTTTAATATTCATAATATTGTATCTATTTTTACATACTAAATGTTTTATTTTATGAAACTGATTTCAAGTACCTAAAAAAGTACTGGAATTCCAGATGAATTTTCTAAAGTAGAAAAAACCACAAGAGACAAATAACAGTGAAATTAGTCACATATTTGCCAGTTACATATGATTCTGCTCATTTCCTCTTGTAAATAAAGCGATAATTATTACCAGATAATAATGATGATGAATTGTTATAATAATTTTACCTACAATGATATATAAAGTAATAGCTTCTTTCTATTTGATTTCCATTTCCCCATCTCCATTTTTCTTGTCTATTGATCATTCATATTTAATTTTCCATAACTTGCCATTTGTGTTTGTTTCTTTGGTTAGTTTTTTGTTTGTTTGTTTTTGAGACAGGATCTTGTTCTGTTTCACAGTCTGGTGTGCAGTGGTGCAATCATGGCTCACTGCAACCTCCAACTCCTGGGCTTAAGTGATCCTTCTATTTTAGTCTCTAAGTATCTGGGACTATGAATATGCCACCACATTCAGCTTTTTTTTTCCTTTTTAGAGAGAGAGAAATGAGAGAGAGAGAGAGAGAGAGAGAGAGAGAGAGAGAGAAAGAAAGAGAAAGAGAGAGAGAGAAGGTCCTTTCCTCTCAGCTCAGGCTGGTGTGGAATTCCTGTGCTCAAGCAGTTTTCCCACCTCAGCTTCCCAAACTTCTGGGATTACAGGCTTCAGTCGTTGCTCCCAGCTTCAGTTTGTACGTTGCCTTTGTATTTGCTCAGTTCTCTACTGATTTGTGTATACCTATGAGCAAAAAATATTGATATATCAATATATTAGATACTTAACATTTATTCATTAATATTATCAGTTAATATTTTAATTAATTAACATATTAATTAAAATAATTTTCTTGATATTTAATAATAATACATACAATACTATGTCCTCTGCATTGCCAAGCTCAATTGTTTTCTAAATTGTAGTTTATCTATTAAGTTTATTTGTGGAAAATTTTTCAGCAAATGTTTATTTTTAATCTCATCAAATATGTTATTTTTATATGTTTGGTTCTTTATGTTATTGAATAATTTCTCAAACCTGCATTTTATGTGTAGTCTCTCAAAAAGCCTTGCATGACATTTATTTTAGGACTTAATTTGCTTGGAATGTACTATATGAAAGTTGTATAGAATTACATATTTAATAAAAACAATAATAGAAACTAAGTTTCTAATGCACAACAGGCATTTATCAAAGTCTCTTTTAAAGCATAATTCATGTAACCCTTAAAATATTCTGTGAGATGTTCATCTCCATTTTATATTTTTCTATAAGTAGTTCCATTTATAGAAAATTTCATATCATCTTTAATTTTTTCTAAGTAATCAAGTTCTGTAAGTTTTCCATTTTCTCTAGATCAAATTTAGTTATCCATTTTGAGATTTCAGGGTATTGCACAGATTTTACTAAAAAGTGTAATTATTTTCTTCTTTTTTTAAAAAATTTTTATTGCATTAAAGGTTTTGGGGTACATGTGCAGAACGTGCAAGATAGTTGCATAGGTACACACATGGCAGTGTGTTTTGCTGCCTTCCTCCCCTTCACCCACATTTGGTATTCATCCCCAGGCTATCCCCTCAGGCCCCCCCCACTGTCCCTCCCCCATTTCCCCCAACAGTCCCCAGTGTATAGTAGACCGCCTCTCTGTGTCCATGTGTTCTCATTTTTCTCACCCACCTATGAGTGAGTATATGCAACCAACCCAAATGCCCATCGATGATAGACTGGACTGGGAAAATGTGGCACATATACACCATGGAATATTATGCAGCAATCAAAAATGATGAGTTTGTGTCCTTTGTAAGGACATGGATGAATCTGGAGAACATCATTCTCAGCAAACTGACACAAGAACAGAAAAAGTATAATTATTTTCAATGCTCTTTGACATTTTTAATAACTTCTTTAAAATTTTTGCATTAGAAATTATCCTAATTTGGGGAGGCAAGATGGCATTGTAGAAGCGACTCAGGATTGCAGCTCTCAGTGACAGCCCAGAGGGTGAGTCCTAGCCATATTCTTGAATGGACCTTTTTTGCCCACAGAGCATTGAAAGTCCCAGGTGTGGGAGAGACACAGGATGCTGGTAAAGCCGGCTAACGCAGCTGGCTCACGTGGCGGCTTCAGCTGGAGCCGCAGCGGGACCCGGCATGGAACTCACTGGTCCGGGTGCCCTGTTAAACCGGCAATCTGAGAGTTTGAAGGGCAGATTGGCACGTCCATCTGATTGAACGGGACTTGGACAGTGAGCCAGACCAGGAGTTTCCTGGGAGTTTCCTGGGAAGCGTGATCTGAGCCAGTGAAGTGGGCAGCGGCACAGGAGATCACACGGATCCCAGTGCCCTATCGGCAGGCTACTGGGGCGCCAGTGAGAGAGTTGACCTTTCAGCTCGTGGAGAGGGAGAGAGAAAGAGAGAGGCTGGACTCTGAGGCAGGGAGCTGGGTGATCAGGCTTGGCGGGTCCCACCCTCATGGGGACAAGCAGGGCGGTGACTGGAGGCACTTGGGGCTGAGAGTTTTGCTGCTGGCATCTAGGACGGTGCAGCCCAGTGAGGGAGGGGCGTCCACCATTGCTGACACAATCCGCCCCTACTGAAGTACCGCCCAGGGCTGATGCAGCTTGCCATTGCTGAGACAACCTGCCATAACAGAGAGACTCCGCCAGGACAGGGGAGTGCTCCACAGCAGAGGGAGCCAAGCAGCCATAGGGCGGACCTGCGCTAGCAGGTCAGAGCCTCGGCAGGCAAATAGTGAATAGACTGCCACCTAGTGGGGCAGAACAGTGCAACAGATACTCATAAAGAAAGCCCCAACTCCCTAAAACAGAGCATCTAAGGGGGGGGGAAGGGTGGTGTTGTATGAGTTCTATTGCAGCAGACATAAACAACCTCCCAACAACCCTGAATGAACAACGGAGCTCACAGCTCAGCACTGGAGCTCCTATAAAGCACAGATCATCTCCTTAAGCAGCTCCCTGACCCCTGTATATCCAAAGAGTCACCCCAAAAAAGGACTAATCAGACTGACATTTGGCGGGCATCATTCTGGAACAAAGACAGCAGAAGAAGAAACTGGTATCATCCCTCACTGTTCCACAGCTGCTACAGGTTTACTCTAGACAAGCAGGGCCTGGAGTGGACCTCAGCACACATACAGCAGAGTGGCTAGACCATTACAAGGAAAACTAAGTAACAGAAATACTTCATCATCAACAATCTCAGCATCCACACAGAGACCCAATTGAAAAATCAGCAACTACTAAGACGACAGGTGGATAAATCCATAAAGATGGGAAGAAACCAGCACAAAAAGGAGGAAAACACCTGAAACCAAAACACCTCACCTCCTACAAAGGACCAAAACTCCTCACCAGAAAGGGAACCAAGCTGGACGAAGAATGAGTGTGATGAAATGACAGAATCAGACTTCAGAAAGTGGATAATGAGAAACTTCATTGAGCTAAAAGAACATGTTCTAAATCAGTGCAAAGAAACTAAGAACCTTGAAAAAAGATTTGAAAACAGATTCGAGGAATTGATAACAAGAATGGACAACTTAGAGAGGAATATGAATGAATTGAAGGAGCTGAAAAACACAACACGAGAACTTCGCGAAGCATGCACAGGTTTCAACAGCCGAATTGACCAAGCAGAAGAAAGAACATCAGAAATTGAAGATCAACTAAATGAAATAAAACGGGAAACCAAGATTAAAGAAAAAAGCACAAAAAGGAATGAACAAAATCTCCAAGAAATGTGGGACTATGTGAAGAGACCCAACCTACGTTTGATAGGTGTACCAGAATGTGCTGAAGAGAATGAATCCAAGCTGGAAAACACTCTTCAGGATATTATCCAGGAAAATTTCCCCAGCCTAGCAAGACAGGTCATTACTCAACTCCAGGAAATACAGAGAACACCACAAAGATATTCCGCAAGAAGAGCAACCCCAAGGCACATAATTGTTAGATTCACAAGGGTTGAAATGAAGGAGAAAATACTAAGGGCAGCCAGAGAGAAAGGTCAGGTCACCCACAAAGGGAAGCCCATCAGACACACAGCAGATCTCTCAACAGAGACTCTACAAGCCAGAAGAGAGTGGGGGCCAATATTCAACATGCTTAAAGAAAAGAGCTTTCAACCCAGAATTGCATATCCAGCCAAACTGAGCTTCATAAGTGAAGGAAAAATAAAATCATTCACGAACAAGCAAGTACTCAGAGATTTTGTCATCACTAGGCCTGCTTTGCAAGAGCTCCTGAAAGAGGCACTACACATAGAAAGAAACAACCAGTACCAGCCATCCTAAAAGCATACCAAATGCTAAAGACTATCAACAAAATGAAGAATGTACATGAACCAATGGGCTAAACAGCCAGCTAGCATCAAAATGGCAGTATCAAATTCAAACATAACAATATTAACCCTAAACGTAAATGGGCTAAATGCACCAATCAAAAGACACAGACTGGCAAATTGGATAAAAAACCAAAACCCATCGGTGTGCTGTATCCAGGAAACCCACCTCACATGCAAAGATACACAAAGGTTCAAAATAAAAGGATGAAGGAAGATTTACCAAGGAAATGGAGAGCAAAAAAAAAGCAGGAGTTGCAATTCTCATCTCTGATAAAATAGACTTTAAAGCAGCAAAGATCAAAAGGGACAAAGAAGGTCATTACATAATGGTAAAAGGATCAATACAACAAGAAGAGCTAACGATTCTAAATATATATGGACCCAATGCAGGAGCACCCAGATATATAAGGTAAGTTCTTAATGACTTACAAAGAGACTTAGACTCCCACACAATAATAGTGGGAGACTTTAACACTCCACTGTCAATATCAGACAGATCAACCAGACAGAAAATTAACAAGGATATCCAGGACTTGAACTCAGACATGGAACAAGCAAACCTGATAGACATTTACAGAACTCTCTACCCCAAATCCATAGGATGTACATTCTTCTCAGCACCACATCACACCTACTCCAAAATTGACCACATAATTGGAAGTAAAGCACTCCTCTGCAAATGCAAAACAACTGAAATCATAACAAACAGTCTCTCAGACCATAGTGCAATCAAGTTGGAACTCAGAATTCAGAAACAAACTCAGAACCGCACAGCTTCATGGAAACTGAACAACTGGCTCTTGAATGTTGATTGGATAAACAATGAAATGAAGGCAGAAATAAAGAAGTTCTTTGAAACCAACAAGAACGAAGACACAAGGTACCAGAATCTCTGGGACACATTTAAAACAGTCTGCAGAGGAAAATATATAGCAATAAGTGCCCACATGAGAAGAGTGGAGAGATTCAAAATTGACACCCTATCGTCAAAATTGAAAGAGCTAGAGGAGCAAGATCAAAAAAGCTCAAAACCTAGCTGAAGACAAGAAATAACTAAGATCAGAGCAGAACTGAAGGAGATAGAGACAAGAAAAACCCTTCAAAAAATCAATAAATCCAAGAGCTGGTTTTTTGAAAAGATCAACAAAATAGACAGACCACTAGCCAGGCTGATAAAAAAGAAAAGAGAGAACAATCAAATAGATGCAATAAAAAACAATAATGGGGAAATCACCACAGACTCCACAGAAATTCAAACCATCATCAGAGAATACTACAAACAACTCTATGTACATAAACTAGTAAACCAGGAAGAAATGGATAAATTCCTGGATGCCTGTGTCCTCCCAAGCCTAAACCAGTAGGAAGCTGAAACTATGAATAGACCAATAACAAGGTCTGAAGTTGAGGCAGCAATTAAGAGCCTACCACACAAAAAAGCCCATGTCCAGATTGGTTCATAGCCAAATTCTACCAGACACACAAAGAGGATCTGGTACCATTCCTTCTGAAACTATTCCAAATAATTCAAAGAGAGGGAACCCTTCCCAAATCATTTTATGAGACCAATATCATCCTGATACCAAAACCTGACAGAGACTCAACAAGAAAAGAAAACTTCAGGCCAATATACATGATGAACATAGATGCAAAAATCTTCAATAAAATACTGGCAAACCGATTGCAACAGCACATTAAAAAACGTATCCATCATGATCAAGTAGGATTTATCCCGGGGATGCAAGGCTGGTTCAACATACGCAAGTCTATAAATGTAATCCACCACATAAACAGAAGCAAAAACAAAAACCACATGATTATCTCAATTGACGCTGAGAAGGCATCTGACAAAATTCAACAGCAATTTATGCTAAAAACCCTCAATAAACTTGGTATTGATGGAACATATCTCAAAGTAATAAAAGCTATTTATGACAAACCAACAGCCAATATCATACTTAATGGGCAAAAACTGGAAGCATTCCCTTTGAAATCCGGCACTAGACAAGGATGCCCTCTATCACCACTCCTATTCAACATAGTACTGGAAGTTCTAGCCAGAGCAATCAGGCAAGAAAAAGAAATAAAGGGTATTCAAATAGGAAAGGTGGAAGCCAAATTGTCTCTATTTGCAGATGACATAATTGTATACTTAGAAGACCCCATCACCTCAGCCCAAAAGCTCCTGAAACTGATAAGCAACTTCAGCAAAGTCTCAGGATATAAAATCAATGTGCAAAAATCACAAGCATTCCTATACACTAATAACAGACTTAAAGAGAACCAAATCAAGAACAAACTGCCATTCACAATTGCTACAAAAAAATAAAATACCTAGGAATACAACTCACAAGTAATGTAAGGAACCTCTTTAAGGAAAACTACAAACCACTGCTCAACAAAATAAGAGAGGACACAAACAGATGGAGAAACATTTCATGTTCGTGGTTAGGAAGAATCAATATCATGAAAATGGCTATACTGCCCAAAGTAATTTACACAATCAATGCTATCCCCATCAAACTACCATTGAATTTCTTCACGCAACTGGAAAAACCACCATGAACTTCATATAAAACCAAAAGAGAGCCCACATAGCCAATTCAATTCTAAGCAAAAAGAACACAGTGAGAGGCATCACACTACCAGACTTCAAACTATACTACAAGGCTACAGTAATCAAAACAGCATGGTACTGGTACCAAAACAGAGATATAGACCAATGGAACAGAACAGAGGCATCGGAGGCAACACAACGTATCTACAACCATATAATCTTTGATAAACCAGACAAAAAGAAGCAATGGGGAAAGGATTCCCTGTTTAATAAATGGTGTTGTGAAAACTGGCTAGCCATGTGCAGAAAGCAGAAACTGGACCCCTTCCTGACACCTTACACTAAAATTAACTCCAGATAAATTAAAGACTTAAACATAAGACCTGACACCATAAAAAACCTGGAAGAAAATCTAGGCAAAACCATTCAGGACATAGGAGTAGGCAAGGACTTCATGACCAAAACACCAAAAGCATTGGCAACAAAAGCCAAAATAGACAAATGGGACCTAATCAAACTCCACAGCTTCTGCACGGCAAAAGAAACAGTCACTGGAGTGAATCGGCAGCCATCAGAATGGGAAAAAATCTTTGCAGTTTACGCATCTGACAAAGGGCTGATATTCAGAATTTACAAAGAACTCAAACAGATTTACAGAAAAAAAACAGACAAGCCCATTCAAAAATGGGCAAAGGATATGAACAGTCACTTTACAAAAGAAATGAAGTGTTGAAAGTGGTCAGAAAATGTCCATGCTAAAATGTAATTATCCTCACGTTTATCCCAAACCAGTCTTGAAATTTTCCACTCATTAGCTTTATTTTACCCTTATTTCCCTTGAAAGTTTAATTGCAACCAATTGTAACTTCCAGTTTCAGTGGAATCTTGTATTTCTGGTTCATTATAACAAATTGTTTGCTTAAAAAAAAAAAAAAAAAAAAAAAAAGAAGACATACATGAGTCCAACAAACACATGAAAAAATGCTCATCATCACTGTTCATTAGAGAGATGCAAATCAAAACCACATTGAGATACCATCTCATGCCAGTTAGAATGGCGATCATTAAAAAATCTGGAGACAGCAGATTCTGGAGAGGATGTGGAGAAATAGGAACACTCTTACACTGTTGATGGGAGTGTAAATTAGTTCAACCATTGTGGAAGACAGTGTGGCGATTCCTCAAGGACCTAGAAATAGAAATTCCACTTGACCCAGCAATCCCATTACTGGGTATATATCCAAAGGAATATAAATCATTCTACTATAAGGACACATGCACACGAATGTTCATTGCAGCACTGTTTACAATAGCAAAGACCTGGAACCAACCAAAATGCCCATCGATGATAGACTGGACTGGGAAAATGTGGCACATATACACCATGGAATATTATGCAGCAATCAAAAATGATGAGTTTGTGTCCTTTGTAAGGACATGGATGAATCTGGAGAACATCATTCTCAGCAAACTGACACAAGAACAGAAAAAGAAATACCACATATTCTCACTCATATGTGGGTGAGAAAAATGAGAACACATGGACACAGGGAGGGGGTCTACTACACACTGGGGTCTATTGGGGGGAATGGGGGAGGGACAGCGGGGGGGGCTGGGGAGGGATAGTGTGGGGATAAATGCCAACTGTGGGTGAAGGGGGGGAGGCAACAAAACACACTGCCATATGTGTACCTATGAAACTATCTTGCACGTTCTGCACATGTACCCCAGAACCTATAATTCAATAAAAATTAAAAAAAAGAATAAATTGAGAAGAAATATATATATATATATATATATATATTAGACTTTAATTTTAATTTGCAAATTAGGAGACAAATATTTTCAAAAATAGTACTAAAAAATAAGGTTTTAATTAGAAATAACTATATGTATATGAATTTGCTATTAATTAGATAATTTCAAGGTAAATTTAAAAATTGTATGCAATGCATGACATCATAAAGAGCTAAACTAAAGCAAAATCTCTCATATATGTTAAAGCATAACTATTTTATGTCTAGATACACAAAGCCTTCTCGGAATTGTAGCAAATACATGAGTTGTTACCATACTCATGAATGCAATCTCATAAAATAAAATATCCTGCATATGAAATCAACAAAACATCTAAAATTTCTGAAAATAATACTAGACAAAATATTTGGAAAATAGTTGCAAAGCATAGTTAAAAAATATTAACAAATTTCTGTAAGTTAGAAAATCATGATCGCCATTTAAAATGTGCAGAAAAGTAAATAAAATGTTGAAAATAAAAATAAATTATATTTATTAATTATTACAAAACTGCAAAAATAATGCAATCTTAACCTGATTAAGTTACGACATTCTAAGATAAGCATGATACTCAAATTTCTAAAATAGTTTTGGAAAATCCAATAATGTTTTTCTACTTAAAGTTTGGCAAAAAAAAAAAAAAAAAAAAAAAAATACTTAATTCAACAAATACTTGAATTCTTGCACTTCAAAATGTAGGGTTACAAGCATTTATAGTCACATGCTTTCATTTTCTTGAACTTCTAATGATTATTGTCCTGTTTTCCAATAGAAAATAATATTAAATTATGCAATATGAATTATTTCCTACATCTTATTCACCAATTATACAGTTCTGTGTTACACAGGAAAATGTTACTTTTTAAACATATCTGTTCTTATATATGTAATATATTATATCTATGATATAATATATAAGATATGTATTATGAAGAGCCTAAATATACTAATAGAATAAAATATTTCAAACACTGTATTAGCTTAACCTCATGCTGCCATAAAGATATACCTGAGACTGGGTGATTTATAAAGAACAGAGGTTTAATCAACTCACAGTTCCACATGGCTGAGGAGGCCTCAGGAAACCTACAATTATGACAGAAATCTCCTCTTCACAGGGAAGTTGGACAAAGGAGTGCAAGTGAGGAAAATGCCAGACACTTATAAAACCATCATATCTTGTGAAAATCACTAATTATCACAAGAACAGCATGGGGAAATCACCTTTATGATCCAATTACATCCACTTATTCCTGCTTTGACACATGGGAATTATCAAGTTAAGATTTGTGTGGGGACACAGAGCAAAACCTTATCAAGCATAAAGTTAATGACCATATTTTTGAAATAAAAGAAGTTGCTCTAATATTTTTTGAGCTCTCCTGTATTTCTTAGTTAAATAGCTATCATGCGACTGATGGTACCTGAGAGGTCAAGAAAAATCATAAGATGTGTCATTTCTAGGCCAAGGCACTTAGAAACTCAGGTGCCTCAGCTATTCCTCTTTCCTCTTATAGTGGTAATTTTGATGGTCAGATGACATAGAGTGTATAACTCCAAATAAAAGGCAAGTAACTTTGATTAGGGAAAAATAAAGACATTGTATAATGATTGAGGCATTGACATTTGTCTGTTTTAACAAATAGAGCTAATTATTATTCTAACATCTAGTGTCCCAGGAGTAACTGAGTAATGCTACAGGATCTCCTCCACCTCTGTCCCAAATTTTAGACTTTATAATTTGCTCTCTGGTCCATTTTATCTTTTATTCATATTTTCTTTGACTCATGTTTTAAATTTCCATTTTCTTTTTTTTTCAATTTTTATCGCATTATAGGTTTTGTGGTACATGTGTAGATCATGAAAGATAGTCGCATAGGTACACACATGGCAGTGCGTTTTGCTGCCTTCCTCCCCTTCACCCTGGGGAGAAATGCCAAATTTTCATTTTCTATTTTCCTTACTAAATTGCCACTTGTAAACAATATTGATTTATCCTTATTTTTCTAATTTTGTCTTTATTTGCATGATGATTCTAATTTTTTCACCTGTTTATTAAACTTTGTCAAAAGTTGTCAACTTTTATGTTGCTTTTTTTGTATTTGAAGGAACTTGGATAGTATATCAAGGGCTCCAAAACATATACTTTTATATTAATTAATTTAATTGTTTCACACATTTGTAAATTTTTTACATTTCTTCCTACAATTTTATGAGTGGATTTTAGTCATATTTTCTCAGACTATCCTAAGAATCTACCATCTGACATAATGTATCTTTTCATAGAAATATTGGTTTGAATATTATTGATTTTTAAATATAACAAAAAGCATATATTTAGTGAAAACTGATTATTATTTATTAATTTAGTGTACATTGTTTTTTCAAAGTAATGAAAGTCATGAAATACTTCAAAGTGCTATTACTAAAAACAACTAGTTTATGCGACATGTAGCATTGCTAAACATATTATTTCTAGTAGATAATAAATATATTATTTCTAATATGGCTGTAAGACAGACATGTCTTCCTTTCTATTAAATTGTTATGTCTCTTTACATTTTCCTTTCCTAGTTGAATTTGTTAAGACCTCTTTACAATCTAAATCTAGTATCAGTGACTGATAGTAGACATACTTGCTTTGTTTCTAACAGAAGGGAAGGTAGAGTATTCAGAATATGAGCAGTGTGTCTGATGTTTGAAGTAGGTTCATATAGATATCTTTTATTATATTGAAAAAGTTCTCTTTTCTTTTTAGTGTACTGAGGAGTTTTGTCAGGAGTACATAGTATATTTTGCCAAATACTCCCAATTCTAGTGGGTCATGATGGACTATCATCTTCATATATTGCTGAATTTAACTGGATATGCTATAAATATTTTTTCTATTTATGTTCATGACCATCATTGATTTTAGCATACACTTAAAATTATCTTTAAATATAATTTTGTTTATTCTATTGGTATATGGTATCCTTAATCCATATAAATCTATTTCAAGAGTGTAAACTGAGTGAAGCAAGTCCTTTCAGCAGTTAAACATTTAAGGTAGTTAATTAATAAGTTGATCTGGGGCCGGGCGCGGTGGCTCAAGCCTGTAATCCCAGCACTTTGGGAGGCCTAGGCGGGTGGATCACGAGGTCAAGGGATCGAGACCATCCTGATCAACATGGTGAAACCCCATCTCTACTAAAGATACAAAAAATTAGCTGGGCATGGTGGCACGTGCCTGTAATCCCAGCTACTCAGGAGGCTGAGGCAGGAGAATTGCCTGAATCCAGGAGGCGGAGGTTGCGGTGAGCCGAGATCGCACCATTGCACTCCAGCCTGGGTAACACAAGTAAAACTCCGTCTCAAATAATAATAATAATAATAATAATAATAATAATAAGTTGAGCTGGAATATATATATAGGAAGGCTATGGAGAATTTTATAGTCTAAAGACTATTAAGTAAGGAACCATGGATAACTGGGAAGATTAAAATAGTCTACAGTATATGCAGTAGAAAATAACTGGTCATGATTTTGTGCTGCTTCTGTAGTAACAGTGGGTAACTCTTTTACCAATAAACATTGTTATTTTTCAGCATCACTGCCTCCCTAAACCTAATATTTGCTTTACTATTATATCTTTCTTTCAGTACTTAAAGTCTTGTATTGTAATAAATGGATTCTTACTAAAACTGAAGCACAGCTTGACTTCTTCCCAGCTGTTAATTAGGTTAGGTTAAGGTGATCTGACATAGCCACCTGGTAGAGGCAAGCATAAATTTTCTCTGGAGGCAGAAAACATTAATACATGCAGCAGCCCTAGAAGTGAGATGCTCATTACCCCTTCTAAGGAAGAACTTGCTATCTAGAGTGAAGAAGTTGACTTACAGCCTTTAGTTTTTAGAATTCCAGAATCCACCATAACAGAATCCAGCAAAACAAAAGGTTATGCTCTTTCTTTGTAGGCACCAGGTAGTAACTACACACAGTACTAACTAATCGTTATCGGGGAAGCAGGATCTAGATTTGCTATTCTAAGAGAAATTCCTTTTTAGTACAGAAAATCATATTGTATTGGTCTAAAATTTATCAGATTTGCGTCATGGCCTCTTCCTGCCTAGTACTGCTTCCTCTTCTTTTACTTGAGTAAGATGATTTTGATACTTATTATTACACTACAGCAATCAAATCAGTGGGATGTCGGTAAGGAAATCAATAAAATAGAATCCAGTAATTGATCCCAAAAGATGTAGACTTTTGATTAATTATAAAAGGGTAGAAAGGAGCTGACAAAAGAATAAGCATTTAAATAAATGATTCTGACTCAATTAGATAGCCATATGTTATGGTTTGAAAATTATTTGTTTGTCCCCACCAAAACTCATATTGAAATTTGACCCCCAATAATATGGTTTGTCTCTGAGTCCCATTTCAATTCTCATGTCAAATTGTAATCTCCATGTGTCAGGAGAGTGGACTATTGGTAGGTGACTGGGTCATGAGGACAGATTTCCCGTGTGCTGTTCTCATGATAGTGAGTGAGTTCTCATGAGATCTCATGATTTAAAAGTTTGTGGAAATTTCTCTCTTGCTCTCTCTCTCCTGCTTTGCCAAGCTAAGGATGTGTTTGCTTCCACCATATTGTAAACTTCCAAAGGCCCTCTAATCTTGCTTCCTGTTAATCCTGCAGAACTGTGAGTCAATTAAACCCAATTTCAGGTGTTCTTTATAAAAATGTGATAACAGACTAACACAGAAAATTGGTACTGATACTGGGGCACTGCTATAAAAATACCTGTCAATGCGGAAGCAACTTTGGACCTGGGTAATGGGTAAAGTTGGAACAGTTTGGAGGGCACAATAGAAGACAGGAGGATGTGGGGAAGTCTTCCTAGAGAGCTGTTGAATAATTTTGATCAAAATGCTGGTAGTGATATAAAAAGTGAAGTCCAGGCTAAGGCAATCTCAGATGGAGGTGAGGAAATATTGGGAACTGGAATAAAGGTCACTGTTGCATTTTATCCTTGCCCTAGAGACCTGTGGAACTTCAAACTTGAGAAAGATGATTTAGGATATCTGGCCAGACAAATTTCTAAGCAGCAAAGCATTCAAGATATAACCTGGCTTTGGCTAAAAACATGCAATCATATGACCTGGCTGTTTCTAAAAGAGAATGCTCATCATATGTGTGAAGAAAGTGATAGTCTGAAATTGGACATCTATTTAAAGGCAGAATATAAGTCTGGAAAATTTGCAGCCTGACCATATGTTAGAAAATAAACAAACAAAAAACAACAACACAACTTCTAGGGAGAAATTCAAGATGGTTGCAGAAATTTGCCTAAGTAATGAGGAGCTGAATGTTATTACCCAAGACAATGGAGAAAATATCTCCAGTGCATGTCAGAGATCTTTGCAGAAGCCTGTCTCATCACAGGTCCAGAGGGTTAGGAGGGAATAATGATTTTGTGGTCCAGGCACAGGATCCCAATGCTATGGGCAGTCCCAGAACATGGCATCTTGCATCCCAGCCACTCCACCTCCATCTGCGGCTAAAAGGGACCAAGACACAGCTCAAGCCACTTTTTCAGAAATTACAAGCCCTAAGCTTTGGCAGTGTCCACATGGTATAGGACCTGTGGGTACACAAAAGCAAGAGTTGAGGTTTAGGTACTGTGCCTACATTTCAAAGGATATATGGAAATGCCTAAATGTCCAGGAAGAAGCCTGATGCAGAGGCAGAGCCCTCATAGAGAATTTCTACTATAGAGCAATGTGGAGGGGAAATGTGGGGTCAGAGCCTGCACACAGAGTTACCACTGAGGGACCGCTTAGTGGATCTGTGAGAAGAGGACCATTATCTTCCAGACCCCAGAACTGTAGATCCCCTGACTGACTGCACCACGGATCTGGAAAAGCCACAGACAATGCCAGCCCATGAAAGCAGCTGAGAAGGAAGCTGTACCCTGAAGAGCCACAGGTCTGGAGCTTCCCAAGGTTGTGGGAACCTAAAACTTGCATTAGTGTGCCCTGGATGTGAGGGATGGAGTCAAAGATTTTTTCAGAGCATTATGATTTAATGACTGCTCCACTGAGTTTTGGAGTTTCATAGGCCCTGCAGTTCTTTTGTTTTGGCCAATTTATTCCTTTTGTAGTGGGAGCATTTACCTGATGCCTGTACCTGCATTGTATCTAGGAAGTAGGTAATTTGCTTTTGATTTTACAGGCACATAGACAAAGGGGACTTGCTTTGCGTCAGATAAGACTTTAGTCTTGGACTTCTTACTTAATGCTGGAATGAGTTAAGCTTTGGGGTGGTGGGGGGACTGTTGGTAAGGCATGGTTAGTTTTAAAGGGTGAGAATAACATGAGATTTGGGAGGTGCCAGAGGCAGAATAATATGGTTTGTCTCTGTGTTCTCACCCAAATCTCATATCAAATTGTAGTCCTGATGTATCAGGGGAGTGGACTGGTTGGAGGTGACTGGATCAAGAGTTCTTGTAATAGTAAGTGACCTCTTGTGAGATCTGATGCCTTAAAAGTGTGTTACTTCCTCTCTCTCTCTCTCTCTTTCCTGTTATTCCATGATAAGACGTGCTTGCTTCTCTTTCACCTTCTGCCACAGTTGTAAGTTTTCTGAGGCCTCCCTGTCATGCTTCCTATCAGGTGTGCAGTACTTTGAGTCAAGTAAACTTCTTTTCTTTATAAATTACCCAATTTTAGGTTGTTGTTTATAGTAGTTTGAGAACAGACTAATACACATAACATTGCAAGTGTTGGGAGATGGGGCTTAGTGAGAGGTATTTAAGTTATGGGAGCAGATCCCTCATGAATAGTTTGGATGTTGTTCTTGCAGTAGTGAGTTCCCACTCTTGAGAGACAGATTTTTACCAAAATAAATTATTTCCTGCTAGAGGTGGTTTTTGTAAAGCCTGGAGGCCCTTCAGATTTTCCCCTCTTCATACATGTCCACTTTCTCTTTGAATCTTTCCATTACATTATGATTTAGATGCAGTATAAGAGCTTTTACCAGAAGCTAAGGCCATGCCCTTAGACTCTTAGCCTGCAGTACTGTGATCTCAGTTAATTGCCTTTCTTTATGAACAAACATTATATGTTAGCAACACAAAATAGACAAAGACACCATATAAAGAAACAACAAATGTCTTTGTTATTCAGTTTACATGTTTATTAATTTGGACTATAGATATACATTTTACTTTTTAAATATGTAAGTTGTCTAGAAGAAAACAAAAATAATATTTTCAAAATTTGGGGAAAAGTAAATATTTCACTAAGACAAAACAGTGTATCAGTGAGAAATAGTCACAGCTGGTTGAAATATAAAATGACACAATGACTGTGGGAAATTCCTGGCAGGACTAATAAAACACAGTATTTTTAAGGACATAATTTTTCTTGATGTCTATATTCTATGACACAATTTAAGCAATAGACTTAACAAGTTCATCAAAAATCTTATACAGTAGTTCCCCCTTTACCTGAGTTTTACTTCCCATGATTTCCATTACCTGATATGAATCAAAGTCTGGAAATGTTAAATGGAAATTTCAAAAAAGAAATAATTTATACCTTTTAAATTGCAAACCATTGTGAGTACATGAAGAAATGTCACTTTGTCCTGCTTTATCCTGATGGGGGATGAGAATCAATCCTTTATCCATCATATGCACACTGTAGAACTGTTGGTCACTTGGAAGCCATCTTGGTTATCAGATCAAATAAACAGTATGCATAGAGTTCAGTACATTATAGCCACAGTTTCAGGCATCCACAGGGGGCGTTGGTATGTATCCCCTATGGATAAGGGGCATTATTATAAAAGCAGTTTTACATTAATTGACATTTACATTTTCTCTATAACTTTTAAATATTGTGGAAGCAATTAAAATTTATTTTCCCCTATCATGAATGCTCATTGAGTAGCATTTACCTTATAAGGAAACTGACCATTATCTGAATCAGAAGAAAAGAAAACTTACATAATCAGTGATCACATGAATGGTGTGCAAAATTAGTCTTTACTTATCAGTGGTACGCTAAGAAAATAAGTCACATCAAAGAATCAAAGGTTTGTATGTACATAGAAAATATATCTCTTACTCTATGTGGAGGACACAACTGAGGTGAATCCCAATGAGTTGCAGCATTTTATATTATCATCCCCTTGAGTTTTGACATTACCTGTCACAAGCTTCTAGAAGCCTATAAATATGGTAGAAGTGATGAAATAGTCATGTCCTTGTTTAAGCTATGTTCCATAAGCTCCATCTTAGCCTATTAGGGGAGGGATTTTCCTGTTGGCCTTGAACAAGCAAGATGCTAGCTATTCCTTTAATAGTGCATTATGAGCCTGGCAAACATAACAAAACCCCATCTCTACTAAAAATACAAAACAAACAAACAAACAAACACATCAGCTTGTGTGGTGGCACATACCTATAGTCCCACCTACTTGGGAAGCTGAGGTACATCACTTGAACCTGGGAGGTGGAGGTTACAGTAAGTGAGATCATGCTACTACACCCCAGCCTTGGAGACAGAGCAAGATACTGTCTCATAACAAACAAAATAGCATTATGGAAGGAGGTGCTAGATTAATGATTACTACTAGCTCTACATAAAAAATGCTGAATAATGGATTTGCTAATGAGGAGCATCTTAATAAGATGAGAAGGATATTTTTGCTTTTCCTGGCAAAGGCCACTTGTGCCTTTAACATTTTACAAAATAAGGTTCAAAAACAAAGTTGTAATTTTGTTGAGAAATTTGCTTTTCACCAAGAAACATTATAATTATTTTATTAGTATAAACTATCACTAAATTAATTCTTATGTGAAAATGAGATACACTTGAGCACATTTTGACAAAAGAGATTTAAAATGTATATCACAAAGATTTGTTAAGCCATTGTTTGTTTTGTAAAAATTTTGCTTTCTACTTTTTAACTGGAAGATAAATTATTTTAGCTGTGTAGTAATTTATAATCAATATTTTATTTATTATTTTAATTAAAGAAATTTTATTTCCTCAAATATTTGATTTATTTTTATTAGCGGATACTTCATGAAAGGAAACTTAAAACTTAAGTTCCAGATATTTTATGATGTAAAATTTAAAAATAATGAATGTTGTTCTGCCTACTAAAATATTACTGTGATCACTAGAAATAACACAAGTTGCTATATGATATTGTAATGCAAAATTTTATCATCCTGGTATGATTATCATGCTTTGTACAGTGTGGTAAAAACAAGATTTACATAAAATCTTGACTATTTCAATTTTAATACAAATTCTACTTATTTGCTTAATTTCCCAAGACAGAAAGTAAATTTTTTGACATCTAAAGATATTTTCTAGCAACATGTTTTCCAATGCATTATCCTCTGCCATTTATAATCATTCCAGTTCATTAGATGCTGTCTGGAAATAAAAGGAATGAAACAGAATTACTCCCTACTGATACATTATTTTAGGAGGATTGGCATTACACAATTAGCAAATGTTATTAAATGTCTTTAAGTATCATTAGTGAAGAAGAATGGAAAACTGTTTAATGGTTACCCCTCTCTGTGCTTTAAATGGGTTGATAGTGCATGAAGCCATTTGAAGATATAAAATAAAAAAGACAGGCAGGACCATCTGTTCTATATATTCATTATCCTATACATTTTATTTTGCATAATTTTTTATTCATAAATAATTTATGGAACTGAAACCATAGTCATGAAAGGAGGTGAAATGCTGACACTTACTCCTGTTTCAAACCATATTTTACACTAAAATTAACTCCAGATGGATTAAAGACTTAAACATAAGACCTGACACCATAAAAACCCTAGAAGAAAATCTAGGCAAAACCATTCAGGACATAGGAGTAGGCAAGGACTTCATGACCAAAACACCAAAAGCATTGGCAACAAAAGCCAAAATAGACAATGGGACCTAATCAAACTCCACAGCTTTTGCATGGCAAAAGAAACAGTCACTAGAGTGAATCGGCAACCATCAGAATGGGAAAAAATCTTTGCAGTTTACACATTGACAAAGGGCTGATATCCAGAATTTACAAAGAACTCAAACAGATTTATAAGAAAAAAACAAACAAGCCCATTCAAAAATGGCCAAAGGATATGAACAGACACTTTACAAAAGAAGACATATATGAGGCCAACAAACATGAAAAGATACTCATCATCACTGGTCATTAGAGAGATGCAAATCAAAACCACATTGAGATACCATCTCACGCCAGTTAGAATGGCGATCATTAAAAAATCTGAAGACAGCAGATGCTGGAGAGGATGCAAAGAAATAGGAACACACTTACACTGTTGTTGGGAGTGTAAATTAGTTCAACCATTGTGGAAGACAGTGTGGCGATTCCTCAAGGACCTAGAAATAGAAATTCCATTTGACCCAGCAATCCCATTACTGGGTATATATCCAAAGGACTATAAATCGTTCTACTATAAGGACACATGCACACGAATGTTCATTGCAGCACTGTTTACAATTGCCAAGACCTGGAACCAACCCAAATGCCCATCGATGATAGACTGGACTGGGAAAATGTGGCACATATACACCATGGAATATTATGCAGCAATCAAAAATGATGAGTTTGTGTCCTTTGTAAGGACATGGATGAATCTGGAGAACATCATTCTCAGCAAACTGACACAAGAACAGAAAAACAAATACCGCATATTCTCACTCATACGTGGGTGAGAAAAATGAGAACACATGGACACAGGGAGGGGGTCTACTACACACTGGGGTCAATTGGGGGGAATGGGGGAGGGACAGTGGGGGGGGGCTGGGGAGGGATAGCCTGGGGATAAATGCCAAGTGTGGGTGAAGGGGAGGAAGGCAGCAAAGCATACTAACATGTGTGTACCTATGCAACTATCTTGCACACTCTGCACATGTACCCCAAAACCTATAATGCAATAAAAATTTAAAAAATTAAAAAATAAATTCTCTCTAACAACTACAAAAAAGAAATAATAAGGTGATTTTATAAAGGTAGTTTTAAAATTGACTGTGATGCTGCCAGATCTTGGAGTTATCCATTGAGGATTTTATGGTGCTGTGTTGCTCCAAGAACACATGCGATTTGAGCCATATTAGCCTACAAGAATCTGCCTGTAGCAATTTCCTACTACAATAAACACCTTATATTTTTTTCTCTTGTTTTTTCTTCAGAAATGAGGTGGGTTTTCTTCTTGTTTATATTTATTTTGAGGAGTTTTACCTTATCAACCAAAGCAGAGGTCAGAATTTTGTACTTACACAAACAAAAGTAATTTATCTCAATTTTTCTTTTCAATAACAAGGGTCATTTTAGTCTTATTTTAAAAAGACATCTGTACTTCTGAAAATTATTTAAAGGCTTGTACTTTTGCTAATACAAAAGGAGGTGTAAATAGTATAATTTGTAATAAGGTGATAATTTAATAATAATATACACACTGACATTTTAAAAGTTTTAAAGTTCTTTATACATTATCAAGGACCTTGTTATCAATGTCAGACTCGAGTCATGCATCACAAAGTTAAAGAATAAAAAGTGAAAGGTTGATTTTTACTCAAGATAAATATTATTTCTAGTTCTGTCAGTTTAATGATACCTAGCAACACCACATGCTATTTATGCTTTCAGATAACACTGGAAACTGTCAGTAGTCTTTCAAAATAAAATGAGTATTTGTAGAAGTAAAATACATTAACTTTTAGTTGTTGACAGCCTAGAACATAAGATTTACTCTGAAGCAATTTAACATATTTATTTTTGAGTTTGTTTGTGTAGCTTGCCTACTATTTCTTGCCTTTACATTATTTTAATAGTGTTGTTTATTTATGATTTTAAAACTGTTACATGATAATAACATTATGGAGTCTGAATACATAGCTGATCTCTGAAAAGCCTAACTAAATGTTATCTCAAACCTCAGAACTGTACAAATATAAAACAGTGTAATAAGTGCTATGAAGGTGTGATATCTTCTATACACTTGGTTTCTTGGTAACTAGTGATTATATTCAAGATATTATTTTTTAAAAAAACAACATTAGGGACACATAGTTATGTTTTGTTCTTCTATAGCTAAACAAATTATAAATTTTTTATAGAAAGTAAATACATTAGGCCTGGCACAGTGGCTCATGTCTGTAGGCCAAGGCGGGTGGATCATGAGATCAGGAGTTCCAGCCTGGCCAACATAGTGAAACCACATCTCTATTAAAAATACAAAAATTAGCTGGGCACAGTGGCATGTGCATGTTGTCCCAGCTACTTGGGAGGCTGAGACAGGAGAATCACTTGAACCCAGGAGGCAGAGATTGTGGTGAGCTGAGATCACACCACTGCACTTCAGCCTGGGCAACAGAGTGAGACTCTGTCTCAAAAATAATAATAATGATAATAATAATAAGAAGAAGAAGAAGAAAAAGAAGTAAATAAATTTTATTTGTCATATAGTCTCTCTGGCTCTACACTAAGGATATATTTGCAGTTTGAGACCAGCTCCTGACTTCTCATCTGTGATTTACCTTATCAATGCTTCATTAGTCAATTGTCTGTTCAAATAAAATGATCAATTATTTTCTCTATTATCCTGTCTTTTTAAACACCAGAGGTACAATGAGGACTTTAATTTTGGAAAATTTCAAATTTATATATTATGTAGACTTAATTCAATAATCAAACCAAGTCATTCAGTTACAAAAATGATCAAATCAAAGCCAGTCCTGACTGTCATAGAAACTTAAAGAGCTTTTTAACATCATTATCATTTCATTTTTGAATATTTCAGTTTGTATCCCCAAAAGATAAGGACTTTTTTCAACATGACCACGCACACACACACACACACAAAAATGGTTCTCATCAATTTTCTAGCTCCAGTACTTTAAGTTATGCTTTATTTGCTTATATCATAAACTCTAATGTCTGGTTAAATCAGAAAACCACATGGAGAAATAAATAGAGCACACAATAATTATAAACCAATTAATCAATAAGAAATATCTTATCTATTGCTATTAGTAGGTTACTACTGTAAATAAACTAATTCAATATGTTATATTTATAGAAGCAGGGCATATTTTAGGTTTACTGTGAATAGCTTCTTAGGATAATATTTCTATAAAATGGAGATGTGAAAGATATACTTAGTAAAACAAAGCTGAATGATAAATACATCTCTTTCTTACACAAATGATAAATAGATTACTTGGTTATCTTTAAATAAAAGTAAATGAGTTACTTTTCCATTTGTGAGCACATTCAAAATGAACTGTCTCGATTATATTAACAGGTAAACCAACCCATGCCCCTCTCCTATTCTCTCGTCATTCTGCAATGCTAGCAACATTCTAGGAGTCTTAGATTATATCCAGCACTCCACCTGGATTTAATCTAAGCATTTTTAGATTAAATGCTTAGAATAAAAAAGAATTTTTAGTTGTTAATTATGACCGTTTCCCCATTTCCAGAACCCTAGGCTCAATTTTTTGAATAATATCCTTGTGATTCATTAAATCTTCCTTTAGTCTATTATTCTTTGTTAGAGGACCCAATTCATTCTCAGCAGCTTCCATGAAATGTGCTCATGTATTTATTTGTTTAGTTGCATACTATCTATGTATGTGGCTAGTCTCTGTTTAATAAAATACTTTAAAAATGATTTCACTTGCAGAAGCAACCATCTAACTTATTTTTCTTTTATGTCCAAGACAATCTAGACAAAACTTTCTTGAATAACCTCTATAATACTTCTTGAAACACACATATACACTTCTCTTTGGTAATGCTGAACTAACTATAGTTTCTCTAAAGCATCAGTACATTTCATGTGTTCATGCATTCACACGTCCTTTTTGTCCAGGAAGTCCTAACTTCACTTCTGCTAACATTTCATCAGTCAAGCTCTGCTTCTGTCTTGTCTATCTTCATCTGTTATTGGCTGAACACCCCGTATGATAGAACATCCAGATAGCTGACTGGTTAATGAACTCCTTGAAAGCAGGGACTTTACTGCTGATTGTTACACCATAGACTGGCAATGTCTGTTGAATAGGAGTCGATTGATGGGTGCATACTTAATGAATTAGAACTATTCCATAATTCTGAAGGCATTAATTTTGCATAAGATGAAAGAAATTGCTTGATGAATGTCACAAACCTAAATGAATCACTAGTGTTAAAAATCCTAGGAACTTGATCATGAATCACCACATGAGGTGGTAGACTGGAGGGACATTCTTGCTTGGAACAGTTGTGCACGTTGAGACAGATATTACAATTAGACTTATGTGTGATAAAAACAATATCACATACATAAACATAAACAAACAACATCAAAACTTAGCAGACATTAGCAGAAAAACAAGGATTTTTTTTATTAGATGTACATTTGGCCAATGAATTTAATCAGTTTAGTAAACATAATTCAAAATTATTATTATTTTTTATTTTTTTTAATTTTTATTGCATTATAGGTTTTGGGGTACATGTGCAGAATGTGCAAGATAGTTGCATAGGTACACACATGGCAGTGTGTTTTGCTGCCTTCCTCCCCTTCACCCACACTTGGCATTCATTCCAATTCAAAATTATTATAAAACTCTAAATATAATTATTGGGTTTTATATCTATTTTTTCTTTGAATTTATACATACAGTAAACTAACACTATTTTTCATTCCAAAATATAAATTCAAGTATTCTCTTGTAATTCATTTTTTACTTACTATTTTTCAAGTTGAAGAAATACTCATTGATGTAAATGACTACCATAGCCAAGATTTTGGTACTTTACATGGTGTTTTCAGTCTAGAAAAAAAAAAAAAGAAAAAAGTGAAAATAAATAATTTGTCAACAATATGTGGTCATCAGCACATAACTACTTAAGCAGTATTGCAAAAGTTAACTACTAGCGAGTAATTGCAAGTACAATTTGGAACCAGATTTTTAAAAATTGGCTGAAATATTAGACTTAGAGAAAGTGAAATTTATACAATTTTATTAGGGAAAACACTAGATTTAAACCTCAAAATTCAATATTTTTTATTTACCTTTTGATTATTGTGTACTTAATATCAAATACAAGTGTCAGAAATTCATCATATAAAAGTTTTTTTTGTTTCCCCTCCAAGCATAGTAAGTGTTTGGAATGTACTACTGCTTTTTAATTTTTTTTAACATTTAATAAATTATAAAGAAACTGATATAACACCCATTATGTCATACTTCTTGCAAAATAATGTCTCCTGGGTGTGTGAGTAAATGAAAGAACAAATGAATTAATAACAAACATAGATGCTAGATACTTCCTTTAGGCATCAAAACAAAATAATTTCTACTATTTCTAAGGAAGACCTGATGGGTAATATGTTTTATTTATTTAATTAATTAATTTTAAAAGTTTTATTTTAGGTTTAGGGGTACATATAAATGTTTGTTACAGAGGTGAATTTCGAGTCACGGGGGTTTGGTGTTACAGATTTTTTTCATCTGTATGTTTTTTGATCCTCTCCTTCTTCCTATTCTCCACCATCAAGTAAACCTGTGTCTATGTGTGCTTAAGGTTTAGCTCCCATTTATAAGTGAGGACATGTGGTATTTGGTTTTCTGTTTCTGTGGTACTTTGCTTAGGATATGGCCTCCATCTCTATTCATTCTTTTCCATGCCTGGGTAGTATTCCAGGTTGTATATGCACCACATTTTTTTTAATCCAATCTACTGTTGATGGGCATTTGGGTTGATTTTATGCCTTTGCTATTGTGAATAGTGCTACAATGAACATACATGTGTATGTGTTTTTATAGTAGAATGCTTTATATTCCTTTGGGTATATACCCAATAATGAGATGGCTGGCTCAAATGGTAATTCTGCTTTAAGCTTTTTGAGAAACTGCCATAATGCTTTCCACAGTGGCTGAACTAATTTACCTTCACACAGCCATGCATAAGTATTCCTTTTTTTCCACAAGCTCAGCAACATCTGTTATCTTTTGACTTTTCAATGGTAGCCATTCTGATGGGTGTGGTATGGTACCTCACTAGTTTTGATTTGCATTTCTGTAATCATGCAGTCTGCTAGTCAGCTTAGTCCCTCATTCAGCTAGGTCCGAGTTCTTATACCATGACCCCAAAGATGTAGGCATGTGGACATCAGAAAGTGATTAGGATAGAATTTACTAAGCAAAAGAAATGTGATCAGTAAACAGATGGACCTGAAAGCAGGTTGCCAGAAACGGTACTGAATTCTGTGTCTTTTATGTGGCAGAAGCCAGGAAGTCTTCTGTGGGTTTTGCTCAAATGGTAGGGGATAAAGTTCACTCCTAGAGATGTTGCATCTGCAGATGACTGGGATTGCCCAAAGTGACTCTCTCTTGGTTATTACCCATGAGTACTTAAGCAAGACCCACAGGCAACTAAAACCACAATGCTCGTGTAATGTTAAGAACATTATAATAAGCTGAGTCAAATTAGAGATATTTAGGTTGATTTACTGCACTTATACATACCTAAGTTGGGAAAGTCCCTTCTGAACAACATCTGGCACAAGAGGACATTCTTCACCACATTTCTTCACTTTAGCTATAGAGGCAGTGTAGTTGCTGTTTTGTTCCTGTAAACATTTCCCTTCTCTGTCCTTCTCCTGAGACTCTCCTTTTCTACCTGCTTAACCATCCCCTAACTACCTTCTCTCTCAATTAGTGATGAGCATTTTTTCATAGGTTTATTAGCTGTGTGTCTGTTTTCTTTTGAGAAATGTCTATTTAAATTTCCTTTGCCCACTTTTTAATAGGGTTGTTTGCTTCTGCTTCTTAACTTGTTTAAGTTACTTATAAATTCTGGATGGCAGACATTTATTAGAAACACACTTTGCAAATATTTTCTCCCATTCTGTAGATTATCTGTTTACTCTGTTGAGAGTTCCTTTTGATGTGCAGAAGCTCTTCAGTTTAATCAGGTCCCATTTGTAAATTTCTCATTTTTGTTGCAATTGCATTTGGAGCCTTGATCATAAAGTATTTGCTATGGTCTATGTCCGTAAAGGTATTTCTTATGTGATCTTCTAGGGTTTTTATAAGGTTTACATTTAAGTTTTTTTTCTAATTTTACTTTAAGTTCTTTAGGGGATACATGTGCAAAACATGCAGGTTTGTTACACAGGTATACATATGCTATGGTGGTTTGCTGCACCTATTAACCCCTCATCTAGGTTTTAAGCCCCACATGCATTAGGTATTTGTCCTAATGCTTTCCCTCCCCTGGCTCTCCACCCCCTGACAAGCCCCGGTGTGTGATGTTCCCCTTCCTGGGTCCATGTGTTCTTCATCTTGTTGATTTTTCTATACAGTAAAAGAAAGGGGTCTAGTTTCAATACTCTGCATATAGCTAGCCAGTTACCCCAGCACCATTTATTGAATACAGAGTTCTTTCCCCCTGGCTTTTTTTGTCAACTTTGTTGATGATCAGATGGTTGTTGGTGTGCAGCTTTATTTCTGGGCTCCTTATTCTGCTGCATTGGTCTATGTGTCTGTTTTTGTACAGTAGCATGCCATTTTGATTACTGTAGTCTTTTAGTATAATTTGAAGGTAGGTAGCATGGTCCCTCCAGCTTTGTTCTTTTTACTTATGATTCCCTTGGCTATTAGAGCTGTCTTTAGGTTCCATGCAAATTTTAAAATAGCTTTTGTTTAATTCTATGAAGAATTTCATCGGTAGTTTGATACCAATAACACTGAAAGTGTAAATTGCTATGGGTCGTATGGCCATTTTAACAACATTGATTCTTTTTGTCCATGAGCATAAAATGTTTTTCTATTTGTCTATATTGTCTCTGATTCTTTTGAAGGGTTTTCTAAAAAAATTATTATTTTAGATATTTTTAACCTCCCTGGTAAGCTACATGGAATGTACTGTTTTTAAAATTATTATTATTTTTTATTATTTTTTATTTTAGTAGATCTTGGGGGTACAGGTAGTTTTTGGTTACATGGATAAGTTCCTTAGTGTCAAATTCTGAGATTTTTACTGAATCCATTACTTGAGGAGTGTACACTGTACCCAATATATATCTTTTTTAAGATATAAACCCCATCCCAACCTTCTCCCCAACTCCTCAGAATCCATTATGTCATTCTCATGTTTTTGAGTCTTCATAGTTAGCTTCCATTTATAACTGAGAGCATATGATATTTGCTTTTTAATTCCTCAGTTACTTCACCTAGTTGGCTTCATCCAAGTTGCTGCAAATAACATAATATTTTTTTTTTTGACTGAGTCATATTTCATGGTGCATACATCCACCACATTTTTTTTCCATTCATTGGTTGATGGGCACTTCTATTGGTGCCCATATCTTTGCAATTACAAATTGTGCTGTTGTAAACATGTGTGTGCATGTGTCTTTTTCTTTTTTTGAGACGGAGTTTCACTGTTGTTACCCAGACTGGAGTGCAATGGCATGATCTCGGCTCACTGCAACCTCCACCTCCTGGGTTCAAGCAATTCTCCTGCTTCAGCCTCCCAAGTAGCTGGGACTACAGGCGCGCAACACCATGCCCAGCTAATTTTTGTATTTTTAGTAGAGATGAGATTTCACCATGTTGACCAGGATGGTCTCGATCTCTTGACCTCGTGATCCACCCGCCTCAGCCTCCCAAAGTGCTGGGATTACAGGCGTGAGCCACTGCGCCCAGCGTATGTGTCTTTTTCTTATAGTAACTTCTTTTCCTTGGGTAGATACTCAGTAGTGGAATCGCTGGATTGAACAATAGATGTACTTTTAGCTCTTTAAAAAATTATCAAACTGTTTTCTGTAGATGTTATACTAATTTACATTCACAGTAATGGTGTAAATGTGTTCCCTTTTTATCACATCTGTGCCAACATCTGTTGCTTTTTTATTTCTTAATAGTGGCCCATCTTGCAGGAGTAAGGTGGTGTCTCATTGTGGTTTTAGTTTGCATTTCCCTGATGTCTAGTGATGTTGAGCATTCTTTCATATTTGTTGGCTGTTTGTATATCTTTTTTGGGAATATGTCTATTCCTGTCCATTGGCCATTTTTTGATAGGATTATTTGTTTTCGTCTTGCTGATTTCTTTGAGTTCCTTATAGATTCTGGATACTAGTCCTTTGTTGCATGCATAGTTTCCTAATATTTTCTCCCACTCTGTGGGTTGTGTTTACTCTGCTGATTACTTACTTTGCTGTGGAGAGGCTTTTTCGTTTAATTATGTATCATTTGTTTATTTTTGTTTTTGTTGCATTTGCTTTGGGGGACTTATTCATAAATTATTTGCTCAAGCCAATGTACAGAAGAGTTTTTTTTTTTTGATGTTATCTTGTAGAATTTTTATGGTTTCAAGTTTTATATTTATATTTATTTATTTATTCATTTATTCATTTTTCTGGAAGGTTCTCAGTCTCCCAGGCTGGAGTGCAGAGGCACAATATCGGCTCACTGCAACCTCCATCTCCTGGGTTCAAGATATTCTCTTGCCTCATCCTCCTGAGTAGCTGGAATTACAGGTATGTGACATCATGCATTGCTGACTTTTGTATTTTTGGTAGAGACAAGGTTTTACCATATTTTCCACGCTGGTCTTTAACTCCTGACCTCAGGTGTTCAGCTTGCTTTGGCCTCCCAAATTGCTGGGATTACAAACATGAACCACCACTCATAGTCTCAGGTTTTAGATTTCAGGCATTAATCCAACTTGAGTTGATTTTTGTATAAGGTGAGATGTGGTGATACAGTTTTATTTTCCATGTGGCTTTCCAGTTTTCTCAACACCATTTATCTAATAGAGTGTATATTCTGCAATTTATATTTGTGTATGCTTTATCAAAGATAAGTTGGCTATAAGGACTTGGCTGTGTTTCTGGGTTCCCTAGTCTGTTCTATTGGTCTGAATGCCTATTTTTCTACCAGTACCATGCTGTTTTGGTAACTATATGCTTTCAGTGTAATCTGAAGTTGTGTAATGTGATGTCTCCAGATTTGTTCTCTTTGCTTAACACTGCTTTGGCTATGCAGGCTCTTTCTGGTTCCATGTGAATTTCCTGATTGTTCTTTCTAGTTCTGTGAAGATCAAGATGTCATATTGATGGGAATTTCATTGAATCTGTAGGTCATATTGGGAAATACTGTCCTTTTCACAATATTGATTATTTCCATCTATGAGCATGGGATGTCTTTCCATTTGTTTCTGTCATCTATGATTTCTTTCAGCAGTGTTTTGTAGGTTTCCTTGTTGAGATTTTTTATCTCCTTGGTTAAGTATATTTCTAAGTATTTTATTTTTACAGTTGTAAAATGGATTATAAATTTAAGAAAATTGAAATCATATGAAGTATCTTCTCACAGTAGAATAGGACTGGAAATCAACTCCAAAACAACTCCTTAAAACTGGACACACACATGGAAATTAAGTAATCTGCTCTTGATTTATTCGAGTGTCAACTCAATAAAATCAAGATGGAAAGTTAAATTTGTTTTTGAAATTAATGATAAGAGTGACATGACTTACCAAACTTTTGGGATATAACAAAAGTGGTGCTAAGAAGAAAGTTCAGAGCATTAAATACCTACATCAAAAAGTGTGTAAGAGCACAAATTGACAATCTAATGTCACATGTCAAGCAACTATGGAAACAAGAACTAAACCGAAATCCAACAAAAGAAATGAAATAACAAAGATTGGGCAGAACTAAATGAAATTGAAACAAACACATAAAAAGATAAATGAAACAAAAAGCTGATTTTTTGAAAAGATAGAATTGATAGACTACTAGTGAGACAAAACAAGAAAAGAGAGAAGGCCATAAATATGCTAATTATAAACAAAACTGGAGGTATTACAGCCAACACTACATAAATACGAAAGATCATTGAAAGCTACAATGCCACCTTTATGCAAAACGACAACAACAACAACAAAAAGTAGAAAATCTTGAAAAAAAAAAAAAAGATGAATTCCTGGAAATAGACAACCCTTTAGATTAAATCAGGAAGAAACAGAGACACCAAACAGACCAATAACAAGCAGAGGCTTTGAATTGTTTATAATAATAATAATAAAGACCAATCAAAAAAAATCCAGGACCAGCTGATTCATAACTGAATTCTACCAGACATTCAAAAAAGTACTGGTACCAATCTTGCTTAAATCATTCTATGAAGTCAGTATCACCCTAAATCACACCTAAAGCCAGTATCACACCTAAATCATTCTATGAAGCCAGTATCACCCTAATAAAAACCAGGAAAGACCTAACCAAAAAGAGAAAACTACAAACCAATATTCCTGATGAACATAGATGCAAAAATTCTCAAGAAAATACTAGCTTACTAAATATGACACATCAAAAAGATAACAGCATGATCTATTTGGTTTCATTCCAGGGATGTGGGAATAGTTTAACATACACAAGCGAATAAATGTGAAACATCACATGAATGTAATTAAAAATGAAAATCATATGATCATCTCAACAGGTACAGAAAAAGTATTTGGTAAGATCCAACATAGTTTTATGAAAAAAAAAAAAAAACTCAACAAAATGGGGCATAGAAAGAACTTATCCCAAAGTAATAAAAGCCATAGATGACAAACTTATAGCCAACATCATACTGCATGGGGAAACCCTAATAGCATCCCCTGAGAAATACAAAGAGGACCATTTTCGATACTTCTAATCAACATGTTACTGGAGGTCCTAGTCAGAGCAACAAGGCAAGAGAAATAAATAAGGGGCATTCAAATTGGAAAAGAGAAAATTAAATTGTCACTGTTTGCCATCTACATGATCATATACCTATCATATATGTACCTATAAATCATGTACCTATAAAACCCTAAAGATTCATCCAAATACCTCCTAGAAAGAGTCCTAAGAATTCTTATGTATTTAACAAACTATATATATATATATATGTACAAACTATATATATATATGTACAAACTATATATATATGTACAAACTATATATATATATGCATACACATGCACACACACACATCAGTTATTGGCTCATTTTTAGTCAATTAGCGTATTCATTTCATTCTCATTACAACCCTATGGGGATAAATATGATCATTATCTCTGATGAAGATAATGAAATACTGAAGGTTTAAGATTATAAATGGCACATGCAGGTTTCAGATTCAAGGAGTCTGGATCTAGAGCTCAAAACTTAGTCACATGAGCACTGCTTTCTTTACCTTATCATATGAGAAGAGGAATGTTATAAAATTGCTAATTCAGAGTGACAGGTTGAGGATGGATGTCAAGCAAGTTCACGACTTAGAATTTCATACTTAGAGTCCATTCTGTTCACTAAATAGATGCATATAACTGTGGATATAGATACGGATAAGAGCATGCATACACATGGAGATATAGTTATGCATAGATCTCCAATTACAAGGATACTAGACTTTACTCTGAAACTTAACCTTTATCAGTTTTTGTAATGATGAAGGAGGCTGAAGAATCATGGTCTAATCCAGAAGTATTTTCCTCAACATAGGACAACACCCTGTCTCCACAGCTTCAACTGTAACACCTAAACAACATCAATTATACCAACAAATTGATATACCCATCAAAGATCTTCACAAATATCAAGACCGTTATAGTAAAATTTCCAGGAGATTTTGAACTAAATGACATATGTACATTTCTAAGTCTGGATATGCCTGACTTTAAAGATTCAGCAAAATTAAAGAGAAAGAGAGATTTTTATTTTGTGCCTTGTCATTATCAGATTTTCTTTCCATCTCTCTCAGTAATATGAAAGCTTACCTAGTCTCACCTTTCTTTCAACTAATTCTAATCTAGAATCTATATCACCGTTGAAATGTCTTCTGCTTCTACACTAGTTTACAGGAATTTTAGCCTGACTTTCCCAAGTACACATCCTTCTGTTACATAAAAAGATTAGGACCTGATTCATTATGTCAGTTTTATGAAAATAGCAACCAACAATGAGTATATTTGTTTGTCATGGTAAATATATTGACTATTAGTTAGACTTTAAGAAGATGATGAAATTGCTATCAGATATTAATTTGGAAGTTATGCTACTTATTTTTCACATCTGATGTCAGAAGATTTATTTTAAATGTTAGCTATTGTCACTTGTGCCTAGGTGCATATGTTGAACAATATAATAATCTAGTTCTGTAAAAATGGGCCACCAGTTAAAAATAGAAAACAAAATAAAAAAAGGAAAGTAATTAAATTAGCCATTTCAATCTGTAAATGAAGGAATAGTTTCTTCTTTAAGAAGTGATTTGTAAAGAACCAAACATTAAAATTTTTATCATCTGCTTGTTGGATGAAATTATGCAAGATTGTACAGCAGAAACTCATCTTGATAAGCATGTAATAGAAAACTGCTTCTATTTCTGCAATTTCAGAAAATGGTTCAAAAAGCTGTACATTATGTGATCAAAAAGAGTAAATGACTATACTCATAACTCTGTTCCATTTCTTTCTATAATGTTTCTTTTTCAAATGATCCAAGGAAAGAAACTTTAAGTAAATAAGGTGGAAATTGAAGTTTATGATTCCATCATGCTTAACTTTCAATAATTATAGTAAGTTCCATATGGTTAGACTGTTCCTGTTCTGTATGATGCTTGAAAGTTTTCAAAAGAATATTTTACATATATTTACTCTATCACTAAGGTCTTTCTATTGACTCTTCCCCCAAAATTACCACTTGACTTACTATTATTTGTTTTTGTTGCTTTTTTACCACATACAACACTGATAATTAAAATTCCAAAAGATAAGACTACAGTTATCTTAAAAATAAAGATAATTAGCTATAGAAATGTTATTAGACATTTTTCAATTAGATGTATTACCATTTTACAAATGAGAAGATTGAGACTCAAAGAGAATAAATTATTTGTCTAAGGTTATACATTTTTTTTGTTAAGTTTTTAATTCTTTAAGGGGTTCTTTCATAAAATATATTAAATAATTAAGAAATACTATCATCCCTAATATTCAAAACTATTTTGGAATGAATATTGTGTATGATTTAGAGAAATTCTCAAAAATATTTCAAAATAGATTTAAAAATTTTTAAATATGCCAAAATTGACTTAAAAAACTTTTAATAAAATGACTATTTTATAATTGAAGACAAATTATACGTGTGATTAAAATATGACTTAAAGAAGAAGTGTCTTAGAAGACAATACAAAGCTTTTTATTCTCATTTTTACTTTGATGCTGGTTTCTCTATCAGAGTCTGACTGGTAATAAAAAAGACAATATAGCACACAGAAATGGAATGACTTTTTCAATTTAGCAATACTGACTATTTCTTTAAAATTAATTTGTATATCTGCCATTACTGAATTTTGTAAAACATACTTTCCTAGCTAGATAAGATTTGCTTTTAGAGCCAGAAAGAACTCATTTTTTTCCTATTTTTTTTTTTTTAGCTACTATAGTACAACATTAGGAAAATGGCTTATATTCTTGGAGCCTCAAACCTTCTCATTTTTAAAATGGTATATATCTCATATAGAGGTACCAATAAATATTTATGAAAATAATTGTAGAAAAAAATAAATATTTTTATGGTGGTTCAAATTCTATTGTTTGAAATTGTCATAATTTCTTGAGTTTGCAGTAAAAAAGAATAAAAGTAAATAGCATTAAGTCGATTAGTAATTTGCGGGGAAGAGTGATGAAGGAGTTCTTAGGGATATGGGAAATTTAGGTTAATTATAATTAGAAATTATCTAAGGAATTCTTTCTGATCTTTACTAAAAATCAGAAAGAAATAAAGAAACATAAAAACATTGAGAAAAACATATGTTTTAGTAAAAAAATGCATAATGGTATTTTAAAACTTGCATAATTCTGTAATTCTGCATTAAAACATATTTAAATAATTTGAATTCCATATTGTATGCATAGTCAAAGGATCATGGATTATTCTCATTGAACAGTTATCTCTGGGCCAATAACAATTTCCAAGGAGACTATTTGTAGATGACTATTAAGTTTACATACAAAGTGGAGGGGAGTTTATTTGTAAGTAAGGTGTTCCTGTGTATAATAAAAGTATAAATTGGCCGGGCGCGGTGGCTCAACCCTGTAATCCCAGCACTTTGGGAGGCCTAGGCGGGTGGATCACGGTGTCAAGAGATCAAGACCATCCTGGTCAAAATGGTGAAACCCCGTCTCTACTAAAGATACAAAAAATTAGCTGGGCATGGTGGTGTGTGCCTGTAATCCCAGCTACTCAGGAGGCTGAGGCAGGAGAATTGCCTGAACCCAGGAGGAGGAGGTTGTGGTGAGCTGAGATGGCGCCATTGCACTCCAGCCTGGGTAACAAGAGTGAAACTCTGTCTCAAAAAAAAAAAAAAAAAAAAAAAATGTATATATATAAATTAAGAAACTTCAGCCACCATAATGTTAACCTACTCTCAGAATAATTATTCTTATATGTGTTTTATCTTTGGATGTGAAAAAAATTTAAAAAGTATATTCTTTTACAAATACTGTAAAAAGTATGGATAGATGACAAAAGTAATTTCGACTGCTAAACTAGAGAACATAAATATTGAATCAGCTGCTATAATAGCTATAAGGTTTTTCCACTTATTTTAGGTAAACTTGTCTTCTCGCACTCTAGCACAATAAATGCAATATCAAAATGTAGCTGTCAGTGTTTGGCAATCAGCCATTTAGTTATCCTGTACAACAACAGTAACAAAATGATAAATATTCAGAGGCCAAAAATTATATAAAAGTTACTAAGAAATTGAGCAAGCATGGCTGGTGGTTGCCCAGGGAACATGTGTTAAATTCCACTTGCTTAGAATTTCCTTCTTTTTACGGGATCTAAGGAAGAAGGAATAAGCCTGTGGTCCAATACAAATGGGAAATCAGAGCCATTAGAATCTGCATAAATCTGGCATCCCCAAAAGGCTGACTCTAGATGTACATCCTCTAGAGTATGGAACATTCACTACAAAAATAAAAAAAAAAGAGCAAGGTAAGAAAATGTGTGTGTGTGAGGGTGCCATTGGACTTTCCTCAAAATCTGCAACCAAGTGCCTACAAATGGGCACTTGGTTAGAATTTCTAATACCTGTGTGATCAGATACAGACCGCCACCACCAAGTCAAGGACTTAGTCTAAATCTTCTTCATGTAAATATTTATGAAAAATATGCAAATTATTTATGTAATAACTTTCATATCAAGCCATATTATACTTATAAATTTTTTTTTTTTTTTTTATTGCCATGTACAAATTATTGGGCAATATTAATAATATTTCTGTAGCATTCATTTCTTTTTTTTTTTTTTTTTTTTTTATTGCATTATAGGTTTGGGGGTACATGTGCAGAACAAGCAAGATAGTTGCATAGGTACACACATGGCAGTGTGCTTTGCTGCTTTCCTCCCCTTCACCCACACTTGGTATTCATCCCCAGGCTATCCCCCCCAGCCCCCCCCTGCTGTCCCTCCCCCATTCCCCCCAACAGTCCCCAGTGTATAGTAGACCGCCTCTCTGTGTCCACATGTTCTCATTTTTCTCACCCACCTATGAGCGAGTATATGCGGTATTTCTTTTTCTGTTCTTGTGTCAGTTTGCTGAGAATGATGTTCTCCAGATTCATCCATGTCCCTACAAAGGACACAAACTCATCATTTTTGATTGCTGCATAATATTCCATGGTGTATATGTGCCACATTTTCCCAGTCCAGTCTATCATCGTTGGGCATTTGGGTTGGTTCCAGGTCTTTGCTATTGTAAACAGTGCTGCAATGAACATTCGTGTGCATGTGTCCTTATAGTAGAACGATTTATAATCCTTTGGATAGATACCCAGTAATGGGATTGCTGGGTCAAATGGAATTTCTATTTCTAGGTCCCTGAGGAATCGCCACACTGTCTTCCACAATGGTTGAACTAATTTACACTCCCACCAACAGTGTAAGAGTGTTCCTATTTCTCCACATCCTCTCCAGCATCTGCTGTCTCCAGATTTTTTAATGATCGCCATTCTAACTGGTGTGAGATGGTATCTCAATGTGGTTTTGATTTGCATCTCTCTAATGACCAATGACGATGAGCACTTTTTCATATGTTTGCTGGCCTCATGTATGTCTGCTTTCGTAAAGTTTCTGTTCATATCCTTTGCCCATTTTTGAATGGGCTTGTTTGTTTTTTTCCTGTAAATCTGTTTGAGTTCTTTGTAAATTCTGGATATCAGCCCTTTGTCGGATGCGTAAACTGCAAAGATTTTTTCCCATTCTGATGGTTGCCGATTCACTCTATACTTATAAATTTTTAATGCATCTCTTTTCTCTGTCTCTCAGACACACACACATGCATGCACACACTCTTACATGGAAATAAATCACCATGAGCAAAAATCAGTAGAAAAAATGAATTTCAAAATCAAAATCAACAGCTCTACAAACACTGTGTTTTACAATTAGGAGATGTAAAGTAAGAATGCTTCATGTCATCAAGTAAACATTGGAGGGAATATGAATTTGAAATTTAATGAATGGTTTAAACAGCACACTACATATAGATGAATAGATAATAAATCAACAGGAGGATTGTTTTGTTGGATGAAAGAGAAAGAAAAATATTTCAAGCATGCTAAGAGACATAAAAATGTAGTAAGTTGACTTATAGAAAAAGATGTTATATAAAATCAAGAAAGACACTATTTAAAGAGATACATATTAAGAATTGTTAAAAAAATGAACTCTCAATAAAATAGGTATCGATGGAATGTATCTCCAAATAATAAAAGCTATTTATGACAAACCCACAGCCAGTATCATACTAAATGGACAAAAACTGGAAGCATTTCCTTTGAAAACAGGCAAAAGAGAAGGATTCCCTCACTCACCTCTCCTACTCAACATGGTATTGGAAGTTCTGGCCAAGGCAATAAGGCAAGAGAAAGAAATAAAGCATATTCAAATAGGAAGAGAGAACGTCAAATTATCTCTGTTTGCAGATGACATGATTGTATATTTAGAAAACCCCATCACCTCAGCCCCAAAACACCTTAAGATGATAAGCAACTTCAACAACTTCTCAGGATACAAAATCAATATGCAAAAATCACAAGCATTTATATTCACCAATAATAGAGAAACAAGAGGCATGAGTGAATTTTCACTCACAATTGCTACGAAGGGAATAAAATATCTAGAAATACAACTTACCAGGGCTATGAAGGACTTCTTCAAGGAGAACGACAAACCACTGGTTAAGGAAATATGAAACGACACAAACATATGAAAAAACATTTGATACTCATGGATAGGAAGAATCAATATTGTGAAAATGGCCCTACTTCCCAAAATAATTTATAGATTTAATGCTGTCCTCATCAAGCTACCACTGACTTTCTTCACAGCATCAGAAAAATAAAAAATACTTTAAATTTCGTACTGAATCAAAAAAGTACCTGTATAGTCAAGACAATCCTAAGCAAAAATAACAAAGCTGGAGGCATCACACTACCTGACTTCAAGCTATACTACAAGGCTACAGTAACCAAAACAGCATGGTACTGGTACCAAAACAGTTATATAGACCAACAGAACTGAACAGAGGCCTAAGAAATAACACCACACATCTACAACCATCTAATCTTTTTCAAACTTGACAAAAACAAGCAATGAGGAAAGGATTACCTGTTGAATAAATGGTGTAGGAAAAACTGGCTAGCCACATGTAGAAAACTGAAACTGGATCCCTTTATTACACTTCATACAAAAATTAACTTAGAATGGATTAAAGATTTTTATGTAAGACCTGAAGCCATAAAATCTCTAGAAGAAAACTTAGGCAGCAGCATTCAGGACATAGACATGGATAAAGACTTTATGACTAAAACACCAAAAGCAAAAATGGGATCTAATTAAACTAAAGAGCTTCTGCACAGCAAGGTTACCATCATCAGAATAAGCAGGCAACCTACAGAACGGAAGAAAATTTTTACAATCTATCCATCTGACAAAGGGCTAATATGTGTAAACTACAAGAAACTTTGACAATTTTACCGGAAAAAAACAAACAAACAACCCCATTAGAAAGTGGGTGAGGGGCCAGGCGCAGTGGCTCAAGCCTGTAATCCCAGCACTTTGGGAGGCCGAGGCGGGGGGATCATGAGGTCAAAATATCGAGACCATCCTGGTCAACATGGTGAAACCCCGTCTCTACTAAAGATATAAAATATTAGCTGGGCATGGTGGTGCGTGCCTGTAATCCCAGCTACTCAGGAGGCTGAGGCAGGAGAATTGCCTGAACCCAGGAGGCGGAGGTTGTGGTGAGCCGAGATCACGCCATTGCACTCCAGCCTGGGTAACAAGAGCGAAACTCCATCTCAAATAAATAAATAAATAAATAAATAAATAAATAAATAAATAGAAAGTGGGTGAGGGATATGAACTGACACTTCTCTAAAAAATAAATGTTTGCGTCCATGTATTCTCATTTTTCTCACCCACCTATGCAACTATCTTGCACGTTCTGCACATGTACCCCAAAACCTATAATGCAATAAAAATTAAAAAAATAATAAATAAAAATAAATGTTTGCAGCCAACAAACATATGGAAAAAAAATCTCATCATCACTGGTTATTAGAGAAATGCAAATCAAAACCACAATGACATACCATCTCACACCAGTTGAAATAGTGATCATTAAAAAGTCAGGAAACGAGACTTTGTTCCCTGGAGAGGATGTAAGGAAATAGGAATGTTTTTGCACTGTTGGTGGGAGTGTAAATTAGGTTACTCATTATGGAAGACAGTGTGGCAATTCCTCAAGGATATAGAACTAGAAATACCATTTGACCCAGCAATCCCATTACTGAGTATATATATACCCAAAGGATTATAAATCATTCTACTATAAAGACACATGCACATATATGTTTACTGAAGCACTATTCACAATAGCAAAGACTTGGAACCAACTCAAATGCCCATTGATGGTAGTCTAGATAAAGAAAATGTGGCACACATAAACAGTGGAATACTATGCAGCCACAAAAATGATGAGTTCATGTCCTTTGCAGAGACATGGTTGAAGCTGGAGACCATCATTGTCAGCAAACTAACATAGGAAGACAAAACCAAATACCACATATTCTCGCTTATATATGGGAGTTGAACAATGAGAACATATGGTCATAGGGAGGGGAACATCACATACATGGTCCTGTCAGGGTTGGGAAATCAAAGGGAGTGATAACATTAGGAGAAATACCCAATGTGGATGAAGGGTTGATAGGTTCAGCAAACCATGGCAGATGTATGCCTATGCAACAAACCTGTACTTTCTGTACATGTATCTTTTACCTTGAAGTATAATTTAAAAAATTATTCTTTGATTCAGGAAACCCAACATATGCCAACCATAATTTAAAAGCATAATATAATCCATATCTAAACACACAGTAGTGAAATTTTTGAATATTAAAGACTGAGAGAAGTTCTTAATGATTCTTAACCTACCAGAAAGCCCTTAATGGTTCTTATCCTGGTAGAAATGACAGGTTAAAATTGTCTTTCAAGACAGAAGTGGGAAAAAAGACATCTGCAAATGCTGGTAGTTTACCATTAAATTACTCCCCTTAGAACAATATCTAAAAGATGCCAAGGAAGAAGGAAAATGGTCAAGGGCAATTTGTAATGCAAGAAATAGTGTACTAAAAAAAAAAAAAAACAAAAACGTGAACACATGCATGACTGTGTGAGATTATGTTTTACAGAATACAATAGGAACTATGCTTTTCACATGCTTTCAAGAATAAGTAAAAATAATATGAGGTTTGTCCATTGTTGTACGTTTCATTAATTTGAAAGATTTAAAGTAAAATTAGTAAATCAGAAAGACATGAAAATTTCATAACATGTCTTCTGCTTTATATTTCAATCAATCCAAATAAATTTTTCAGGAATAATATTATATTTTATTTTAGAAAAGACTCATAAATTCTTATAGGGGTAAAATAAGCATATATTTAATTTACATTTTCATAAAAGATAGCCTATTTTTCCAGTTTCTGAACTTTGTAAAAGTTTGAGAAGATAATTAAATGTTATGAAAATATTTCTGTATTACAAAACTTTACACTCAGAAACCCACAATTCAATCACCCAAAAACATTGTTTGGCATAATTTAGGAATAGTAATCTAAATTCCCAAATAAAACTGACTAAAATGATTGTAAATACAAATGAACTAACAAACTTCAGGTTTATGAATTTGAATTTTAACTATGATTATATATCAACAACCACATTTTCTAACAGATTCCATAGTGTGACATTCATTATACTTGCAAATAGTTACAAATGGCATTAAGTGTCACAAAATTCTGGCAAAGAAAAAAATGGATAAATGCTAACTTAAAATCTTGTCATAAATATCTTTATGAAAAAGATAGTATAAATGTTTGCTTGTTTACAAAGACATTCCTCTAGAATCATTTTAAGGGCCCATAATAATTTCATTCTGATTAAGCACAGATAATAATTAATGTATGTTCAGCTGCAAAACAAGTCAGAATAGGTTTCATTTCATAATTATAAAAACCTTGCAACATTCAAAAATAAGGTTAAAGAATTAAAAGCTGTTACAGCTCTAGCTCTGTTCATTTCTTTAAAAAAGTTTATGAAGCATTTTGTAAGAATACCAGTTTTATCCTTACCAAGCATTGTATTCTTATGAATTGCTTCAATTTTTATTTAAGAATTAAATAATTTATCTATTTATTAAAAAGTTTATCACCTATCGTGGCCCACAGAATATCAATGCAGAGTTACAACACAGAGTAATTTTTATGTAAGATATGTCAAGGTTGCTGTTTCATTTTAAAGAAGGAGTATAACAAACTTGAAAGTATTAGGAAAAAAAGAAGTTTACAGGCAGATATGTTTTAGTTCCATTTTATTAGTGAAAGAACCCCTAAAATTAATCAAAATATCTGGTTTTATTTATTTATTTATTTATTTATTGTTTTTGGGATCCCATGACAGTAGACCCATGGTTTTGTTAGAACGGTGGGTAAGGAAACAAAAGTTAATGATGTCTTTCCCAATTTGACGTTGAATGATTGTTGTTACCCTTAGTATGTCTTTTCACAACCCATTTTCTACTTGGCTTTTTAGTTTAAACTTGCTTTTTTTCCCGCAATGTTTTATTTTTGTATAAATGAACACTTTAAGGAGTTTAGTCAACAATGCTAAATGCTGCGATACTATCCCAGGATTCTACAGAGCTTCCTTTCTTGTAATCCAGTCCTCCAAAAGATAGCTACGCTTCTAATTTGCATTTACATTCCTCACAAAAAAATACTTCCCTAAACTACTGTGTTTATTTTCACATACTTTACACGTTTCTTCATTTTTTTTTTCCAATGGCCAATGCTGTGATCCTAGGTTTCAGACCCGTTCTCAGTACTACCCAATAAAGATCAGACATTCTCTTTCTGATGTGACCCTCTCATTGTTATGATCTCTGCTTCTCCTCTACCAGCACCTTTGTAGGGTCTTCTGTATTACATTCAATCCAAAGCTAACTCTTTGAAAAGATTGATTTTATTTTTATTTTATTCAACTTTTATTTTATATTCAGGGGGTACATGTGCATGTTTGTTACTTGGGTATATTTCATAATGCTTAGATTTGTTGTATGATCTTGTCATCCAGGTATTAAACATAGCACCCAATATTTCTATTGTTGCCATCTTTATGTACATAAGTACCCAATATTTAGATCCCACTTGTGAGAACATGTGGTATTGGGATTTCTGTTCCTGTGTTAATTTGCTTAGGATAATGGCCTTCAGCTGCATCCACATTGCTGCCCAGGACACAATTTCGTTAGAAGACTAGTCATAGTGACTTACTCTGCAATTTATTTCCTCACTGACTATATATATAAAAGTTTGTGATACTCTCTGTGCTCTAGCTATGTTGTAGGCAGACAGAATATGTGATGCTTTATGCTCCATTGTTGATATTTGTATTTCCTGAAGGATGTGGCCAGCAGTTTTCTATGGGAACTAAAAAGTCAAAGCATAAACTTGTTAAAGCACACAAACTAGTTATATAAAATATACCAATTTTAGTGTTGTTAGAGTATTTTATTCTTACGTAGTCTTCTTTTTTCCCCCATCCTTTCTATTTCCTGTCATCTAGAAGTTAAATCTAGGGTTAAACTTATTTTACAAAATGAATTATACATGATTTTGTATACTTCATTTTGCATCACAACAGGGGTGAAGAATGCAAAGTTGCTTTGTTGCTAGTAAAACCAATTTCACTTATGTGGTCAAGTTGAAGACAATCAGCTATCTCTATTATAGTTGAATATTTTCCCTTCCTAATTAGTTATTAATAGGAGGACAAAATTCAGTCATTCACATAAAATGTAATTGTCAGGATCTGAAAATTTTATGTGAAGATATAAATGATAAATCTCTGAAAAACTCTCTTTACCAACTCTTTAAAAATCAAGGAAGAAAATACATTTAAAATTTAAGCAAAATCTTACATGTTTATATTCAATTACCTTTGCTAAAAATACCAATGAAACATGTCTTAATATATAAGATAGTTTAAAACATCACTTAGATTATCTTACCAACATTTTTCAGATCTAAATGGACAGAATTTGAGTAGTGTCCCCAAATTACAGATTTTCCTGAAACTTCACTATTTCTTTTTTATTGTTGCACTGCCTAACTAAATATGCAGAAAACTTCAGAAGGCAGAGCAGAGGAAAATATTATCCCACAAAATAGTGTGTGTAGTTTGTCAAAGAAAGTACAATTGATGACTTTATGAAAAAGTATAATGCTCACTAAGAATGAGAAAAGTATAACAACACAAAATGAACTGAAGAAGACAAACTATAAACTAAAGATCACATTTAATTAAACCTGATAAAAATTTCTGCAAAAAGTTAATAATTTTAAAAGTAGAAACCATTATGTTAACTGACCAGAAAACAATATAGCAATATTTTTAACATTTGGCTGTCCTTTAACATATTTAGACCCAGGGGAATTAATAAAGGAAATAAAGTTGGTTAGAGAATATATGCTTGGGAATGTTTATTAACTCTAACCCCTTCTTCTCTCTTTCTGTCTTTCTTTTACTATTCTTTGCGACTGGGAGCCAGAGATAAATACGTGAATTGGAACTAAAAGAAAGATTTCAATTGGGAGAAGACACATAAAGGTCATTGATACCTTCTTCAAGCTATCAGTTATGAATAACTAGATTTCCAGGGATACAAGTCTAACCCAGATGATCTCAAAGGTCCCCTTCAAGGTCTTGATTCTTTTATGCAGACATAATTCCATGACAGAATAACACAGGATATACAGTAAGAAACTGCAATTTGTGTTTCAACCTTACTTCTGACTGCTGTAATATCATGATCAAATCAGTTTTTCTGTGTTTTCATTGCTTAATGATGTACTTGACATAATTTATGATAAATGGCCCAGATTACAATGAACATGCACACACAAACTTTATTAAAATAAATATAGATAATAGTGTAGTAATAAATATACACATTTAACATTTTCCTAGCTGTATTTATTTCAATGAATGTATAAATACATATATAAGTAAATTTTCTGTAATATTAGTTATAGTTCTGTATGTAATGCACCCATGCAACATAGTTTTATATTTGCTACATCTTTGTTTTACTTAAAATGTTTCCTGGATAATCCATTTTACAGATTGCAATGTGCTAAGATTGGAATAGAGAATTGGCAATTCTCTATTTATGGTAAAGAATAAAAATCTGTGTTTCACCTGTATGAACTATATATAATGTTCTTCACACTCAATTGAATGAACAATTGAGTATTTATTTTCTAATGAATTTAATTAATCAGAGAGCTCATGTCTGCTAATGTGATATCCACAATAGATTTTAGAGAACTTATTCTGTTACAAGAGAATTTCGGTGATGAATGTAGCATATTTAAGTGACATTATTTTTCTCATCCTAATTAAGTGGCTACTTTATTTTTTAATTGAAATGCATAGAAAATATAAAGCAAGATAATAAATGAGCATCAATGAAATGTAAGTGAATATTTTTCACTTACAAAAATATTGTAAGTGAAACCTTATTTTGTTTGAAACTTTATTTCAAAGACGTAAGATACTAATAGTTCTCAAAAATTCTTCTTTGAGTTTATGTTCTATTTCTACATTCATGATACACAGAGCTTGCATTAGTCAGGGTTATTCAGAGAAAGAGACCATTAGAACCAGTAATTTATATTTTAAGAAACGCTTTTACTATAATACTTTTCATGAATAAGTTATCAGGAACAAACGTTCAGAAACCCACTCCATAGATTTTCAAGTTTGTAGTGTACAAATATGCCCAAATTAAATAAAGACTGTAATGAAATTAACCTAGTTCTCAGTTCAAGAAACAGATTTACTCAATCTCAGCAAATCCTTTTATCATTCTTCCTAAAGTTATAATTTAAATAAATTGCCTACATCTTATTTGAGAATTATGTCTAACCTAGTAGACACATCTAGATTATATTAATCAGAGTTCCAGTGCCAAATATGGTTCTATTAAATTTGTATTACATATCAGATTGACATATAAAAGGATAACTCAAAACAAACACCATTATATTGCCTATTCAGATCACTTACCCACTTTTTGATTGGATATAGTTTATTTGTTTCTGTTAAGTCACTGAGTTTGTTTTTTATTCTGGATATTAGTGCTTTGTTAGATAAATAGTTTGCAAATGTATTCTCCAATTTTATAGGTTTTCTCTTCGCTCTGGGTTTGTTGTATTTTTCTGTGCAGACGCATTCTTGTTTTAGTCACATTTGTCTATTTTTGTTTCTGTTATCTATACTTTTCAAGTCTTATCCGTAAGATCTTTGCTTAGATCAATATTTTGAAGTATTTTCCCTACACTTTTTTTCTAATAGTTTTATAGTTTCAGGGTTTACATTTCAGTCTTTAATCCATTTCAGTTTTATTTTGTACATGGTTAGATGTAGGGGTTTAGTTTCACTTTTCTGCATATGGATATCCAGTTATCCCCACCATTTATTAAAGAGGCTTGCTTTTTCCTACACTTGATTCTTTGGTTATGATTGAAAATGATTTGGTAATGCATAGAGTTTTATTTGGGTTCTCTACTCTGCTCTATGGGTCTATATTTCTGATTTTACGCCAAGATCACACTAATTTGTTAATATATAGCTTTGTAGTATGTTTTAAGGTCTTGTTGTGTGATGCCTCCAGCTTCATTCATTTTTGCTCAGTATTGCTTTGGCTATTCTGTGTCTATTTTGGCTCCATACAAATTTTAGGATTTTTTTTTTGTCTTTGCTATATTGTTGGAGATTGCATTGAATCTATAGACTGCTTTGAGAAGTGCACTCATTGTAACAATATGAATTATACTAATCTATGAGCATGGATGTCTTTTAGTTATTTGTGTCCTCTTCAATTTCTTTCTTCATTGTTTTGTAGCTTTTCTAGTAGACATCTTTAACTTTCTTGCAGGTATTTTCACTGTTTCCTTTCCTCCTTCTCCTCTTTTTCTTCTTCTTCTTCTTCTTCTTCTTCTTCTTCTTCTTCTTCTTCTTCTTCTTCTTCTTCTTCTTCCTCCTCTTCTTTTCTTTTTTGAGATGGACTCTTGCTCTGTCAACAGGCTGGAGTGTGGTGGTGTGATCTCAGCTCACTACAACCTCCACCTCCTGGGTTCAAGTGAATCCCCTGTCTCAGCCTCCCGAGTAGTAAGTGCACACCACCACACCCAGATAATTGTTTTGTATTTTAGTAGATACAGGGTTTCGCCATGTTGACCAGGCTGGTTTTGATCTCCTGACCTAATGATCCAACCACCTCAGTCTCCCAATGTGCTAGAAGTAAAGGTGTGAGTCACAGCACCGTACCAATATTATTTCATAGCTGTTTTAAATGAAATTAGTTTCTTGATTTTTTTCTTCAGCTAATTTGCTGTTGGTGTATGGAAATGGTACTAATTTTGTATGTTGATTGTGTAGCCCACAGCTTTATTAAATTTGTTTAGTGGTTCTAAGAGTTTTTTTGTGGAGTCCTTAGATTTTACTATACATAAAATTGCGTCATCTGCAGAGAAGAAAAGTTTGATTTCTCTTTGCCAATTTGAATGACATTTATTTATTTACTTGCCTGATTGCTGTAGTTAGGACTTCTAATGCCATGTTTAATGAGTGGTGAAAAGATCTCATTCCACTTTTTAGAGAAAGGACATTCAGCATTTCCCACTGAGTATGATGTTAACAATAGGTTTGTCACATACAGCCTTTGTTATGTTTAGATATGCTTCTTCTATCCCTAATTTGTTGAGAGTTACATTCATGAAGACACGTTGAATTTTTTTTTTTTAATTTTTATTGCATTTATAGGTTTTGGAGTACATGTGCAGAACGTGCAAGATTGTTGCATAGGTACACACATGACAGTGTGTTTTGCTGCCTTCCTCCCCTTCACCCACACTTGGCATTCATCCCCAGGCTATCCCTCCCCAGCCCCCCCACTGTCCCTCCCCCATTCCCTCCAATAGACCCCAGTGTATAGTAGACCACCTCTCTGTGTCCATCTGTTCTCATTTTTCTCACCCACCTATGAGTGAGTATATGCGGTATTTCTTTTTCTGTTCTTGTGTCAGTTTGCTGAGAATGATGTTCTCCAGATTCATCCATGTCCTTACAAAGGACACAAACTCATCATTTTTGATTGCTGCATAATATTCCATGGTGTATATGTGCCACATTTTCCGAGTCCAGTCTATCATCGTTGGGCATTTGGGTTGGTTCCAGTTCTTTGCTATTGTAAACAGTGCTGCAATGAACATTCGTGTGCATGTGTCCTTATAGTAGAACGATTTATAGTCCTTTGGATAGATACCCAGTAATGGGATTGCTGGGTCAAACGGAATTTCTATTTCTAGGTCCCTGAGGAATCGCCACACTGTCTTCCAAAATGGTTGAACTAATTTACACTCCCACCAACAGTGTAAGAGTGTTTCTATTTCTCCACATCCTCTCCAGCACCTGCTGTCTCCAGATTTTTTAATGATCACCATTCTAACTGGCTTGAGATGGTATCTCAATGTGGTTTTGATTTGCATCTCTCTAATGACCAGTGATGATGAGCATTTTTTCATATGTTTGTTGGCCTCATGTATGTCTTCTTTTGTAAAGTGTCTGTTCATATCCTTTGCCCATTTTTGAATGGGCTTGTTTGTTTTTTTCCTGTAAATCTGTTTGAGTTCTTTGTAAATTCTGGATATCAGCCCTTTGTCAGATGTGTAAACTGCAAAGATTTTTTCCCATTCTGATGGTTGCCAATTCACTCTAGTGACTGTTTCTTTTGCCGTGCAGAAGCTGTGGAGTTTGATTAGGTCCCATTTGTCTATTTTGGCTTTTGTTGCCAATGCTTTTGGTGTTTTATTCATGACACGTTGAATTTTATCAAACACCTTTCTGCATGTATTGAGATGATCAGTTTTTTTGTCCTTTATTCTTTTGTTGTGATGTATCACACTGATTGATTTGCATGTGTTGGATCATCTTTGCATTCCTGGGATAAATTCCACTGGATCATGGTGTATTATTGTCATAATGTGTTGTTGGATTCCATTTTCTAGTATCTTGTTGAGAATATTTGCATGCCTGTTCATCAGGGATATTGGCCTATAAGTTTTGTTCGTTTGTTTGTTCATTTTTTTCTTGGAGTATCCTTGTCTGGTTTTGGTATCAGGGTAACTCTGACCTTTAGAGTGAGTTAGCAAAAAATCCTTTCTCTTTGACTCTTTGGAATAGTTTGAGAACAATTTACGTTAGCTGTAGGCTTAGTAGAATTTGTAGGCTTAGTAGAATTCAGTGATAAATAGTCTTCAGCTTTTTTTGGTTGGGAAAATTTTTATTACTGATTCAATCTCATAACTTGTTATTGGTCTGTTTAGGTTTGCTATTTCTTCCTGAATTAACCTTGGAAGGTTGTATATGTCTAAGAATATATCCATTTTCTCTAGATTTTTCAATTTCAATGTTTTAGTGTATACTTGTACATAATAGCCTCTAATGATTCTTTGTATTTCTGTAGTATTGGAAGACACAGAAATGGCCAATCAGCATATGAAAAAGTGTTTCACATAACTAATCATCAAGGAGATGAAAATCAAAACCTCAGTGAGTCATCATCTCTTCCAAGTCAGAATGCTATTTTCAAAAGACAAAAAGTAACAAATGATGGTTAGAACACAAAGAAAATGAAACTCTCATACAATGTTTGTGGGAATGTAAATTAGTATATCTCTTGTCAAAAACAATATGAAAGTTTTCCAAAAAACTGAAAATAGAAATACCATACATGCTAGAAAATCCAATACTGTTTATCTAAAGAAAAGGGAATCAGTATTTCAGAGGGATACCTGCACTCCTATATTTATTGCAAAACTATTCACAATAGCCAAGGTTTGGAATCAACCTAACTTTTCATTAACAAATGAATGGATAAAGAAAATGGTATGTATATATACACAGTAGTGTACTATAAAGTCATAAAAAATGAAATCCTATCAATTTCAGTAAAGTGAATGGAACTAGAGATAATTATGTTAAGCAAAATAAGTCTGGCACAGAAAGGCAATTATCACATGCTTCAATGATATGTAGGAAATTAAAAAGGTCGATCTCATGAAGATCATGAAGACAGAGAGTAGTATGATATTTACTAGAGACTGAGAATGGGTAGGAATAAAGAGAGTTTGGGTAATGGATACAGACTTACAGTTAGATAGAAGGAATAAACTCTGGTTTTCAATAGCACAATAGGATGACTATAGTTAATACCTAGAAGATTTTAAATGTTCCCAATACAAAGTAATAAGAAATGCTCAAGTTGGTGAATATATTAAGTACCTTGATGTGATCACTGAACATTGCACACATATATTAAAAACCAAATGTACCCCACAAATGTGTACATTTTCTTTGTTACAATAAAAAGTAATAAAAATAATTATAGCAAAGTGTGACATTTAATTTCCACCTCTTTGGTATCATATTCTTCTAAACACTTTTTTTTTAGTTTATTTCATTTAAACCTTAGACGTTTATGTTTCACAACTTATAGATCAAACAATTTAAGCTTGATTGGACAAAATATGTTGTTTATAGTTTCCAGTCTAAAGATGGTGAGGGTAGGATTCAGCTGATGCAATTTGATGCTACAACCTGGAGTAATAAATGTTACTCTATAATGCTGAGATTTGACTTCTGTCTTTGATTTCTAGGATCTATGCTGAAGGAATTGCAGCCAAAGAGACATAGTGATATGGTGGGGCTGGGATGGGGTTGAGGAGGTAAGAATTCCACAGATGTGTGTATTTCAGGACAGCAGTCAGGACATAAATTCACTACCCACCTTTTTAATTGTACCACTGTAAAATGAGCTCCATAAAAGTATCTGCAGTTAGAAGGTGCAACCCAAAGTGGTTGGAACCCTCTACTCAAAACTTCTTCAGAGAGCCCATAAAATATTTTTCTTTTAGTCACAATTTATGACCTGAGTTCATAGGCATAACAGCTATCTTGCCAGCACGCCTGTCTTCTCTTTAATTGCTTTACTAATATTTTAAAAAGAATGTAGCGTGAGTTGAATCCCACTCTTGAAAAGTAGTCTGAAAAAGCTCAGCCTTCTCAGCTTATCTCCAAATTATTGTTTTAAATTGAAAACTTCCCGATTGAAAAACTGTACTAACTTATTTTTCTGAACTCTTATCTTAGTGTTAAAAGAATCTCTACCTGTGCTAAACTCCTAGGAGGAAAAAATGTACATATAAGCATTAGCTTTTCTAAGTTACCAATACTAGAAAACAATTATAATTTAATAAAACATGTATATTTTATATTATGATGTTTTGTGAAAAATCATTAACTGAGACAGAGGAGTGAATCAAGTGCCTGCAATTTATTCTTTTTATTATCAAACTAAGTCAAACCATTCTTCGTATTATCAATAACTGAAAATGGTGGAGTATGATGACACACTAGTACTATACCAACTGTCCTTCTGCAGAAACATTAATCTGAACATCTATGCACACAGGTAATTATTTTCACAAGAGCTGAACAAACAATGTGAGAGACCACAATACTTGATTATAGCACAATAATAAGAAAAGGGACATTGAAGAGGATAGAAATGACAGTTTTATATTACTTATGCCACCCCTCCCTCAATGTCAGGTGGCATAGAATAGAGAGAAATACCATCTGATTAGAGGAAAGAGGAAAGAGAGCATAGACTTTGTCTTGGATCCTAAAAGCAGGCCCAATACAGTAAAACCCAGCACCAGGGGACTCCCAAGATTTGTGACTCCAGGCCACAACCCACAGACTAAATATTCAGTTTTGCCTCAGTGCCAGGCAGAAAACTGTACCTCCCATGAGGCAATTTCTGGTTTGCATCACCATCAGTCAACTACAGTGGCCCTGGGCTTTGAAAGGCCCTTAGCAGCAGAGAGGCCTCCATGACTATGAGCTTTTAAAATGTCTAAATTCTATACTAGCTTTGATAGCCAAAGGATTCAAGCCCAGAAAAATGCTGGCTGTTGTAGTCCCTGCATGAGGGCACTACTCATTGCCACAACAGCCACAGAAGTCTTGGGCTCAGAGACCATGCCAGACAGCATGCTCAAATCACTGGATAGCCTTACCATAGAAGGGAATTCCCATACAAAGACAGTCTTTGAAGATTGGAATAGATACCAACTTCTTCAAATATGCAGACATCAATACATGATCACATGGATGAAGAACAATCAGGTAAACATGATTACCAAACAGAAAAATACAGATACTGGTAAATACACCTAAGAAATAGGGATTCATGAACTATCTGACAATAAATTCAAAATTATTTTTAAAGAAAGCCTAGTGAAGTTCAAGAAAATATAGAAAAACAATTTAATAAAATGAGGAAAATAATATATTACCAGAAAAATATTTTAATAGAGATATTAAAATAATAATAATGAAATTAAATAGAAATTCCAGAGCATAAACATAAAATAAAAAAAAACATAAAATATTCAATAGAGAGCATTAATGGCAGAACTAATCAAATAGGAGAAAAGAGATATAATAATCAAATTGTCAATGATCATAAACAGTGAAAGGGTACTGAAAGCAGGAAGAGAAAAGTAAGTAACATTTAAGAAAGTTCCAATATACCTAGAAGCAGACTTCTCAGCAGAATCCTTATAGGCTAGGAGAGAGTAAGAATGATATATTAAAAGTGCTGAGAAAAAAAGATCTACCAACCAAGAATCTTAAATTCAGCTAAACTGTCTTTCAGAAACAAAAGAAAGACAAAAAAAAAAAAAAAAACTTTCCCAGACAAACAAAAGCTGAGCAAATTCATCACCATTAGATCAGACTTAACAATAAATGTTTAAAAGATTTTTTTCATGTTATGAAAAGAATGCTAACAAGTAAAAAAAATCTGAAATGTAAAACTCACTAGTAAATGTAAGTACATAGTGAAATTCAGAATACTCTAATACTGTTATGGTAGTGTGTAAGTCACATTCTTAGTATGAAGGGTTAAAAGACAAAACTATGACAAATAATTTTAGCTACAATCATGTCAGAAAAAATGCAATATAAAATATGTAAATTTTGACATCAGAAATTAAAAATTTGGAGGACAGGCTATAGTAAAAGTATAGAGTTGTTTTTTCTGTGTGTGATCAAAATTCAGTTGTTATCAGCTTAAAATTACCTATTATAACCAAAATATATTTTTTGAAGTTATTTTTGTAAACCTTGTAACCACAACATAAAAACCTATAGTTGAGGAGAGCATGATGGCTCACATCTGTAATCTCAGCGTTTTGGGAGGCTGAGGCAGGCAGTTCACTTGAGGTGAGGGTTCCAAGACCAGCCTGGACAAAATAGTGAAACTTTGTCTCTACTAAAAATACAAAAAAAAAGTTAGTCAAGCATGCTAGGGCATGCCTGTAACCCCAGCTACTCAGTAGGCTGAGGCAGGAGAACCACTTGAACCCGGGAGACAGAGATTGCAGTGAGCCAAGATTACACCATGGCATTCCAGCCTGGGTAAAAGAGACTCGATCTCAAAAACCAAAACAAACAAACAAAATCTATAGTAGAAGCACAAAAAATAAAAAGCAAAAAGTCCAAACATAACACTAAAAAAAAAAAAAAGTAATTACAAAGGAATTTAGCAAAAAGGAGGAAACAAAGTATGTACAAAACAACTAGAAAATAATAAACAAAATGATAGTGGTAAGTCTGTACCTATCAATAATTATCTCGAATATGAATGAGTTAAATTCTCTAATCAATAAACCTATAGTTGCTGAATGAAGTGAAAAAAAAACAAAGATTCAACTATGTAATATTTCTAAAAGACTGACTTGTACACACACAGACTGAAAGTGAAAATATTATAAAAGATATTTTATTTAAATTGTAACCAAAAGAGAGAGAGTAGCTACACTAATATGACATAAAATAGATATCAAATTGAAAACTGCAAAAAGAAACAGTCATCATATAACAATAAAGTGGTAAATTTAGCAAAATAATATAACAATAGTAAATATGTATGTACCCAACATATATGATGAGATCATCCAGACAGAAAATCAATGAAAGAACATCAAACTTAAAAAACATTTTAAACCAAATGCACCTAACAGACATATACAGAACATGCTATCCAACAACTTCAGAATACAAATTTTTCTCAAGTACACAGGTACATTCTCTAGGATAGATCATATGTTACATCACAAAACAAGTCTTAATGAATTTAGAAAGGTTGAAATTTTACCAAGATTGCTTGCCAGCAATCTTACTGCTGAGTATATTTGAAAGAAAGGAAATCAGTACACTGAAGAGATACCTGTACTTTCAGGTTTATTGCAGTACTATTAGTAATAGCCAACTGAAATCTTATCTAGTATAAAACTAGAAACAAATAACTAAAGAAACTTCTGGAAACTTTCAAATGCATGGAAATTGAAAAATTTTGAACAACGAGGCCAATGACAAAGTTAAAAGTTAAATTTAAAAATATCTTAAGACAAATAAAAGTGTAAAAAAACAACATACCAAAACTCATGGAATGCAGCAAAAACAGTTAAAAGCAAAATTTATAGCAATAAATGTTCTATATTTTGAATATTTGGTCCCTTCAAAACTCAGGCTTAAGTATTATCCACAGTGTGGTAGCATTGTGAGGGATTCTTCAAGAAGTGATTGAGTCCTAAGTGGTCTGCCCTCAGGAAAGAATTAATCTATTTATGGATTAATGTACTGATGGGTTAATGAGTTAATGGGTCATCATGAAACTGGGGTTGGTGACTTTATAAGAGAAAGAGAGACCTGAACTGTCATGCTACCCCCTCTCTCTGTGATGCTCTACATAACCTCTGTACTCTGCAGATAGTCTCCACTAGAAAAAAAGACCTTCACCAGAAGCACCCTCTTGACCTGGAATTTTCTAGCTTCCAAAACTGTAAGAAAAAAAAATAATTTTCTTTATAAATTATCCAGTTTCAATAATTCTGTTATAAGCAATGGAAAAAGACCAAGACAAAATGCCTATATCACAAAAGAAAAAAATAAATCATATAAACAAAATCACAGTTTTCCTCAAGGAACTAGGAAAATGAGAACAAACTAAACCCCAAATTATCAGAAAGAATAAAGTAATAAAGATTGGAGCAGAGATGAATAAAATTGGAGACTAGAATAATAATGCAAAAAAATCAAGGAAACAAAGAGATGGTGTTTTGAAAAGACAAAACTGACAAACTTTTAACTACAGTAAGACAAAAAGAGGGAAGATTTATATAGGTAAAAATCAGAAATAAAAAGGAGACCTTTTCATCTAATACCTCAGCAGTACAACAGATCTGAAGAGTATACAACACGCGATTAAATACCGGAAAACTGAATAATCTAGAAGAAATTAATGATTTTATTGATACATAATGTACCCAGATTGAATTATGAAAAAATGAAGAATCATAACAGACCAATAATAAGACTTAATGAGTAATAAAAAAGTCTCCCATCAAAGAAAAATCCAGGATAAGATGGATTCATGGCTGAATTATATGAAATATTTAAAAGAGAAATAATATAATTATTTTCAAACTTTTTCAAAAATTTAAAGATAAGAAAATACTTCTAAACTCATAAGGTCAGCATTACCCTGGTACCAAAGCCAGACAACCACACTGCAAAATAAAGTAAAATGAAACAAACCAGAAGACAAACAAACTAACAAAAAAACCATTACAGGGCAATATCCCTAATGAATATGGAATCAAAACTTCTTATACTAGCAAACAGAAATTAACAAAACATTAAAAAAAGTTATTCTAGTAGTTTGATAGTTCCAGGTCCTTGATTTAAATATTTAATCTATTTTTATTTGATTTTTGTATATGAGTCATTTTATTTTTCTGCATATGGATGGATATTCAGTTTTTCCAACAATATTTATTGAACGTACTTTCCTTTCCCCAGAATTTGTTTTTGGCACCTTTATCAACAACAAGTTGATTGTAAATTCATGGATTTATCTGGGATCTCTATTGTGTTCCATTAGTCTGTATGTTTGTTTCATGCCAGTACCAAGCTTTTTTGCTTAACATAGCATTATAGTATAATTTGATATGTGGTAGTGTGATGCCTCAACATTGTTCCTTTTACTCTGTATGGTTTGGCTGTTCTTGGTCTTTTTGTTGATCCATGTAAATTTTAGGATTATTTTATCTATTTATGTGAAAAATGTCATTGGTGTTTTTATAGCAATTGCATTGAATCTGTATATTGCTTTGATTAATATGAGCATTTTAACAATATTGATTCTATATATTAAAGAAAGAGTCCTAGACATTGGTTTGGGCAAAACTTTCTTGAGTAACACCTCAAAATTGCACACAAACAAGCAAAATTGGATGAATGAAATTATATCAAGCTACAAAGCTTCTACACACCAAAGGAAAAAAAAAAAGATGTGAAGGAAAAACTCAAAGAATGAGAGAAGATATTTGCAAACAACCCATCTGACAAGGGGTTAAAAACTAGAATATATAAGAAACTCAAACAACTCAGTAGGAAATAAAAATAATCTGATTTAAAATGGTCAAAAGATTTATTTTTTTTTTCTTTTTTTTATTTTTATTGCATTATAGGTTTTGGGGTACATGTGCAGAACGTGCAAGATAGTTGCATAGGTACACACATGGCAGTGTGTTTTGCTGCCTTCCTCCCCTTCACCCACACTTGGTATTCATCCCCAGGCTATCCCCCCCCAGCCCCACCCGCTGTCCCTCCCTCATTTCCCCCAGCAGTCCCTAGTGTATAGTAGACCACCTCTCTCTGTCCATGTGTTCTCATTTTTCTCACCCACCTATGAGTGAGTATATGCGGTATTTCTTTTTCTGTTCTTGTGTCAGTTTGCTGAGAATGATGTTCTCCAGATTCATCCATGTCCTTACAAAGGACACAAACTCATCAAAAGATTCAAATAGACATTTTTCAAAATAAGAAATTGATATGTCCAACATGTACATGAGAAAATCTCAGCATCACTAATCATCAGAGAAACGCAAATCAAAACTGCAATGAGATATGCTCTCAGTTTATTTAAAATGGCTTTCATAAAAGAGACAGGCAATAGCCAATGCTAGCAAGGATTTAAAAAAAGGAGAACCCTTCCATATTTTGGTAGAAATGTAAACTAGTACAACCAGCATGGAGAACAGTATCAACGTTATTTTACACATGAAAAATAGAACTATCATATGAACAAGCAAACTTACTGCCGGGTGTATCCCAAAGAAAGGAACCCAGTATTTGAAGAGATCTCTGTACTTCATTTTTTTTTTTTTTTTAAGACGGGGTTTCACCATGTTGGTCAGGCTGGTCTTGAACTGCTGTCCTCAGGTGATCCACCCGCCTTGGCCTCCAAAGTACTTGGATTACAGGCGTGAGTCACCATGCCCAGCTGAGATCTCTGTGCTTCTATGTTTATTGCAGCACTATTCATAATAGTCAAGATATGGAATCAATCCAAGTGTTCATCAACACAATGAAGTACTACTAAGATGTAAAAGGAATTAGATCTTGTCATTTACAGTCACATGCATGGATCTGGAGGGAAGTAAAATAGTCCAGTTGTAGAAGGACAAATATCACATGCTCTCACTGATACGTGGGAGCTAAAAAATAACCAAACAAAAAAATATATAAAAAGAGAAAGAAAAACTGAACTCATAAAAATGGAGACTGGAATGATGGATATCAGTCACTGGAATTGGTAGTGGGAAGGTGGAGATAATGAAAGGTTGGTTAATGAGTACAAAAATGCAGTTAGGTAGAAAAAGTGCGATCTCATGGTTGTTACCACAATAAAGCAAATATAGGTAATAATTTATTGTATATTTTAAAATAATTTAAAAAATGGAATTGAAATGTTTCTAACACAAAGAAATAATAAATGCTTGAAGTAATATGTATTGCCATTATCCTAATTTGATCATTACATATTGTATGCTTCCATTAAAATATCAAAAGTACCGAATACATATGTACAACTATTATGTATCCATCATTATTAACAACAAACACTTAAAAACAAAACAACATTTGACATGATCAAGTGAGGGTCATCCCTGTGATGCAAGAAACATTCAACCTATGCAAATTAGTGAATATGATACACCATATTAATAGAATGAGAAACAAAACTATAGGATCATTTTAATAGATGCAAAAAATAATTGACAAAATTCAACATTCATTCAAAATAAAAAACTTTCAACAAATAAGGGTATAGAAGAATTATAACTCAATACATTAAAGACTATGTATAGCAGACTCAGCATGAACATCATGTTCAATGGCGAAAATTAAAAATGTCTTTCATTAAGATCAGGAAAAACACAAGGATCTCCATTCTCACCACTTCTATTCAACCTACTATTAAGGTCCTAGCCAGAACAATTAGGCAAGAGAAATAAATAAAAGGCATTCATATTGGAAAGGAAAAAGTTAAATTGATCCTGGTTGCAATTTGATTTTACATAGAGAAAACCTAAAGATTCTACCAAAAATACTATTGGAACTAGTTGTCATGTTCAGGAAAGCTGCAGACTACAAAATCAACATACAGAAAACAATAGTATTTCTATAAACTAATAGTGACCTATGAAAAAGAAATCAAGATGACAATCCCATTTATAATAATCTCAAAATGAATAAAATATTTAGTAATATATTATCCAATGATATAAAAGATGTCCTTTCATATACTTTCATATATATAATATTTGAATATATATAATATCTGAATATTATATTTATAATATATATGTAATATATCATATATAATTCATATATAATATCTGAATATTATAAAAACATTGAGGAAAGAGATTGAAGAACATACAAATAAATAGAAATATATTTTGTGTTCATGAATAATGGTTTTCAGCTATCCATATTACTGCAAATTATCTATAGATTCAATGCAATCCTTATCAAAATATAGGTGATATTGTTCATAGAAACAGAAAAAAAAATAATGTTTGTGTGAAACCATAAAAGTTTCCTAATAAACAAAACGATCTTGAGCAAAAGGGATAAAGCCAAACTCATCAGACTAATCAACTTTATAGTGTATTAAATGCTGTATTAATCAAAACTGCATGGTGCTTAACATAAAAAGGTACTTAACATAAAAACAGACACATTGACCCATGGAACAGACCAAATAAACAAGAAAAAAGTCCACATATTTACAGCCAATGTATTTTCAACAAGGTGCCAAAAGCACAAAATTAGGAAAGGACAGTTTTTTCAACAAATGGTTCTAGGAACACTGGATATCCACATGCAGAAGAATGAAAATAGACCTTTATGTCCATCAAATACAAACATCAACTCAAAATGTCTTAAATATTTGAATCTAAGCTCTGAAACTGTGAAACCTCTAGTATAAAACATGAGGGAATAACTGGAAAGCATTGATTGGGGCAATGATATTTTTATATCAAATTATATATACATAATTATCTATTACATATATTAATTATATATATACACAATTCTGTCGTTTATATATATAAATGGGTTATTTATATATATAATTTATATATATAAATTATAAATTTATATATATAAATTATATATATAAATATATATACACCTATCTATTTTATATATATATAAACATGCATGTGTGCTTACAGTTTATGTGATATGAATAAATGGAAATTTCAAAACCACAAACTAGTCTAGCTTGCCTGTAAAACTTTTCTAAAGATTTTTTTCTCTGCTGTTATTGTTCCTTGACTCTTAAAAGTTTTATTATTTTATTACTGTTTGAAGAACAATTTGCCATCTGCCATGTTTAGATATGGAAACTAATTGATAATGAATGAGCTGAAGTTCATAGGACAATTGAAAATGCCTTGAAGTTAGAATCTTTGTGACAACCTCTTTTGCATATCTGTGACTGATTATGCTTGTTTATGTTCACATGTTGCTTCATCTGATAGTTGTAAAAAACACAGAATTTTTTTTATAATTTATAAAATAATTGCAAAGCTAAACATTTCAAAGAAAATCCCAATTATTCTGAAGAAAGTTTAAAGTCTGAAATAAATTAGAGATGAATGTGAAATCTGCTGCACCAGAATTGATTACCTGCATACAAAATGATACTTAAAATCTTAAAAATATTTAGACACCAAAATGTGGAACTTAATCATTAACAGGAAATACACTCCTTCTTGCTTTCACCAGTATCTCGCATACTGACAGTATATTGTCTGTATTAAATTATGTCATTTGTTGATCTTTTTGAAACAAAATTAATTAGTACTAAATGATGAGAATGTAAAAGATTATCCTCTGGTGTACGAATAACAATAATTCTCTGAGTGATATTCTGATATAAATGTCTTTGCTCAATTGTAAGACACACACTTCTTCATTCATTGTTGGTTGCATTAAGTAAATTCAATTAAATATTAATCTGATTAAATATTAATCTGATTCCAAAATTTAGAATTATTTAAATTATGATCATCTTATACTTGATGATCATGTTTTTTGACTTTTAAGATGCGCATGTATTGTTATATCACATTTTCTTGCACACCTTATTTACTGTTTTTAGATGTAAAAATAAAGATCATCTACACAGCACAGTTAATGGATTTTTAATTATTTAAAAATCATTGACATGTAAATGAATAAAACTAAATGAAACTAAATTAAGGAGATTGTGGATATCATCATATGTTACCTTTGAAGGTTACTGAACTTCATTTCATAAAATGTTATAATTGGCTTAATCCTACCAATTATTTACACTTGCAAATAACTTATTCTCCTTGAAGCTCTCCATGATTCTTCAGTTCAAATACTCTTCTGTGACCACTGGAACTTTTGGCCTCTATTACATAAACTATTGAATCATGATTTGTTTAATGTGTGTGTTCATATTTTATCTCTGTTATAAGTTATAAGATTTTCTTAATATATGCATGAATCAAAAACTAGTTAACAATCTCTCTAGATGTCTACTTCTATGTTTTTATTAAAGTAAAATTAGCTAAAGTGAAATAACTGAGATCTTCCTCCTTATTATCCTGTCTTAATTCACTTTTCCCAATAATTGTAATAATTTTTCTATGCTTTCCTGATTTAATTTTTTATGTGTTTGATTAGAACATTGCAACCATTTCTCAAAGTAACTTATTGGCAAAGCAGCCAGAACTAGCTAGTTGGCTAGACAGGGCTGCCAAACAACCACTTATTTTTATTTAAAGTAGTCTCCATGCTCCAATTTCTAAATTCAAATGATACAGTACTGGGAACACAATAGCATTTGCTACCATTGACAATTTATTTTACTGAAAGGAAAGTAGCCACAACATAAACTTACATTCTTTTTTGATGAAAACAGAAAAAGACTGAGATCTTTCAGCACTAAAAAGACCAGGGCAACAATTGTCATACTTTTAAAAATTTCTAGGTAGTAAATGACTAACTTTTCTGTTAATGAGAACTTTACCTGGACTAAAATTTTATTCCAAAGTACAACTTAATTAATAAAACACTAAGAGGCTCATAGAAGTCATTTTAAAAGGTCAATCTTATAAGATACAGGTGGAAATATATTAATACATTTTTTCTACTAGGAATACAATTTTTGGCATAATATATTTCATCAGACATTGCCAAGTTTTAAAAATACCATAGTACCTAAAAAATGCTAAATATTATCCAACAAATAAAAGAATCAGATCAGAAAAAGAAGACTTGAAATATAAAGCAGTTTTTATAAATTTAAATAAACATCCATTTCTTCAAGTCTAGTAATGTATGTCTTTTCTTAAACTAATACTGAACTACCAGCCTAAGAATTCAGGATTTTTCAGGATCTCAAATGTATGCTTTTGGCAATAGTAGCTTATTATTAGTTTATAAATCATAGTTGCTTTCTGTTTACTTCCTAAAAATATTTTTTTCTATGGTGATGTTACTATTCAGACTAGAGCAAAGAGGCTCATTTTAGTTTTTTTTAATCAAAAGCATGAGCGTGTCTCAGAGTCACTTTGGGAATATTTTAAAAATGGGTAATGATGGCATCACTCTATACCTAAAGAATAAAACTTTATGGGCAAAGAGATCTCACCTATAAATCTCTGAATTTGGATGGATTATTAGTGGGTTTAGATTCCACTAACAACTGGTAAATCAATGTTACCATTGGTAGCAAGTAGTTATAAATAGTGTTGTTTGTGAAGAAGCTGTAATTGGTAATCTGTAGGAATAATTTACATGTGAAAAATATAATTAAATCCCATAAATAATGGCTGGAATATTCTGGGAATGTGCTTCAGATCTTTCAGTTAGATAAAATCACAGATGATGCTTTCCTGATCAAAACATTAAAAATGAAACAGAAAAAATGATGTATTGAACTATGTCATAAATTCTATTAGTCACTCAATAAACATTATATCATTAGTTTAAACAAAAATTTCAACAAGAAACCATTACTTTTAAAGTTATTCTTATATGGTAATAGAGTGATTTACTACAATATTCCTTTAAGTCATGTACTAACATGTTTGGATTTGTGTCCCTGCCCAAAACTCATGTCTAATTGGAGGAGAGGCCTGGTGGAAGTTGACTGGATCATGGGGGCAAATTTCCCATTGCTGTTCTCATAATAATGAGTCAGTTCTCATGAAATCTGACGGTTTAAAAGTGTGTGGCGACTTTCCCTTTGCTTTCTTTCTCCTTCCTTCTCTCTCTCTCTCTCTCTCTCTCTCTCCTTGTATTGTAAGATTTGCCTACTTTCCCTCCACATTTTGTAATGATTGTAAATTTCCTGAGGCTTCCTAGCCATGCTTACTCTTAAGTCTGGTAAACTGAGTAAATTAAATTTATTCATAAATTATTTAGTTTCATGTACTTCTTTATTATTATTATTTTTTTATTTTTTTTTAAATTTTTTATTGCATTATAGGTTTTGGGGTACATGTGCAGAACGTGCAAGATAGTTGCATAGGTACACACATGGCAGTGTGTTTTGCTGCCTTCCTCTCCTTCACCCACACTTGGCATTCATCCCCAGGCTATCCCTTCCCAGTCCCCCTCGCTGTCCCTCCCTCATTCCCCCCAATAGACCCCAGTGTGTAGTAGACCCCCTCTCTGTGTCCATGTGTTCTCATTTTTCTCACCCACCTATGAGTGAGTATATGCGGTATTTTTTCTGTTTTTGTGTCAGTCCGCTGAGAATGATGCTCTCCAGATTCATCCATGTCCTTATAAAGGACACAAACTCATCATTTTTGATTGCTGCATAATATTCCATGGTGTATATGTGCCACATTTTCCCAGTCCAGTCTATCATCATTGTGAGAATGAACAAATACAGAATATTGGTACTTGGAGTGAGATATTGCTATACAGATACCTGAAAATGTGGATGCAACTTTGAAACTGGGTTAACAGGCAGATGTTAGAGCAGTTTTGAGGGATCAGAAGAAGATAGGAAAATATGGGTAATATTGGAACTTCCCAGAGTATTCTTGAATAGTCGTGACCAAAATGCTGATAGTGATATGGACAATGAAGTCCATGCTGAGGTGGTCTCAGATGAAGATTAGTAACTTATTGGGAACTAAAGCAAAGGTCACTTTTGCTTTTCTTTACAAAAACAAAACAAAACAAAAAAACCTGGCAGCTTTCTGCCTGTGCTCTACAGATGTGTGGATTTTTGAACTTGAAGATATAATTAAATGTAACTATTGGAAGAAATTTTTAAGAATTAAGGCATTGAAAATGTAGCCTTGGTGCTCCTAAAAGCCTATGCCAATTTGCATAAAGGAAGAGAAGATATGAAATTGAAAGTGATATTTAAAAGGGAAGAAGAGTGTAAGAATTTGAAAGATTTGCAGGCTGGCTATGTGGTAGAAAAGAAAAACAAATTTTCTGGATAGAAATTCAAGCTGGCAGCAGAACACAAAATTAAATGAGAGCCTAATATTAATAACTAAGACAATGGGAAAAATGCTTCAGAGACATTTGCAGCAGCCCCTCCCATCACAGGCCTGGAGGCATAGGAGGGAAAAATTATTTTTTTCCTACTGCTCTGTGCAGCCTTGGGACATAGTGTCCTGGGTTCCAGCAACTCAAACATCAGCCATGACTAAAAAGAGCCAATGTACAGCTCTGTCTGTTGCTTTAGAGGGTTCAAACCCCATGCCTTCTCAGCGGTCATGTGGTGTTGGTCCTGCAGGAGCACAGGGATCAAAAGTTGAGGTTTTCACCTAGATTTCAGAGGATGTATGAAATTTCAGATGTATGAAAATATCTGGATGTCCAGGATGAAGTCTGCTGCTAGGGCGGAGCCCTCCTGGAGAACCTCTATGAAGGCAGTATAGAGGAAAAATGTGGGGTTGGAGCCCCCACACAGAGAACCCACTGCCCAGTGGAGCTGTGAGAGAGGGGCAATTATCTTCCAGACCCCAGAGTGGTAGATCCAACTGTAGCTTGCACTGTGCACCTGGAATGGATGTAGGCACTCAATACCAGCCTGAGAAAGTAGGTGCAGAGGCTGTACACTGCACAGCCACAGAGATGGAGCTGCTCAAGGCCTAGGAAACCCAAATCTTACATCAGTGTACCCTTGATGTGAGACATGGAGTCTAAGAAGATTATTTTGGAGCTACTAAGATTTAATGACTGTCCTTTTGGGTTTTTGATTGGCATAAAGTTAGTAGCCCCTCTCAATTTATCCCATGGAAAATGAGATAATTTATGCAATTTCTGTACTTCTATTGTATCTTAAAATTTACTAACTTGCCAGGCGCAGTGGCTCACATCTGTAATCCCAGCATTTTGTGAGGCTGAGGTGGCAGATCACGAGGTCAAGAGATCAAGACCATCCTGGCCAACATGGTGAAAACCCATCTCTACTAAAAAATACAAAAATTAGCTGGGCACAGTGGCATGCACCTGTAGTCCCACCTACTCTGGAGGCTGAGGCAGGAGAATTGCTTGAACTCAGGAGGTGGAGATTGCAGTGAGCCGAGATTGCACCACTGCACTTCAGTCTAGTGCCTGGAAGCAGAGCAAGACTCTTGTCTCAAAAACAAAACAGAACAACAACAACAAAAAAAGGGTTACTGGGGGATTTCCAAGATGGCATGGTAGGAACAACTCAGGATTGCAGATCTCAGCGAAGGCGCAGAGGGTGAATCCTAGCTGCATATTCAGATGGACCTTTGTTGCCCACAGAACGGGGAAATTCACAGGTGTAGGAGAGATATGGGACATCAGCACAGCCCTTTCAGCTTGTGTGGTCGTTTTGGTCAGCACCGCAGTGCAGAGGAAGCCCGCACAAAACTCACTGGTCTGGGTGCCCTGTTAAACTGGCAGTCTGAGATTTGGGAGGGCAGATTAACATATCCATCTTATTAAACAGGACTTGGACAGTGAGCCAGACCAGGAGATTCCTGGAAAGTGTGATTTGAGCTGGTGCAGTTGGCTGCAGAATGGGAAATCACACAGATCCTGGTGCCCTATCAGCAGGTGACTGAAACACCTGTGAAAGACTAAACCATTCAACTAAAAAAAGAAAAAGAGAAAGAGAGAGAGAGAGAAAGGACTCTGAGGCAGGGAGCCAGGTGATCAGGCTCAATGGGTCCCACCCCCACAGGGACAAACAAAATGGAGATTTAAAATGCTTGGGGTTGAGAGTTTTACTGCAGGCTCAGATAAATCCAGGATGGTGCAGCTCAGTGGAGTAGGGGCATCCACCACTAAGGATGCATACCACCCCTACTGAGGTACACACCCATTTCAGAAGCAGCCTACCATTGCCAAGGCAACCTGCCATAACAGAGAGACTCCACCAACAGGGCGGAGACCATCACAGTAGGGAAGAACCCCATGGCAGCAGGGCAGATGCCGCGGTAGCAGAGAAGAGCCTCGGCAGGCAAATAGTGACTAGACTGCCTCCTAGCTCGGCAGGACAGTGCAACTGATACTAAAAAAGAAAGCCCCACCTCCCTGAGACAGAGCATCTGAGGGAAAAAAAGGGGGGTTTTATAAGTTCTGCTGCAGCAGACCTAAACACACCCGGCCCAACAACGCTGAATGAAAAATGGGGCTCACAGCTCAGCACTAGAGATCCTATAAAGTACAGACTATCTCCTCAAGCAGCTGCATGACCCATGTATATCCAAAGAGTCACCTCAAAAAAGGACTAATCAGACTGACATTTGGCCGGCATAATTCTAAAACAAAGATAGCAGAAGAAGAAACTGGTAGCATCCCTCAGTGTTCTGCAGCTGCTACAGGTGTACCCAAGACAAGCAGGGCCTGAAGTGGACCTCAGCAGTCAAACAGAAAAGGGTCTAGACTATTAGAAGAAAAACTAAGTAACAGAAATACTTCATCATCAGCAATTTGGGTGTCCACTCAGAGACCCAATCAAAAAGTCAGCAACTACTAAGACGAAAGGTGGATAAATCCAAAGATGGGAAGAAACCAGTGCAAAAAAGAGGAAAACATCCAAAACCAAAACATCTCACCTCCTACAAAGGACCAAAACTCCTCACCAGCAAAGGAACACAGCTGGACTAAGAATAAGTGTGACAAAATGATGGAATCAGACTTCAGAAGGTGGATAATAAGAAACTTCAGTGAGCTAAAAGAACATGTTCTAAATCAATGCAAAGAAACTAAGAACATTGAAAAAAGATTGGAAAAAAGATTCGAGGAAATGATAACAAGAATGGACAATTTAGAGAGGAATATGAATGAATTGAAGGAGCTGAAAACCACAACATGAGAATTTCATGAAGCATGCACAAGTTTCAACAGCTGAATTGACTGAGGAGAAGAAAGAATATTAGAAGTAGAAAATCAACTCAATGAAATAAAATGGGAAACCAAGATTAGAGAAAAAAGCACAAAAAGGATTGAACAAAATCTCCAAGAAATGTGGGACTATGTGAAGAGACCTAACCTCTGTTTGATAGGTATACCAGAATGTGACGAAGAGAATGAATCCAAGCTGGAAAACACTCTTTTTTTTTTTTGTGCTGCAAAAAAAAAAAAAAAAAAAAAAAAAAGCAGGAGTTGCAATTCTCATCTCTGATTAAATGGACTTTAAAGCAACAAAGATCAAAAGATACAAATAAAGTAATTAGATAATGGTAAAAGAATCGATACAACAAAAAGAGCTAACAATCCTAACTATATATGAACCCAATACAGGAGCACCCAGATATATAAGGCAAGTTCTTAATGACTTACAAAGAGACTTAGACTCCCACCCAGTAATAATAGGAGACTTTAACACTCCACTGTCAATATCAGACAGATCAACCAGACAGAAAACTAACAAGAATATCCAGGGCTTGAACTCAGACCTGAAATAAGCAAACCTGATAGACATTTACAGAACTCTCCACCCCAAATCCACAGAATATACATTCTTTTCAGCACCAAATCATACCTACTCCAAAATTGACCACATAATTGGAAGTAAAGCACTCGTCAGCAAATGCAAAACAACTGAAATCATAACAAAAAGTCTCTCAGACCATAGTGCAATCAAGTTAGAACTCAGAATTCAGAAAATAACTTAGAAAAACACAACTTCATGGAAACTGAACAACTGGCTCTTGAATGTTGATTGAATAAACAATGAAATGAAGGCAGAAATAAAGAAGTTCTTTGAAACCAACGAGAACAAAAACACAGTGTACCAGAATCTCTGGGACACATTTAAAGCAGTCTGTAGAGGAAAATATATAGCAATAAGTGCCGACATGAGAAGAGTAGAGAGATTCAAAATGGACACCCTATCGTCAAAATTGAAAGAGCTAGAGGAGCAAGATAAAAAAAAGCTCAAAACCTAGCTGAAGACAAGGAATAACTAAGATCAGAGCAGAGCTGAAGGAGATAGAGACAAGAAAAACCCTTCAAAAAATCAATAAATCCAAGAGCTGGTTTTTCAAAAAGATCAACAAAATAGACAGACCACTAGCCAGACTGATAAAAATGAAAAGAGGGAACAACCAAATAGATGCAATAAAAAAACGATAAAGGGAAAATCACCACAGACTCCACAGAAATTCAAACCATAATCAGAGAATACTACAAACAACTGTATGCACATAAACTAGTAAATCAGGAAGAAATGGATAAATTCCTGGACGCCTGTGTCCTCCCAAGCCTAAACCAGGAGGAAGCCGAAACTATGAATAGACCAAAAACAAGGTCTGAAGTTGAGGCAGCAATTAAGAGCTTACCACACAGAAAAAGCCCAGGTCCAGATGGGTTCACAGCCAAATTCTACCAGACACACAAAGAGGACCTGGTACCATTCCTTCTGAAACTATTCCAAATAATCCAAAAAGAGGGAACCCTTCCCAAATCATTTTATGAGACCAACATCATCCTAATAGCAAAACACAGCAGAGACTCAACAAGAAAAGAAAACTTCAGGCCAATATCCATGATGAACATAGATGCAAAAATCTTCAATAAAATACTGGCAAACCGATTGCAACAGCATATTAAAACACTTATTCATCATGATCAAGTAGGATTCATCCCAGGGATGCAAGGCTGGTTCAACATACGCAAGTCTATAAATGTAATTCCCCACATAAACAGAAGCAAAAAAAAAAAAAAAGATTATCTCAATTGATGCAGAGAAGGCATTTGACAAAATTCAACAGCCCTTTATGCTAAAAACGCTCAATAAACTTGGTATTGATGGAACATATCTCAAAGTAATAAAAGCTATTTACGACAAACCAACAGCCAATATCATACTAAATGGGCAAAAACTGGAAGCATTCCCTTTGAAATCTGGCACTAGACAAGGATGCCTTCTCTCACCACTCCTATTCAACATAGTACTGGAAGTTCTAGCCAGAGCAATCACGCAAGAAAAAGAAATAAAGGGTATTCAGAAAGGAAAGGTGGAAGCCAAATTGTCTCTATTTGCAGATGACATGATAGTATACCTAGAAGACCCCATCACCTCAGCCCAAAAGCTCCTGAAACTGATAAGCAACTTCAGCAAAGTCTCAGGATATAAAATCAATGTTCAAAAATCACAAGCATTCCTATACACTAATAACAGACTTAAAGAGAACCAAATCAAGAACGAACTGCCATTCACAATTGCTACAAAGAAAATAAAATACCTAGGAATATAACTCACAAGGAATGTAAGGGACCTCTTTAAGGAAAACTAGAAACCACTGCTCAACGAAATAAGAGAGGACACAAACAGATGGAGAAACATTCCATGTTCATGGTTAGAAAGAATCAATATCATGAAAATGGCTATACTGCCCAAAGTAATTTACACAATCAATGCTATCCCTATCAAACTACCATTGAATTTCTTCACAGAACTGGAAAAAAAAACACCATGAATTTCATATGGAACCAAAAAAGAGCCCGCATAGCCAAGTCAGTTCTAAGCAAAAAGAACACAGCTGGAGGCATCACACTACCAGACTTCAAATTATACTACAAGGCTACAGTAATCAAAACAGCATGGTACTGGTACCAAGACAGAGATATAGACCAATGGAACAGAACAGAGGCATCGGAGGCAACACAACATATCTAAAACCATATTATCTTTGATAAACCAGACAAAAACAAGCAATGGGGAAAGGATTCCCTATTTAATAAATGGTGTTGGGAAAACTGGCTAGCCATGTGCAGAAAGCAGAAACTGGACCCCTTCCTGACACCTTACACTAAAATTATCTCCAGATGGATTAAAGACTTAAACGTAAGACCTGACACCATAAAAACCCTAGAAGAAAATCTAGGCAAAACCATTCAGGACATAGGAGTAGGCAAGGACTTCATGACCAAAACACCAAAAGCATTGGCAACAAAAGCCAAAATAGACAAATGGGACCTAATCAAACTCCACAGCTTCTGCACAGCAAAAGAAACAGTCACTAGAGTGAATCAGCAACCATCAGAATGGGAAAAAATCTTTGCAGTTTACACATCTGACAAAGGGCTGATATCCAGAATTTACAAAGAACTCAAACAGATTTACAGGAAAAAAAAAAAAAAAAAAGCACATTAAAAAATGGGCAAAGGATATGAACAGACACTTTACAAAAGAAGACATAAATGAGGCCAACAAGCACATGAAAAAATTCTCATCATCACTGGTCATTAGAGAGATGCAAATCAAAACCACATTGAGATACCATCTCATGCCAGTTAGAATGGCGATCATTAAAAAATCTGGAGACAGCAGATGCTGGAGAGGATGTGGAGAAATGGGAACTCTTACACTGTTGTTGGGAGTGTAAATTAGTTCAACCATTGTGGAAGACAGTGTGGCGATTCCTCAGGGACCTAGAAACAGAAATTCCATTTGACCTAGAAATCCCATGACTGGGTATATATCCAAAGGATTATAAATCATTCTACTATAAGGACACATGCACACGAATGTTCATTGCAGCCCTGTTTACAATAGCAAAGACCTGGAACCAACCCAAATGCCCAACGATGATACACTGGACTGAAAAAATGTGGCACATATACACCATGGAATATTATGCAGCAATCAAAAATGATTAGTTTGTGTCCTTTGTAAGGACATGGATGAATCTGGAGAACATCATTCTCAGCAAACTGACACAAGAACAGAAAAAGAAATACCGCATATACTCACTCATAGGTGGGTGAGAAAAATGAGAACACATGGACACAGAGAGGAAGTCTACTATACACTGGGGTCTATTGGGAGGAATGGGGGAGGGACAGCGGGGGGGCCTGGGAGGAATAGCCTGGGGATGAATGCCAAGTGTGGGTGAAGGGGAGGAAGGCAGCAAAACAAACTTCCATGTGTGTACCTATGCAACTATCTTGCACGTTCTGCACATGTACCCCCAAACCTATAATGCAATAAAAATTTAAAGAAAAAAAAAAGGTAAATGGAGATCATCAACAATTCCTTGGAAATACAAACTACCATCAGAGATTGCTACAAACAGCTATATGCACATAAACCAGTAAATCTGTAATAAATAAATAAATTTCTGGACACTTTTCCATTCCCAAGACTAAGCCAGGAAGATGTCAAAGCCATGAATAGACCAATAATAAGGTCTGAAGGTGAGGCAGCAATTAACCCCTACCAACCAAAAAAGTTTATGTCCAGATGAGTTCACAGCCAAATTCTACCAGACATACAAAAAGTAGCTGGTACTATTCCTGTTGAAACTCTTTCAAACGATACAAAAAGAGGGAATCCTTCCAAAATTATTTTATGAGATCAACGTCATCCTGAAACCAAAACCTGGTAGGGTAACAACTATAAAAGAAAACTACAGGCCAATATCCATGATAAACATTGATGCAAAAATTTTCAATAAAATACTGGCAAACCAAATCCAACAGCACATCAAAAAGCTTATCCTTGAAGAGGTCCCTTACATACCTTGTGAGTTGTATTCCTCGGTATTTTATTTTCTTTGTAGCAATTGTGAATGGCAGTTCGTTCTTGATTTGGTTCTCTTTTAGTCTGTTATTGGTGTATTGAGAAAAATGAGAACACATGGACACAGGGAGGGGGTCTACTACACACTGGGGTCTATTGGGGGGAATGGGAGAGGGACAGCAGGGGGGCTGGGGAGGGATAGCCTGAGGAAAAATGCCAAGTGTGGGTGAAGTGGAGGAAGGCAGCAAAACACACTGCCATGTGTGTACCTATGCAACTACCTTGCACGTTCTGCATATGTGCCCGAAAACCTATAATGCAATAAAAATTAAAAAAAAAAAAAAAAGCTTATCCACCACAATCAAGTCTGTTTCATCCCTGGGATGCAAGGCTGGTTCAATGTATACAATATATAAACTTAATCCATTACATAAACATAACCAAAGACAAAAAACACATGACTATCTCAATGGATGCAGAGAAGGGTTTTGACAAAATTCAGCAGCCCTTTATGCTAAAAATTATCAATAAACTAGGTATTGATGGAATGTATCTCCAAATAATAAAAGCTATTTTTGACAAACCCACAGCCAATATCATACTGAATGGGAAAAACTAGAAGCATTCCCTTTAAAAACGGCCACTAGACAAGGGTGCCCTCTCTCATCACTCCTATTCAATATAGTATTGAAAGTTCTAGCCAGAGCTTTATTTCTTTTCTGATAAAGGCAAGAGAAAAAATAAAGGGCATTAAATTAAGAAAAGAAGAAGTCAAATTGTCCCTATTTGCAGATGACATGATTGTATATTTAGAAGACCCCATCGCTCAGTGCAAGACCTCCTTAAACTGATAAGCAACTTTGGCAAAGTCTCAGGATACAAATTCAATGTGTAGAAATCACAAGCATATCTATACACAGACAAACAGAGATCCAAGTCATAAGTGAACTTCCATTTACATTTGCTACAAAGAGAACAAAATACCTAGGAATACAACTAACAAAGGATGTAAAAGATGTCTTCAAGGAGAAGTACAAACTAGTAATCAAGTAACTAAGAGAGGACACAAACAGATGGAAAAACACTCCATACTCTTTGTTAGGAAGAATCAATATTGTAAAAATGGCCATTAGAGAGATGCAAATCAAAACCACATTGAGATACCATCTCACACCAGTTAGAATGGCGATCATTAAAAAATCTGGAGACAGCAGATGCTGGAGAGGATGTGGAGAAATAGGAACACTCTTACACTGTTGGTGGGAGTGTAAATTAGTTCAACCATTGTGGAAGACAGTGTGGCGATTTCTCAGGGACCTAGAAATAGAAATTCCATTTGACCCAGCAATCCCATTACTGGGTATCTATCCAAAGGATTATAAATCGTTCTACTATAAGGACACATGCACACGAATGTTCATTGCAGCACTGTTTACAATAGCAAAGACCTGGAACCAACCCAAATGCCCAACGATGATAGACTGGACTGGGAAAATGTGGCACATATACACCATGGAATATTATGCAGCAATCAAAAATGATGAGTTTGTGTCCTTTGTAGGGACATGGATGAATCTGGAGAACATCATTCTCAGCAAACTGACACAAGAACAGAAAAAGAAATACCGCATATACTCACTCATAGGTGGGTGAGAAAAATGAGAACACGTGGACACAGAGAGGCGGTCTACTATACACTGGGGACTGTTGGGGGGAATGGGGGAGGGACAGCAGGGGGGGGCTGGGGGGGATAGCCTGGGGATGAATACCAAGTGTGGGTGAAGGGGAGGAAAGCAGCAAAGCACAGTGCCATGTGTGTACCTATGCAACTATCTTGCTTGTTCTGCACATGTACCCCCAAACCTATAATGCAATAAAAATTAAAAAAAAAAAAAAAAAAAAGAACTAACTAAAAAAAAAAAAAAAAAAAAAAAAAAAAAAAAAAAAAAAAAAATGGCCATACTGTCCAAAGTAATTTTTAAATTCAATGCTATCTCCATCAAGCTACCATTGACCATCTTCACAGAACTGTAAAAAATCACTTTAATCTTCATATGAAACAAAAGAGAGCCCACATAGCCAAGACAATCCTAAGCAAAAAGAATGCTGGAGGCATCATGCTACCTGACCTCAAATTATACTACAAATCTACAGTAATCAAAGCAGCATGGTACTGGTACAAAAACAGAGAAACAGACCACTGGAACAGAACAGAGGCTTCAGAAACAATGCCACACATCTACAACACTCTGATCTTTAACAAACCTGATAAAAACAAGCAACAGGGAAATAATTCCCTGTTTAATAAATGCTGTTGGGAAATCTATCTAGCCATATGCAGGAAGCTTGAACTGAATCCCTTCCTTACACCTTATACAAAAATTAACTCCAGATGGTTTAATGATTTAAACATAAGAACAAACACCATAAAAACCGTAGAAGAAAACCCATGCAACACCATTCAGGACATAGACATAGGCAAGGACTTCATTAATAAAATACCAAAAGCAATGGAAATGAAAGCAAAAATAGTTAGATGGGGTCTAATTAAATTTAAGAGCTTCTTCACAGCAAAAGAAACAATCATTAGAATGAACTGGCAACCAACAGAATGGGTAAAACTGCAATCTACCCATGAGACAAAGGGCTAATATCCAGAATCTTTAAAGAACTAAAACAGATTTACAAGAAAAAAACAAACAAACCCACTCAAAACTGGGTGAAGGATATGAACAGACATTTTCAAAAAAAAAGACATTTATGAGGCCAACAAACATGGGAAAAAATGCTCATTATCATTGGTCATAAGAGAAATGCAAATCAAAACCACACTGATATACCATCTCATGCCAGTTATAATGGCAATCATTAAATAATCTGGAGACAACAGATGCTGGAGAGGATGTGGAGAAAAAGGAACACTTTTAAACTGTTGGTGGGATGTAAATTAGTTCAACCATTATGGAAGACAGTGTGGTGATTCCTCAAGGATCTAGAAATAGAAATTTCATTTAACCCAGCAATCCCATTGCTGTGTATATACCCCAAAATTATAAGTAGTTCTATTATGAAGACACATGCACACGCATGTTCATTGCAGCACTGTTTATGATAGCAAAGACCTGGAATCAACCCAAATGCCCATCAATGATAGACTGGACAAAAAAAAGTTGCACATATACACCATGGAATACTATGTAGCCATAAGAAATGATGAGCTCATGTCCTTTGTAGAGACATTGATGAATCTAGAAACCATCATTCTCAGCGAACTGACACAGCACAAAAATCTAACCAAACACCACATGTTTTCACTCATAGAAGGGTGATTAACAATGAGAACACTTGAGCACAGTTAAGGGAACAATACTCTCTTGGTTAGGTTGGTGGGTGGAGGGGAGGTGAGAGGATGGCAGGAGAGGGACAGCAGGAGGGTGGTGAGGAGGATGTGGAGGAATAACACAGGGAGAAATGCCTGATGTAGGAGACGTTGGGTGGGGGAAATGGAGACAGCAAACCACCATGGCATCTATGTATCTATGCAACAATCCTGCAGAATGCAGGATGTGAACATATACCCCAGAGCCCAAAGGAAAAAAAAAGTAGATCTCAAGTAGAAGTTGTGATGTACTGTTCTTAAAATTATGTGTCCCTTCAAGAAAAACATAAAGATTCTAGAAGTCATACAGTGAGTTACTATTCTCAGCTTAATTTAATCATTAAGGAATAAATGGTTGGAAGCTGAATTTGATAAAATTCTAGAGAAGAAAATGGAATTTGAAGTCTTGGAATCTGTAAATGCCAAAGAAAGGGTGTCATATTGAGGTATATATGTTTCTATATACATATACACCTAGATTTGAGAGAGACATATAAGCAAAATATACCTCCAAGAATGTCACAAAAGATTTTGGAAATCTACAGTTGTTTCCCTGCATATTTTCAACCAAAAAAAATTCTTGAAGTAAGAAATGATCTTAAATTAAGGACATTTTTAGTAGGATGTTGCCTCAGAGCAAAGTTCAGATTACATATCTAGTGATAATCTCCACCAAAAAACTCTTAAAAATAATTTTAAAAATCTATAACAATAAAATATTCAAAAAGAAAGCCAGAAAACAATTCTACTTTTAATAGCATCAAAAAATAAAAATAAGTACCTAGGAATAAATTTAATCAAAAAGATAAAAATTCTGGCATGCAATACATATATGAATGAAAAAATATCTCTTGTTCATGAATGGAAATAATTAATGTGGTTAAAATGTTCATACCACCCAAAGTGATCTACATATTCAATGCAATCCTTATCAGAATTCCATTGACATTTTTTCCAAGAATAGAAAGACAATTTTAAAAGTCAAAGGCAACTACCATGACCCCAAACGGCCAAAGCAATGTTAAGAAAGAGGAACAAAGCTGGATGCATCACACTACCTGATTTCAAAATAAGCTACAAAGTTAAAGTAACCTTAACAGCCTGCTGCTGGCATAAAAATTGACAAATAGACCAATAGAACAGGCTAGAGAAGTAGAAATAAATACATGCATTTATGGTAAATTGACCTTCAACAAAGTTTCCAAAGTCATAAATGATAGGAAGAACAATCTCTTTAATACATAATGTTGGGAGCAGTGGATATCCATAAGCAGAGGAAGGAAATTGGACACATGTTGCACACTATTCAAAAATAAACTCAAAATAGATAAAAGATGTAAATGTAAGGCCTAAATTTGTAAAACTACTAGAAGAAAACACAGTTAAAAAACAAAACAAAAAGCTCCACAACACTGGCTTGGGCAATGATTTTATGGATATGACACCAAAACTAGAGGCAAAAATAAAGAAGCGAGGCTACATCAAACTAAACTCCAACCAAGATATGGTGTCAACCTAAATGTTCAACTGATGAATGGATTTAAAAAATGTGGTAGGCTGTTTTTGCTTCCGTGTGTGTGTATGTGTGTAGAATGTAATAGAATTTTATAACATACTCTATGTTATGTTATAACATAGACATTATGCTAAGTAAAAATAAGCCAGGCACAGAAAAAACAATACTACACGATCTCACCTATATGTGGAATCTACAGAAGTTGAACTCAAGGAAGCAGGGTAGAATGGTGGTTACCTGTGGCTGGAGGTGGGGTGAGAAATGGGAAGATATGGGTTAAAGAGTACACAGTTACAGTAAGACAGAATGAATACATTCTGGGAATCTCTTTATAGCATGGCCTTGGCTTTTAAGCCCAGAACATCCTAGAAACAATCATAATTTATTGAATGTTTTTAATATTTAATTTATGTCTCCTATATCCTTACATGTTTTTTTGGCTCTTGCTCATTATTTTATGCTCAAAAAAATGGAAAAAATGGAGAAAGTGCATGGTAAATAAAAGAAGATAAAAGCAAGGGGAAACCAGACTTCTGCTTCCAGTTATGATGGGGCTCCTTGTGTTGACTCACCTCTTCCTTGAAAACAAATCTGGAAGGCTGGATAATATAGGAATGACCTATAAATGAAAGCAATGATGTGTCTCTAGTAAACTAGAAGTTTAAAAGTTAAGATCTCAGAGGAAAGAAAACCTCAGAAAAGCGAGCCAATTTCCATTACAAGATATTTGTCAATTAATGGTGCAGTGCCAGAGGCTAAGAACCCAAGTAAGAAACCATGATTGAGATGCAGAAAGGCCTTGGGTGTTCTGGCTTGCTGGAGTCACAATACAGACTTCAGTGCTTTCAGAGCTTAAATAGAGGGCCCAATATTACAGGAATAGGGAGCACAGAGAAATGAGGCAAACTCTGTGCTTTTACATTGAAGAATGAACCAGATTCATAAAACCGTGTATGTCATGGATGGAATAAAATAAACAGAAAACAACTGAAATATAAATCAGAAGTTTTGTCACTCTTACGGTTTTAAAATCCAATATCCATTCTTGAGGAGGATGGAACCTGGGAAATCCAAGAGTATTCAACTGAAATTCATGAACCTAACTTGAACATCAAGGCTTATGAGACATACCACAGGCTTTACAGACATAGGTAAATAAGAAGCATTATTGGACTGCATACCAAATTGATGCTTTTATGCAAACTAAATTTATTTTAAAGCAATTAACATACCATACACAATTTTTTGCATTATTCCTAAAAAGAGTGTAAAATTGTTAACCTTTTTATATAAAAAAATTAATATGTTTAAATAGTACTATTTACATAGCCTTAAGTAAATTGGCATGTTATTTGGGTGTAATATGTATGTTATTTAAAAACTAACCAATTATTAACTATGAAAAATCACTTTTAGTTATTTATCAGGTAAAATTGAAAAACACCTGCTTTGTTTCTAGTTTTGATCAGTGTTATTATACCTCTACGTTAGCAACTGTTTCAGAATGAATGTGTGAAGTTTTTTGACAGGTAATAGAGAAAAACATCACTGAGAGCCACAACCTGGTTGATTACTATCTGCTTGTCCTTACTGTTGCAAGAAGCTGTCAGCATAGCCCTCAAAACCTTGGTGTTCTCTTGTTGAACATAAGGCATTTCACAGAAAGTCATCATCAAACAAGGCCACTCTGGGACCATAATAGATCAACAAGAAAAAAAAAAAAAAAAAAAAAACTGTGTGTAATCAAGTCTGACAACTAATAAAAAAATAATATTTCCCTAAGCATAACCAAATAATAGTTATCATTAATAGCTAATATCAGTGAAATTTGCTTCTTCACAGATTTCATTTGGCCTCACTCTAATCTGCTTTCCTTCTAGATAAGCATTATTTTTACTCCCAATCTGCATTTCTTTTCTAACAACGCATAAACTATGGGCAAGCTATGTTTCCTTTACCACTCTCAAATCACCCACCACAAGTCTTATACATCCTTTCTAATATTTCCTAAATGAGAAGCCTCATTATCCCCTGTGCTGTGTTTCTTATGGCCCTTTGCTGGAGAGTATTGGCAGAGTCAACTTAAAAACCTGTATGGATTTCAAAAACAGTAAAAATTTTACTTGTGATTTAACTATGCTAACACACACACATATCCATATGTGAATGGTACAAAACCAAATTGGATGTAAAATAATGAATTGACAAGACAATAAAAGCTGACATTTTAATGTATTATACTTAAAACATGTTAGCCTCTTACCTGCTATATCTCATTCAATTCTTAAAACCTTGTAAGAGAGTGGTTTATCATATTTATTTTACATGTGAGGAAATACAGGGTTTTCTGTAAAATCTGAAATTTTTTACACATCGGGAAATTATATATTGACCACCAGATTCTTGAAACAGTCTTAACTACTAAACCACATTGTATAGATAACTAAGTCATGCTTGTGAATATTCTCTTTAATCTGTGCAATTTCTGTCTCATGATCAAAAATCCGAAGTCTAAAGAAAGTGGTATGTAAAATGGTATAAAGAAAGTGATGGAGAAACAACAGATGCTTTTAAAAATACCAATACAGGGTTTTCTGTAAAATCTGAAATTTTTTACACATTGGGAAATTATATATTGACCACCAGATTCTTGAAACAGTCTTAACTACTAAAACCACATTGTATAGATAACTAAGTCATTGTGGTACATGTTTCTGGATACTGTAAGATATTTTAAAGCTACAGGCAATCATTCTTTAGTAATTTAAACTGCACAAAAAAGCCATACTGGATAAGTATGGTTTGCTAAGTATCAAATCTCAAGATTCCAGAATAAGAAGAAAGAACAAATATTTAAATATTTATAATAAAAGACAAAATATAATGTGTTATTAGGCAATTTTCAAGTGCTTTTAGGATTCAAAAGAAAGGAGATATTTTACATGGTCAAATAAATGAGGGTAATTTCTATGGCAATAGTTGATTTTTGTAAAATTTTTTATTTTTTAGTGTGTTTTAGGTTTTGTGGTACATGTGCAGAACATGCAAGATAGTTGCATAGGTACACAGATGGCAGTGTGTTTTGCTGCCTTCAGCCCCTTCACCCACATTTGGCATTTCTCTCCATGCTATCACTCCCCAGCTCCCTCCTGCCTGCTGTCCCTCCTTTATTCCCCCCAATAGACCCCAGTGTGTAGTACTCCCTTCCCTGTGTCCATGTGTTCTCATTGTTCATCACCCGCCTATGAGTGAGAATATGCGGTGTTTCATTTTCTGATCTTGTGTCAGTTTGCTGCGAATGATGTTCTCCAGATTCATCCATGTCCCTAAAAAGGACATTAACTCATCATTTCTGATTGCTGCATAATATTCCATGGTGTATATGTGCCACATTTTCCCAGACCAGTCTATCATTGATTGACATTTGGTGGGCATAATTCTGGGACAAAGATAGAAGAAGAAGAAACTGGTAGCATCCCTCAGTGTTACACAGATGCTACAGGTGTAACCCAGACAAGCAGGGCCTGGAGTGGATCTCAGCAGTCATAGAGCAGACAGGCTAGACGGTTAGAAGAAAAACAAAGTAACAGAAATACTTCACCATCAGCAATCTGGGCGTCCACTCAGAGACCCAATCAAAAAGTCAGAAACTACTAAGATGACAGGTGGATAAATCCACAAAGATGGGAAGAAACCACCACAAAAAGGAGGAAAACACCCGAAACCAAAACACCTCACCTCCTACAAAGGACCAGAACTCCTCACCAGCAAGAGAACAAAGCTGGACAGAGAATGAGTGTGACAAAATGACAGAATCAGACATCAGAAGGTGGATAATGAGAAACTACAGTGAGCTAAAAGAACATGTTCTAAATCAATGCAAAGAAACTAAGAACCTTGAAAAAAGATTCAAGGAAATAATAACAAGAATGGATAACTTAGAGAGGAATATGAACGAATTAAAGGAGCTGAAAAACAAAACATGAGAACTTTGTGAAGCATGCACAAGTTTCAACAGCCGAATTGACCAAGCAGAAGAAAGAATATCAGGAGCTGAAGATCAGCTCAATGAAATAAAACGAGAAACCAAGATTAGAGAAAAAAGCACAAAAATGAATGAACAAAATCTCAAAGAAATGTGGGACTATACAGAGACCTAACTTACATTTGATAGGTGTACCAGAATGTGAAGAAGAGAATGAATTCAAGCTGGAAAATACTCTTCAGGATACTATGCAGGAAAATTTCCCCAACCTAGCAAGCAGGCCAATACTCAACTCCAGGAAATACAGAGAACACCACAAAGATATTCAGCAATAAGAGCAATCCCAAGGCACATAGTCATCAGATTCACCAGGGTTGAAATGAAGGAGAAAATACTAAGGGCAGCCAGAGAGAAAGGTCAGGTCACCCACAAAGGGAAGCCCATCAGACTCACAGCAGATCTCTCAGCAGAACCTCAACAAGACAGAAGAGAGCGGGGGCCAATATTCAACATCCTTAAAGAAAAGAACGTTCAACCCAGAATTTCATATCTAGCCAAACTGAGCTTCATAAGTGAAGGAAGAGTAAAATCTTTTGCCAAGAAGCAAGTACTCAGAGATTTTGTCATCACCAGGCCTGCTTTACAAGAGCTCCTGAAAGAGGCACTACACATAGAAAGGAACAACCAGTACCAGATATTCTAAAAACATACCGAATGCTAAAGAGAATCAACAAAATGAAGAATCTGCATAAACTAATGGGCAAAACAGCCAGCTAGCATCAAAATAACAGTATCAAATTCACATATAACAATATTAACCCTAAATGTAAATGGGCTAAATGCAACAATCAAAAGACACAGACCGGCAAATTGGATAAAAATACAAAACCCATTGCTGTGCTGTATTCAGAAAACCCACCTCACATGCAAGAATACACAAAGGCTCAAAAGAAAAGAATGGAGGTAGATTTACCAACCAAATGGAGAGAAAAAAAAAAAAAAGCAGGAGTTGCAATTCTCATCTCTGATAAAATAGACTTTAAAGCAACAAAGATCAAAAGAGACAAAGAAGGTCATTACATAATGGTAAAAAGATCGATACAACAAGAAGAGCTAATGATCCTAAATATATATGGACCCAATGCAGAAGCACCCAGATATATAAGGCAAGTTCTTAACTACTTACAAAGTGACCTAGACTCCCACACAATAATAGTGGGAGACTTTAACACTCCACTGTCAATATCAGACAGATCAACCAGACAGAAAAATAACAATGATATCCAGGGCTTGAACTCAGACCTGGAACAAGCAAACCTGATAGACATTTACAGAACTCTCCACCCCAAATCTACATAATATATATTTGTCTCAGTACCACGTCACACCTACTCCAAAATTAACCACATAATTGAAAGTAAAGCACTCCTCAGCAAATGCAAAACAACTGAAATCATAACAAACAGTCTCTCAGATCATAGTGCAATCAAGTTAGAACTCAGAATTCAGAAACTAACTCAGAATGCACAGCTTCATGAAAACTGAACAACTGGCTCTTGAATGTTGATTGGATAAACAATGAAAGGAAGGCAGAAATAAACAAGTTCTTAGAAACCAACGAGAATAAAGACACAACATACCAGAATCTCTGGGACACATTTAAAGCAGTCTGTAGAGGAAAGTATATGGCAATAAGTGCCCACATAGGAAGAGTGGAGAGATCCAAAACTGACACCCTATCAAAAAATTGAAAGAGCTAGAGGAGCAAGATTAAAAAAAAAAAAAAAAAACTCAAAACCTAGCAGAAGACAAGGAATAACTAAGATCAGAGCAGAACTGAAGGAGATAGAGACAAGAAAAACCCTTCAAAAAATCAATAAACCCAAGAGCTGGTTTTTCAAAAAGATCAACAAAATAGACAGACCACTAGCCAAACTGATAAAAATGAAAAGAGGGAACAACCAAATAGATGCAATAAAAAAATGATAAAGGGGAAATCACCACAGATTCCACAGAAATTCAAACAATCATCAGAGAATACTACAAACAACTATATGCACATAAACTAGTAAACCTGGAATAAATGGATAAATTCCTGGATGTCTGTGTCCTCCCAAGCCTAAACCGGGAGGAAGCCGAAACTATGAATAGACCAATAACAATGTCTGAAGTTGAGACAGCAATTAAGAGCCTACCACATAAAAAAAGCCCAGGTCCAGATGGGTTCACAGCCAAATTCTACCAGACACACAAAGAGGACCTGGTACCATTCCTTCTGAAATGATTCCAAATAATCCAAAAAGAGGGAACCCTTCCCAAATCATTTTATGAGACCAATATCATCCTGATATCAAAACCCGGCAGAGACTCCACAAGAAAAGAAAACTTCAGGCCAACATCCATGATGAACATAGATGCAAAAATCTTCAATAAAATACTGGCAAACAGATTGCAACCGCATATTAAGAAACTTATCCATCATGATCAAGTAAGATTCATCCTGGGGATGCAAGGCTGGTTCAACATACACAATTCTATAAATGTAATTCACCACATAAACAGAAGCAAAAACAAAAACCACATGATGATCTCAATTGATGCAGAGAAGGCATTTGACAAAATTCAACAGCCCTTTATGCCAAAAACACTCAATAAACTCAGTATTGATGGAATATATCTCAAACTAATAAAAGCTATTAATGACAAACCAACAGCCAATATCATACTTAATGGGCAAAAACTGGAAGCATTCCCTTTGAAATCCGGCACTAGACAAGGATGCTCTCTCTCACCACTCCTATTCAAAATAGTACTGAAAGTTCTAGCCAGAGCAATCAGGCAAGAAAAGGAAATAAAGGGTTTTCAAATAGGAAAGGTGGAAGCCAAATTGTCTCTATTTGCAGACAACATGGAAGTATACCTAGAAGACCCCATCACCTCAGCCCAAAAGCTCCTGAAACTGATAAGCAACTTCAGCAAAGTCTCAGAATATAAAATCAATGTGCAAAAATCAAAAGCATTCCAATACACAAATAACAGACTTAAAAAGAACCAAATCAAGAACGAACTGCCATTCACAATTGCTACAAAGAGAATAAAATACCTAGGAATACAACTCACAAGGAATGTAAAAGACGTCTTCAAGGAAAACTTCAAACCACTGCTCAACGAAATAAGAGAGAACACAAACAGATGGAGAAACATTCCATGTTCGTGGTTAGGAAAAATCAATATCGTGAAAATGGCCATACTGCCCAAAGTAATTTACAGAATCAATGCTATCCTCATCAAACTACCATTGAATTTCTTCACAGAACTGGAAAAATCCACCATGAACTTCACATGGAACCAAAAGAGAGCCCGCATAGCCAAGTTAATTCTAAGCAAAAAGAACAAAGCGGGAGGCATCACACTACCAGACTTCAAACTATATTAGAAGGCTACAGTCATCAAAACAGCATGGTACTGGTACCAAAACAGAGATATAGACCAATGGAACAGAACAGAGGCATTGGAGGCAAATCAACATATCTACAACCATATAATCTTTGATAAACCAGACAGAAACAAGCGATGGGGAAAGAATTCCCTGTTTAATAAATGGTGTTGGGAAAACTGGCTAGCCATATGCAGAAAGCAGAAACTGGACCCCTTCCTGACACCTTACACTAAAATTAACTCCAGACGGATTAAAGACTTAAACATAAGACCTGACACCATAAAAACCCTAGAAGAATACCTAGGCAAAACCATTCAGGGCATAGGAGTAGGCAAGGACTTCATGACTAAAACACCAAAAGCATTGGCAACAAAAGCCAAAGTAGACAAATGGGACATAATCAAACTCCACAGCCTTTGCACGGCAAAAGAAACAGTCACTAGAGTGAATCTGCAACCAAAAGAATGGGAAAAAAATCCTTGCAGTTTACCCAACTGACAAAGGGCTGATATCCAGAATTTACAAAGAACTCAAACAGATTTACAGGAAAAAAAACCAAACAAGCCCATTCAAAAATGGGCAAAGGAAGACATACATGAGACCAACAAACATGAAAGAATACTCATCGTCACTGGTCATTAGAGAGATGCAAATCAAAACTACATTGAGATACCATCTCACACCAGTTAGAATGGCGATCATTAAAAAATCTGAAGACAGCAGATGCTGGAGAGGTTGTGGATAAATAGGAATACTCTTACACTGTTGTTGGGAGTGTAAATTAGTTCAACCATTGTGGAAGACAGTGTCGTGATTCCTCAAGGACCTAGAGATAGAAATTTCATTTGACCCAGCAATCCCATTACTGGGTATATATCTAAAGGACTATAAATCATTCTACTATAAAGTACACATGCACACCAATGTTCATTGCTGCATTATTTACAATAGCAAAGACCTGGAACCAACGCAAATGCCCATCAGTGATAGACTGGACTGGGAAAATGTGACACATATACACCATGGAATATTATGCAACAATCAAAAATGTTGAGTTCCTGTTCTTTGCAAGGACATGGATGAATCTGGAGAACATCATTCTCAGCAAACTGACACAAGAACAGAAAATGAAATACCACATATTCTCACTCATAGGCGGGTGAGGAAAAATGAGAACAAATGGACACAGGGAAGGGAGTACTACACACTGAAGTCTATTGGGAGGAACAGGGGAGGGACAGCTGGGGGGGCAAATGGGGAGGGATTGCCTGGGGAGAAATGCCAAATGTAGGTTAAGGGGAGGAAGGCAGCAAAACACACTGCCATGTGTGTATGTATGCAACTATCTTGCATGTTCTGCACATGTACCCCAAAACCTAAAATGCAATTAAAAAAAAGACGAGAAATATGAAGGTGATATCTCTGAAGCATTCCTAACTGTCTCAACGAGGCATATTTAAAAATCTGTTTTGACTAACTGAAACACACACAAATTCACGCATACATATATACACACACACCATACACAGAAAGTAACTGCAATATGGGAAAGGCAAGCATAATCGTTGTTCCACATATCCACTTCTATTTTCATTTTTGCATTCCTACTATGATATAATTTGTTTTACCATTGTTTTTATATTAGTTATTTTGAATGCTGCTTTTTTTTTTTTTTTTTTTTTTTGAGACGGAGTTTCGCTCTTGTTACCCAGGCTGGAGTGCAATGGCACGATCTCGGCTCACCGCAACCTCCGCCTCCTGGGTTCAGGCAATTCTCCTGCCTCAGCCTCCTGAGTAGCTGGGATTACAGGCACGCACCACCATGCCCAGCTAATTTTTTTGTATCTTTAGTAGAGACGGGGTTTCACCATGTTGACCAGGATGGTCTCAATATCTTGACCTCGTGATCCACCCGCCTCGGCCTCCCAAAGTGCTGGGATTACAGGCTTGAGCCACCGCGCCCGGCCTGAATGCTGCTTTAAATGAAACTGAATCAACCTCTACCTTATAGAAAAGTGGGTCACAAATGAAGAAATGGCACACCCAAAAGTACATTATTTGCCACATATTCACTATTTCAGAGCAGCTCTTGTTTCTCTGGTTCTCCTTCATTATGGTATAACTTTGCATCTCTGTAAATGTAAAAGGGTTTAAATTTCAAATCATTCAACAAACATCTATAAAACATCTACTATGAGCAAAGTGCTGTGCCAGATACTATAAAGAACAAATATTTTTGCTATAATATAATCAGGGATCTATAAGCAAATCTAAAATAGGCCCAACTACATTGTTCTCTAACACATACACCCACAAATGTTGATTGACTTCAACTACATCTGTAATTACCAAGCACCTAAGAGGATATGGCATTGTACATTTCAATGAAAAAAATAAAAATAAAAATAAATAAAAAATAAAAATCAGGTCATCAAATACCTATCTGCATATATTTATCTTCAATTTTATTATATAATATGCCACAGATGTTATTGATTCAGTGAGCTGCTAATTCCTAGGCTACAGTTAGACTGGAACTCACAAAAAGTTTATTCATTTTCCCTGAAATGCCTAGTTTGATTTGTATAGCACTTGTTGCTCACTAAAGTAAATTGACTAGATGGGAGCTACCTTGTTAATACATTGCCTACTATAGTGAAATACATTAATAGTCAAACTGATAGAAACAGAGTAAAAGAGTTGGTGGCAAAGACTGTGGGGTGAGAAATATGGTTAGATGTTGGTCAAGGGGTGCAAACATGCAGATTTAAGATGAATAAATTATTGGGGTCTAATATACAGTGTGGTGACTATAATCAATAATACTGTATTGTTTCTTTAAAATTTACCAAGAGAATAAATAGTACATTTCCTTACCAACCATCTACACATGCAAACTGGTAATTATGTCTGTAGGTGGATATGTTAGTTAATTTGATTGTGGTAATCATTATACATTATATTTGCCTATCAAAGCACCACATTGCACACTTTCTCTCTCTCTCTCTCTCTCTCTCTCTCTCTATATATATATATATATATATATATATATATATATATATATATATGTTCAATTATATATTACTAAAGATGAGAATAAAAGGAATTTGTCAAACTAGTTTTGAAGGAAGATGCCACAAATTCAACAGAAAGAAGGAGGAGTTTTGTAAGATTTGTCCTAAGGAAATAACTCCCCTTTAGTCTACCTGTTGGACATATTTAGGTCTTCTTTGGGAAAATGTTACACAGAACCTTTTCCAATTTTTTAGTAGAGATATTTAATTTTTATTCTTTGTTATTGAGTAGTTTGAGTTCCCTATACATTTTGGATACTAATTCCTTATCAGATAATATATTGTGAATATTAATTCCTTATCAGATAAGTGGATTGCAGATATTTTTCTCCCAATCCATAGGCTGCATATTTATTTTGTTGATGTTTCCCAGGCTGTGCAGAAGCTTTTTAGATTAATGTAGTCCCACATATTTATTTTTGCTTTTGTTGTCTGTGTGGTTGGTGTCATATCCAAACAAATCATTGTCAAGTCCAACATTGAGAAGCATGTTTCTTATTTAATTTTTAGGAGTTTTATGGTTTCAGGTCTTATATTTATTTTTTAATCCATTTTGAGTTGATTATTGTGTATGGTGTAAGACAAAAATCCAATATCATTCTTTTCATGTGGACATCCAATTTTTCCAACATCATTTATTGAAGACACTATATTTTTTCCACTGTATCTTCTTGGTGGTCATGTGGAAAAGTAGTGAACCATAAATATATGAGTTTATTTTGAGTCTTTCTAGTCTGTTCTATTGGTATGTTTGTCTTTTTTTATGCCAGTACCATATTCTTTGATTATTGTAGCTTCGTATCTAAAATTGGTAAGTGTAATTTCTCCAAATTTTTGTTTCTTGCTCAAGATTGCTTTCATGATTCTGTCTTTAATAATTCTATATGAATTTTATATTTTAAAAAAAATTTCTGTGAAAACTGCCATTGCAATTTTTATGGGATCCCATTGAATATGTAGATCATTTGGGGCTATCTGGATATTTTAAAAACATTAGTTCTTCCAATTTATAAAAATTGAACATCTTTCCATTTATTTCTTGTCCCTCAATTTCTTTGACCAATGTATTATAGTTCTCCCTACACAGGCCCTTTGCCTTCCTGTTTGAATTTATTTCCAAGCATCTTATTCATTTTTATACTATTATAAATGGAAATATTTTTATAATTTCCTTTTTTGGATATATTATTATTGGCATGATAAAATAAATGTAGTTAGTTTATGTTGATTTTGAATCTTTCTACCTTATTAGATTTATTTATTTGTCCTAACATGTTTTGTTACAGAGCCCTTAGGATGTTCTATATAGAGGATCATGTCATCTGTAAACAGGAATGATTTTACTTTTTTGTCTTCAATTTGGATGCCTTTTCTTTTTTCCCATTATGTAGTTAAGCTTCTCAGATATCTCAGCTAGCACGTTTCAGAATGCAGTTAGGATATATTCTGTTCACCTTTCAAGCCTGAGAAATATATTTTCCATCATTTTGTAAGCCCAAAGACAGAAAACAAAATAAACAAAGCTGAGAGTCTACAGGTCAAAAATAGCAAAGATATCTTCCCCATGATAAGAACCTCCACTATAAGCTTTGTATCTATAGAAATAAAATGAGAAGCACTAACATTTATTATTCTTATTGTCAAGATATTGGACAAGGAAATTTTCAATGTTCAGATTCTCATTCAAAAGTTACCTAAGGAAGTGTGTTTGCCTTCTGCAAATACGCTTGTTTCTAACTACTTGACATGGTCTACCTAGCTCCTAAGGTAGAGTATTTGCCTTTGTAATTATTTGAGACAGGAAACTCACACATATTCCTTTGCTTTTCATTTGTATCTTTCTGGTTTATAAAAGAGATGACGGATAGCACTTATACAGAATCCATCTGTCACTGTGTTCTTCTGTCACAGTGCCTGGTTCTTGCTTGCAACTGCTAAAGTGTCTTGATTTGTTAAAAGCAAGCTGTCAATATACTCATCAACTTGCTTCCTTGCTCTTTCTCACAATTACCCTATGCCATTCTGCCATTTACAGGAACGTTATGCTTTTCATGTTTAATGATTATTGCTGCCCATGTTACTGTCTAAGTCTAGGGGCAAGTGTAGAAATGATAAAAGTGAAATGTTTGATGAGTTCTGAGCCAAAAGAGCAATGTTAATTGAGGCTGTCATCTTTGACAGCATTAGAGGCAAGAAAAGACTGATATGAGTAGTGATATTTTACAAGAAACTTTCTTAATATATTTTCACTTACAAAATGTCATGTAAAATATTTATTAACATGCATTTGAATGTGAAAATTTTAACTTTTAAAGGCATTTTGTGGAGAAATATACTAGACAAGAAAGGTAAGAATATTCAAGAAAATATATAATTGCCATGAAATCTCCATATTTTGTTACATCTTTTTATTCATATCTTATATATAAGTATAATGTAAGAATATAAATGATGACTGATTTTTTTTTACATAGTAATTACTTAGACTCATTAAAAAGAACTAAACTTTGGTTTCTACTGAAATTGCTGTCATTGATATTTAAATCTATAAATACATTCAATATTTATTTAGCAATTATTTTTAGTTCATTTATCTGATATAAGGTGTATCCCAAAAGATACACCTTATGATATGATGATGCATAGTCTTCAAAAGGTTAAAAAATTATATACATGCACACACCCCACACACACATATGTGTGTAAAAGCATAAACTTATACAAACTTCAAAATCTTCATAGAAAATAGAATTAAAAGGCAAAAATTAAAAAATATATATAAACTTTATTTGTCTGCATAAGCTCCATTAACTTCAAGCACTTTTATAAACAATGATAACATCCATGTAGCCCATTTCCAAAGAACTGAGTGTCTTGGGAATTTATGCATGTTAATGCAGTGTTGTTTTACATTATTAATTGAAAATAAAAGTGTGCCTTTTTATAGATGTTTAATATTAGATAACAAAAAGAAATCAGAATTGGCCATATTAAGACTATGAGGTGGATGCTTCATGATTTCCCATCAAAACACTCACCAAATTGCATTTATTTGATGAAAGAAATAAGCAGGAGCAGCTTCATGATGGAGGACTCTGGTGAACATTTACTGGGATCTTTCCTACAAAGCTGTGGATAACCTTCTCATAGCAATCTCCTGAAAGAATATGCTGTTTTTATCTGACCCTCCAGAAAGTCAACAAAAAAATAATGCCCTGAGCATACCAAAAAAATTGTTGCCACAGCCTTTGCTCTCAATAGGTCCACTTTTGCTTTGACTGAACAAATTACACTTCTTAGTAGCGATTGTTCTGATTGTACTTTGTATTCTGGATCATATAAGTAAAGCCATATTTCATCTTCTGTTACTATTCATTAAATAAATACTTCAGGATCTTGATCTCACTTGTTTAAAATTTTTATTGAAATCTCTAGTCTTGTCAGTAGCTGATCTGGGCACACATATTTTAGTACTTACTGAGTTTGAAATTTGATAAACTTATTTTTCAGATGGAATGTAAGCTGAACCAATTGAGATGTCTATGGTGTTGACTTTTGTGTGTACTGCTGACCATTGGTATTTTTATTAGGGCATTAAGGAGGCTAATTTTTTCTTTGCAGATTGATGTTAAGGCTGCTGCAGGATTCATCTATGACATCATCTCATTCCTTCTCAAAACTAGTTATCCATCTGTAAACTGCTGACTTCTTTGTGGCATCATCCCCATAAACTTTTCAGAACCCATCAGTGATTTCACCATCACTCCACCCAAGCTTTGCCACAAGTTTAATGTTTGTTCTTGCTTCAATTTGAGCAGAATTCACATTGTTCTAATAGGACTCTTCAAACTGATTTCTTATCTTTGTTAATTCCTCAAACTAGATTCTATACTGACACATATTATAGCAAGTTAATTGCAATTTATTTATAAATGTGTTCATAAAAAATGAAATTTATTTTGGTGTAAACTTTTTTAAAATCTATGCATTTTTTTACTAATATACATTTTCCACAACCTGTTTTGTGTGAGAAAATATGGATAAATTATAATGTTTGAATTTAAGTGTGTATTAAGATCCTGGTATTCATAGCAGATAGACCAATTCATAGTAGAATACCAAACTCAATAAGGAGGTAGTTGAGAAGAGAACAACAAACATAACAAAAAATGTTCTCTAAGTCTATACTGTGAGATATGAAATAATTAATTCTTTTTGTGAGACCTCATCAAGGTAAAATGTTGATATTCTTCAAAAAATAGTTATTGTTTACACAGAATACCTTGATGTTTATTTAGTTTAACCAAAATAAATGAAGCAAAAATTGATAATTCATTGTATATTTTACTTCATGGTATTTGTATAGGGCAACGGCTTATTTATTTGTCTATTTACATTTTGCTAAAATTTTGAAAATAAGTAACTTTTTGGCTCCTAGTGATTTAACAGTATAATGTCCTAGGCCTTTACATCTGGACTAGGACAGAAATATTTCTTTATCTAGATAAGATAAAGTAAGTATGAGTGAAGCTACATATTAAATTTATTATTTTGAATTGCAGAAGAGAGACGTTTATTCTACGTTTAAGGTGAAACATTTTTGAGAGGAAGTGTTGAGAGGAGAGAGGAAAGTAAACTAAATAATTGAGAATAAAGGAAAGGATATGTATTAGCTTTTGTGGATAATTGCACATGTAGTCAAGGAATAAAAAAGTAAAGATGTATTTATTTCATTATTTTGATTTCAGACTGTTTTCAATGACTTCCTATACCCCATACCAACTTTTCATTTTGACAGCTAGGTTAGATATTGGGTTTTCATTGTTAATATGTTAAAGAAATTTGTTTGACATGTAAAGAAATGTTCCTAGTATATGGGGTCATAGATCAAAAAAAATATTCATGCTTATAGAGCACCTAAGCTTGAAGAGCATTCAAAACGTAGGTAGATTTTTAAAAGTGAATTAAAATACAAACTGCCCAACAAACAAAAGTGGTAACTGCTGAAGACAAATACATGATGAAATGCTGTGATGTCTCTGCTAAATAAAAACTGGCAGAGGCAGCATGTAATCACAGTGCCTTATGATTTCAACATACAGTTCTAAATTGGGTAGTTAACAAATACTAATGTTATGCAATAATGTATGTCTTCTCTCTCCCATTAATTGCTTATATGTCTGGCTGTAATACAAGATGCCATAAGATTACTGATGGCCATGTCTTGTTTACAGAGTGAAGCATTGATCAGGTTCAGCCTCTAGGTCCATAGAAAGACTCATATTACTAAATCCATTTGCTGACAAAGTTTTTAACAAGGTAAATATGTGCTTTAGAAGTCAAGGGAAAAGTGAGCTAAAAAATAAAGGCAATTTTAGGTAGGCTTCCAGGAAGTCTATGCCCCATCAGAAAACAGCTACTTTTACTGCCTATTGTAGAGATTTCTACATTTATACTATCAAGGACACCTTGCATTAACATCCCATGAATCTCAGTTTTGAAAAATAAAATTAAAAAATTATAACGTTAACTAAAGAATGTTTTCTCAATGTCATTAAGAAAAAGAGATCACCCAATAGCCAGGTTTTCCATATTAATTAATAAATTATAGATAAAATGAAAAAAGCCTAATATTTAAGACAGCATGTTTAACCTATTAATTATTGGTTCTAGTATATGTCTGTCCACTTTTTTGCTTGTTTCATTTTGTTTTTAATACAAATTTTTCTACATGGCTTAGTATGGTTTTAAAGTTTAATGTTTCTTCACTTTAGACTAGTAAATGCTACAATGTTACAAAAAAACTCAGCATTATCTACAACAACCAAGGTATGGAAACAACCTAAATGCTAATCTATGAATGAATGAATGAATGAATGAATGAATGAATGAAATGTAGTATAAACACACACACACACACACACACATGCACACACACACACACGAATCTTAACCAGCCTTCAAAAAGACAGAGATCCATATGCTTCAACATGGATGTCTCTAGAGGGCATTATGCTAAGTTAAATAAGGCAGACACAAAAAGAAAATTATTGCATGATTTCACCTACATGTGAAATTACAAAAAATAGCTTAAATACACAGAGGAAGAGAACAAAATAGTGATTACCATTGGTGGAGGGGGGTAAGAAATGGGGAGATGTATGTCAGAGAATACCAAATAGTGGAAATACAGGATAAACATTCTAGAGATCTAATGTACAATATGAGACAAAAAAAGTTTTGTTTTTTTTTTTCACTTTTATTTTAGGTTTGGAGGTACATGTGAAGGTTTGTTGTACAGGTAAACACATGTCATGAAGGTTTGTTGTACATATTATGTCATCACACAGGTGTTAAGCTCTTTACCCAATAGCTATCCTTTTTGCTCCTCTCCTTTCTCCCACCATCTGTCTCAAGTATATCCCAGCATCTGTTGTTTCCCTCTTTGGGTCCATAAGATCTTATCATTTAGCTCCCACTTTAAGTGAGAATATGTGGTATTTTATTTTCTCTTCCTGGAAAATGAAAGTTAATAAAATTGTATGGCTTCTTGTTTACATTCTTATGTGTATACCCTCTAGAAACAACAACAAAAATGGCAACAAAAATAATGGGAAGAGAAGCAACATAAACTGTTTTTAGTAATCATACTATTATGCCTTGCTGACTTCTCATAAATTAAAACAGAGTTTGTGATAGAATCTGCTTTTGTTTATCATGCTGAGTGATACACAGTCAGACTACCACATTTTTGTTTTGAAACAACACAAAACAACAATATATGTTTTGTAAAACATATATTGTATACAAAACAACAATATATGTTTTGTATAACTTTTGTGTTATACCCAAAAGTTCCTGTGAAATACCTGCTCATCACGAACAAAAAGCAAACAGCAGGATGCTGAAATGAAAGGAAGGTTGGTGTAGTCATGGAAAGTTCTAAGCTATTTATCTGGTTCAGCTCCTTCATAATTTTAAGATGTTCAGTTTCCTATCTAAGTGTTTTAAAGTACCTTTCTACTCATTTAATGTGGTGAAAATAAGACTTTTCTACTTTCATACTTTGTTGTGAAAATAAAATGAGGAAATGTATTTGAAATTTGTTTGAAAGTAATTTTGATTAAGATACAAGGTATCTTTATTAATGAAAGGGAGAGCAAAACAAAAAGTGGAGAAGAGAATACGAGTTACTTTCAGGGAAATTAAATTAAATTGATGTTTTTTCAGGTGACGAAGCAAATGTGTGGCATTTGTTTGGATTTTTTTTTTTTTTTTTTAGCTGAACAACAAAATGTGGATTTTCACCTAAATATGAATAGGAACTTGCAATGCCTCAAGTCATCCTGATTAACCAGAAGTTCTATCTTGTATGTAAAATTTTGACATAAAAAAGTATAGGTTTGTTTCAATGCATACATAAACATGTGCACACACACACACACACACACACACACACACACACAGACACACTGTGCTTATCTAATCATTTTACAGAAAAATTCTGATATTGAAGTTGCCATTTTGTAAAAAGTTTTGTTTTTGCTTTAGCTTTTTTGCAATGTTTTCAACAATTGTCTAAGCTTTGAAGAATTGAGTGTGTGCCTGTATATAGGCAATTGTTGTATATCTTCACCAATGACATCTTCATTCCTTTTCATTTGCTTATACAGATCCTACATTACCTCTTTCTGGGCATGGAAAAATATTTATTTCAATGATTATTATTTATAATGCATTTTTACTCTGATTCTAATAAAGCAATCAAAGCTTAAAATCTTATACCTAGAGTATTAGTATTTGACCCTATGAAAGCATAGAATTTTGACTTATATCTTTAAGAATTTTTACCTTTTGGAGGAGGACTCACAAGATGGCATTGTAGAAGCGACTCAGGATTGCAGCTCTCAGTGAAGGCACAGAGGGTGAGTCCTAGCTGCATTCTTGGATGGACCCTTTTTGCCCACAGAGCGTTGAAAGTCCCAGGTGTGGGAGAGACATGGGACGCTAGTACAGCTGGCTAGCAGAGCCGGCTCGCACAGCTGCTTCGGCTGGCATCTGCAGCAGGACCCAGCACGGAACTCACTGGTCTGGGTGCCCTGTTAAACCAGCAATCTGAGATTTGGAAGGGCAGATTGGCATGTCCATCTGATTGAACGGGACTTGGACAATGAGCCAGACCAGAAGATTACTGGGAAGCATGATCTGAGCCAGTGCAGTGGGCAGTGGCATGAGAGATCACACGGATCCCAGTGCCCTATTGGCAGGCTACTGGGGCGCCACTGAAAGAGTCTACCTTTCAGCTTGGGGAGAGGAAGAGAGAGAGAGAGGACAGACTCTGAGGCAGGGAGCTGGCTGATCGAGCTCGGTGGGTCCCACCCTCACAGGGACAAGCAGGGCAGTGACTGGAGGCACTCGGGGCTGAGAGTTTTGCTACTGGCATCTAGGATGGTGCAGCCCGGTGGGGGAGGGGCATCCACCCCTACAGATGCAATCCGCCCCTACTGAAGTACCACCCAGGGCTGATGCAGCCTGCTGTTGCTGAGGCAACCTGCCATAACAGAGAGACTCCACCAGGAGTGGGGAGCACTCCACAGCAGAACGAAGCCCAGCAGCAACAGGGCAGACCCACACTAGCAGGACAGAGCCCCACCAGGCAAATAGTGAATAAATTGCCTCCTAGTGGGGCAGGGCAGTGCAACAGATACTCATAAAGAAAGCCCCAACTCCCTGAGACAGAGCATCTAAGGGGGAAAAAAAAAGGGTGGTGTTTTATGAGTTCTGTTGCAGCATACATGAACAACCTCCCAACAACCCTGAATGAACAACGGAGCTCACAGCTCAGCACTGGAGCTCCTATAAAGCACAGACCATCTCCTCAAGCAGCTCCCTGACCCCTGAATATCCAAAGAGTCACTCCAAAAAAGGACTAATCAGACTGACATTTGGTGGGCATCATTCTGGAACAAAGACAGCAGAAGAAGAAACTGGTAGCATCCCTCACTGTTCCGCAGCTGCTACAGGTATACCCCAGATAAGCAGGGCCTGGAGTGGACCTCAGCACTCATAGAGCAGAGGGGCTAGACCATTAGAGGAAACACTAAGTAACAGAAATACTTCATCATCAACAATCTGGACATCCACACAGAGACCCAGTTGAAAAATCAGCAACTACTAAGATGACAGGTGGATAAAGCCATAAAGATGGAAAGAAACCAGCGCAAAAAGGAGGAAAACACCCAAAACCAAAACACCTCACCTCCTACAAAGGACCAAAACTCCTCATTAGCAAGGGAACAAAGCTGGACGGAGAATGAGTGTGACGAAATTACAGAATCAGACTTCAGAAAAAGGATAATGAGAAACTTCAGTGAGCTAAAAGAACATGTTCTAAATCAGTGCAAAGAAACTAAGAATCTTGAAAAAAGATTTGAAAAAAGACTCGAGGAATTGATAATAAGAATGGACAACTTAGAGAGGAATATAAATGAATTGAAGGAGCTGAAAACACAACACAAGAACTTCACGCAGCATGCACAAGGTTCAACAGCCGAATTGATCAAGCAGAAGAAAGAACATCAGAAGTTGAAAATCAACTTAGGCCAAGCACAGTGGCTCAAGCCTGTAATCCCAGCACTTTGGGAGGCCGAGGTAGGTGGATCACGAGGTCAAAAGATCGAGACCATCCTGGTCAACATGGTGAAACCCCATCTCTACTAAAAATACAAAAAACTAGCTGGGCATGGTAGCACGTGCCTGTAATCCCAGCTACTCAGGAGGCTGAGGCAGGAGAATTGCCTGAACCCAGGAAGCGGAGGTTGCGGTGAGCCGAGATCGCGCCATTGCACTCCAGCCTGGGTAACAAGAGCAAAACTCCATCTCAGAAAAAAGAAAAAAAAAGAAAATCAACTTAATGAAATAAAATGAGAAACCAAGATTTAAAAAAAAGGCACAAAAAGGAATGAACAAAATCTCCAAGAAATGTGGGACTATGTGAAGAGACTCAACCTACGTTTGATAGGTGTACCAGAATGTGATGAAGAGAATGAATCCAAGCTGGAAAACACTCTTCAGGATATTATCCAGAAAAATTTCCCCAGCCTAGCAAGACAGGTCAATACTCAACTCCAGGAAATACAGAGAACACCACAAAGATACTCTGCAAGAAGAGCAACCCCAAGGCACATAATCATCAGATTCACCAGGGTTGAAATGAAGGAGAAAATACTAAGGGCAGCCAGAGAGAAAGGTCGGGTCACCCACAAAGGGAACACATCAGACTCACAGCAGATCTCTCGGCAGAGAATCTACAAGCCAGAAGAGAGTGGGGGCCAATGTTCAACATCCTTAAAGAAAAGAACTTTCAACCCAGATTTTCATATCCAGCCAAACTGAGCTTCATAAGTGAAGGAAAAATAAAATCCTTCATAAACAAGCAAATACTCAGAGATTTTGTCACCACTAGGCTTGCTTTAAAAGAGCTTCTGAAAGAGGCACTACACATAGAAAGAAACAACCAGTACCACCCATCCTAAAAGCATACCAAATGCTAAAGAGCATTAATAAAATGAAGAATCTACATGAACCAATGGGCAAAACAGCCAGATGCCATCAAAATGGCAGTATCAAATTCACACATAATATTAACCCTAAATGTAAATGGGCTAAATGCACCAATAAAAAGACACAGACTGGAAAATTGGATAAAAAAAACAAAACCCATTGGTGTGCTGTATCCAGGAAACCCACCTCACACACAAGAATACACAAAGGCTCAAAATAAAGGGACAGAGGAAGATTTACCAAGCAAATGGAGAGCAAATAAAGCAGGAGTTGCAATTCTCATCTCTGATAAAATAGACTTTAAAGCAACAAAGATCAAAAGGGACAAAGAAGGGCATTACATAATGGTAAAAGGATTGATACAACAAGAAGAGCTAACGATTCTAAATATATATGGACCCAATGCAGGAGCACCCAGATATATAAGGCAAGTTCTTAATGACTTACAAAGAGACTTAGACTCCCATACAATAATAGTGGGAGACTTTAACACTCCACTGTCAATATTAGACAGATCAACCAGACAGATAATTAACAAGGATATCCAGGACTTGAGCTCAGACCTGAAACAAGCAAACCTGATAGACATTTACAGAACTCTCCACCCCAAATCCACAGAATATACATTCTTCTCAGCACCACATCACACCTGCTCCAAAACTGACCACATAATTGGAAGTAAAGCACTCCTCAGCAAATGCAAAACAACTAAAATCATAACAAACAGTCTCTCAGACCATAGTGCAATCAAGTTGGAACTCAGATTCAGAAAATAACTCAGAACCGCACAGCTTCATGGAAACTGAACAACTGGCTCTTGAATGTTGATTGGATAAGCAAAGAAATAATGGCAGAAATAAAGAAGTTCTTTGAAACCAACGAGAAGAAAGACACAACGTACCAGAATCTCTGGGACACATTTAAAGCAGTCTGTAGAGGAAAATATATAACAATAAGTGCCCACATGAGAAGAGTGGAGAGATCCAAAATTGACACTCTATCATCAAAATTGAAAGAGCTAGAGGAGCAAGATCAAAAAAGCTCAAAACCTAGCTGAAGACAAGAAATAACTAAGATCAGAGCAGAACTGAAGGAGATAGAGACAAGAAAACCCTTCAAAAAATCAATAAATCCATGAGCTCTTTTTTTGAAAAGATCAACAAAATAGACCACTAGCCAGACTGATAAAATAAAAAGAGAGAGAGAGAGAGAGAGAGAGAGAACAACCAAATACATGCAATAAAAATGACAATGGGGAAATCACCAAAGATTCCACAGAAATTCAAACCATCATCAGAGACTACTACAAACAACTCTATGCACATAAACTAGTAAACCAGGAAGAAATGGATAAATTCCTGGACGCCTGTGTCCTCCCAAGCCTAAACCAGGAGGAAGCTGAAACTATGAATAGACCAATAACAAGATCTGAAGTTAAGGCAGCAATTAAGAGACTACCACACAAAAAAAGCCCAGGTCCCAATGGGTTCCCAGCTGAATTCTACCAGACACACAAAGAGGACCTGGTACCATTTTTTCTGAAACAATTCTAAATAATTCAAAAAGAGGGAACCCTTCCCAAATCATTTTATGAGACCAACATCATCCTGATACCAAAACCCAGCAGAGACTCAACAAGAAAAGAAAACTTCAGGCCAAAATCCATGATGAACATAGATGCAAAAATCTTCAATAAAATACTGGCAAACTGATGGCAACAGCACATTAGAAAACTTCTCCATCATGGTCAACTAGGATTCCTCCCAGGGTTGCAAGCCTGGTTCAACATACACATCTATAAATGTAATTCACCACATAAACAGAAGCAAAAACAAAAACCACATGATTTTCTCAATTGACGCAGAGAAGGCATTTGACAAAATTCAACAGCCCTTTATGCAACAAACCCTCAATAAACTTGGTATTGATGGAACGTATCTCAAAGTAATAAAAGCTATTTACAACAATCCAACATCCAATATCATACTGAATGGGCAAAAACTGGAAGCACTCCCTTTGAAATCTGGCAATAGACAAGGATGCCCTCTCTCACCACTCCTATTCAACATAGTACTGGAAGATCTAGCCAGAGCAATCAGGCAAGAAAAAGAAATTAAGGGTATTCAAATAGAAAAGGTGGAAGCCAAATTGTCTCTATTTGCAGACGACATGATAGTATACCTATAAGACCCCATCACCTCAGCCCAAAAGCTCCTGAAACTGATAAGCAACTTCAGCAAAGTCTCAGGATATAAAATTAATGTGCAAAAATCACAATCATACCTATACACCAATAACAGACTTAAAGAGAACCAAATCAAGAATGAACTGTGATTCACAATTGCTACAAAGAAAATAAAATACCTAGGAATACAACTCACAAGGAACGTAAGGGACCTCTTTAAGGAAAACTACAAACCACTGCTCAACAAAATAAGAGAGAACACAAACAGATGGAGACACATTCCATGTTCATGGTAAGGAAGAATCAATATCATGAAAATGGCTATACTTCCCAAAGTAATTTACACAATCAATGCTATCCCCATCAAACTACCATTGAATTTTTTCACAGAACTGAAAAAAGTCACCATGAATTTTATATGGAACCAAAAAAGAGCCCGCATAGCTAAGTCAATTCTAAGCAAAAAGAACACAGCGGGAGGCATCACACTACCAGACTTCAAACTATACTACAAGGCTACAGTAATCAAAACAGCATGGTACTGGTACCTAAATAGAGATATAGACCAATGGAACAGAACAGAAGCATCAGAGGCAACACAACATATCTACAACCATATTATCTTTGATAAACCAGAGAAAAACAAGCAATGGGGAAAGGATTCCCTATTTAATAAATGATGTTGGGAAAACTGGCTAGCCATGTGCAGAAAGCAGAAACTGGACCCCTTCCTGACACCTTACACTAAAATTAACTCCAGATGGATTAAAGACTTAAACATAAGACCTGACACCATAAAAACCCTAGAAGAAAATCTAGGCAAAACCATTCAGGACATAGGAGTAGGCAAGGACTTCATGACCAAAACACCAAAAGCATTGGCAACAAAAGTCAAAATAGACAAATGGGACCTAATCAAACTCCACACCTTCTGCATGGCAAAAGAAACAGCACTAGAGTGAATCAGCAACCATCAGAATGGGAAAAAATCTTTGCAGTTTACCCATCTGACAATGGGCTGATATCCAGAATTTACAAAGAACTCAAACAGATTTACAGGAAAAAAACAAACAAGCCCATTCAAAAATGGGCAAAGGATATGAACAGTCACTTTACAAAAGAAGACATACATGAGGCCAACAAACATATGAAAAAATGTTCATCATCACTGGTCATTAGAGAGATGCAAATCAAAACCACATTGAGATACCGTCTCATGCCTGTTAGAATGGCGATCATTCAAAAATCTGAAAACAGCAGATGCTGGAGAGGATGCAAAGAAATAGGAACACTCTTACACTGTTGCTGGGAGTGTAAATTAGTTCAACCATTGTGGAAGACAGTGTGGCGATTCCTCAAGGACCTAGAAATAGAAATTCCATTTGACCCAGCAATCCCATTACTGGGTATATATCCAAAGAACTATAAATCATTCTACTATAAGGACACATGCACACGAATGTTCATTGCAGCACTGTTTACAATAGCAAAGAACTGGAACCAACCCAAATGCCCAATGATGATAGACTGAACTGGGAAAATGTGGCACATATACACCATGGAATATTATGCAGCAATAAAAAATGATAAGTTTTTGTCCTTTGTAAGGACATGGATGAATTTGGAGAACATCATTCTCAGCAAACTGACACAAGATCCGAAAAAGAAATACCACATGTTCTCACTCATAGGTTGGTGAGAAAAATCAAAACACCTGGACACAGAGAGGGGGTCTACTACACACTGGGGTCTATTGGGAATGGGGGAGGGACACAGGTGGGGAGGCTGGGGAGGGATAGACTGGTGATGAATGCCAAGTGCGGGCGAATGGGAGGAAGGCAGCAAAACACACTGCCATGTGAGTACCTATGCAACTATATTACACGTTCTGCACATGTACCCCAAAGCCTGTAATGCAATAAAAATAAATAAATAAATAAATAAATAAATAAATAAATAAATAAATAATTTTTACCTTTTGTTTAATGGGCTATGAGCATCATTTAACTATAAATTAAAAAATAAAATATTATTTGTTTTTCGTATGAATTTCGTTTGTATTTCTGGCATAGTTTTAATCCCTTCACATAAATATGTTTATACAAACTTACTGTAGTTTTAAAATTGTCTTCATATAAATAGTTTCATTTCCTTTCTACTTGAAACTTGCTTGTATCCATAACTGACATCTGCATTTATAGCCATGTTTCTATTGTAAACTGAATACATCTAAATGATGTCCTTTCTTCCTAAATTTGTATCACTCATATTAACAGATCAAACGCCGTCATTATTGGAACATTCATATAAATTTACATTTATGTTTTGATGTGAAATATCTTAAAATTACTACTCTAAGAAATATCTTCAATATCTGCACATAGTACACATTTTCTTTTTCTTCTGCTTTAAGTTCTGAGGAATATGTGCAGATCTTGCAAGATTGTTGCATAGGTATACACATGCCTTGGTGGTTTGCTGTCTCCATCCTTGCTTCACCTACATCAGACATTTCTCCGAATGTTATTGTAAGACCAGTTGCCTTGCCAGTAGTCAAATGGACACATTCATCACTCTCTGTGCCTGATAACTGTGTTATCATCTGAGCTCATTATCTGGCTTCACCACATGGCTTCCCCACACCCACCTCTACATTCCATACCCAAGCCCACACTCAGCACAAATTATGCATCCAACCTCCAGCCTGCTGTTAAAAAGCCCTGCAGAATTTTTTTTTAAAGAAGCTCCACCATACCCTGCCTGGCAACAGCCTGCCCATAGGCCCCTGGCAGGCCTGCATACCCAAGGTCCTGCCCACCTACCAATGACAGCTAGTTTCATGTACTTCCTATTTTAACTCCATGTACCTCCTGCTCCTCAAGAGCCAATAGAAATGCCTTCTCTTTGTTTCCCCAGTAGTCAATCAAGGCCCACTTACCCAAGGTCTCACCTGCCTACCAATGACAGCTAGTTTTATGTACTTCCTACTTTAGCTCCATGTACTTCCTGCTCCTCAGCAGCCAATAGAAATGCCTTTTATTTGTTTCCCCAATAACCAATCAATTGCCTGACCTCCCCATAAAATCCCACGCTCTGAACAGCTGGGCACGACTTCTCTGTCCCCACCCTAGACCACTGAACCTCACCCAGGAGCTGAATAAATTAGCTTCTCACTTTCTTATACTTGCCTCAGTTTCCTCATTTTACCTCAGCAATAAATCTTACAGTTATGCCTCCCCAACCTCCCTACCCCCTGCTGTCCCTCCCCTAACCCTCCACCCCATAACAGACCCCAGTGTACAATGTTGCCATCCCAGTGCCCATGTTCTCATTGTTTAACACCCACCTATGAGTGGGTATGGGGTGTTTGTTTTTCTCTTCTTGTGTCAGTTTGTTGAGAATAATGGCTTCTTGGTTCTTTCATATCCCTACAAAGGACATGAAATCATCCTTATTTATGACTGCATAGTATTCCATGGTGTATATGTGCCATATATTTTTTTAATCCAGTGTACCATTAATGGGCATCTGGGTTGGTTCCAAGTCTTTGCTATTGTAAACAGTGCCACAATGAACATATGTGTGCATGTGTCTTTATACTAGAGCAATTTATAATCCTTTGGGTGTATTCCCAGTGATGGGATTGCTGGGTCAAATGGAATTTCTATTTCTACGTCTTTGAGGAATCACCACACTGTCTTCCACAATGGTTGAACTAATTTACACTCCCACTAAAAGTGTTCCTATATCTTCAAATCCTCTCCAGCATCTCTTTTCTCCTGATTTTTTAATGACTGCTATTCTAACTGGTGTGAGATAGTATCTCAATGTGGTTTTGATTTACATTTCTGTAATGACCAGTGATGATAAACTTTTTACATGTTTGTTGGCCTTATAAATGTCTTCTTTTTCAAAGTTCCTGTTCCTATCTTGTACTCACTTTTCAATGGGTTTTTTTCTATTTTTCTTGTAAATATGCTTTAGTTCACTTGTAGATTCTGGACATTAGCCCTTGTCAGATGAGTAGATTGAAGATTTATTCCCATTTTGTTGGTTTCCAGTTCATGCTAATGATTGTTCCTTTTGCTGTGCAGAAGCTCTGGACTTTAATTAGCTCCCATTTGTCTATTTTGGCTTTTGTTGCCAATGCTTTTGGTGTTTTAGTCATGAAGTCCTTGCCTATGCCTATGTCCTGAAAGGTTTTGCCTAGCTTTTCATTCAGGGTTTTTATGGTGTAAGGTCTTATGTTTAAATCTTTAATTTATCTAGAGATAATTTTAGTGTAAGGTGTTCATGAAGGGGTCCAGTTCTAGCTTTCCACACATAGCTTGTCAGTTTTCCTGACATCATTTATTAAACAGGGAATCCTTTCCCCATTGCTTGTTTTTGTCACGTTTGTCAAAGACCAGATGGTTTTAGATGTGTAGCATTGCTTCTGATGCCTCTGTTCTGTTCTATTGGTCTGTATCTCTGTTTTGATACCAATTACCATGAGGTTTTGATTATTGTAGCCTTGTAGTATACTTTGAAGTAAGGTAGCATGATGCCTCCAGCTTTGTTCTTTCTGTTTAGGATTGTCTTGGCTATAGGGGCTCTCTTTTGTTTCCATATGAAGTTTAAAGTGTTTTTTTTTTTTTTTTCAGTTCTGTGAAGAATTTCAATGGTAGCTTGATGAGGATAGCATTGAATCTATAAATTACTTTGGGCAGTATGCTATTTTCCCAATACTGATTCTTCCTAACCTTGCACATGGAATGTTTTTCCATTTGTTTTTGTCCTCTCTTATTTCCTTAAGCAGTGGTTTATAGTTCTCCTTGAAGAGGTTCTTCACATCTTTGTTGTATTCCTAGGTATTTTATTCTCTTTGTAACAATTGTGAAGGGGAGTTCTTCATGATTTGGCTCTCTGTCTGTTATTGGTGTATAGGAATGCTTGCAACTTCTGCACATTGATTTTGTATCCTGAGACTTTGCTGAAGTTGCTTATCAGCTTAAGGAGATTTCGGGCTGAGATGATAGTGTCTTCTATATATACAATAATGTCATCTGCAAATAGAGACATGTTGATTTCCTCTTTTCCTAATTGAATACCCTTTATTTCTTTCTCTTGCCTGATTGTTCTGGCTAGAATTTCAAATACTATATTTAACAGGAATGCTGAGAGAGGGCATACGTGTCTAGTGCCAGTTTTCAAAGGAAATTCTTCCAGTTTTTGTTCATTTAGTATGATATTAGCTGTGGCTTTGTCATAAATAGCTTTTATCATTTTGAGATATGTTCCATTGATACCTACTTTTTGAGAGTTTTTAGTATAAAAGGCTGTTGCATCTTGTTGAAGACCTTCTCTGCATCTCTTGATATGATCATGTAGTTTTTGTCTTTGCTTCTGTTTATATGATGGATTAAGTTTATAGAATTGCATATGTTGAACCAGCTTTGCATCCCTGGGATGAAGTCGGCTTGATTGTGATGGATAAGCTTTTTGATGTGCTGTTGCATTCGGTTTGCCAGTATTTTATTGAAGATTATTGCATCAATGTTCATCATGGATATTAGTCTGAAGTTCTCTTTTACAGTTGTGTCTCTGCCAGGTTTGGGTATCAGGATCATGTTGATCTCATAGAATGAGTTTGAGTGGATTCTCTCTTTTTGTATTGTTTGGAATAGTGTCAGAAAGAATGATACCAGCTACTCTTTGTACATCTGGTAGAATTCGGCTGTAAACCTTTCTGAATCTGTTCTTTTTTTGGTTGGTTGGCTATGAATTGCTCCCTCAGTTTTAGAACTTGTTGCTAGTCTATTCAGGGATTCAACTTCTTCCTGGTTTAGTCTTGGGGGGGTGTACATGTCCACCAGTTTATCCACTTCTTCCAGATTTACTGGTTTATGTGCCTAAAGCTGTTGGTAGTAATCTGTGATGGTAGCTTGTATTTCTGTGGAATTGGTTTTTTTATCCACTTTATCATTTTTTATTGCATCTATTTGATTCTTCTCTCTTTTCTTTTTTATTATCCTGGGTAGTGGTCTGTCTATTTTGTTGATCTTTTCAAAAAAGCAGATCCTGGATTTATTGAGTTTTTAAAAAGTTTTTTATGTCTCTATCTCCTTCAGTACTGTTCTGATCTTACTTATTTCTTGTATTCTTCTATCTTTAGCATTTTTTTTTTTTATTTTGCTACTCTAGCTCTTTCAATTTTGAGGATAGGGGTCGATTTTAGATCTTTCCTTGCTTCTCATGTGGGCATTTATTGCTACCAATTTCCCTCTATACACTGCTTTAATTGTGTCCCAGAGATTCTGGTACATTGTGTCTTCATTTTCATTGGTTTCTGCCTTCATCTCATGTTCAACCAGTTGTCATTCAGGAGCAAGTTGTTCAGTTTCCATGTAGTTGTGTACTTTTAAGTGAGTTTTTTAATCCTGGGTTCTAATTTAATTGCACTGTGATCTAAGAGACTGTTTGTTACAACCTCCATTCTTCTGTATTTGCTGAGGAGTGATTTACCTCCAATTAGGTGGTTAATTTTAGAATAAGTTCAATGTGGTGCTGAGAAGAACGTATATTCTGTGGATTTGGCAAGGAAGTTCTGTAGATCTCTATTAGGTCCTTTTGGTCTAGCTCTGTATTCAAGTCCTGAATATCCTTGTTGATTTTCTGTCTCGTTGATCTGCCTAATATTGAGAGTGGAGCTTTAAAGTCTCCCAGTATTATTGTGTGGAAGTTGAAGTCTCTTTGCAGGTCTTCAAGAACTTGCTTTATGTATCTGCATGCCATAGTATTGGGTGCATATATATTTAGGACAGTTAGCTCTTCTTGTTGTATTGATCCCTTGACCATTATGTAATGTCCTTATTTGTCTCTTTTGATCTTTGTTGGTTTAAAGTTTGTTTTATCAGAGATTAAGATTGCAACACCTGCTTTTTTACTCTATATTTGCTTCATAAATCTTCCTACATCCCTTTATTTTGAGTCTATGTGAGTCTTTGCAAGTGAGATGGGTCTCCTGAATACAACAAACCAATAGATCTTGACTTTTTATCCAGTTTGCCAGTCTGTGTCTTTTCATTGGGGCATTTAGGCCATTTATATTTAATGTCAATATTGCTATGTATGAATTTGATCCTGCCATTTTGTTACTAGCTGGTTATTTTGCCCATTCGTTGACACAATTTCTTTATTGCTTCATTGATCTTTACCATTTTGTTCATTTTTGCAGTGTCTGCTACTGGTTGTTCCTTTCCATGTTTAGTGCTTCCTTCAGGAGCTCTTGAAAGGCAGGTCTAGTGGTGATGAAATCTTTCAGCCATTGCTCGTCCATAATTTCTGCTTCACTTATGAAGCTTGGTTTGCTGGATATGAAATTCTAGGTTGAAAGTTCTTTTTTTGCGGGGGGCCCAAAGTGGCTCTGGCTGGATGTCGTGGCGCTTGCGAAGGCGAGGCCAAGAATTCAAGGCCAACCAACCTCAGCAACCTTACAAGCTCTCATTGATTGGCAAAAAAAAGAAGAAGAAAGTTCTTTTTTTTTTTTAATGATTTTGAATATTGACCCCCATGCTCTTCTGGCTTGTAGGGTTTCTGCTGAAAGATCCACTGTGAGTCTGATGGGCTTCCCTTTGTGGGTAACCCTACCTATGTCTCTGTCTGTCCTTAGCATTTTTTCCTTCATTTCAACCCTGGTGAATCTCATGATTATGTGCCTTGGGATTGCTTTTCTTGAGGAATATCTTTGTGGTGTTCTCTACATTTCCTGGATTTGAATGTTGGCCTGTCTTGCTAGGTTGGGGAAGTTCTTTTGGATAATAACCTCAAGAGTGTTTTCCAACTTGGATTCATTCTCCCCATCACATTCAAGTATACTGATTAAGTGTAGACTAGGTCTTTTCACATAATCCTATATTTCTTGGAGGCTTTATTTCTTTTCACTCTTTTCTCTCTAATCTTCTCATTTTATTTTACTGATTTGATCTTCAGTCTCTGATATCTTTCTTCTGCTTAATCAATTTGGCTATTAAAACTTGTGCATGCTTCACAAAGTTCTTGTGCTGTGTTTTTCAGCTCCATCAAGTCATTAAGCTTCTGTAAGCTGGTTATTCTAGTTAGCATTTCACCTAACCTTTTTTCAAGGTTTTCAGTTTCTTTGCATTGGGTTAGAATATGTTCCTTTAGCTCAGAGAAGTTTGTTATTACTCCCCTTCTAAAGTCTGCTTCTGTCAATTCATTGAACTCATTCTCCATCCTGTTATTTTCCCTTGCTGGTGAGGAGTTGTGATCCCTTGGAGGAGGAGAGGCATTCTGGTCTTTGATGATTTCATCATTTTTCACTGTTTTTTCCCCATCTTTGTAGAGTTATCTACCTTTGATCTTTGAAGTGGATGATTTCGGATGGGGTCTCTAAATGGACATCTTTTCTGTTAATGTTGAAGCTATGTCTGTTTTTTAGTTTTTCTTCTAACAGTGGGGTCCCTGTACTGTATGCCTGCTAGAGGTGCACTCCAGACCTTGCTTGCCTGGGAATCACTCATGGGTGTTGCAGAACAGCAAGGATTGCTGCCTGGTCATTCCTCTGGTAGTTCTGTCCCAGAAGGGTCCCCCATGGTATAAGCAGAGCTTTCCTGAATGAGGTGACTTTTTGATTATGCAGGGTCAGGGAGCCACTTGAGGAGGCAGTCTGCCTTTTGTCTTTCTGCAAATGCACTGCTGGGCTGCCATGGATTCAATCTAGCTGCTGTGTATGCTTCCTTTGGCTTTTGTTTACACAGGCAAATTTAGGCTTGCCTCAACAATGGGGGATGGCCTCTCCCCCACTGACCTAGATTGTCCCAGGTCGAACTTGAACTGATGTGCTGGCTGCAAAACTCTTAAGCGAGAGGGCTTCAGTTAGCTGGTCTTTGTGGGGGCAGGACCCACCCAGCCTTATTGCCTGTCTCCCTCCTTTCAGTTCCCTCTCTGGGGAGTGGGTAGCTCCATTCCACAGGCACTCTCGGGCCTAGTTAAAATGTCTCCCCAGATCTGTGCTGACAACCCGTGGTGCCAGCTGGAGCTGCTGCTCAGATATGTGCTGGTAATTTGTGGTGCTTTTCAGCCTGGTGGGGATTTCCTTGTCTGTGGTTTGCAGAGGCCATGGGAGAAGCACAGTGTCTGGACCAGAGTGCTGGATGGGGAGAAGTCCCCGATCCTCTGGTCAGTTGCACTTCCTGGGTGAAGCAGTGCCCTGCCCTGCCTTAGTTTGCCCTCCTTGGGGTGCACCCACTGTCCAATCAGTCCCACTGAAATGAACCTGGTACCTCAGTTGCAAATGCAGAGATCACTCACCTTCTGATTCCCTCTCCCTGGGAACTGTGCTCCAGAGCTGTTTCTATTTGGCCATCTTGGCAGAATCCTAGTAGACATTTTCTATGACATCTGTGCTTGGATGACCTTCCCAGAAGCAGCTGATAACTTTACAAATAACACCAACAATTTAATTATATATATATATATATATATATATATATATATATATATATATAGTAAGCCACAAGCAGCTGGTTTTTCTGAAATTTACCTAAATATATTTGTCTCATCCTAATTACTCTCTGATAGACTTCCAATTCTGAAAGATTTAGCTTTATTGTTCTCTTTTATACAGTATCCAACTCTGTATTTCTGCTTCAAAGCAAAGTGTAAAATTATAGTTATCTTCATCTGTGAGAAAGAAATTAAGAAGAAAAATAATTTAGCCTCTTTACATTGAGTATATGTAAATTGAGTATTCTTTATTTGAAATAATATTCTATTCATAAGAGATGTAAACATAGATTCCTTTAATGTGAATCTCTTATATAAGTATGGCAGATTAATCAAAACTAAGAAATTAACACTGATTTAATACTTTAAATTACAGAGTTTATTCAGATTTCCTCCATTTCTCAATCACTTTTCTTTTTTTCTGTTCCAGGATTAATTAAAGAATATCACATTGTATTCAACTGTAGTTGAAATTTGTCCTCATTTTTAAGAAGAAATGATTTAATTCCCTTTGCCAATTGATTCATATGAATGCCTGAGGTTTTCTTTTTGTTTTTAATGTTTTCTCTTTTCTTTCATACACTGATTTTTCTATATGAAAGATGCAAGATAAATTATTTGTGCATTGTGTCTCCATCTGGTTTCAATCCATTAATTTTAAATCCCTTAATTTTAAAACACTTTTATCTTGTGAAATAATAAAATATTCTCTATGGTATTACCTCTTAGAATTTCATTTGACAGATAAGAAACATTGCAACTGGAAATAACTATATGCACAATGAAAAAGTTTTATTATATTGGTTGTTAATGTGTTAGTAAATTTTATACTCTTACCAATATTATTATTTAAACAATTCTAATGATATCAACTTAGTATTACACAAAAAGGACTAGACTTGCAGCTAAAGAAACAATCATTAAAATATATTCTTTTGTTTACTATTTCTTTTACTTTAGATATAATAGGTAACTCAATATTTCTGAGCCTGAGATTTCTGATACCTGAAAAAGGAATTAAAGTGATATTATAATGTTAATTATTATATAAATCATCTTAAAATAGTAAAAAGGAGAGAAAAAACAAATCGTTTAATAAATATATTCATATGTACATTCAAGCCATCATTGGGCCTCAGTAATATGAACATCATATTAGAGAACTTGTTTTATAGCAAAACTTTTATAGCAAATTAAGTAAGTTAAAGGATTCACTCATAATGAATTCATTGGTATTAGAATAACTCAAAACATCTGGTCTGATAGAATGATAGAATGAAATATTGAAGATTCAATACTATACCAGCTAGGCCACATTTTACAAATTTAGGTGCTCACTTGCATGATGTCTTATATGCTTTAAACTGGTGACCAATATGTAGTGAGTTTTCTCCAACAGCTAGAATATAGGTCCAGATGTCACACTTGAAGAATAGAAAGAAAAATTACATATCTCATTATTAAATCTAATAATGTATGTGTAATACTTTGGTTTCTTATTTCTTCACTTAGAATTATGTTGATTCAGAGGAGTGTTTCCTCCACTTAACATAACAAATATTCCACTGAAGTGCAAATCAACATTACCACCTTGCTATCCTTGGAGGTAAAAAGGTAATAGACATTTATAGGTATGTATTAGAGGCGAAATCCCAAGAACTGACAACACAGCCCCACAATTGTTTCACTGATTAAGGATGCAGATGGAGTTAATATTGCCAGCCAGCTGACTCCAAGATGGAAAGATTGTCCTAGATTATCCAGGCAGGCTCAATGTAATCACAAGTGTTTTTATACAAGCGGAAAAATGAGGCTGAAGAGTCAATTAAAGATAAATTTCAAGATGTTATCTGTTAGCTTTGAAAATGAAATAAGGGGCTATGAGGCAAGGAAGGTAGAGAGTCTTTAAAAGCTGAAAAGGGCAAGAAAATAGATTATTAGGGCCTCTAAAAGAATGCAGCCCTGCGGACACCTTGCTTTTATCTAGTGAGATGCATTTCAGACTTCTGAACTCAAAAACTGTAAGATAATAAATTTGTGTTATTGGATGCCACTAAATTTGTGATAATTCATTACAACACTAGAAAAATAAAACATATGCAAAATTACTACTTTATCAGCCCCAAATGTTTGAAATCAGCAGTTTCTCCAGGTTTACTCTATGGATAAAATCTTATTTTTTTAGTCTCTTAATAGATGTGCCCCACTGGTAGTTACTTATGCATGTGTTGCCATTTTATGTTTTGTGTTTAATTTGACTCTCACTTTTAATGTAAGCCAGATTGTAATTCTGGGCAACTGTATGATTTGACATAGGGAAGTACTCTTGGTTAAAATGCAGAACTAAATAACAAATATCTCCAAGGTAAGATACATGACACAAAGATAGGCTGCTTCCCCCCAACCCCCAAAAAAGTTTACATTATTTTAAGTATTTAAAATAAAATTGCAATAGGAGTGAATCCTTGCCTTTTCTTCATAAAAGTATGGTTCATTGTGGTCACCAGGGAGCTAAGATTGGGGATTCATAGCCTTAAATCCCATAATGTCTCATTAGACATCATGATATCAAAGGAGTTTTATAAATGCCTAGTGAATCCTCTAAATTCTGTAAGTGCTAAGAGAATCTTCTAAAATCCTCCCAGCTAGACTGGTTTCTGATTTCTTTCAAGTTATTGCCACGATTTCAAAGGGCCACAGATTCTGAAGTGTATGTCTGGAAGCACAGAGCTAAATTTTAATGTCTTTGATGTACTCAGTCAATAATTTAGGTCATTTGAAACAATCTCTCCTCATACAAAGTCACATGGACTTTAGAATAACCAAGTTACAATATTTCCACAGTGCTGTTTTAATTAGCATACCTGTGCAATGACAAAAGAAAATCTCTAAAAATTGTTTTGAAGTACATGGTCATGTGGCTTTTGCATTTTTCCAAATTGTCAAAGAGGAATTCTTTTAATGGTAAAGACTTCTAAACCATACATATGGGAGGAAAACTGCAGTAGGGAATAATGTTTCAAGTATTTTTAGCATAATTCTGGCTATTTCTTTTATAAAACTTTAACTTTTTTTCTGCCAGCTCTTCAGACATTAGTATATGACACATAGTATTTGGCAGCCAGCCATTCAACAATCAAAGTAGGTGATCCCATCACAGCACACAATTCAAGGTATATTTACTTAATAATGTACTGCCTTATAAGAAATGGGTTTGCATGAGTTAAATCATATATATTCTGCTACATACAATATACATTATATTATAGAAGTATAGTCTATACATATTTTAATGTAAGGTATATTACTATTAACTACTTTAAATGATCTGGATCATGAAAACTACTCTTCATGAAATAAAAAGTCAATTAAGTTGTTTTCTGAAAAATTAGCACTTTTTAGTGAAACTAAAAATCTATTTACTATTAAATAGTCGAACTAAGAAGCTGCTTTTTGTTTATTCTTGTTGGTCAAAAACATAGTATAGCTATATGACGTGTGTGAGTGTGTGTGATTCCTTCTGTCAAATCTTCTGTTCATTTGTATGTTTTATCCTACTGGGATATTCAAGCATTTTGTAAAGTTTCACAAATAACTGTCTATTCTATAGATTTCCTAATAAAATCACAAAATATCAGCAAACAAATCTTTATCAAAAACATAATGAGATTTTTTAAAATTTATTTTTATGAAAGTATGTTTAGGGCCTAATTCCTTTCATTAAAGTATCATCCTATATTATCTCATTTTCTCCATTTTTTCCTCAAGTTGTCATTTTTTTCCAAATTAGAAGACAAAATCAATTTTATTTACTCTTTTGTTAATAATCAATGTTATGTTCTAACAATGACTTAAGAATAAAATATTTTTCTTCAAAGCAATAATAGCTATAAACCTCAGATATTATTACAATTCACTACCTTTGCAAATTGCTGTCAAATATGTGAGGGTTATAATAAAGTGTCCAATCATACTTTTTATTATGTTTATAGTAACATGTCATAATTTCTATTATGTACTTCCTTTTAGGAGTCTCTATCAAGCACATTAATTTGTTTTTCAAATGCTTTATCTATTTTTAACAGAACTGTGTTTGCCAGAAATTAAGAGGGTTGGAGAAGGTGTTACTATAAAGCAGATAATTTTTTTGTAGTAACAAAACCATTCCATATTTTAATTATAGTGTATTCATCAAAACTCAAAAACTGCACATAGAAAACAATAACTTTACAGTATGTAGATAGAAAAATAAAGTTTTAGAAGTAGATGAAAAGGATAATATTTCAATGACAACTTAGATCCCTGGATGACAAAGGTACATTGCACCGTCTTTATAAAGCAATGTTCTTTCAGATATTAACATAACCTTATATGTATTTTATCTGAAACAATACTCTTACATTTTTCCCTTCCTAGAGAAATAAAATCATTTATGACATTTGATGATGCATATATTGCCATATTATTATTATCAGATAATAGAGTTGTTGAGAAGATTAATAACGTTTAGAAGAGCAGAACACTATAAATTCATGAATTATTAAATATTTTTTGTTAGTAAATATATTCTGCACATTTATGCGCTACTTTCTAACTTGCCTTTTCTTTCCCTCTTATTTCTTCTCATATTAAAACATCAATTTTTAAAGAAAAAAATGAAAATAGGCTAAAATGCAGGCCTATGATAAGTTTCTTATTATAATAGTAATTGTTGATGCAATAACAAACTTAGTAGAAAGGGCTATTCAATTAATCTCTTCAACAGTTAGTCTATAAAAATTCTGAGTTATCATGTATCTTTTCTGTTGTTTTCCCCAAAGATACAACACACTAAACAACTTTGATATCTATCCTAAAATGAAGACTTGACTTCAGGTAATATGAGTCTCAATTTGCTTGTCAATTGAAAGCCACAAAAGATAGATGGAAATCATTTAAAGCAGGGGTACTGAATTCACAAAAAGTATCTAGTAAACTTCTGTAACTCCTTTGTTTGAATTTTTACAGACTGAAATTTATCTTTGTATGCTTTTTAATCTTCTATTAAAATAATTTTTTAAATACATTGACAGTTTTTAGAAAATCAAGATAAAGAATTGGGGAAGAAAACAAAAGAGAGGGATATTAAATTTTGAATCAGAAGCCATGAATTCCAGTGAAGATGTGAAATTGATTATTCATCTGACTTCAGCAAGAATTGTTTGAAACTTCAATCTCCTTATTTCAAACATAAACAAATTGTTGTGAATCCTCTTATTAGTGTTTTCATTCCAGAAATTCAAAGGGTCTATAATGATTTCTTGTGTTGTGAAATAAGGAAAACTAAATTATATTTCAGATAGTAAGCTAGATGTAATGATGTACTTGTAGTTCCAGTTACTCAAGAGGTTGAAGCCAAAGGATTGCTTGAGTCCAAGAGTTTCAGGCTTCAGTGAGCTATGAATATGCCACTGTATTCTAGCCTGAGTGATATGGTTTGACTCTGTGTCCCCACCTAAGTCTCATCTTTAATTGTACTCCCATAATTCCCACCTGTTTTGGGAGACATATTGAAAGATAATTAATTACAATTATCTGGCAAGAGATAATTAATTACAATTATCTGGCAAGAGATAATTGTGACTATCTGGTGAGACAGTTTCTCTCATATTTTTCTTATGGTAGCAAATAAGTCTCACAAGGTCTGACGGTTCTTTAAAGGTTTTTCTTTCACTTGGCTCTTTTTGTCTCCTCCATCCACATAAAACATGACTTGCTCCTCCTTCCCTTCAATCATGATTGTAAGGCCTCCCCAGCCATGTGGAACTGTAAGTCCATTAAACCTCTTTCTTTTGTAAATTGCCCAGTCTCAAGTATGTCATGTCAGCAGCCTGAAAACAGAATAATACAGTAAATTGGTACCAGTGGAGTGGGGTACTGCTGACAAGATACCCAAAAAAGTGAAATCAAATATGGTACTGGGTAACAGGCAGAGATTGGAACAGTTTGGAGGGCTCAAAAGAAGACAGAAAAATGTGGGAAAGTTTGTAACTCCCTAGAGACTTGTTGAATGGCTGTGACCAAAATGCTGATAATGATATGGACAATGAAATCCAGGCTGAGGTGCTCTCAGATGCAGAAGAGGAAGTTATTGTGAACTGAAACAAAGGTGACTCTTGTTATATTCTAGCAGAGAGACTGGTGGCATTTTGCCTCTACTGTAGAGATTTGTGGAACTTTGAACTTGAGAGAGATGATTTAAGAGTACCTGGAGGAAGAAATCTCTAAGCAGCAAAGCATTTGCGATATGACTTGGGTGCAGTTAAAGGCATTCAGTTTTATAAGGGAAGTGGGGCATAAAAGTTTGGAGAATTTGCAGCGTGACATTATGATAGAAAAGAAAATCCCATTTTCTGAGAAGGAATTCCATCCAGCTGCAGAAATTTCCGTAAGTAATGAGGAGTTGAATATTAATCCCCAAGACAATGGAGAAAATGTCTCTAGGGCATGTCAGAGGTCTTAAAAACAGCCCTGCCCATCATAGGTATCGCATCCTGGATGCCAAGGAGGAAATAAATTTTTCACGAGCCAGGGCTAGGGACCCATGCTGTAGGCAGTCTAGGGACTTGGTGCCCTGTCCCAGCCACTCCAGCCATGATTAAAAGGGGCCAAGGTAGAGTTCAGGTATAGCTCAAGTTATAGCTGTGGCTACAGAAGGTGCAAGCCCCAAGCCTTTATAGCTTCCATGTTGTGTTTAGCTTGAACATGCACAGAAGTCAATAACTGAGGTTTGGGAACCTCCACCCCAATTCCAAGTGCTGTGGGAGGGACCCAGTGGGAGATAATTAAATCATGAGCAGTTTCTTTCATACGGTTATTATGGTGGTAGTAAATAAGTCTCACAAGATCTGATGGTTTTATAAGCAGAAGTCCCTTTCTCTCAGCTCTTTTTGCCTGCTGCCATCCATGTAAGTTGTGACTTGCTCACTCTTGTCTTCCATCATGATAGTGAGGCCTCCCCAGCTATGTGGAAATGTAAGTCCATTAAACCTTTTTCTTTTGTAAATTGCCCAGTCTTGGATATGTCTTATCAGCAGTATGAAAACAGACTAATAATATCGAGTGATAAAGTAAAAGACACTGTCTCCAAAACCTTTTTTTTTTTTCAAACTAAATAAATAATAAATAGAAATTCAAGGTGTCTATCAAGATTTCTTGCCAAGAGGAAATAAACTAAATGCTAAATTATATTTCAAATTGTAAAAGATTCCATGTAAGTTTTATTTTTAAAAGTGTTAAATTTTTTAGTTTCATTGATTTAACAATTTTCTCTAAACAAACACAATATTATTTCTATATTACTTTTAAGCTTCTTTTGAAAAAAGAAAATTAAGAGCTAGAATATAAAAATATTAAAATGAAATGAGCAATTTCTATGCTTATGATGGTTTTACTTATAATTTTTCAACTGTATTATAGTGCAAAAGTGACATATATTTAGTAAAAATCATTCTTTGAATACCCATATAATTGTTCTGTTTTTCACTTTCAGTACCATATTCATAAATTATATGAATTATTCAATAATTTGTTATAAAATAGGGTTTTCATATTATGTTACCCAAGTCTTTGTTAATGTAAGTGTTCTGAGCACATTTAAGGTAAGTTAAACTAAACAATAATTTTCCATATGATAAGTGTATTCAGTGCATTTGCAACTTATGAAATTTTCAAATTAGAATGGGTTTATTGGTGATGCAGGATTTTTCTCAGTCCCTTTGCTGAAACTGTGGAATGGACACCCCATCTACTCGACCCCTTACAAGAGGGAAAACATAAATGAGCCGGTGCAGGATCTGGCCAGCCACTCCAGGTGTCAACACAGGAGCAAGCTCTATTTGGGACCCACAGCCAAACCAGGCATGTTGCCCCAAAGGAAATGTGGCAGTGCCAAGGTAAGGTTGCCCACCACACTGAAACCCCAGAAGGGGTGTTACAGTGATCCTTTAGTTCCACCATCTGTAGATGGCAGCATGTTAGCAACTCAGTTGGCCCCTTGCCTCATCATGTGGTTAGCTGCCCTCTGCTGGTGAGGACAAAGGTATGTATAATAGCCTTTCTGGGTACCTGTGCTCAGTGGTCCTGAGCTCCTGTCCAGCATCCAAGAAGAATGAGGTCACATGGATGATTGAAAGAAGGTGAAGCCAGGAAATTTTATTGAATGATGAACATAGTTCTCACAAAAAGGGGAACTGGTGAGGAGATGGGAAAAGCAGGTCATTTTCCCAAATTCAGGTTGTCTCTGCCTTGAAATCAGGTCATCTCTCTCCTTTACTAACTTACACTGGGATCTTTATAGGCACAGGATGAGGACAGTGTGTTGATTTGTGAGTATGAAAAATGCTCATCATCACTGGTCATTAGAGAGATGCAAATCAAAACCACATTGAGATACCATCTCATGCCAGTTAGAATGGTGATCATTAAAAAATCTGGAGACAGCAGATGCTGGAGAGGATGTGGAGAAATAGGAACACTCTTACACTGTTGGTGGGAGTGTAAATTAGTTCAACCATTGTGGAAGACAGTGTGGCGATTACTCAAGGACCTAGAAACAGAAATTCCATTTGACCCAACAATCCCATTACTGGGTATATATCCAAAGGACTATAAATCATTCTACTATAAGGACACATGCTCACGAATGTTCATTGCAGCACTGTTTACAATAGCAAAGAACTGGAACCAACCCAAATGCCCAACGATGATAGACTGGACTGGGAAAATGTGGCACATATACACCATGGAATATTATGCAGCAATCAAAAATGATGAGTTTGTGTCCTTTGTAAGGACATGGATGAATCTGGAGAACATCATTCTCAGCAAACTGACACAAGAACAGAAAAACAAATACCGCATATACTCACTCATAGGTGGGTGAGAAAAATGAGAACACATGGACACAGAGAGGGGGTCTACTACACACTGGGGTCTATTGGGGGGAATGGGGGAGGGACAGTGGGGGGGGCTGGAGATGGATAGTCTGGGAATGAATGCCAAGTGTGGGTGAAGGGGAGAAAGGCAGCAAAACACACTGCCATGTGTACCTATGCAACTATCTTGCACGTTCTGCACATGTACCCCAAAACCTATAATGCAATAAAAATTAAAAAAAAAATTAAATTAAATTTAAAAAGAATAATAAATAAAAAAAGAAAAAAATTAAGCTGAAGGCATCACTCAAAGTGGGCACAACAGTGTAGAAAAACTATTAGGAAAGGGTAGGTACATGTAAAATAGGTGAAGGGTAAGGATGAATTAGAGGAAAGTGTGTCAAACAGGGAGACAAGTTCTCAATCCAGTTCGAGGATTTAACCTGCAGCTTGGCTTTCCATCTTTAGACTGTCTTTGGCTTGGGGGTGGGGTTTTATCAGTTACCTGTCCTTATTTGCCTAGACATTTGGTAACTGTCACTATTATTGGAACGACGCCCACTGTAAGTTAAGAAGCATCCATGTACAACAGTTTCTTATGTTATTAGAACAAAAATATTTCTCTCACATATTCTTTTAAATAGTAACTATTTTTCTCTCCAATATAAAGTTTTGTTCTCAATTTATTCTTGAATATACTAGTTTTGATGATTGACTATAGCATTATGATAATGTCTTTTGTACTTTTGGACATATTTCAAAAACTGATGTTTAAATCCACATAAATACAGTTTTCTTTTTTTGTTAGAGTTGTTTTCAATTTTAGCACAGTTTCTTTCCAATAGATTTACAAAAACCAATTATATTGAAATATAAAATTATGCTTCATATTATAATTTCTGGTACAAAAACATCTGTAGCAAGTCATGTGGTAGCAAATAAAATGAAATTTTCAAAATGTAAATTTTATTACAAACAGGAGTTTGAGATGCATTCTTCCCTGTTGAATGTTTTTCATATGTAACCTAAATTTAGCTCAGTGCTAAATCCTTCAACTGAAAAACCTATAAGTATGTAATGAAAAACAGAAGTGATGGTGTTACCTATTTATATTGAATAAAAGGAAATAATTAACATGTTTAAAGTAGATAGTATAATGGTCAGATTCAGAATACATTTACAGTGTAAATCATTCTGAACTAAAACGACCTCAAAAACCCAAATCTCATTCGTGTCCATTTTGGTCCAAAAGTATTAAGTTTGCTGTTTACTTTTTTAAGAGACCTTAAATTGTTTTAAAAAATTCCTTTCTTTTTATATTTTTGCTTAATATTTCACATACTTTTGGCTCAAGGCCAAACTCAGGGTATTTTCTGCTAACTCAGTCAGCAATAAATTGTGAGTAAATGCTGAGGAGGCTGTTAATTATTTTACTAAGCACTTGATATTCTTCACTATAAAGTGTTGTTCAGCCCATAAGGCAATATTGTAGAGATTGAGAAACACTTATCTACCTCAATTCACACTTTATTCAAATCTTATCTGATATTTGCTCACTTTAATTACTTTTTCCGCCTATCCTCATCTCATCTTTGAACATAAAAGGGTTATCTGTACATTTTATTGTATACTGATGCATGTCATGCCTTTTTTAAGAACATCTTTATAGTATTCAATATTGTCAATTAACACTTCAATATTCATGTCATGTTTATTGTTTATAATCTAAAAATATTTGAAGATTTTGTATATGCCACATGATCAGTAAGTAGTAAATAGATATCATAACAAATGCTGGTGCAATGTTCATATCCTCTCTGCATTCATATTTTTACAATGAAAGGTGCTGAAAGAATATTTACATTCTCTGTCTGAGAGAATTTATTTTTTTTTTCCTACAGGAACCCATTTATGTTCTTACTTTCTTTTTTTAAATATTTTTCTTTTAGAAACAGGGTCCTATTCTGTCACACAGGCTGGAGTACGGTGGCAACCAGAGTACACTGCAGCCTCAAACTCCTGGCCTCAAGAGATCCTCCTTTGGTCTCCTAAATCACTAGGATTATAGTGCCACCCACCCCAGCCATTTATTTTTAATCAAAACAAGTAAAAAGTTTTAAATAGATATTGCTCTTAGAAGTACTGTTCAACTAGGCTGGTTGCAGTGGCTCACGCCTGTAATCCCAGAACTTTGGAAGGCTGAGGTGGGCAGATCACAAGGTCAAGAGATTGAGACTATCCTGGTCAACATGGTAGAACCAAATATCTACTAAAAATACAAAAATTAGTTGGGCATGGTGGCACACACCTGTAATCCCAGCTACTTTGGAGGCTGAAGCAGAAGAATTGCTTGAACCTGGGAGGTGGAGATTTCAGTGAGCTGAGCTCATGCTACTATACTCCAGCATGTCAACAGAGTGAGAGTCTGTCTCATTAAAATAATAATAATAATGATAATAACAATAATAATGATAATAACAATAATAATGTTCAACTAATGACTGATGGGAGTAAATGAATAAATAAACCAACTTCCTGTATACCTTGATTGGCTTAACTTCAAGATGAGTTTATTTTCTCCCAGAGTTCCCCACCTGAATGAGCTCTGAATGAGTTCTAGTAGTCCCCCTGTCCTGGCTAATTTCTGTTCTTTTTCATTTTTCCCTACTATTCCATTGATGTTTCCTTAAATCACTACCCCCTTGCCCACCAAAAAAAAAAAATGCTTAATAAAATTTGACCTAAGATCCACTTCTGGGTACCCAAAACTAAGACATTATTTATTTAAAAATTGGAGACTTATGAGTAACAAATCTGAAATAAAGTGATGTTATACATAGAAAATCTGGGTGATCTGGATGTGCAGAGTGACTTAATAGGAAATGTCTAAAAAAAGGATTAAAAAGTGATAGAAAACAAAAGAATGATGAAAACTATCTAGTGATATTTATTAGATTTCCTCTCAATCCTTTCCATAGATCTGAAAAAATGAACTTGCATTACCATTGGGGTAGATTAAAAAGCAAAACCAGATGAGTATGAAGACATTATTAGAGAATTTCAGAAGACAGTGAATGAATGAATGAACAATTAAATTCATGTTTCCTGATTTTAAAAAGTCACATATAATTCTAAAGTTAGTGTGACATAACTTGACTATACACTTGCATACTACTGTACATATGCAGAAAACAAGCTGTAATTATTCACCAGTTGCCATGCCATGCCTCTTGGTAAGTACCAGAATGTAAGCCAACATCTTTTGTAGTTTTCCTGGGGCAGAATGGAAGGCATATCTTTATTGTCCCACTCTGGAACACTGGGAAGATCAGCTGCCTATTCCCTATTATTCCTTGTAAAATTTGTAGTTGCTAAGATTTATTTTGTATCCAATGACTTAAGCTATGACCATAGTTCAAACTATTGCTTGTAAGGAGTGATAGCATCCTATCAGGTAGGAGATAAAGAAATGGTTTTGTGAAGAGCAGTAAGTATTGGAAATAAAGGCCTTATCCACTTAGCAGTGAAGAGCCCTACCAGATACTAAGTATTAAAATAACTTGGTCACTTAACTGCACTTTGACAAAACTTATTGTTGATGTATAATCTTTAATATAAAAAATATATTAAAAATTAACTACTATGATATAAGGCAAAATCACTCACTTGTTAAAAAGGTGTGTTGCAATGAATTCTAAATTTGTGGATAGGTATTTCAAGGTATTAAAAATGATTCATGGAGGAAACATGAACTTGGATGGGATAGGGATTTTGTTGAAGGATAAGGACATATGAGGAAAAGCATGCATGGTGAACAAAGGCATTGCAATGGACACTTTTGAATGGATTAAATCAACTGGAACATAAAAGGAGAAAGAATGACCCATTTTTTTTCCTACTGAAAATATGAGCCTGGATTTTTTACATCATATAAAACCGTGGAAGAAAAAATTGAGAAGAGGAACTAATAAGTAATTTTTCTTGAATTATAGCATTTAAAGAATAATGCTGGGTCATAACATACTATAACTCATTTAATTTGCCTCATCCATTGAAGTTGCTTTTATCATCTGTGTTTGGAATCTAAAGAAACTAAACTTGCCTTAAATAAGCTCCCTTGTTCTAAGTAACTCTCCTCAAATATAGCAGAATCATAATTCTAAATTCTAAATCATATTTTGTTAAGATAACAAAAACTAAATACTTTTAAAATGTAAAATGCAATCCAATAAACAATGGTCTTAGCCTGGGCTACATGGTAAAACCCTGTCTCTACCAAAAAGAAAAACAGTAGCTGGGCATGGTGGTGTGCACCCATAGGAGGCTGAGGTGGGAGGATTGCTTCAGCCCAGGATGTTGAGGCTATAGGCAGCTGCGATCACACCACTACCCTCCAGCTTGGGTGACAGCAAAACTATATTTTTTAAAAATGCTTTTGACATTACAAAAAATGTATTCCACTCACTAGTCGTAAAAATTTTGTGAAGAGATACAAGAAAATAGGTAAGACAGTCCATTTCATAAAAGATGTGAAGTTTAATAATACTTTGTTATATAATTTAAACTTCCAATATTTTCAAAATTAACCAAGTTATTTTAATGATATTTTCCTTACAGAGAATTATCAAGCTAGAAAATACTCTTTCTTGGCCTATAGTTTACATGATTCTTAAGGATTCTTTTTCTGATTTTTATTTGTTGGGTTTTGAAATCTGCATAGTCACATTAAAGGAATGAGAGAAACACAGAAAAGAAAGCCTATAACAATTACACAATATGAAAGCAAATTCCATCACTCATAAAAATATCAAAAGGGAAAGCCAATAAAATACTGTATTTGTCATTTAAAGCCTGCTTATATTGCTCTATAAATTATTGTAACACATGTTAGAAATACTATTTGAAAGACCTGGAGGCCTTTGTCATTGCTTAATTTATTCTGTTTAATACTGTCTACCTCAGTAAAATTGATTCACTTCTATAATTATAGAACAGGAACACCATGAAATCTGCAAAAGAAAAAGAAAGGTGACTATAAATTAGCTACTTAAATATTAAGAAATCAGCAAAAGACAATATTTAAAAAATGAATAATAATAAGATAAATGAGCATTGCAAAACAATTATTTTTCATTAAAACTACAAAATGCACTTACAGCAAAAAGCACAACCAAAGAATTACAAAAAATGAATTAAAAAAGTAACAGCCTTTACCACTACTAAGTCTATAATGAGCATATACTTAGTTGAGATAAAGCATTTAGATATATATAATTCATATATAAAATAATACATTTTTATGATTCAGAAATTTATTATATTAGAAGAAAACTATTTTTCTTATCTGTAATCACATTATCCCAGTAATTTAGAAGGCTGAGGCAAGAGGATCTCTGGAGGCCAGGAGTTCAAGACTGGCCTCAGCAACATATGAAACCCTGTTTCTACTAAAAAATGAAGAAAATAGCTGGGCATGGTGATGTGCACACATAGTCCAGGAGTCGGAACTGCAGTGAACTATGAATATGCCACTGCATGCCAACCTGATCAACAGAACAAGACTCTATCTCTACAAAAATAAAAAGTAAAAGAAAAATACTTTTTTATTAATTATGTATAATTGAATGTTTCTCTCTTTATTTTAAAGTTGAATGCATACAAACATATTAAATGGGCCAAGTAAAATTTCCACTCAAATAAAATATAAATTTTGCTATTTCTGTTCTTCTTTTCTTTTTTCCGTTTTGAGACAGGATCTTGCTCTGTTACTCAGGCAGGAATGCTGTGGTGTGCTCCCTGCTCCCTGCAACCTATGCCTCCCTGGCTCAAGTGATCCTCCCATCTCAGCTTCCGGAATGGCTGGGACCACAGGCCTGCACCACCATGCCTGGCTAATTTTTGCATTTTTTGTAGAGATGGGGCTTCGCCATGTTGCTCTGGCTGGTCTCGAACTGCTGAGCTCAAGTGATCCGCCCATCTCAGTCTCCCAAAGTGCTGGGATTACAGGCATGGCCAATATTATTATTTCTCAATGACTATGTTAAAATGGACTCTAATATATACCTGATTTTATATAATAATAGCATTTGGAGATTACATATTAACCAAAGTACACTGATATCGGAGTTAAAGAAATTTTTTTTCCAGCCTTATGTGGTTGTCTATTAAGATTCCAATGATGCTTCAAATCTGCTTTCAAGTTTTCTTTTATCTTCCTGGCAATTTAATTAGGAGTGGGAGACAATTGCATCATAGGAATTACTGTTATACTACTCAAAACCAGTTTAACCTTTGCCTTTTTTTTTTCCTTGAGACAAAATCTTGGTCTGTCATGCGATCTCAGCTCACTGCAACCTCTGCCTCCTGGGTTCAAGTGATTCTCTTGCCTCAGCCTCCCAAGTAGCTGTGATTACAGGTGTTTGCCACCATGCCCCGCTAATTTTTTGTATTTTTAGTAGAGCTGAGGTTTCACTGTGTTTGCTAGGATGTTCTTGATCTCCTGACATCATGATCTGCCCACCTTGGCCTCCCAAAGTGCTGGGATTACTTGTGTGAACCATCGTGCTTGGCCAACCCTTGACTTATTTATTGGCCTTGAAGTAGTTGTTCTAACATAACATTTTAAAAATAGTACTTATAGTGTTAATATTGTTTTCATTATTCTCAAGAAAAAAATTAACAGTCTTTCAAGTTATTATTCAATACATGGAATAAGCTGGCATACTGCAAAGTTTAATGTATTCCAGCAGCCCATTAAATTAAAAGGCAAATATCTTTATCTTGGGCTGACATGATACCTGTGGAAATATTGTCACACCAAGATTTTGTAATCAGAACAAATTAAGCACTTTGCATGACTTATTGGCATAACTCACTTTTTTCAAATTTCTATTAGCTCTACAGAATTTTCCCCAGATATGAGAATAAAAGGATGGATTTAGCCAGCGTTAGATACCTTGCTTTTCTCCAGGAGAACAGAGAGAAAGACTATAATCTTTTAAAAGAAATCTCCATTATGTTTTTCTTTCATTTAACAGTTGTTTTGATATTCCTATCTAAGAAAAAAAATAATTAGATGTTTTTATTTTTAATTATTTAATGTAGAAAGCTAAGAAGAGTTTTCCCGACTGGGAGAACTTCAAATTAATGACTTTCCAGTACCAACCAGAAATGGGAGATCACAGGAAAAACAACTAATCTGAAATGTGTGGAAACTGGAGACTACAGGGAGAAACCAGATCCAAATACTGGATTACTTGAGGCAGATGATGCCAGATGGCACATAAGCTAGTGAGCTAACAAGAACTGTATATACTCTTCCTTCCAAAACAACCAAAAAGCAGATAAAATGCATAAAGCAACAGAAAGCAAACCACTGCACATTAGGCAACAAAAGACAGTGATACCTGTGTGATGAGGAACAAATGAAAAGAACATGGGAATAGACCCACTTTATAGAGTTTTCAGTTATGGGGCTGGTAAGGGGAGCCCAGAGGAAGCTTAGTGAACATGGGAGAATAGAGCTTGGAATCCAGGGAAAGAAAGGAGCCCAAATTATTGGAACAGAGTGTCAAAGACAGAGCTTATTCAGAGAATGAAACCTAGAGGTCTGCATAAGGTTCCCCTTTTGTATTTATTCAACTGATGATCAGCACATGTATGTGAGGAAACCACTGGAGGCTTGAGAAAGAGCCATTTAAAAAGATTAGAAGTAACCATACTCATTGCTCACAGAGGACTTTGAAGCTTACCTATCTCACCAGCCATATTTTTCAATCATCAATTTTCCAGTGGTATTCACAAGGGGCTTTCCTGAGAAACAGGAAATAACTGGTCATAGACCGGTCCTGTTTAACAAATCTCAAAAGTAAGACCTGAAAGATATAACTATTTTTAAGCAATTTAACTGCTTCTCAGAACAAAACCTAAATGTGTATGTACAGAAATAAAAATATTTTCAGCACCCAACTAGATAAAATCAGGAGGAAGGAATATACGACTTCTCTGGGAAGTTCTCTCTGTTCTGTTATTTTATCCCACAATTTCTAGCTGACTTAGTACTCTCAAACTCCCAGTTACATCTCCTTAATTCAATCTAACTACTAGGCTCAGTCTACATTGTATCCTGGAAGATATTATAAGAATCACCTCATCTACCTTCTTTTCCTCAGATGTCACTGTCCTGTACTTTATATTTTCTAATATATGAAAACTATTTTTTTATATATTTTTATCAGGATCATCATTGCTTAGCAAATAAGGATAAATTTTGTTCCTGTTACTTCATTACAGACACAAGCGTGATATGTGTCTTCTTTGGATAATTTTGACTTTTAATGTAATACCTGAAAATATGAGTAAAAATGCAGAAAATCCTAAATTTGATACAAGCAGAAAAATAAATAATTTTTAAATATTATATTTGAAAAGATTAACAGAAGTATACCAAAAGAAGAAAGAAGAAAAACTAGTCCAAATAACTTGAATGGAAGTTTTAGGTTGTATATCCTTAAAAGAAAAAGGAAAACTATGAAGAAATATTAAGCCCTATTTAGGAAAGATTGTTTGCAGCTTTTTAAAAATTTTAATTATTATCATTATTATTTAATATATATATTTTATTGCACTTTAGGTTCTGGGGTACATGTGTAGATCATGAAGGATTGTTGCATAGGTACATACATGGCAATGTGGTTTGCTGCCTCCATCCCCCTGTCACCTATATTTCACATTTCTCCCCATGTTATCCCTCCCCAACCTCCCCACTGCCCTCAGTCCCTCTTAAAAGAGCTGAAAATAAAAGTACCGTTCAACTCAGCAGTCCCATTACTGGGAATATACCCAGATAAATGTAAATCATTCTACCACAAAGACATGTACATGTCAATGTTCATTGCAGCACTATTCACAATTACAAAGGCATGGAATCAACCTCAATGCCCATCAATGACAGATTGGATAAGGTAAAGGTGATACATATACATCATGGAATAACATGCAGCCATAAAAAATGATATTATGTATTTTGCAGGAACATGGATGGAACTTGAGGCCATCATCCTTAGCAAACTAACACAGGAACAGAGACCCAAATACTGTATGTTCTTACCTGTAAGTGGGAACTAAATGATGAGAACCCATGAACAGAAAGAAGAGAACAGACACTGGGGCCTATTTGAAGGAGGAGAATGGGAAGAGGGAGAGGATCAGAGAAAATAACTATCAGGTACTAGACTTAATACCTGGGCAATGAAATAATCTGTACAACAAATCCCTGGGACACAAGTTTACCTATATAACAAACTCTCACATGTGCCCTTGAACCTAAAATAAAAGTTAAAAAGAAATTTACCACAGTACAAATACTTACTTCATGTAAGCATCAATTAATAATAAAATGAATGAGTGGAAGTTTGAGGAAATCGTCATATTAATATTTACATCGTTTTGAAATGGACAGGAAGCAAGGAAATACTAGGTAGAAAAGGTGGGGTTTCCCTGGCAAGGTTTACACCCTCAAGCTTGGGCTCAAAGACCTAAATGAGAACTTCACATCCCTGTTTCCCTGCATGAATGTTGCCTTGTGACCTGCCACATCCCCTACTCTGTGCCCATAAAAGCTCCAAGCTCCATTGGCAGAGCAGTAGAGCACTGCAGCAGAGGAGGAGAGGAAAGAAGCCTTTGAATATCAAGAGAAGAGGCAACTGGACATCAGAGACTAGGGCCCTTGTTTCAGGGGAAGATCACCATGTTCCCACATTATTCCCTTTTCAGCTCCCCTTCCACTGAGAGTCACTTCCACCACTTAATAAAATCCTCCCCATTCATCACCTTTCAAACCATTCATGTGACCTGATTCTTCCCAGTTGCCTGACAAGAATTCCGGATGACTGGGTGGAGGAACCCAAAAAGGCTGTCACACTGACTCTTCACTGAACTTCTTAATAATTAAGCCATCCAAGGATAGCAAAGCTGAAAGGAGCATTAATTATCACACACCCCTAGACACTGCTTTGGGGCCAGAGCCCAAAAGCACTTGCCCAGCCCTGGCATCTGTTCATCTCCGTGCTCCCTCTCGGGAGGGGTTGAACCCAGTGGGTACAAGTGTGTGAAGTTTATTCCTGCCACTGCTGAGTTGGCTGGCTGGATCCAGAGCCAATGCACTGTTCCCACCTGCAAAAAGGTCAAGGGAACTATCCCATCTCAATTTCAAAATATCTCTCACTCATAGAAAAGAAAATGAAAGTAAGCAACAGTGGAAAAGTCTAGCTACACAACCTTAAGCAAATGACCAAAATTAGCATTACTAATAATGTGACAATTCAAAATTGTGTGATTCCTGATGATTAAGAGAGAAACTGAACATCAGTTATATGATAGTCTTGCCAAAATGTATTAATTGAATTGAATAATGAGGAAATATTATAGTGACTCCACTTGAGAGATAATCTTTAAAATCACTGCCCTGTTTTCTTAATAATTAACTATGTACAATGGATAACTGCATCATGTTTATGCAAATAATGGCATTGTTATAGAAAATAAGCACAGAAACATTTAAGGGTAAAGAGGCCTCATGTCTGCGACTTACTCTCAGATGGGTCATAACATAACATAACATATACGCATATACAAATATACCTATATACATATATAGAGAAAATGACAAAGGAAACATAATAACATTTTAATAATTAGATGAGCTGGGTAAAGGATAAATAGAAATTCTAAGTACTATTCTTCTGTGGTGTAATTTTGCAATTTTTAAAAAATAATTAAATCTCAAATACAGATTAGTATAATTACAAATAAAAATAAGTAAATTCAATTAAAGACATTTTCATATTTTTTTCCTTCTATAATGTTATTATTGTAACAAATTTTATTAATGTCACATAAAATCTTACAAATATGTTTGAGATACAAAGAAGTTATAGAAAAAATTAACTTACAAATAAGAAAAGGTTTCAGGAAAAACAAAAGTACATCGTTACTCTGGCCCCACAGCAGTGTCTAGGGGTGTGTGACAATTAATACAGGGATACTTTTTAAAATGTGGAAATAGAGATAGAACATCTGATCTTTCTAAATATTTTTCAGTTATGAGCATTGAATTCAGGAGATACATTTATAATTTCCATAACAAAATGTACCCTGACAGGCAAAGTTATATTTTCCAACATTTATGTGTCCCACGATTTTCCCATGGCAATATTGAGAGCTTTCAATTTAAATAGAAATGATGGTGCTAAGAATATTTATCAACAAAAAGTATATTTTATAATGTATTTTGTATCTACCTGTACCAAATCTTGTACTATTTTTCTTATGCATCCATCTTCAACACTAACAATTTTCTAGGTATTCTGCTATTATACCGAGCTTGTTATCTGTCGGTCATTGAACTTACCATTTCACTTTCTATGATTCTTTCCTTCCAGACATTGACAAGACTTTCTTCTTTCTTGTTTCATGTTTCAACAGCTCTCTGACCAAATGCCATGTTTTTAGGGAGGTATTCTTTAAGAACTCTCTCCAAAACATTGTCTTTTTTGAATCCGTCATTATTCATCAGCTTTATCTCCCTTGGTAGCATATGAAGCACATTGTATGTTTATCTGTTATTCCTTCAAGGGCATCTAGTGTGCAGTGGCATTACAAGCAAATGAAGCAATATTTAAAAGTGATTCCAAATTCAATAATTTAGCTACTGACTTCACCAGGATACCCTATTTTTATTATTCCCTTGAATGTTTGGCAAGCAATTATTTAGGCATTAGTTTTACATTTTATTATTTCCCAGGGTGTCAATAATAAAATATAATAAAATTAATACCCTTTACCTGTGTTTTGTTTTTATCTGGTATATATCTATGTCTAGATTTATGAGTATGTTCTAAGTAATGAGACTAAGGCAAGCTCCCACAGTTTTTGACAAAAAGGCAAAGATTAATGGAGGGAAAAAGAAATGAATGTATGGGCCACTGACTAGAACCAGTGCTTATGGCTTGTGCTACACAGAGTTAGATTAAAAATGCCCTTGGGCTGTATGATTTCAGATGATGCCTTAGCTTTAGATCTCTCTGTGCCACCTAATGCAATGGACCTCTGTCACCTTGCCACCAAATGCCCACTTTTTTTTTGAGATGGAGTCTCACTCTGTTGCCCAGGCTGGAGTGCAATGATGCAATCTCGGCTCACTACAACCTCTGCCTCCTGGCTTTAAGTGATTCTCCTGCCTCAGCCTCCTGAGTATCTGGGATTACAGGTGCTTGCCACCATGCCTGGCTAATTTTTTTGTATTTTTATTAGAGACAGGGTTTCACAATATTGGTCAGGCTGGTCTGGAACTCCTGACCTTGTGATCTGTGCATTTGGTTTTCCAAAGTGCTGGGATTACAGGTGTGAGCCACTGGGCCTGGCCAATCCCCCCACCTTTAAGAGTATATTCAACCTTTCTTAAGTCTAAATGATATAATTTTTTAAATGGGGTTGTAATTCGATTAACTTTAAACCAATTATAAAAGATATATTTACATGATCCTGTTTAGTTTGGAAAATATTTCAAGATGTAACTACAGAGAAATACCAAAAAACTTCCAAAGAAAACACACCACTAATTTGGGAAGGAATGTAATTTGTTTAAAAAATTCTGTAAAAACAATTTGGAAAGTGAAATGGAATTTAGAAAATGGAAATATTTTTGATACATAGTTTAGGCAGTTATACAATATATTAGGAGCTAGAACTTAGATAATCTGCATGTTTTATAAAATCTTAGTATACCTAGAAGACCCCATCACCTCAGCCCAAAAGCTCCTGAAACTGATAAGCAACTTCAGTAAAGTCTCAGGGTATAAAATCAATGTGCAAAAATCACAAGCATTCCTATACACCAATAACAGACTAAAAGAGAACCACTGTAATCCCAGCACTTTGGGAGGCCGAGGTGGGTGGATCACGAGGTCAAGATATCGAGACCATCCTGGTCAACATGGTGAAACGCCATCTCTACTAAAGATACAAAAAATTAGCTGGGCATGGTGGTGCATGCCTGTAATCCCAGCTACTCAGGAGGCTGAGGCAGGAGAATTTCCTGAACCCAGGAGGTGGAGGTTGCAGTGAGCCGAGATCGCGCCACTGCACTCCAGCCTGGGTAACAAGAGCGAAACTCTGTCTCAAAAAAAAAAAAAAAAAGAGAACTAAATCAAGAACGAACTGCCATTCACAATTGCTACAAAGAAAATAAAATACCTAGGAATACAACTCACAAGGAACGTAAGGGACCTCTTCAAGGAAAACTACAAACCGCTGCTCAATGAAATAAGAGAGGACACAAACAGATGGAGAAACATTCCATGTTCGTAGTTAGGAAGAATCAATATTGTGAAAATGGCTATACTGCCCAAAGTAATTTACACAAACAATGCTATCCCCATCAAACTACCATTGAATTTCTTCACAAAACTGGAAAAAACCACCATGAACTTCATATGGAACCAAAAGAGAGCCCACATAGCCAAGTCAATTCTAAGCAAAAAGAACACAGTGGGAGGCATCACACTACCAGACTTCAAACTATACTACAAGGCTACAGTAATCAAAACAGCATGGTACTGGTACCAAGACAGAGATATAGACCAATGGAACAGAACAGAGGCATCGGAGGCAACACAACATATCTACAACCATATAATCTTTGATAAACCAGACAAAAACAAGCAATGGGGAAAGGATTCCCTATTTAATAAATGGTGTTGGGAAAACTGGCTAGCCATGTGCAGAAAGCAGAAACTGGACCCCTTCCTGACACCTTACACTAAAATTAACTCCAGATGGATTAAAGACTTAAACGTAAGACCTGACACCATAAAAACCCTAGAAGAAAATCTAGGCAAAACCATTCAGGACATAGGAGTAGGCAAGGACTTCATGACCAAAACACCGAAAGCATTGGCAACAAAAGCCAAAATAGACAAATGGGACCTAATCAAACTCCACAGCTTCTGCATGGCAAAAGAAACAGTCACTAGAGTGAATAGGCAACCATCAGAATGGGAAAAAAAATCTTTGCAGTTTACGTATCGGACAAAGGGCTGATATCCAGAATTTACAAAGAACTCAAACAGATTTACAGGAAAAAAACAAACAAGCCCATTCAAAAATAGCCAAAGGATATGAACAGACACTTTACAAAAGAAGACATACATGAGGTCAACAAACACATGAAAAAATGCTCATCATCACTGGTCATTAGAGAGATGCAAATCAAAACCACATTGAGATACCATCTCATGCCAGTTAGAATGGTGATCATTAAAAAATCTGGAGACAGCAGATGCTGGAGAGGATGTGGAGAAATAGGAACACTCTTACACTGTTGGTGGGAGTGTAAATTAGTTCAACCATTGTGGAAGACAGTGTGGCAATTCCTCAAGGACCTAGAAATAGAAATTCCATTTGACCCAGCAATCCCATTACTGGGTATATATCCAAAGGACTATAAATCGTTCTACTATAAGGACACATGCACACGAATGTTCATTGCAGCACTGTTTACAATTGCCAAGAACTGGAACCAACCGAAATGCCCAACGATGATAGACTGGACTGGGAAAATGTGGCACATATACACCATGGAATATTATGCAGCAATCAAAAATGATGAGTTTGTGTCCTTTGTAGGGACATGGATGAATCTGGAGAACATCATTCTCAGCAAACTGACACAAGAACAGAAAAACAAATACCACATATTCTCACTGATAGGCGGGTGAGAAAAATGAGAACACGTGGACACAGGGAGGGTGTCTACTACACACTGGGGTCTATTGGGGGGAAAAGGGGAGGGACAGTGGGGGGGCCTGGGGAGGGATAGTCTGGGGATACATGCCAAGTGTGGGTGAAGGGGAGGAAGGCAGCAAAGCACACTGACATGTGTGTATCTATGCAACTATCTTGCACGTTCTGCACATGTATCCCAAAACCTATAATGCAATAAAAATTTAAAAAAAAAAAAAAAAAAAAAAAAAAAAAAAAAAATCTTTACTGTTCCTGGTTGGATTTACTATTTGAACTGATACCTTTCATGCTTCTGCAAAATTTCAAATTAGTCTTAGAATGTCTAAATTGGACACTTTGAAATACTTTGCAATCTGTTTTAGTCAAATGGGAAATTAAAATAAAATAAAATTTAAAGGAATTTTGCTCTCTTTTTTTTCTATCAGTCTCTCCCAGATTCTATTTGCCTGCTCTCTCCTATGTTGCCAGTACAAAATTCATTCTGTTTAGCTCTAGCTAATTTGTTGATGGAATTGGAATCTGCTTTGTTCACTTTCTATTGAATTCAAATAGAAAGAGATAATGGACTCTATTCACAAGCTCTGGGCTCTGCTTAAAATAGGACCACCTCAGTGGGAGCTCTGCCGTACCTGGCTGCTTTGTCTCAGTTCTTCTTGAATGAAAATTGACTCTGCAATGTATTTCTGCATATGCAGCTTGTTTTTCTTGGTTGTTTTATGGATAAGCATCTGATTCCCTCTATCTTTGCTTTACTGAAAAATCCTGGACCACTGTTGATTTTGCCAGCCTGAAAAGTAAAAGGAGGTTGTATACAAAGCAAGGATGGGAAGGAAATTTGATAGCCTTAATGAGTAAATAATGAGTTTATATTTTAAATGATTCATGCATGCTTTGAAAATAAATTTAAATATTCAATTGGAAAAAATTAATGTGTATCAGGTCAGGCAATGTCACTAATGAGTTTCTATATATTTAAATATGTGAGAAATGTGAAAACTGGTCTAATTGTAGTATAAATTTTAGGATAGGAATACAAATTGCAATAGCATAAACTCATTAACTCATGCCATGATCATTTTACCCAACTTAATGGGTAGTCTACTCAAGCTTTTTACTACTTGAGAATAACATGATGACAATTATTTATATGTCTATAGGGAAGGTTTTTTTCTAACTTTCCCTTACTGTTGACTCATTTTCTTTCTTTTATGATAGTTGAGGCTAGAACATATACCTGTCTTCTTCTTAACTTCTTCATAGTCAACCAATAACTGAAGATCTACATAGGAAAAATATAAAATTTTCTCAGATTTTTCTTGTTTCCTTTAGCTATACTGTTCTAGGTTCTTTTATGTATTTTCTAAGTATCTTTACCCATTCTCTTCTCTAATTCTACACTGAGTAAACCAAGGCACTGGATGTTTTTGCTAACAGGTTTTTTTCCAAGTCCTCCATGACTTAAAAATAGAAAAAGAATAGTTATGTTGGCTTAGGGACAGAAAAACTTTTTTAGTATGAAGAAAGTACTACCTGAAAGTTTATGAAAATGTTTTGATAGGGTGGTCAGGATTTCCAGTTTTTACCTTGAATGGACTTCTGACTTCCTAAGGAATTCTAATGAAAAACATATATCAATCCAGTTTTTATGCAACATTAGAGATTTTATAAAATTTAGGTAGCCAAGTGGTTACATACAAGTAATATAAAAATGTACTACCAAAAGCTTTGTTCAAAACTGCTTATTGTAGCTGGCTTATGTCTCTTTCAAGAGGAACCTCACAACTATGCAACTCCTAAAATCTTATTTCATTCTGGCTTCTTTTCAAACAATTCCAAAATTAGCCAATCAAGAGAAACTTGATAAATCCATTTGAAAATAAATAAATCTTGTCCTACAGAATTCCTTTCTAATCTCTTTGTGAACATTTAACATTTGAAGATGTGTCACCCATAATCCCTGACAGAACTTTCTTGAAATGTCATGGAACATGTGTCATTCTCCTGTCCAGATGATATTTATCTGAGGCATATAATCTTTATATTCAACCAAAACCGAATGGTGAAAAGCACAGTATGATGATAAAAGTAGGAGTACTAATTAGTTGTGGTTAAGTTAATTAAAAGAAATGTTATTCAAACAGGATTGACCCAATCACATGGGCTTTTACACTCTTGGTCGAGAGGTGAAAAATAATAAAAGTCTACAACTCCACAACAGTCTATAACTCTACAAAATATAGCTACTTCTATTTTAAGTGATTTGCTTCATGAGGATAATATTGTGTTGTATTTTTGATCAGACTCACTCACATTTGAATTCCTGTTCAGGCATTTAAGATATTTTGATTTAAGCAAGTTGTGTAACAAATTTCATTCATACTTTTATAACATTTAATTAGCATTAAATGGATAATATAAAGTTCCCAGAGGTGCTTTCATTAAAATTAGCACATATTATCTTCTATTTTAAAAATTTTAATATGATTTTAGATGTTAGCCTACTTTTGACAAATAATACTTAACAGATATTAGATTATTCAACTATTCACAGATTTTCAAGATATGTATCTTAAAAAATGTATAGAGAGAAATAGTACATATCTAATCTTATAAAAAATTTAATGCGTAACAATGATATGTAATATCAACTGTAAAATAAAATTAAAAGCACGTAAAGGGTAAGAATGAAGATACCACCCATTTATGAATACTGATAATTCTAAAGTCTCAATAAATATTTTATTTTTTAATGTTAGGGTATATTTTAATATTTTATCATTAATACAGAACAGAGACATGTTTAAACTGAAATGTACATTTAAAATCTTTTGATTTTGCTCCAAAATTAGTGGCATACTGTGTATTAAACTGCGTGCTATTTAGACAAAAAGATATGCTAGTTTAATCTTTTTTTTTTTTAAGGCCATAGCAATAGAGGATCTCTCTCTCTCTTTCTCTCTCTCTCTCGCTTGCTTTCTCTCTATATATATGTATATACCCACATATACGGATATCTCCATACATCTGTATTTCCATATATATAAATCAGTTTTAGTGAAATTAATTTCTGTCATCAAAGGGAGACTTATTTAAGGGCAGGCAACCCCTGATTAGTATGGCATAAGTTACACTTTGGAGGAAAAATTAAATAAAATCCAGTCAGTAGACATCTTCTGTCACTAAAATATACTGCCTCAATATAGAGAAAACTTGATCTTAAAAAAAAATTAGTTTTCAGAAAATGCATTGAGGATTACAAAACAAGAATCTTAGATTCCGTATCATATTTACTATTGGATTTACTTTAAAGGTAAAGATCAAAGAGCAATCAAATTACTAACTAAGCCTTTACTGAAACTTCATATTATAGAAATGGGTTATTCAAACTTTGTCTGGTCAAGAGAAATTATATGAAATTCTAAAGAACAACAAAAAAATAAAAAAAATATTCTAACACTTTTAATAGCAATAGTTACAGAGCTATTTTCTTAAAACAGGCCATTGTACTATAAAATACTTTATTTCTAAGGAAATGTAACTATACCTAATAGGAAAAAATGAGAGATGTCAGAGAATGACATAATCATTCATTATTGCACTTATCTACCTAAAGATTGTAATTAGCTACTGATATAATTATATGGGAATAATTTGAATTTATACAGTAGTAAGCTTTTTTGGGAGAAAGAAGCATTTATTACAGTTAGTTATATATCATCTTGGCAGTTTTAGCTTCCCCATATATTAAATCATTCTCCTCTCACAATATTCTTTTTGGTGCATTTTAGTAGTCTGTGTTTACGTGATGACAAATGGAAGTTTAGAAATGTTGTTAAATTTCCCCAAGTTTATACAGCTAATACATGTTAAGCAAAGAACCAAATGCAAGTTTGGTCTAATTTCAAAGTGCATGTTCTTTCAAGTACATCATACTGTGTAGTGCACAGAAAAATACATTAGACCTTTCCAACTTCTTCTATATAATATTCGACAATGTGACATATTTTGTGACATTCAAAAGAAAGTTCTGAATGGATTTAAAATTTTTCAAATATTTGTTACTTATACACTGATGTGTATATGTATATTTGTGTGTCTATATGTACATATAAAATGATTTAAATCTACTTCAGATTCAAAATAAATCAAAAGTAATTATTCCTATCTAAAATAATTGTGAATTTTAAATCATTGTAACTAGGCTCAAACAGGTTTTTATTAATCAAAATGGGAACCATTACAATCAGCACATTTTTGCCAATGAGAAATATGTTTGCTTATTCCTGTTGTGTAAAATGCCATGTTTTGGGATTCTATGAACACTTGGAAAACATTTTCTGTATCTTGCTGGTTGTGGACATGTTTTCTCTGCAGAAAGTTGTCAAGATGTTTTGAAGTAGTGGTCATCAGTTGGCAAGAGGTCAGCTGAATATGGAGAATGAGGCCAAATTTCATAACCCAGTTCATTCAACTTTTGAAGGATTCGTTGTGCAATGCACAGTCAGGTGTTGTTGAGAATAATTGGGCCCTTTATCTTGACCAATGACAGCTGCAGGCATTGCAGTTTTTGGTGCATCTCATGGATTTGCTGAGCGTACTTCTCAGATGTCTTGGTTTCACCAGGATTTAGAAAGTTGTAGTGGATCAGACTGGCAGGAGACCATCAGTGACCATTACCTGTATTTGGTGAAAGTTTGATTTTTGGAAGTGTTTTGGAGCTTTCTCTTGGTCGAAGCACTGAGCTATGTTCATTGCAGGTTGTAGTATGAAATCCAGTATTCATCGCATGCCACAATCCAATCAAGAAATGGTTCATTGTTATTGTGTAGAATAAGAGAAGCCAACACTTCAAAACTATGATTTAAAAAAAAAGTTTTGGTCAGCTCATGAGGAACCCACATACTGAGGTTTTTCACCTTTCCAGTTTGATTCAAATGTGCAATGATGTTGATTTTTTGGCAAATTCTCTTGCAGTTGTAAGATGATCAGATTTGATTATTGTTCTCAGTTGGTCATTGTCAACTTCTGATGGTCTGTCACTATGTTCCTCATCTTCAAGGCTCTCGTCTCCTTTGCAAAACTTCTTAAACTGTCACTACATTGTATGTTTGTTAGCAGTTCCTGGGTCAAATTCGTGCCTTGTTGATGTTGTGGATTTTCTCTGCTGCTTTGTGAACCATTTTGAACTCAAATAAGAAAATTGCTCAAATTTGCTTTTTGTCTAACATCATTTCCATAGTCTAAGATGAACATAAAATAAATAATAAGTTACTAGCAGAAAAAATAATGCATGAAATGTCTATTAAAATGATGTCTAATATAACCATATTTATTTCAGAATGCATTCCAGTATCAAACAGCAAACTCCAACAATGCAAAAACAGCAATGTCTTTTGTACCAACCTAATACTTGCATATGTACATGTATGTATGTGTGTGTGTGTATACCATTCATATCTCTTTTAGTTATTTTTTACTTGTTTATTTTCATATTCCTCATACAGTAAGCCCTTCAAGAGCATGGAGCATGTTTGTGCTATTTAATGCTCTATCTATAGTTTCCATAAGAGAGTACGGAAGATGAAAGTTAACACATATTTGCTAAATAAGTATGTAAAAGGGGCATCAATAAATTAATTAATATGTAGATACCCCCAATGTTTTAAGATGTTGTCTGTTAGACACTTGATCTTGAATTAGGGAAAAATGAAAAGGAAAGAAAGAAAAAGAGCAAGAAATCCATGAGGGAAGGAGGGATAGAAGTAGGGAAAAAGAGAAGAAGAAATTTCTGAAGTTATATGAGTAGTGTTAAAGTGTGAATTTCTTACTGCTTTCTTTTTTCTCTCCACATTTTAAAATGTTGTTCCATATTGCTTTTTTTCTCAACTCATTTTGTTTCATTCTACACATTCTTATAGAGTACTTGCATTTTCCAATGAATGAAATTTTATAGTTGGCATCTATATAATGAATTCCAAAAAATATAAACTCCAGAAAAAATGTTCATTTCTAAGACACAAACCTAAATTTCTAAATGAACATCACACTGTAGAGGTCCTTTGTGTATCACAAGCTTATTGAATCTAAAATTAAATTGATTATACTTTCATTACCATGCTTGCTGCTCTACCTTGGTTCACCATTAAAGTGAATGGCTACATCAACTCTTTCAATATTTATTGACCATCTGCAACAGGCATTGTCTAGGGTCCAGAAGTTTCCCCAAGCCAATCATGGATTTCACTCTTATTTTCCTCTTTTTGCAATGGTCACATAGATCCTTTTTAAAAAACATTTTGAATTTACTAACCTCTTCCCAATATGCTCTATCAATGCATTCATCATTTCTCATCTGTATTATAGCAACAATCTTCTTGCTAATTTCCTTAAATCCTACTTTGTTTCCTAGAATCTTTCACTGTGCTCATATAGAAACATCAAAGCTAATCATGTCAGTCTCTATCTTTAGACTTTAACGGTCTACTGATTGCTTTCTAGATAAAATTCAGGTTATGCACAATTGGTAAGCACGGAAATACATCCAAATAGCAAACGTGAACAAACATGTAAAGACTAAAATAAATCTCAAGTATCATGTAAGTCTGGAAATAACGTGAGGAATTGCACTAATTGAAACAGCATTAGTATTTTTAGCTAATAAGCATGTGTATCTATTTTTGTCCAGATAAAGTGAGCCTTGTATCTGTATGAATTCTAAAGCATGCATTTCTCACATAAAATATTATTTCCTTCCTCTCTATCCACCATATTACTTTTTCACTGATGTCATGCTCAGTCAGAATGAACCTCCTCTCTCTAATCTTAGGTATTTAGCTCAAATGTGTCTTTCTCTTTTATTCCTTCTCTTTTTCCTCCTCCTCCTCTTTTTCCTCCTCCTCCTCCTCCTCCTTTTTCCTTTTTCTCATCCTTGTCCTCCCTCTTCTCCTCCTCCTCCTCCTTCTACTTCCTCTGCTTCTGCTTCTGCTTCTTCTTCTTCCTGACAGGATCTTGCTCTGTTGCCCAGGCTGGAATGCAGTGGTACAATCATAGCTCACTGTAACCTCTAACTCTTGGGCTCTAGGAATCCTCTGCTTCAGCTGGAGTAACTGGGATTATAGTCACGTGCATTGTGCAACCAGGGCAGGTTGTTGCTGGCTTGTTTGTTTTTTGCAGAGACAGAGTCTCATGGTCTTACTAGTTTGTGCAGGGTGGGCTTGAACTCCTGGTCTCAAGCAATCCTTCCACCTTGGCCCCTCAAAGTGCTGGGATTACTGTTGTAAACCACTGCATCCTTCCCAAATGTACCAAGCTTTCTGTACCATTTTGTAATCACTTCCCATATCTATCTGTTACTGCCCTACCTATTCCTAGAAAATACTTTTTTTTCTACACATTCTTATAAAGCAGTTGCATTTTTCTATAAATGAAATGATATAGCTGGCATCTATATAATTAATTTCAAAAAATATAAACTCCAGAAAAAATATGCTTACAGGGACATGGAAGAATCTGGAAACCATCATTCTCAGCAAACTGACACAAGAACAGAAAATCAAACACCGTATGTTCTCACTCACAGGAGGGTGTTGAACAATGAGAACACAGGGGCATAGGGAAGGGAGCACTACACACTGGGGTCTGTTGGGGGGGCAAAGGGAGGGACAGCAGGTGGGGGGGAGGTCTAGGAGGGATAACATGGGGAGAAATGCCAGAAGTAGGTGATGGGGGATGGAGGCAGCAAACCACATTGCCATGTGTGTACCTATGCAACAATCCTGCATGATCTGCACATGTACTCCAGAAGCTAAAGTACAATTTTTTTAAAAAAGTGCTCATTTCTAAGACACAGACCTAAATTTCTAAATGAACATCACTCTGCAGAGGTCTTTTGTGTACCACAAGCTTACTGAATCTAAAATTAAATTGATTACACCTTCATTACAATGCTTGCTGCTAATAAAATCCAGATTAGTCTGGATTTTCTAACACTTTATCTAAATAGAAACATACAGTATATACTATTTTTCACATGACATTTTTTCAGGCAGTATATTATGTTGATATTAAGCAATGTTGTTGGTGTGTATCAGTAGTTCATTTCTTATCAATGTTAGGTAATTTCCTACTTTATGATATGCCACAATTAGTTTACTCATTCACTTATGGTTGGGCATTTGCTATAAACATCCTTAAACAGACTTTATATGGAAGTGTGCTTTCATTTTAGGTTTTCTTGGAAAAATACCTAGGAATGAAATGCCTAGATAATTAAAAAGTACATTCTTTTTTTTAAAAAAAAATTTGTATTGCATTATAGGTTTTGGGGGACATGTGCAGAACGTGCAAGATAGTTGCATAGGTACACACACAGCAGTGTGTTTTGCTGTCTTCCTCCCCTTCACCCACACTTGGCATTCATCCCCAGGCTATCCCTCCCCAGCCCCCCCGCTGTCCCTCCCCCATTCCCCCCAATAGACCCCAGTGTGTAGTAGACCCCCTCTCTGTGTCCATGTGTTCTCATTTTTCTCACCCGCCTATGAGTGAGTATATGCGGTATTTCTTTTTCTGTTCTTGTGTCAGTTTGCTGAGAATGATATTCTCCAGATTCATCCATGTCCTTACAAAGGACACAAACTTATCATTTTTGATTGCTGCATAATATTCCATGGTGTATATGTGCCACATTTTCCCAGTCCAGTCTATCATCGTTGGGCATTTGGGTTGGTTCCAGTTCTTTGCTATTGTAAACAGTGCTGCAATGAACATTCGTGTGCATGTCTTACACATAATATACATTTTCATATAAAATCACACACACACACACACACACACACACACACACTTAATAAAGACTGAACTTTTTATATGTTGGTAGATTTTCTTAGTATGAAGTCAGGAGTTTGGATATAAATCTCAGCTAAACCATTTCATCTTTTTCTCTCTGAACAACAATATTTAATTAGGGCTGAGAGAGTTAGACAAGCAAAAACAATTAAATGTTCTATTTCAATCAGTCCTGTGTCATTTAAGTTCAATAAGGAATCATTATAAAGATCTAATAGAAATGAGAATATAAATAATGAAGTTTTGTATGGCACTTCAAATGTTTCCTCGATCTAGAAGATGAAGGTTCCCAACCACAAGATGATTTAGCATAGCTCAGAAGAAAGCAGAACAGGCATACCCACCAGCTGGTTGGGGAAGGAGATCAGGATCCCTTGCTGGTTGGAACCACGACATCAGGGCTTTTTCATCTTACTTTTATATTTATTATTTTTAATTGATGAGTAAACATTGTATAGGTTTATGGGGTATACAATATGTTTTGACATGTGCGTATATTGTGAAATGACTAAATACAAGCTTTTTAACATCTTAATTATACCACATGCTTATAATTTTTATGGTGGGAACACTTCAAATCTACCCTGTTAGCAATTTTAAAGTATACAATATATTGTTATTCACAATAGTCAATAAGATGTTCAATAAATCTCTGGAATGTTACTTTACTTGCCAAATGAAATTTTGTGTCCTTTGACCAATACCTCCCCAATTCACTATCACCCACAGAGGCTCTGATAACCACCATTTTACTCTCTGCTTCTATGAAATCTTTTAGATTCTGCATATAAGTGAGATAACTCACTATTTGTCTTTCTCTTCCTGGCAAATTTCGCTTGATGTAATAACCTACAGATTTATTCACATTGCAAACAACAGAATATTCTACATTTTGAGGCTAAAACATGTTTTCCTGTGTATATATACCATATTTTCATTATCCATTCATCCGTTAATGCACAGTTAATCAATCATCTGCTTATTGAATGAAAATGCACAATCTACCTGTGGAAGATTGGCTTTCATTATTCATAAGGTGATGATAGTATGACCTTCAAAGACTTGATATAACACTTAAATAGGTTTATGCATGTCAAGGTTTTAGCCTAGGGTAAGCATTCAGAAATGACAGCATTGTCAAGCTCTAAGTTGAGTTCATATTTTTATTAATATTCAACATGCACATAACCTCAGGTTATGTGTCATATTAACTTTCTTATGCTGCTTCTATTTTTTCTCAAATATAATTGATTTACCCTTTAAGCTAGTTTTTATTTTATTTAAATCCTTTGTACTTTTTATTTCAAATGTTGCTGCTACATGTGTCTCTTTTTCCAAGAAATATTAATGCTCTTGAGTTTGAGACCAGCCTGACCAACATGGAGAAACACCGTTGCTGCCAAAAATACAAAAATTCTGAAACAGATCCAAGATGGCTGAATAGGAACAGCTTTGGAGTGCAGTTCCCAGCGAGAATGCAGAGGGTGAGTGATCACCGCATTTCCAAACTAGTTTTTACTGCCCACAGACCAGGAGATTCCCAGGCTGAAAAGTGTCACAAGTCTCCAGCCTGACTGTTTCAGCTGGTGCAGCAGGTCTCCACATAAAAACTCACGCAAATCTGGTTGGCCATTTCAACTGATGCCTGGAACACCTGGGAGACAGAGTCACTCATTCAACTGTAAAAAAGGGGGCTGAAACAGGGAGCCAGGTGACTGGCTTGGCTGGTCCCACCCCGACAAAGACCAGCAATCTGAAATGCTCTGGATTGAGAGTTCCACAGCAAACACAGTTGGACCCAGGACAGTCCAGTTGTGTGGGGAGAAGGGTGTGAGGCATTACCCAGGCAGTCCACCACTACCGAGGCAGGCTGCCATTACTGAGGCACTTCACCATTACCGAGGCAGTCCACCATTACCAAGGCAGTCTGCCATTACAGAGACAGTCTGCTATTACAAAGGCAGACCACCATTACTGAGGCAGTTCTAACTATGCCTCCATAAACAAAACAGCAAGGGAGTTCACACAGCAGTTGGGCAGAGCTCATGGCAGCTCAGCAATGCCTCTGTTGGCAGACTGTGACTGGCTACCTCCTTGCTAGGCAGGGCATCTCTGAAAAGAGGCAGCAACACCTCAGGAACTTATAAACAAAGCCCCACCTTCCCAGGAGAGAGTGCCTGCGGGGGGGGGGAGGCGGTTATGATTTCCACTGCAGCAGACTTAAATGTACCTGCCCAGCAGCTCTGAATGGAACAATGGAGCTCACAGCTCAGCACCTGAGCTCCTGTAAGGGACAGACAGTCTCCTCAAACAGCTAACTGACTCCCATGTATCCAAAGAGACACCTCATAAAGGAGACCTCAGGCTGACATCTGGTAGGTATCCTTCTGGGAGAAAGATAACAGAAGAAACAGGCAGCAACCCTTACTGTTCTGCACCCCTGCAGGTGATCCCCAGACAAGCAGGGTCTGGAGTGGACCTCCAGCAGTCCTACAGGAGAGGGGCCTGACTGTTAGAAGGAAAACTAAAAAACAGAAGAAATAAGTTCATCATCATCAAAAAGAACATCCACTCAGAGACCCCAACTGTAAGTCAACTACAAAGACCACAGGTGGATAAATCCACAAAGACAGGAAGAAACCAGTGCAAAAGGATGAAAACACCCAACACCAGAATGCATACCTCCTCCAAGGGATCACAAGCAAAGGAATAAGGCTGGATGAAGAGTTAGCCTGATGAATTGACAGAAACAGGCTTCAGAAAGTGGGTAGTAACAAACTTCTCTGAGCTAAAACACATTCTAACCTAGTGCAAAGAAACTAAGAACGTTGAAAAAAGATTTGATGAAATGCTAATGAGAATAAATAGCTTAGAGAAGAATATAAATGAATTGATGGAGCTGAAAAACACAACATGAGAACTTTGTGAAGCAAACACAAGTTTCAATAGCTGAATCAACCAAGCAGAAGAAAGGATATCAGAGATTGAAGATCAACTCAATGAAATAAAATGAGAAGGCAAGATTAGAGAAAAAAGAGTGAAAACAAATAAACAAAACCTCCAAGATATAAGGGATTATGTGAAAAGACCTAATCTATGTTTAATAGGTATACCTGAATGTGATAGAGAGAATGAATCCAAGTTGGAAAACACTCTTTAGGATATTATCCAGGAGAACTTCCCCAACCTAGCAAGGCAGGCCAATATTCAAGCTGAGGAAATACAGAGAATACAACAAAGATATTCCTCAAGAAGAACAACCCCAAAGCATATAATCATCAGATTCACCACAAATGAAATGAAGGAAAAAAATGCTAAGGGCAGCCAGAGAGAAAGGTAGAGAGATCTGCAAATCAGACTCACAAAGGATCTCTCAGCAGAACCCTACAAGCAAGAAGAGAGTAGGTGCCAATATTCAACATCCTTAAAGAAAAGAATTTTCAACCTAGAATTTCATATCCAGTGAAATTAAGTTTCATAAGTGAAGGAGAAACACAATCCATTACAAACAAGCAATTGATCAGAAATTTCATCACCACCAGGCCTGCTTTACAAGAGCTCCTGAAAAAAGCACTAAACTTAGAAAGGAACAACCAGTACTAGCCACTCCAAAAAATGTACCAAATGGAAAAAAGCATTGACCCAATGAAGAAACTGCATCAACTAATGGACAAAACAACCAGATAGCATCAAAATGGCAAGATAAATTCACACCTAATAATATTAACTTTAAACATAAACTGGCTAAATGCCTCAATCAAAAGACACAGACTGGCAATTGGATAAAAAATCAAAACTCATTGGTGTGCTGTTTCTAGGAAACCCATCTCACATACAAGAATACACATAGGCTCAAAATAAAGGGATGGAAGATGATTTACGAAGAAAATGGAGAGAAAACAAAAACAAAAACAAAAAAAACAGGAGTTGCAATTCTAGTCTCTGATAAAATGGACTTTAAATCAGCAAAGATAAAAAAAGACAAAGAACGGCATTACATAATGGTAAAAGAATCAATGCAACAAGAATAGCTAACGATGCTAAATATATACACACCCAATACAGGAGCACCCAGATACATAAAGCAAGTTCTTACTGACCTACAAAGAGACTTAGACCCCCACACAATAATAGTGGGAGACTTTAACACTCCACTGTCAATATTAGACAGATCAACTAGACAGAAAATTAACAAGAATATACAGAACTTGAACTCAGACCTGGACCAAACAAATCTAACAGACATTTACAGAACTCTCCACCCCAAATCCACAGAATATACATTCTTCTCAGCACCACATCACACCTGTTCTAAAATTGACCACATAATTGAAAGTAAATCACTCTTCAGCAAATACAAAAGAATGAAAATCATATCAGTCTCTCAGATCACAGTTCAATCAAATTAGATCTCAGGATTAAAAAACTCACTCAGAACCATACAACTTCATGGAAACTGAACAACAGGCTCTTGAATGTTGACTGGATACACAATGAAATGAAGACAGAAATAAAGATGTTCTTTGAAATCAGTGAGAAAAAAAGACACAAAGTACCAGTAGTTCTGGGAAACATTTAAAGCAGTATCTGGAGGACAATTTATAGCAATAAATACCCACATGAGAAGCAAGAAAAGATCTAAAGTCAACATCCTATTATCAAAATTGAAAGGGCTAGAAAAGCAAAATCAAAAAAAACTCAAAAGCTAGCAGAAGACAAGAAATAACTAAGCTCATAGCAGAACCGAAGGAGATAGTGACACAAAAAATAAAACCCTTCAAAAAATCAATAAATCTAGGGGCCGCTTTTTTGAAAAGATCAAAAAATAGACCACTAGCCAGATTAGTAAAAAAGAAAAGAGAAACTAATCAAATAGAAGCAATAAAAACAATAAAGCGATATCACCACAGATTCCACAGAAATACAAACTACCATCAGAGATTACCACAAACAACTCTATGCACATAAACCAGTAAACCTGGAAGAAATGGATAAATTCCTGGGCACTTGCACCCTCCCAAGACTAAATCAGGAAGAAGTCAACACTCTGAATACACCAATGTCAAGGGCTGATGTTGAGGCATGAATTAATAGCCTCCCAACCAAAAAAAAAAAAAAAAAGCCCAGGTCCAGCTGGGTTCACAGTTGAATTCTACCAGACATACAAAAAGGAGCTGGTAGCAGTTCTTCTGAAAGTATTCCAAACAATCCAGAAAGAGGGAATCTTTCCAAAATCATTTTATGAGACCAACATCATCCGGATACCAAAATCCGGCAGAGACTCAACAAGAAAAGAAAACCTCAGGCCAATATCCATGATGGACATAGATGCAAAAATCTGAAATAAAATACTGGCAAAATGACTGCAACAGCACATCAAAAAGCTTATTCATCACAATCAAGTAGAATTCATCTCGAGGATTCAAGTATGGTTCAACATATGCAAGTCTATAAACATAATTCAGCACATACAAAGACAAAAACCAGAAGATTATCTCAATAGATGCAGAGAAGGCATTCAACAAAATTCAATAGCCCTTTATGCTAAAAACTCTCAATAAACTAGGTATCAACAGAACATATCTCAAATAAGAAAAGCTCCTTCTGACAAACCAACAGCCAATATCATACTTAATGGGAAAAAACTGGAAGCATTCCCTTTGAAATCCGGCACTAGACAAGGATGCCCTCTCTCACCACTCCTATTCAATATAGTACAAGAAGTTCTATCCAGAGAAATTAGGCAAGAAAAAGAAATAAAGTGTATTCGAATAGGAAAGGTGGAAGCCAAATTGTCTCTATTTGCAGACGACAAGATAGTATACCTAGAAGACCCCATCACCTCAGCCCAAAAACTCCTGAAACTGATAAGCAACTTCAGCAAAGTCTCAGGATATAAAATCAATGTGCAAAAATCACAAGTATTCCTATAAACCAATAACAGACTTAAAGAGAACCAAATCAAGAACAAACTGCCATTCACAATTGCTACAAAGAGAATAAAATACCTAGGAATACAACTTACAAGGAACATAAGGGACCTCTTCAAGGAAGACTACAAACCACTGCTCAACGAAATAAGAGAGGACACAAACAGATGGAGAAACATTCCATGTTCATGGTTAGGAAGAAGCAATATCATGAAAATGGCTATACTGCCCAAAGTAATTTACAGAACGAATGCTATCCCCATCAAGCTAACATTGAATTTCTTCACAGAACTGGAAAAAACCACCATGAACTTCATATGGAACCAAAAGAGAGCCCGTATAGCCAAGTCAATTCTAAGCAAAAAGAACACAGTGGGAGACATCACACTACCAGACTTCAAACTATACTACAAGGCTACATTATTCAAAACAGCATGGTACTGGTACAAAAACAGAGATATAGACCAATGGAACAGAACAGAGGCATCGGAGGCAACACAACATATCTACAACCATATAATCTTTGATAAACCAGAAAAAAACAAGCAATAGGGAAAGGATTCCCTGTTTAATAAATGGTGTTGGGAAAACTGGTTAGCCTTGTGCAGAAAGCAGAAACTGGACCCCTTCCTGACACCTTACACTAAAATTAACTCCCGACGGATTAAAGACTTAAACATAAGACCTGGCACCATAAAAACCTTAGAAGAAAATCTAGAGCATTTTTATTTAAAGAGAAATGAATGAAAATAGATCACCCAGGTCTGTTTTGTTTATTATGGGTGCTGGGATTTCAGGGAATCTCTTCTTGCTGTTTATATGTACAAATTAAACAATATTATAAATATTAAACAATATTATAAATGTATATTTATTATACATTTATAAATTACAAACAGAAACAATGTTTGTAATTTGAAGAATTAGGAAAACAAAGGAAAGTGAAAAGAAACACAAAACCATGAAATAAATGAAAAAAATCAGCTCTCTTCTAGTGATTTAATAAGAGATGCCAAATTGTGACAATGTATTAGTGTATTGTATATCTTCAATAGTTTCATATACACATATTATGTTAAAAACACATATCTACAGGTTATTTTCAATTATTAAGTTACACTTGTGGCAAAACAGTTTGAAAAAATTTTGCTAGCCTGAGTGTTGTTAGACTTTTAGACTTTGCTATTTGGATTGATGAAATTTTTCCCTCAGAATAGTCCAAATGTTTACTTGGAGAGTGAAACAATAAACTGAGATATTTACTAGAATGTCTGAGTATCATATTTTGAAATAAATCCCACAACATAGATTTGTACAAATGTCCCAGTATTGAATCTTAGCACTATACTATGAACGTAGCAAGAAACAAACCATTGCATGAATCATTATTCACTTTTTACAAAGTTAGAAACTGCAATATGACATATATTCTTAAGGAATGCACTGTAAAATAAAGGGCAAGGTGAATGCAAAATTCCTGATCATGGGCTCTTGGAATAAAGGCAAGGCAGGAGCTTGTGATCGTGCAGTAGCACTGGGCACCAAATTGTTATATGTTAGACATGGTTATTTTCAGACTGTAATTTTGGTTTTGAATGATGAATTTTCATTGCAAAATGTATTAATTAAATAATTAACAAATAAAACTAAGTCATTAATAGCATGCAATAGGAATTGTGGTTAATAGGATACAGAAATAATCTTATTTTACAATTTTAATTTCTATTTTAATGATTAATATTGTTTGAATTCTTTTGAAATATTATGTGTCCTCTTTCTTTCTTGTCAGTTGCCTCTCCCCTCCATTGTTCTGTAGTGGCACTTATCCTTTTACTATTTTTAATAATATCAAATTCTATTTTTTTCTTAAAAGGGAATTTCCTAAGCACATTCAATTAAGCACTCTCTCTTTTGTCACTTTTTCAAGTTTTGTGATAAGTGAGATGAACTGCGTTTTAATTTTAAAATAATTTACATGGAGATTCTTCTATCTCTACAAAAGATGTGTCTTTTACACACCTTTTAAAATGAGGCTGTTTTAAAGTTATTTTAAATGAATACTATTTTTAGTTTTATCAATAAATATTTAAACCTCTGCTACAATTTATCTTTGGCTCTTAATTTATAAACATATGTTAGGCATCCTTGCCTTATTTAAATAATTATCACTCAATCTTTAAGAGTTTTGGAAAATGTATTTAGCTAGCCATAAGATATCAATGGCATTTAGACTCGTTTAGCAAATACCAGAAAGGAAAGTTGTATTTGGACTGCCTAAAACTATTTATGTCACGGTGTTCTTAATTTGTAGCATACACAATAATATATGTTCTCACAGATAGAAATCTACAAAGAAAATAAGATAGGACATTTACAAAAATTAGAATATTTATCAAAAATGAACTTCCTTTCCTTATGTGTTCACTGAGCTTAAATGTTAATGAAATTCTTCCTTTCAAATTATATCCACAAGGAAAATATTAGATAAGACCATGTTATCAAGAATAAAAAAATGATTGAATTGCTGGTTTTATGCTTAATAACCTGGAACAGAGATGTAGTTCAATGGAGTTAAAAGGGTATTAAAGATGTTACTGTTGCTTAGATGAAATGATATTTCATTCAAAGAAATAATCAAACTTGTGCACATTTGAAAGAAATGAAGATTTCTTTTCATCCCAAATACCAACTGAACTGTAAATGGTGACATTTTGAATAAAAGAAAGAAAAAGTGAAAATTGGTAAAGAAATTAATACTTATCAAATTGTACCCTTCCATTGTTTAGAACAAGTGCTGAGGATACTGGTTTTTATTATATTTTAAGTGTTCCTATTTAGCTTAATTTAAATTGTTTAAACAGTTTTTAGCAGAATTAAACATACTGTTGTACAAGAGTTCCTGTTATAAAATCTCAGTAAAACAGAAACATGGATCCCTCTCCTACCACCAACCTCCTTCTGCCCAAATCTAAAAGTATTACAAATTTCTGACTGCAGTACTGGCAACGTTCTTGTCTAGACCAATTGTTGTTTCCCTAAAAGAAAGAAACTTAAATAATGATGTTGAATATTTTGTAATTTGTTCTTCATTTCTTTTAGATCATACCAGTAAAGAATAAAATTTGCATTATCAAAGAAATGGCACAGAAGATAATAGAGAACTGTAATAGTAGTAGTGTAGTTTATTCCACATTTAATGCCTGAGATTTCTACCACTTTTATTTATGGTCACTATAAGACTGTTGGTTTATTACAGTCAAAATAAATTTTGGCTTGTGTCATGATTTATTATTTTATTTTGAGAATATACCAATGCCAATTAATTCTCTATTTTTTTTTAAATATGTGTATCAAAACATAGTTACTAATGTTTGAATCCAAAGTAACTGATATAGGACACTGTTCCAGGAATAATAAATTACAATGACTGATAGATGTATAGAAAGACATATAGAATGAGAGAGATGAGAAAATATTGATATATATACACAAACATATATAATCTTCATGCTAAAATACTAAAATAAAAAGAGTATTCATTTGTATTAGCAATTACTGTTTGTTTCATACAAGGCATTCTAATATATCCCAATTCCCTCTAATAGATGAAATTTCAAAAGTTTATATGATCTATTCAGCCATATGTAATTGTTATAACCCATTTCATTGGCAACATCATTGTTATAGCATTATGAATATTCCTCTAACTTAATATAATTTGTAATTAATTTTTATCTACCTGTTATTCAGGGTGCAATCAAGGAAACAAAAATGCTTCTAACTACAGGCTTACTTTGTTTTATTGTGCTTCACCTTCTTGTATTTTGCAGACATTGTAGTTTTTACAAATTGAAGTTTTGCAGCAACCCTGCACGGAGCAAGTGTATCAGCATCATTTTCTCAGCAGAATGTGGTCACTTTGTGTCTCTGTGTCGCATTTTACCTCTGTATCTCTGGTAATTCTTGCAATACTTTTTCATTATTACTGTATTTATTAGGATGATCTGTAATCAGTGATTTTTAATGTTACTATTGTAATTGTTTTGAGGTGCCAGATACTGTACCTATATAAGATGGCAAACTTAAAGGATAAATACACACTTTGTGTGTATTCTGACTGCTCCACTGATCAGCCATTCTCCCTCTCTCTCCCATTCTTCAGGCATTCTTATTCCCTAAGATGTGAAAATATTGAAATTAGGCCAATAATAAGCCTACAATTATTAGTCGCTAAGTGTTCAAGAGAAATAAAGAGTCCCATGTCTGTCACTTTAAATGAAAAGCTAGAAATGATTAAGCTCAGTGAGGAAGGCATGTTGACAGTTGAGATAGACCGAAAGCAGGTCTCTTGTGCCAAATAGTTTGCCAAATAGTGACTATAAAGACAAATTATTTAAGGAAATTTAAGGTGTTTCTCCAGGTAATACATAAATGATAAGGAAGCAATACAGCCTATTGCTGATATGAAAAGTTTGAGTGGTAGGGATACAAGTTCAAACTAGCCACAACATTATCTTAAACCAAAGCTTAATCCAGCTCAAGGCCCTAACTCTCTTCAATCTATGAAGAGTAAGAGAAGCGAGGAAAGTGCAGAAGAAATGTTAAAGCTAGCAGAAGTTGGTTTATGAGGCTTAAGAAAAGAAGCAGTCTCCAAAACGTACAAAAGTACAAAATAAAGCAACAAATGCTGATGTAGAACCTGCAGCAAGTTATCTAGATGATCTAGTTAAGATAATGGATGAAGGTGGCTACGTCAATCAGCAAATTTTCCATGTAGACAAAACAGTTTCTATTAGAAGATGAAGTCACCAAGGATTTTCAGAGCTAGAAAGAAAATGCCAATTCCTCACTTCAATGCTTCAAAGGATAGGCTGACTCTCTTGTAATCAACTATGCAGCTAATGACTTGTGGTTGAAGCCAGTGCTCATTTACCATTTGAAAAATCCTAGGGCCCTTAAGAATTATACTAAATCTTCTCTGCCTGTAGGAGTACAGAACAACAAAACCTGGATAAAAGCACATCTGTTTATGTCATGGTTTACTAAATCTTTAAAGCCAACCCTTGAGACTTATTTCTGAAAAACAACAGAAGAGATTTTCAAAATATTCCTCCTCATTGGCAAGGCACCTAGTCACTCAAGAGTTCCAATGAAGACATGTAGGAAATTATTGTTCGTTTCACACTTGTTACAAAAACATCCATTCTGCAGCCCATGAATCAAATAGCAATCTTGATTTTCAAGTCTTATTATTTAAGAAATGGATTTCATAAGGCTATGGCTGCCATAGATAAGAATTCCACTGATGGAACTGAGAAGAGTAAATTGAAAACATTTTGGAAGGGACTTATCATTCTAGATGTCAATGTCACTAGAACATTTGTGATGGAGGTCAAAATATCAATATGAACAGGAGTTTGGAAGAGGTGGATTCCAGCGCTCATGGATGAATTTGAGAAATTTGAATCTTCAGGGAAAAGAAATAACTGCAGATGAGGTGAAAAAGGCAACAGATCTAGAACAAGAATTGGATGCTGAAAATGTGACTAACTTGCTACAATCTCATGATAAAACTGTAATGAATGAAGAGTTGCTTCCTATGAGTGAGCAAAGAAAATGCTGTTTTGAAATGGTACCTACTTCCTGTGAACACACTGTGAATCTTGTTGAAATATCAACAAAGAATTTAGAATTTTATGTAAAGCTATTGATAAAATAGCAGCAGGGATTGAGAGAACTGACTGCAATTTTGAAAGTTCTTTTGTGGGTAAAATGCTATCATTGCATGTTACAGAGAAATCTTTCATGAAAGGCTCAATCAATGTGGCAAACTTCATTGTTGTCTTAAGGAATTGCCACAGTCACCCTAAATTTCAGTAACCAACCCTCTGACCAGTTAGCAGTTGTGAACATTGTATTAGTTTGTCATCACACTGCTAATAAAGACATACCCAGGACTGAATAATATATAAAGGAAATAGGTTTAATTGACTCACAATTCCACATGGCTTGGGAAGCCTCACAATCATGATGTTAGGCAAAAGAGGAAAAAAAAAATCACATTCTTACATGGTGGCAGAGAAGAGAGAGCTTTTTCAGAGGAACTCCTGTTACAGCTTGTGAGACTTACTCACTACCATCGGTTTGTCTCCTGAATGGACTAAAAGTAGGTGCTTATATAACAGGGAAGAAATGTAACTATTGTGGGAAAACAAGAATTAGGGAGTGATAAAGAACAGGAGTTGGTACACAGGAATCATGATGGTTGAGAGGTCTCACATCTCATTGTCTGGATGAGGTTATCTGGTAAGTTTAAGTCCTTGAGGGTCAAGGAAGTAACTCAAATTAAACAAATATAAATTTCAAGCTTTAAGAAAAGGAAGATCAATAGTTATGCCTATCCAAAAAACAGTAAACATCAGTTCTATGGGCCAGTTTGGGCAGTGTCAGTGCTTTCTTGTATTTGTAGTGATGAACACCTCCAGGCTCTTTTTAAAAAATATTTCATACCATAATAGCCTTCATTTGAGAGTTAAGGGAGTCAGTGTGGAGATTTTAACAGGTGTAAAACATACGTATTCAAATTTTGCATTCAGAAACAGAAGAAATTAATTATATCATAAATTTGTAAGTTTTCTCTCTCATCTAATTCATTAACCCTCACTCTGACTGGTAGACTACAATGGTTTTTCATTTACTCAGGTATAGCAATAACTTCTAGTATGTTTCTAATAATTTCCCCAGTGTCTTAGTGTTTCTCTTTTCCTAGTAGACAATCACCTTGATCAGTAACTGCATGTTCCTTTGTGAAGGAGTGGAGGAAATTTTATAAAATAAATTGATGGCAGATTGGTTCATTTTTAAAGAAATGCAGTATCTCCATCAATTGAGGGCCTGGAGATCTTTAAACTGAATTTGTTAAGTCTAGAAGTTGAGCATGGAGCTATGACTTGATTTTTCCTGGTAGAGATAATCTCCATCTGTTGATACTATGGAAGGTGTTGTTAAGTGCTTAAGAGGTGGCTAAGAAGCAAATGGGTATGATAAACCTACTTCAACATGCCAACTGCCAAAGCCTTCATACTCTCTTCTCTGCAAGGATGTCTTAAAATGTAGTTCATGTGGATAGAATGAAGGATATTCTATGAATATAAGTAGTAAGAAATTAGTTTCAACAAACTAAAAATTTAGTATATCCCTCAAGAATATAAGCAACAAGGCAGTAGCATTAGCAGCATCTGTGATTTTTGTCACCAATAGAAAAATGATAAGATACTATGGTTATCTTGCAAAATACTATTTATTTATATATAGATAGAAAATAGATAGATAGATAGATAGATATTGCTAATTTGAAGACACAGTATTGTAAATCTATTATGCTTTGGTACCTAATATATTATTAAACACCACACATACTTAACATACCACATTTTTAAAAGTACACATATAATCAATATAATTAGTAATTTTTATAACCTTTAGCCTTTTACCTTTTTAATGTAAAAAGTTATTTGCCATTTCCATAGCTTAACCAGATGAGAGATTCATGGCCCCTAGCCACATACATGCACAAACACACCCAAAGGTTTAGAATCCATACTTGTATGTATACTAGGGCATTTTTAGCATCTCAGGATTAGTGATCATGGATAATCATTAAATAAAATCTTCAATAAGCCAAGACAGCTGTTAGAACCATCCAAGTGCTAAAGCTAGCACATGAACATTTGCCTCTAAGGTAAGTACAGCCGTATCAATAATTTAAGACATATATATTCTCCTTGATCTAACACCATTACAATCTATTAATTTACAAGCATACTTTCAAGTCCTTGCTAATTCAAATTGGGAAGATTTTGCAGTCCCTATGGTATATAGAATATTTTTTTTTTGTGAGGAAATCTTTGTAATTCTCCCTTTTAAGCATGATGTGGTTTAACTTTTATTATAGGTTTAAAAGCACTGACTAATGGAGTTCTTAAACATAATAAGATTTGTCTTATGAGAAAACAGCCAAGTCAGAAACATAAATAATTTCTATGATAGGGAAAGCTTGTTTCCTCCAAGAGAAGACATTCAGGAAAGAGTCAAGCACAAAGTGAACATGCAATAAGACCTCTGTCATTAACATTTTCATGATTGTCATCACCATCATCATCTTCGTAATTTCAGGAGGTTATTTTTATTTTAATATTCGTAAATTGGGGAAGGGAAGGAAACAGCAAAACATGAAGAAAAATGCAGTTAATTTCTATCGGAATACCTGAGTAGCAATATTTTCTTGCTACTCTGTAACATCTCTATGTTTTGGCCTTACCTGTCTCTGCCAGCAGTCCATGATTCTCCAGAAAACTGTGAATTGCACTTTTGTGCCAGAATTCTCATCCCCCTTTGGTGCTGCCACTGCCACTGTATTCTGTGTAATGATTCATTGCCCTCTATTTATTGGATTTGTCTACTTACCTATATTAAGGTGATTATGCTCACTGTTATTACTCTTGTTTTTTAAAACTACTGCTCCAGCCTCTCTGGGTTGATTCGCTCAAAAAAGGAGTATGGGGGTGGGATTCTCATTATGTTGTGAAAAAAGCATTATGCCACAGTATAAATAGAGAAGAAAATATTAGAAGCATATTTACCTTTTCAGTGGTGCTTTGTAGGAAACATATACAGCCCATTTTCCAAGCCATATTTTAGGCATCCTAATATAAGTTCTATTCATATTGTGCTCTACCAGAACTTTACTTTAAGATAGGGGGAAAAAAAGCATTAGTACTTTCCCAGCCTTCAAGAAAGCTGACATTAATAACTTGGCTATTGATTTCTATGTGTATCCATCTACCAGTTATAGTCCAAAAGAAAGAAAGGATGATTTAGGCAGATCATAAATCTCTAGAAACATCTGGACCTCACTCTTGATGATGCACATACAGCAGCTAAGATGAACTACTTACCTGTGCTTCTGAAGGCCTCAAATTCATCAGCTGAAACTTGCTAGAGGATTAAGAATAACTAAAGATAACTAAGGAAAATAAGATTATGTGCAGTATTTTTAAAGTTAGAATAATTAAACTACTCGAAATAATATTATTTTAAAACTACCCATATAAATATTCAAAAAATAAAAATAATAATAAGAGTCTCCCCAGCATTTTGATACCTGACAGAGATTAATAACAAAGAAAATGCTATCTGCACAAGTTACAAAATCAATACCTTTTGAGAAACTTGTGTTTTCTATAGACAAAAAAAGAAGCATTGAGTTTAAAGAAATGAAAAGTCATGCTTCATCCAAGAATCCATTATTTTCAGTTCCTTTCCTGAAATGAAGCTTACTACTTCTGCAGAATAAACTAGACAAAATATAATTTCAAAGTATAGTAGAGACAAGAGAAAACAGAAATAGAATATTCAGAAGGCCTGAAGGAATAAGATAAAACTGTGAGTGCAACCACATTTATCAATAGAGGGAAAATGCATTCACCTGCTGTTTCAGTTTGTTCTTGAACTACTGTAAAGAACTACATGAGACTGCGTAACTTATGAATAAAAGAAATTTAATTGACTCACAGTTCTGCATGCTATGTAGGAAACATGGTTTGGGAGGCTTCAGGAAACTTACAATCATGGTGGAAGGGCAAAGGGAATGCAAGCATTTCTTCACATGGCACCAGGAGAGAAATAAAGAGAAAAGGTGGCGGGGGACAGGGTTGGGGGTGGTTGTGCTACATGCTTTCGAACAATTATATCTCCTGAGAACTCTATCATGAGACAGCATGCAGGGGATGGTACTAAACCATCAGTAACCACCCCCATGATCCAGTCACCTCCGACCAGGCTCCAACTCCAACACTGGAGATTACAATTCAACATGAGATTTGAATGGAGACACAGCCAAACCATATCAGGTGCATAATGTATATGCTATTTTTAAGACCAATTTTCTGTGTTTCTGCAATGTAATGTTTACTAACAATTAGTCAAGATGTGAATGTTACTCTATAATGTCCAGTATTTTTTGTACTTTTTAAACTTTGATAACAGCAAAGCAACAAATGGTTGAAATAAAATTCACATGACTTTTATTGGTATCTGTTATCTTTGCCCTCCAATATGTACATACTTATCAAGATGCTTAAAGTGTCAAATTTGAAAAAGATACTATGGTGTATAAATAAATAGCAATATGTATCACATACCAAACGTCATTTTATCTATCCTGTGTTTTAATCTAGTATATCAAATGGACATCTCTCTCTCTCGTATATCAAGGAGAAATATGCTACTGAATGTGTTGATTACATTTAACAATGGCAATATACATGAGGCCAATATGCCACTTTGGCTTCTCACTTCCAGGTTAAAGCATGTATAGATTAGTTTCACTATTTGAATGATGAATGATGTTATAATCAAGTGTGGCAATTCATTTTGTTTGTTAAACCTGTCAAAACAATGAATTGACAACCCAGAATATATTTTTTTCTCATTAACATGACTACCTGTTCTATTTTAAGAACATGTGATCCTACAAACTCTCAAGACCATTTACCTAAATTTAGTCAAGGACAGCAACAGTTTAATGTGATGAGATAATCCTTTCTTGCAGTGTTTATAGCATAAATGATTATTTATTTAAGTAAAAACTTATTTGCATCAAATATAATGCAAGTTTTGGTTATCATCTCAGAAGAGTACCATGATGTTAATTTCTAATATTTAGGGGAGGAAAAGCTTCCTCAGAAAGACTTAATGGAATAATTCCAAATAAACTACCATAGAGTCTTACAATGGAAAATGAATGTAATTTTTAATGTTGAATTTCAATATTGCATTATTTTACCTGGCATGCTATTGTCCTATGCTTTCTTTCTGTTATTTTGTTGTTTATTGTATACATTTTTCTTGCCATAAGACCTATCGGAACTAATTGTTTACTTAATATTTTTGATTTATTAATAGCTACTTATTTTCATGTTTATTTGCACAATTTTAACTCTCCCTCTTAAAAATTACACAAACATAAACTCATACACACTCCTCTTAATATATCTATTAAGGGAATTAGTCAACTATAAAACATACCTCCACTTGCAAAATTTTAAATTCATTTAACAATGAAATTTATGATGTATTAGGAAATATTCTGAAATTACAACTGTTCTTGCCCTAATTTTTACCACTTCTCCCCACCTAATTGTTCAGCTTCTTCTCTATGAGAGTTAATAGGAGTGACATCTGTGCTGTGGACTTAACTGCTAAGACCACAGACAAATGATCTAGAGGATGCTGTAGAGATGCCGCCTATAATTTAAATAAACTGCTGCCCTGCTCGCAGGTGGGCTTTGACCTTACTCTAGGGAAAGTTTAACTAAGTATAATGTTCGTGATTTTTTTTAAAATTCAATTATCTCCTTTTCAGAATATCAGAATGTACATCTTATTAAAACAACAAAGAATAGGTATTAATAATAAGTATTTTATATAAATATACATTATTTGATTACGATTTAGAAATTACAGATTCAGTGTTTGCATAGAACAGTCTCAATTAAACTTTGACTTTTAGTAAAAGCACTATTAACTTCCTAGAGTTTATTCTCAGGTTTGTGTAGAGCACATTCATAATTAAATCCTTTCGAGGCTTATCAGTCTTATTTAGTTTTAACTGCAATACCATGATTTTCTGCCAAATAAACTACTCAAAAATGTCTCCTGGTACAGCCTTTTGTCTATATAATTCAATTTTAAAATGAGGAAATTTATAATGAATATATCACTTACCTTTGTAGGAAATATAAATAATTCCTTTAAACCAACATTTATTTTTTAATTTATATTTAATTTTTGTTACATTTATTTTAAATTCAGTGGTAAAAGTACAGGTTTGTTACACAGATAAACTTTCATCATGGAATATTATACAGATTATTTCATCACACAGGTATTAAGTCTAGTATCCATTAATTATTTTTCCTAATCCTCTTTCTCCTCCCACCCACTACCCTCTGATAGGCACCAGTATGTGTGTGTTTATATTTTTTACGCATAAAATATATGATTTTTCATATTTCTTCTGTTAAATTGAAAGGGAGATGTCTGAATATTGAAGTAGTATTCATCAATAGAAACAAGAAGAACAATTTGTTCACCAACACTACTTTCTAAATAAAAATGTAAGATATTAAGTAAAAAAAAAAAACAAAAAACAGCATCTACTACCTTCAAATAGTAACACACCAAATTTCATGCTGTCCTTGAAAAAACTCATGAAGTTTCCATTCTGCAGTAACCATTACTTTCTTAGACCTTCTGGAAATATTTTTAAATAAACATTAAAGTTTTAAATATCATAATAATATATATCTTTCTATGATTCTTTTATTTATATTTACTTAAATGTATATATATTCACACACACTATATATATATATATATATATACACACACACACACACACACACTCACACACATTATCTATGTATGTCTGTGTATCCTTGGGGTAGTGAAATATTTCTTGAGTAAGTTAAAGACAGAAGTGAAATAAAGAAAGAAAAATGAAAAGAAAAAAGGAAGATTTTTAAGAGTTTTTTTAATGATAAACTTTTTCATTCAAAGTCATTTTGAAAGCTCACATCATAAAGTATTAATTTAATAAAAAGCCACAGTAAACCAGAAAAAATGGTATGAAGTGTTTATTATGTGTTTTTATAATAATTTGTAAATAAAGTACTTTAAAATTTTTCCCCTAGTCTGGAATTTGGTATTAGTTTTCAATTTATAGTTCTTTTACTATAAATGTATGTTGAACATGTTCAGTTGTAACTTGTTTCTTGCAGTACTATCCCTAAGACATTTTAATTAAAATAAAGTTTAATGTAGAATTTTGGTTGATAGAAATCAAAATGAAAATTTTATGCCACTATCAGAGAAATATGTTGGCCAAAGTAAAAACATGTAGTTAACATTCATATAGCAAACAAATGACAAATTTATTCTAAACTTGAAGTTTCAAAAATTTTGTATTTTATTTATAACATTAAATATTTACATTTACATTTTTATTGTCAAAATTATGCAACCAATATATTTTAAAAAGTGTATTGTGTGTTTTACCCAAGAAACTTGGAATACAGATGCTTTAGCATTGCAGGCAAGAAATAACCATATTGGCCAGTTTTAACCACTTTATGGCTATAGTTATTTCAGAGCTATCTTGGACAATTTCTGTAAAACAGAATATGTTAATATTTGAGATATTGACTGATTATGAGGTAAAACTATAAAATTTTGAAAAATGACTAGGGAATGTTTGCTTTATTTCTAACAATATCAGACTCTGTCCTTTTCTTATAGGCTTTATATTCTCCATATAGATTGTTCGGGCTTAAGCCTTGGTAACTTTACTTATCCTCTGCAATATGCCTAGAATTTTTATACACCCAAATACTATTAACTTTTCAAGTCAACTCAACTCGAACATCGCCAGATCTCTAAAGCCTTCAATCACTTCCTTTTAGCATTCCTAAGAAATACTGAATCTGTCTTGAACATCATGGCAGAGCATACATATTCCTAAACTGTTATTATAAAAACCATGTAATTATTATCACTTATAATAATCTGTTTAAAAACTTAGATTGTGAACATTTTGAAAAATGAAAGACTTGAGTATGTTTCTTTTTTATTCAAAGGCCTAAGTCAGTGCTTGGCAAAATGTAGAAACTCAGTAAATATTTGTTAACATACAAGAGAAAAAAAGAAAATACAAAGAAGAAAAAGTCAAATATGAAGGAGAAAGAAGAGGGAAAAAATAAGTGGGGGAAAAAAAAAGAACATTAATTTGATGGCTGTGAAAATCTGATATTTTAAGAAGATATAGAAAAGGCTACATAGTAGAAGTCTGAAGTTTATTATATATTTTCATATTTTGAGGGAGAAATCATTGAGGGATCTGAAATTATAAAATGTGATTGAGAATGACCCTTTGAACTTCCTATTTTAGTAGTTTCAAATTATACTGAGCATTGCTGGAAGAAACAGGTCTATGGGAACCATGGTTTCTATATACATCATGAACAAGAGCAACTGACTTAATCTTCTTTAACTTTGGAGCTTCTAGGTAAAATTTTATTTGAAAAACAAACTACGATTCTATTTTAGGAATATAAAATTAGTAGTGAAAAATTTCAACTTTACTAATATGGCAAGAGAGATTCAGAAACATTACTTGGCTTGTCCAAAATTGTAAATGTAAAATGCAAACCTACAAAACTTCTACATGATAACACTGGAAAAAATCTAGTTGACTTTGAATTAGGTGATGACTTTTACATATGAACCCAAAAGCACAATTTGTGAAATAAATAAAAGATATGTTGAACTTCATTAAATATCAAATATTCTTATCTCGAATGACACTGTTAAGAAGATAAAAAGCAAGCCACGGAGTAGGAGAAAATATTTTTTAAATATGTTAGAAACAAATGCTTGAAACTGCAAAGAAGAATAAGCACTCAGGCAAAAGTGTTTTTCAGCAAGGCAATTTACTTCTGCAGAAGGGTGCTGCATGCATCAGTCATGATCACAAGAACACACTGAACAAAGGAGAGAAGGGGTTTTTATTTCTAATGCATTTCCTGTCCCTTTGTCCTTCCCCTATTGCTTAGGGTTGGACTGCACAATCTAAGCTGATCCTGGTTGGCTAAGGCTTAAACTTTTCTAAATATGGTTAGTGCACAATTTGTAAGAGAAGGAGGGGCTGGAAGGGGATCTGTCCATCTTCGTATGAGGCATGTCTGGATATGTCTGGGCCTGTTAGGGTGTGACTAGAGCGGGAAGGTGGTTGTGGTATGCAGACTGGAAACGAGAGTACAAGGAGGTTAAGCTTGTGAGCAATGGATAAGACCATTAACCAATTAACCTTTTGAAGAGAAATTTATTATTCCTAACAAATATATTTTTAATAAAGGACTGAGATCTAAAATATGCAAATAACTCTTAAAACTGAAGAATAAGAAAACAAATCAATTAAAAGACAGCCAAAAGGCGTAAAAAGACACGCCACCAAAGGAAATATACAAATGTAAATTAAGCACATAATAAAACACTTAGTATTATACATACTTAGGGAAATGTAAATTACAACATCAAGATAGAATACATGCCTATTGGAATGGCTCAAATTCGTTATACTGACTACCAAATGCTGGTAAGAATGTGGACCAACAAGAATTCTCACTCATTGCTTCTGGCAAGGCAAAATGGTATATCCACCAGGAACAGTTGGCAGTTTCTTCCAAAAGCAAACATACTCTTTCCTAACCCAACAATCATGGTCATTGCTATTTAACAAACTTGGTTGAAAACTGTGTCCACACAAAAACCTGTACACAAATATTTATAGAGATTTATTCATAAATCCAAAAAATAGAAAGCAAACAAGATTTCCTTCAATAGATACATAAGATAAATTCGATACATCCACATAATGAAATATTATGAAGTGATAAAACAAGAGCTATCAAATCATGAAAAGACACAGAAGAAGCTTGATTGCATATTGCTTAAATGAGGAACCTAATCTGAAAAGTCTGTGAATTGTATGATTTCAACTATATTCTGAAAAAGTCAAAACTATAAAGATAGTAAGATGAGTGGTTACCAAGGGCTCATGGAGAGGGAGGAAGGATGAATAGGTGTGGCACAGGAGATTTTTAGGACAGCAAAACTAATCTGAATAACACCGTAATGGTACATACATGTCGTTATTTATCTGTCAATACAGAGAATAAATATAAATTTAAACTGTAGTCTTTTTTTTATCAATAATATAACAACATGGGCTCATTGTGTATTAATCAGGTTTCTCCAGAGTAAGAGAACCAAGAGGAGAAATACATACATACATATGTGTAATGGTGAAAACTGGCTCATGTAATTATAGGATCCAACAAGTCCCATGATCTGTCATCCACCAGCTGGAGAAACAGTAAAAATGATGGTATAATTGTGTAAGTCCAAAGACCCAAGAAAGAGGGAGCAGGTAGGCAGTTGTATAAATCCCAAAACCCCAAGAAGTAGGAGCTGTGAAGTCTGATGACAGCAGAAGATGGATCAAGAGAAAATGAATTCATTCTTCCTCCATATTTTGTTCTATTCAGGCCATCAGTAGATTGTATAATGTCAAACTAAATTGGTGAGGAGATCTCCTTTACTCAATATACCAATCCAAATGTTAATTTTGAGAAACACCATCACAGACATACCCAGAAGTGTTTTACCAGCTGTCTGAGCATTCCTTAGCCCAGGCAAGTTGATATATAAATTTAACCATCACAGATTGTAAAAAAGGTTCACTCTAATGAATATGTTTATAATAGTTGGAATGTAAGGAAAGAGCAGGTGAAGAGCATATGGGAACTAACTCTCTGTACCTTCTGCTCGATTTTACTGCAAAACTAAAACTACTCTAAAAAAATAAAATCTACCAACGGGAACAAAAACCTAGCTATATGCTTTTTAATCATAAGAGTTCAGGTTTAAATGATCACAGTATAAAACCATTGAGTCAAAAAACATGTTAAAATCTTTGATGCAAAAAGTAGTTTCACAGTCAGTTCCAAAATTAGATGAAATTTGTAGAAAATGACATTGTTTCTTTCTCTGCAATTTATGGTTGAACTGCATAAACAACACAGGATATATAAGAAAGTATTGATAGTAAGATACACATGGAATCTAAAACACTTCATAATAGGAAGAATAATAGCCAATATATTAGAAAGGATTGATATTTATCTAAGAACACATAAAACAAAATCTCATAGAAATCACACTTAGGTATTTTATAATGAATTAATGTCTATATTCTCATTCCTTCCCATCAGCTTTTTAAAATGGTATATATTTAAAGTGTACAATATGATGTTTTGATGTGCACATACAGAGTGAAATGATTCCTATATCAAGCAAATTAGCATATTCATTGTCTCACATAATTACTTTTGTGTATGTGTGTTTAGTTCTTAATGAAGTTGTTCATGTCTTCTCACTGATTCTCCTTACTCATCCCTAACTGTATAAAAGAGATATAAACACTCTGCTAAGACTAATAAGCCTATATCATGTCTACTTTTATTTCTTCTTCTCTAATGAAACCCTGAATACAATTTGAGTACAATAAAATACTATAGGAATTTTTAGAGTGAACAAGTTTCTTTTCCACTTCTGTGTGGAGTTGTTGGAAGTTCAGAGTGATTATGAAATATTAAAACCTAAAAAAAAGAGTCTTAAAACTCCAGTTATGATACACTTCTGGTTAATAGTCAAAGTTTAATATATATGATGAAACCAAATTTTCACATTTTTGTTATTTAGTAGTTTATTTATTTTGAGATGAAGTCTCACACTGTCACTCAGGCTGGAGTGCAGTGGTGCGACCTCGGCTTACTGCAACCTCCAACTCCGGGGCAATACTCCCTCCCCAGCCTCCAGAGTAGCCGGGACTACAGGCACATGCCACCACTCCCAGCTACTTTTTTTTTTTTTTTTTTTTTTTTTGTATTTTTAGTAGAGACGGGGTTTTACCATGTTTCCCAGGCTGGTCTCGAACTCCTGAGCACTGGCAATCTGCCTGTCTTGGCCTCCCGAAGTAATGGAATAAGAGGCACGAGCCACCGCCCTGAGCAATTTTCACATTTCTAAAACAAACCTGGGCTGTATTTTATTATTAACTATAAAAGAGATTTGTATGATGAACGGATTGACAAATTTAAAACGAGACTGTCAAAAATATTCAACATATACATAGAACAGAATAAATTAAAACACATACATTATAAAACTGAAAAATTATTTGGAAAATAGAACATTATTATTTGTAAAATAGAATGTTTCTTCAAATAAATTTATAGCACTTGACGAAATAAAATAAAACTTTATCATGTGTACATTCTAAATTTTTGCGTGCTTTATAAGGATTAAGCATTTATTTTGAGTGTACTACTTAGCTTCAATTATTTGGTACACATTTACAAGCACCGTAGTACATTTATACAAAATCATACATAAATAAAAACACAAGTTGTATAATCTGAAATGTGAAATCTTGAGGAACTGGGATTATATCAAGTATCACATATTAAACATTATTTTTAATTAACTAATATTTAATTGACATAAAATTGTAGGTATTTATAATGTACAATGTGAAGTATATATACACATTATGGAATGACTAAATCTCACTAATTAGCATATGCATTACCACACATAGCTAATTTTAGAGAACATTAATGTCCACTCAGCATTTTTTTAAATTGCATTTTAGGTTTTGGGGTACATGTGAAGAACATGCAAGATAGTTGCATAGGTACACACATGGCAGTGTGGTTTGCTGCCTTCCTCCCCTTCACCTATATCTGGCATTTCTCCCCATGCTATCTCTCCCCAACTCCCCACACCCCGCTGTCCCTCCCCTATTCCCCCCAACAGACGCCAGTGTGTAGTGCTCCCCTCTCTGTGTCCATGTGTTCTCATTGTTCATCACCCACCTATGAGTGAGAACATGCAGTATTTCATTTTCTGTTCTTGTGTCAGTTTGCTGAGAATGATGGTTTCCAGGTTCATCCATGTCCTTACAAAGGACACGAACTCATCGTTTTTGATTGCTGCATAATATTCCATGGTGTATATGTGCCACATTTTCCCAGTCCAGTCTATCATCGATGGGCATTTGGGTTGGTTCCAGGTCTTTGCTATTGTAAACAGTGCTGCAATGAACATTCGTGTGCATGTGTCCTTATAGTAGAATGATTTATAGTCCTTTGGATATATACCCAGTAATGGGATTGCTGGGTCAAATGGAATTTCTATGTGTAGGTCCTTGATGAATTGCCACACTGTCTTCCACAATGGTTGAACTAATTTACACTTCCACCAACAGTGTAAGAGTGTTCATATTTCTCCATATCCTCTCCAGCATCTGTTGTTTCCAAATTTTTTAATGATCACCATTCTAACTGGCGTGAGATAGTATCTCAATGTGGTTTCGATTTGCCTCTCTCTAATGACCAGTGATGATGAGCATTTTTTCATGTTTGTTGGCCTCATGTATGTCTTCTTTTGTAAAGTGTCTGTTCATATCCTTTGCCCACTTTTGAATGGGCTTGTTTGTTTTTTTTTCTTGTAAATCTGTTTTAGTACTTTGTAAATTCTGGATATCAGCCCTTTGTCAGATGGGTAAACTACAAAATATTTTCCCATCTGTTGGTTGGCGATTCACCCTAATGACTGTTTCTCCACTCAGAAATTTTAAGAACACAATAAATTGTTATTAACTATAGTCACCATATTGCACAATATATGTCTTGATTTCATTCTTTCTATCTGACAGAAATTTTGCATCCTTTAACTAACATCTCAACAATTACCCTGTCCCCCAACCACCCCAGCCTCTGGTAACCACAGTTCTCTCTATTTTTATGAGACAAACGTTTTTTGGATTCTTCATATGAGTGAGATAGTGTAGTATTTGTTTTTCTGTGCCTGGCTCACATTACTTAACATAATGCCTTTCGGTTTTGTCTACATTGTCAAAAATAATAGGATTTTCCCCACATTTATGACTGAATAGTCCATCATTGTGTATCCATGTTGCGTATGTCTTATCTAAGATGCTTGGGATCATTAGTGTTATGATCCCAAACTCTCCCAAAGTTCTGGTTGTACAGGCATAAGCCATCACATACAGCCACAATATTTTAGCGAACATAATAATTGTTTAAAATGATACATTAAAACTTGATTACTCACATTCTGAATATCCCCTTTAGGGAATGGTGATAACAGCAATTTATATCTCACTGAATATTACCCTTGTGGGATTTAATAGTTAAAGATATTCTGTCTATTAATTTAATTATTCTAAATGAGGTGACTTGGACATTAGAAAGTATGAATTCACAAAATTATCATCAACTTAATATTTATAATAATGGAGATTACAATAATTTTCCCAATAGTAAATTGATTTTAGCCAATGAAAATGACCAATCTAGAAAATAAAACTATCCATTTGGTCATTTTATACACACTTGTAAGAATCAACATAATTAAAATCAATTGTGCAATGCAAACCCTAAAACCAGAAATGTGAGGTACAATACTGTTCATTTCTTCAAGTTTGTCACTTTAATTTTTCTTAAGGGTTTGTCTCAGGTAGATGGTATCCCACTTTTCTCTGTTGTGCTCTATAATCCTTATCATTTTCTCAAGCACAAAGCTTACTACCTTCTCATGATTTACACACTTAGCCTTTTGGAAGATGAAAACCATTGAAGTGATTTGTTGGTTTCTTGATTGATTTTGCAATGCTAAACTACTTCGTAGTTGCTGCCCTAAGTCAGAATATCTACACTTCCCATTAAGCTCTTGAATCAAAAGGATTAATGTGATAGTAGAAAGAGATGTATTCCAAAGCAGAAATAAATCAAACAAGAAATCTCCACAAAGCAAAGGGAATGTACTCACATAGAATAAACAAAGCAAATTATAAAAATATTATCTTCTTATAAAAAATTCTTATAAATTTCCCCTGTGTCACTATTTTGTGTCTTCTCTCCTTTCTTAGAGAATGAGTTATATTGGATTAAAGGCCCATTCTACTCCCATATAATCTCATGTTAATTTACATCTTAATTACATCTGCAAACACCTTATTTCTAAATAAGGTCGCTTTGATAGGTACTAGGGATTAGAAATTCACCAAATCTTTTTAGGAAATATAATTCAATTCATAGAACCACCCAAGAAGGCGTCTTAATAATACTTTAATATGTTTTGTTTTAAATATAACCATTATAGTCTTTTTCCTATAAAACTAAACTTATGTTTAAGTTTTAATAATTTTATACTGTTTTTAAAATGTAGACAATTTTTCAGATGAAAACTACTGCTATACAATGTAGACAGTCAGAAAATTATAAGTTTTAAAAGTCTAATTAAATATACTAGGTTTGTAATCAAAACATCAATGTTTATTACTTTATACATGGATGTTACAGATTTTTTCTAACGGTTGTGGGAAAAGGTGAAGTAAGACCTGAAAACAACAAAAACAAACACAAACAAATGGATATTAGAGGAAACAGTGAACAGCTCTTCTGTATATAATATATTTTACAAAGGAGAGTTACATATGTCACTTTAAAAATGACTTAGATAAATGCCATAAAATCATGTAAAATTCAATTACTTTCATTTTTAGAGGTGTGTGATTACATTCACCTGGAAGCAAAAAATAGTCAAATTCTGCTGTCTTTATAAAATGTCAAGGTGGTTTGCTGCCTCCATGCATGTACATTGATAACATCTGAAAAATGTGAAATTGGTTAGTTGTTCAGTGTTCAACATATCTACTATAAACAAATTACTATGCCAGGTGTTTTCTTTCAAAAATAATGAGAATTATTTGATTCTTTTAGGGAGTCCTTACTCAGGTAAAGGAGAGAGATAAAGTAGAAAATAATAGGCTGCCATTATCATACAGTTAAACATATCACACTGTAGTGTAGATATACTGTGCAGAGCAGATAACATTTGGCTTGAGCCTTGAAAGGGTAACTGCTAGTGTTGTGATTGTGATTGTCGGCAGGAGTCAGAGAAAGAAACGTGTTAAGCGGAAAAAGTTGTTAATGGCAATAAGGATAGTGACAAATGAAGGTTGTGTTTGTGTGTTTACAAAAACATTCTGAAAACTGGCAGCAAATGGATCACTTTTAAACAAAGTTGTCTACATCAGGAATCAAGATCAATTTGTTGATGGAAATAATTGAAGTTGCTGATTGTGTGCTATTGGATGAAGAGAAATAAATGGGTTGTAAAGAAACATTGTAAGAAGTAATATACATATCACAACTTGGATTTGTTTTTAATTGGCTTCACAAAATTTGGAAAAGGATACATCAATAAAATATGCAAAGAACCATAATTGTTAATACTTCATTTAACAAATGAGAGCAAAAAGAGGTGCTGGTTGACCAACAGGCCTAATTGAAAATAATCTGAAGTGAAAGATAAATTATATATTCTGAAAAGCCTTGCACCAAAAACGAAGTAAATTACTATAAATTTATTTTAAATGTTATCAAGCTTTTACAAAGGGTGAATTATACTCAACATTCTTTAAAATGTTAATGAAACAAAATGTATGCAAATAAAAATGCAAATAAAAGCAAATTATGAAAATTAGAGTCGTAATTTTGGAATTAGGTGCTATGTGCAAATGTCTACATCAGTGCCTTTAAGTTTCAGAGACCTGTGGCCAGTCAAGAAACGAGAGAAGACTCTACTAGGTGGGAAGTTAAAGTAGAAACTTACATGGTACTGGGATCCATTAGAGTTTATACCATCAATAAAAAGTGATCTGGATAAACTTTTCTCACTGTGAAAGGAAGCCTGTGGAGAATCATCTTTGTCTGCTATAGATCCAGAGGGAAAACATACATTTGACAAATACTTTCTTAGTGCCTACTATGTGGTATGTATAATTCTAAGTGTTTAAGATATATTAGTGGCCAAATAAATATATAGTTTTTAAAAAAGATTGCTGCTTCATGATAATTATATTCTGATGAATGGAGAAAAGTTGTTAGGTGCTGTAGTGTAAAACCCGAATACCCTCCCCTTGGAACATAGGCACTCTTTCCCTCAGGAGTGTTACCTACTGACTGCTAACAGTTGCAGCCATCTCTAGAAACTGCCCTCCACCAATGGGAAATTCTTTGGCCAAATGCATGCCCTGTTCCCTGCGGCAGGCTGCATCAAAGAACTGATGTTATAAGGACATAAATATTCATTTCCTCGTCTCAGTTAGGACAAAGCTGAAAGACCATATCACCTTCATATCTCGTTATATCAATTGAAGACTGTTGAAACTGCATCAAAAATTTTTTTTTTTCTCAATCCTTCTTTTTTTTTCTCTTTCTTACATGTGTTGTTACTTCCCAACAGACTTACTTCCCACAAACTTCCATCTCAAAATTTGTGTCTTGGTAAAGAAGACCTAAAATAGTCAAAGCAAATAAACCTGAAAGAAAGCTGACTCCAAAATAAACATTAATGTTTGATCAACCTGTCAACCAGATGGCAATGGGGAGCCACTTATGAGTTTGTAAGAGACATACACATGCACAGTACTGAGTTGAGTGTCAGTAGAATAATGATTTTGGAATATATGTAATAAACACAACTATTAAAAATTGTATATGGATAAAATATTGGGAGGAAATATAAAATACTGGTTTATGTCATTTGATGGAAATATAATTTGTCATTTTTATATTATTTCTTATTCATTATTTTAAAGATATGATACATAAACTAAACTAACAAATTAAACCAGCTATTAAATTCAAACTGAATTATATTCTCAAATTTATTACTATTATCACTATTTTTAGTAGGCTATAGGTTACAGTCAATGCTCACAGAACATAACACACCTGTAAGTTAATCTCTGGAAAATCTTAAATTTTGGTGAGCTCTAAAATTAACATTTAATGCCACAGTTCTGTATTTTATATGATTCCTTTGAATACATTCATATTTGACAATCCTGTTTTATGTATAATCATGAAGAATTGTGATGATACAAGAAAGCTGTTTAACCTACTCTCTAATTTAAATGATAGACCTCCTTTATGTCTTTCCTATGCATTTCCACTAGCCATTTTTGTGTGTGACACAATCATTGGTTTAATAGAACAATTACGCATCAACAATCTTCTTTCATACTCTTCTTTTCATATCACCCTAGTCTGCTTACAGTATGTAATTAAATTTGCTGCATTAAATATTATCAACAACCTCTTAATTGCCAAAAATATCATCTTCTTTTCTGCCTTTGGATTACCTAACAGAGTACTTCATTCTTGATTGGCCTTCATGGTTGACTTTTTTTTTTCTTTTGTTGTCGTTCTTCTGTGGAGATTTTCTTTTTTTTGTCTTACCTTGTTATTTAACAGCCTTCTTCATGCTGTCTTCTAAAAACACACCCCACTCTCATATCCAGTCATATTTAATTATAAATTTAAATGTCTGCTAATATATCCTCTTCCTTTCATTCTCATTACCAGTGCTCTAGGTAACTAGACTTATCATTTTCCCACGGACTGATTCAATGTTCTCTTATTATATTTGTTTTCCATCCATCCCTCCACCCACTCAATCATTTAGACCTGCAACTGTTGGATTAACATTTCAAAATCATAGATCAGTTCATATCAGTCACTTCATCAAATCTTTCACTGGTAGGCTCTCTTTTGGCTCCATATGAAGTTTATGGTGGTTTTTCCAGTTCTGTGAAGAAATTCAATGGTAGCTTAATGGGGATAGCATTGATTGTGTAAATTACTTTGGGCAGTATAGCCATTTTCACGATATTGATTCTTTCTAACCATGAACATGGGATGTTTCTCCATCTGTTTGTGTCCTCTCTTATTTCATTGAGCAGTGGTTTGTAGTTTTCTTTGAAGAAGTCCCTTACATTCCTTGTTAGTTGTATTCCTAGGTATTTTATTCTCTTTGTAGCAATTGTGAACGGCAGTTCATTCTTGATTTGGCTCTCTTTAAGTCTGTTATTGGTGTATAGGAATGCTTGTGATTTTTGCACATTGATTTTATATCCTGAGACTTCACTGAAGTTGCTTATCAGTTTCAGGAGTTTTTGGGCTGAGATGATGGGGTCTTCTAGATATACTATCATGTCATCTGCAAATAGAGACCATTTGGCTTCCTCCTTTTCTATTTGAATACCCTTTATTTCTTTTTCTTGCCTGATTGCTCTGGCTAGAACTTCCAGTACTATATTGAATAGGAGTGGTGAGAGAGGGCATCCTTGTCTAGTGCCAGATTTCAAAGGGAATGCTTCCAGTTTTTGCCCATTAAGTATAATATTGGTTGTTGGTTTGTCATAAATAGCTTTTATTACTTTGAGATACATTCCATCAATACGGAGTTTATTGAGGGTTTTTAGCATAAAGGGTTGTTGAATTTTGTCAAATGCCTTCTCTGCATCAATTGAGACAATCATATGGTTTTTGTTTTTGGTTCTGTTTATGTGGTGAATTACTTTTATAGACTTGCATATGTTGAACCAGCCTTGCATCCCCAGGAAGAATCCTACTTGATCATGATGGATAAGTTTTGTAATGTGCTGTTGCAATCTGTTTGCCTGTATTTTATTTTTGCATCTATGTTCATCATGGATATTGGCCTGAAGTTTTCTTTTCTTGTTGAGTCTCTGCTGGGTTTTGGTATCAGGAAGATGTTGGTCTCATAAAATGAGTTGGAAAGGATTCCCTCTTTTCCAATTATTTAGAATAGTATTAGAAGAAATGGTACCAGCTCCTCTTTGTGTGTCTGGTAGAATTCAGCTGTGAATGCATCTGGACCTGGGCTTTTTTCGTGTAGTAGGCTCTTAATTGCTGCCTCAACTTCAGAACTTGTTATTGGTCTATTCATAGTTTCAACTTCCTCCTGGTTTAGGCTTGGGAGGACACAGGTGTTAAGGAATTTATCCATTTCTTCCAGAATTACTAGTTTATGGGCATAGAGTTGTTTGTAGTATTCTCTGATTATGGTTTGAATTTCTGTGGTATCTGTGGTGATTTCCCCTTTATCTTTTTTTATTGCATCTATTTGGTTGTTCTCTCTCTTTTTTTTTTTTTTTAATCAGTCTGGCTAGTGGTCTGTCTATTTTGTTGATCTTTTCAAAAAACCAGCTAATTCTAAGCAAAAAGAACACAGCGGGAGGCATCATACTACCAGACTTCAAACTATACTACAAGGCTACAGTAATCAAAAGAGCATGGTACTGGTACTGAAACAGAGATATAGACCAATAAAACAGAACAGAGGCATCAGAGGCAACACAACATATCTACAACCATACAATCTTTAATAAACCTGATAAAAACAAGCAATGGGGAAAGGATTCCCTGTTTAATAAATGGTGTTGGGGAAACTGGCTAGCCTTGTGCAGAAAGCAGAAACTGCCCCCTTCCTGACACCTTACACTAAAATTAACTGCAGATGGATTAAAGACTTAAACATAAGACCTGACACCATAAAAACCCTAGAAAAAAATCTAGGCAAAACCATTTAGAACATAGGAGTAGGCAAGGACTTCATGTCCAAAACATCAAAAGCATTGGCAACAAAAGCCAAAATAGACAAATGAGACCTAATTAAACTCCACAGCTTTTGCACGGTGAAAGAAACAGTCTCTAGAGTGAATCGGCAACCAACAGAATGGGAAAAAATCTTTGCAGTTTACCCATCAGACAAAGGACTGATATCCAGAATTTACAAAGAACTCAAACAGATTTACAGGAAAAGAACAAACAAGCTCATTAAAAAATGGGCAAAAGATATGAACAGACACTTTACAAAAGAAGACATACATGAGGCCAACAAACATATGAAAAAATGCTCATCATCACTGGTCATTAGAGAGATGCAAATCAAAACCACATTGAGATACCATCTCACACCAGTTAGAATGGCAATCATTAAAAATTCTGGAGACTACAGATGCTGGAGAGGATGCAGAGAAATAGGAACACTCTTACACTGTTGGTGGGAGTGTAAATTAGTTCAGCCATTGTGGAAGACAGTGTGGCAATTCCTCAAGGCCTTAGAAATAGAAATTCCATTTGACCCAGCAATCCCATTACTGGGTATATATGCAAAGGAGTATAAATCGTTCTACTATAAGGACACATGCACATGAATGTTCATTGCAGCACTGTTTACAATAGCAAAGACCTGAAACCAACCCAAATGCCCATTGATGATAGACTGGACTGGGAAAATGTGGCACAAACACACCATGGAATACTATGCAGCAGTCAAAAATGATGAGTTTATGTCCTTTGTAAGGACATGGATGAATCTGGAGAACATCATTCTCAGCAAACTGACACAAGAACAGAAAAGGAAATACCACATATTCTCACTCATAGGTGGGTGAGGAATAATGAGAACACATGGACACAGGGAAGGGGGTACTATACACTGGGGTCAATTGGGGGAAATAGGGGAGGGACAGCGGGGTGGTAGCTAAGGAGGGATACCCTGGGGAGAAATGCCAAATGTGGGTGAAGGGGAGGAAGGCAGCAAAACACACTGCCATGTGTGTACCTATGCAACTATCTTGCACGTTCTGCACATGTACCCAAAACGTAAAATGCAATAAAAAAAAATCTTTCACTAGCTTACTTCTGAAATTTGTAGTTCTTTATTGTGTTCCCTCAATTTATTTTCTATTCCTCTTACACATAGGTATATTAAGATATTGCTGTCTACCTCTTGTTTCTAGAATATTTCAGGTATTTACATGACTTTGTTCCAGTTCTTCAAAATCTGAATTGGCATATCCCTCCTCTGGGTAAACTTCTCAAGGCTTTTCTTTTTCTTAAACATTACTTCCCTTATTGTGCATTTCTTGATTCTCTCTGCACACCCATTATGTAGATGAATCATTTTTGCCCATTCCCACTGGGAACCTTGCAATTCCTAATCTCCTTGCCTGGAGTCATACTCACCAAGTAAGTTCATGATTGGATTTTGAGGGTATCTATGTCTTGACCCGTGTCATTCCCTGACAGATGTTTTCCTTGAAATAAACTAGTAAAATCTACATAATACTTCTCAGTGTCTAAAAGTGCCTCTTTGTTGTATGTATTCAACTTTTTTTTTACTGTCTACTTCCTGTAAGCAAGATGGTAACAGGAGTCCTGTTTTAAAGTCTTTTGGGGGTTGTACTCTGGAATTTAGTACAATGTCTTGCTCACAGCAGGTGCTTAATGAGTACTGGCTTGCATTTTTTATCAGTCTTAGATACTTATGTGTCACTTTAATACAATTTTTTTTTCAGACGGAGTTTCTTTCTTGTTTTCCAGGCTGGAGTGCAGTGGCACAATCGCAGCTCACTACAACCTCCACCTCCTGGGTTCAAGTGATTCTCCTGTCTCAGCCTCCCGAGTAGCTAGGATTACAGACACCCATCACCATGCCCAGTTAATTTTTTATATTTTTAGTAGATGCAAGTTTTCACCAGGTTGGCTAGGCCTATGTTGAATTCTGACCTTAGGTGATTCTCCCACCTTGGCCTCCCAAATTGCTGGGATTACCGGGGTGAGCCACCGCACCCCTCCCAATACAATTTTTTGAAAATAAAATGAATAATTTTTTGTGCTCATGTCTCATCACATGGTTTAGAATATATTAATGCTGTTGTCTGTGTTTAATGAATCACAATCTTTACCAAACATTATTAAAATATTTGAGAAACAATGGGATATAGTGAAAAGACATAACTCAAATGTTAGAGTACTTAGGTTTTATACTATTATGTTACAAATGGAAAACAAGTGATTTTATCAAAATGTCCAGTTAATGGTAATGGAGCTAATATTTTTATATTTGCATGTCTGAGTACATTTTTCATCTTGTTGTCTACACCTCTTTTTGGAATAAAATGAGATAAAACTCAAGGAACAGCCATGGCTTTCACTTGAAATTTAATTTCCTCATCTTTAAAGTGTATGTAATAGTGCCTATTTGTTTTTCATTGTGCATATTAAATGAGATAATATTTATCTCTAATGCTTAATTGGCTTAATATATAGTGCTGTAAGGCTACACATGGCTGTTCAGAGTTAATGGCAGGTAGTAGCTTAGTTTTTCCAAAGGATGGAATATAGTGTGCCAACCATGGTTATCGATATGCTGTTTGAAGAAAATCTTCAGTATGTTTGGCACTTTTAGTTTAAGGCTAAGTTTCACATAATAGACTAGGTACCTTGTGTGTCCTAAGAAATAGAATCACACAATTGATTATATTTCATTTCATTCTATTATCTTTGTTATTTTTTCCAGTTTACAAATCAATGAAATGAAATGGTATATAAATTACTTATGAAAGCAAGAGGATCATGTGTACAGAATTCTATCTGTTTCCATCATCTTAAAGTGGGTCTATTGTCATTTGCAATATCTTTTGGGACATTTTAAGAATAATTATTTGTAACATATCAAAAATTTGTAAATACATATACATATATATGTATGTATAGTTATTGTACACTATGTGATTCCAGAACTCACATTTACCATTAAAAAACATACAAATCCTATAGGCTTTGTGATGAGGTAGAGTTAATTAAGGAAGGAAAAGGGTATAATATTGCTCTAATTTTATCTGTATGCTTTATATTTACAAAAGAGCACATTATTTTAGAACATAATTTTATCTATGGGAGAGAATTTGTTAAGACAAATATAACTAGAAATGGTTTCCAAAAGTTTAAAGAGGTTTTCTGGTGATAAAATCTTGGGACTACTGCCACCTTTTCATAAAAATTTATTTGAAATTATGAAAACATAAGACTATTTCATTTGAGTAAAATCAACTTCTATTACTGAGACAATTTCAGTAGAATTTAATGAAAAATCTTGAATAGTCATTAGTCATCTGTTGATAGTAAACACATTCCAACATCAGTGGAAATTTAGAGATATTGACACAAACACTCAGAATATAGCAGCTTCAAAAATATGTGTAAATTTTAGATCAATATATAGTAGACAAATATATAGTAGACAAGTAACTATTATAAATTTGGAAATAAAACCTATGATACAAAAGTGTTGAATATTTTACCACATGTATTTCAAGGTTATCATTCATACTATTCAACAAGTTCAAAAATCAATAAAAATATCAACAAGTGCATTTCCATTTACTGTTTCTTTCAAACCATTAATGACATATATAGCAACCATTAAAAGCAAACAAACAAAAAAACTCCCTTCATGAAATATCACTAGATGGTACCATGCCCTGCTTTCTTGGATATACAGATACTTAAAAAAAATTGAGTTTTACCAAAGATGCCTGAAAGTTTCTCTAAATAAACTAGAGTGGGATTATTCTGACCCAATAACATATGCCACGAACTACCAAAGTCTGTAAAATGTGCCATCGATATAAACTGTTTTAAAAACAAATTTGGGCAAGTATTTGGAGAAAAGAAATACTGAAGGGCAGACCTGCTAAATCAAAAGGAAGCGATGGGCAATAAATGCCAAGCTACTGAGTTCTTGTAAGATTTACTGCCAGTTCTTACTGTGCATTAGTCTCATTTTTCTTTCCCTGTGAGGAAAATGAAGTTATTATAAGATATCATGACAAATCTCATGAAATATCATGAAAAAGTATTAAAAGTAGTTACTTTTTGCATGAAACTCTAAAGATTATTTTGTAATCATCTATAGAAAACCAAAGCTATTTACAGAAAAATAAAATAAAAAAAACCTTTTCTGAGTAATTTCATTTTCTTTAGGTTTCTTAATACAGGACATTTCACTCTTGTGTATTTCTTAAATGAGTATATATTTGGGACATTAAATTCTGTTATGGTTTGTGGTAACTAGTGTATTGTTTTAAATGAGGAGGACATTATTGACTCCATCCATTAATATTTTATCACTAATAAAATATTAATATTTATACAGGGCTGACTACTGAGATTTAGTTTTAAAAATTAACTGCTATTTGTAAAGATGGGGCCCATGGCAATGTTTTTCTAAGTACTGTATTCTAACAACTTAGAAATATTCAGTGACATTCAATAACTCTGTAACTGAATTATCTAGGTCAGTCACACCTCTCCATCAACACACTGCTGTACTTTCTACAAACCTCTTTTGCTAAATCACTCTAGAATTCTTTTCCAAAATGGAAACATTAGAATTTGGATGCTCTCCTTCCTTCCCGAATATCCCTGCAAAGACATACTTGTTTTTTAGCAGCTAAGAATGCTGTCAATTGATAGTTTTCAGTGTTGGCCCCTTCTTAGGGATTTGATTTGGCTTCGGAAAGCTGTCTCAGCCAAGATCACACTTTTGGGGATGTGGCCCACATCCAGTGATAAATTGCATGGGATGTATATAGACTTGCTTCTTTTAGCCCAAGGCAGAGCATCTCTAACCAGGTATTTAAGCAATTCTAGGGACTCCCCATTTGGTCTGTAGAAGTTCCTTGGATGTATCACATCTTGATTTCTCCCACTGCCCATTTCTGCTTTCTCTGTTCCCTTTATAAAAATATTGGTATCAAGGGTGGTCTTTAATAAACACACTGAACACTAAACTGCCTCACAGTTTGCTTCTCAGATAATTTTATTTGCAATGCTCTCATACATTAACCCTTAAATATTTCCAACTAGCTATATCAGAAATACATCTAATTTTATAATTTCCATTGACCTGTTTTATTATAGACTTAATCATTTCTATAGCAGATCAGAGAAAGACGTCCTAACTGGGGCACACTTTTCTTGTCCTATTTTCTTCAAGTATAATATCTCACACACTAGAAATAACTTAAATGCAAAATACATTGTGTTATTCTTCTCTCTTTATTCCGTCAGTGATAACCCAACAACTAGGTTTAACCTTTACATTGCATACCAAGTCTATTTTTAAGTTGTGGCTTACTTTTTCAGACTCAACACAGTTTCTTCAGACTTCTGTATCCTAGGATTTAGTCTTCCTAACAGTTTCTTCTTCACTGAAAAATAGTAACCTTAAACTACCTTTATTTTCTCCATTGAATATAACTACAGTTACAAGAGAAACAACATTATCTTGATGTACATGAGCGTTGAATTGTTCAATAAATTTTGCATTTAACTGAAGATCTTTATAAGTAGACAAATTGTCATAAGATTTTTATCTTTCAAACATTGACCAAAAGAGTGTCAATAGGTTAACATTTTGTTTGACATTATTAAAAACTACAGCAAGTAGTCCTTTTATAAAACTTTGGCATTAATATTATAAAAAAACCCTGTAATCCAAAAAAACTTGTTCTCGCTCATAAAATGTGAACACATTCAGCAAAGAGCCTATAAAATTGCACATATTGTGTGCCCAGCATGCATCAGTTTGTTGAATTAAATGAACTATTGAAAGTTTAAATTAATATTATTTGTATAAAATTTAAACCACAAATTATACTAATTTTGATATTTTACATACATATACATAAAATGTATATTTTAATATTCTACAGCTCTAAATTCAGAAAGTACAAGTAAAGGACAAACTATAATTTTCCTCTTCTATCTTATTTGTTAAAGCTCTTTTTTTCCTATCCATCTTATCTTTAAATTAACTTGTAGGGACTAAATCAATAACTTCAGGGCTTTTGTTACCTTATCTTGATTTGGTGTCTCTGAACTAATGATGAAAATGCAGCTTATATTTAGGTTTACCTTTTCTGTTTGAACCTACTGAAGGACAGAACTTAAATTTCTTCAGGGTATTATTCTCATTTAGATTTAAAAATTATTTTCTGTTAAAATTAGAATATTTTTGCTATAATCATTATTATTTAGAAATTTTTAGCCAATTCTTTCCAGAGTTATTTATCTTCTCTATGGCTTCTCTTTGTATGAATTTTAAATATTCTGTTATTTTCCAGAAACCTCTGAAGCCTCTATAAATGTTCATCATTGTGACTTTCTGGGATTACTTGCATCAGTCTCACTGAGGGTTAAGAGACTCCTTTTATTTATTCAAAGTCACATAGTTTTTAAAGTCTGCCTTGGGAAATAATAATAATAATAATTAGGTTTTCTTCATTGGAAGAGTAGATATTTTGGATTTGGGAAAAACCTGTATTCCCATTAAGCATTTTTTTTAGACTAAATATTGCTTTTTAACTGTTCCTCAGATATCATTTAATCTAGATCCTATCCTATTTGGGAAAAACTCTATTCACATTCGTTTTTACCTAGGTAATATTAAAAGGTGGCATGCAGAGCTGAGCACTAACATCCCAACAGTCTGACAGTGCAGAGTTTCAATGGGACTACTATAATTTACATTTATGCTAATACAGTCTAAAGTCACTTTAGCCCTTGAACAAATCTTGCTGGAACATATGATTTATCTGCCCAGGAAGACTTATAGAAATAAAATATTTCAATCTTTTTCAAACAGTGATAATTTTTTACAGTATTTTCCCCTTCACTGATTCCCCTCTTATGGAATACTATAAGTCATAAAAAAGAATGAGATGATGTCCTTTGCAGAGACATGGTTGGAGCTGGAGGCCATTATTATTAGCAAATTGACACAGAAACAGTACACCAAATACCACATGTCCTCACTTATAAGTGGGAGGTAAATAATGAGAACACATAGATACATAGAAGGGACCAACACACACTGGGGTCTGTTGGGGGTGGGGCGTAAGGGAGGGACAGAATCAGAAAAAATAAGAGTACCAGGTTTAATACCTAGGTTGTATAACAACAACACCTCATGACACAAGTTTACCTATGTAATAAACATGCACATGTATCCCTGAATTTAAAATAAAAGTTTAAAAAAAGTATAAACTCTTTATTGTATTTTAAACCAACAATTGAATAAAATCTCCACTCAAAAAGTTTAAAAAAATAATAAAAATAAAATTGAAATCTGAAAATTATGTCTATAAATAAAACATTACAATAATAAAATTATTATAAGGTTGACTCAGGAATTTCACATATACACATACACACATATATATGTGTATGTATTTTTAATGGTGATCCATTGGCATGTTGATCATTGAAAACATTTATTTAAAATATCTAGATTTTAAGCAAAGACACTGGGAATAAATTGGCTCAAAATTTTGGAGGATAAAACTTTATTTGAATCCAATGAATAAACCAATGTAAGTGAACAATTATAAAGGCAAAAATATGCATACATCTTAGTTAATATTTTAAATTCAGGTCCAAAATTCAATTAAATCTTAAAGAACAGATACATCTGAGTTTTTCTAAGTTTGAGTGCCTTATAAGGTCAAAAGAAAATTCACAGATTTCAGTCTCAAAATAATAAATTTCTATTTTCTTTACTGTTGCAAGTAACAGGTATATTAGGAGTGATGTTTAACTTGACAAACTTTACAAAATTCTTCTTAGACTTTATTATAAACTTTTATTGACCAAAAAATGTTTTGCTTAAAATAAATTACATCTTACATTTCATACTCTCCTTAACTCACTGACAAAACTGCTTTGTGCTATTCAGAATATTGTCACTATTAGATATTTCGTTCTTTATTTGTATATTATTTGTTTCTCTTCCTCATAAATTTGGTTGTAAGAATGCTAGTCCAGGGGGGACTAGAGAAGATGGCACTGTAGGACCAACTCAGGATTTCAGCTCCCAGTGAATCCACAAATGTTGAGTGGACACTGCATTTCCAGACAGATCTTTATTACCCACAGACCAGGAGATTCCCAGGTATAGGAGTTGCATGGGCCGCCAGTATGGCTGTTTGGGCTGGTGCGGCTGTTTGGGCCGGGGCCGCGATGCAGCAGCACTCCATAAAAAATACACTGGTTTGGTTTCCCTGTTAAACCGGCAATTGAAGATTTCGGAAGGCAGATTAGCACATTCATCTGATTAAATTGGACTTAAACAGAAAGCCAGGCAGCAATGTGATTCCAGCTGGTGCAGTGGGTCACTGCATGGGAAATCACACAGATCCCAGCACCCTTTCAGCAGGTGACTGGAACACCTGGGAGAGAGTCAACCATTCAACTTAAAAAAAAAAAAGGGTGGGGTTCTGAGGCAGGGAGCCAGGTGATTAGTCTTGGCAGGTCCTCACAAAAACAAACAAAACAGCAACTGGAAATGCTGGGGGTTGAGAGTTTCATGGCAAGCACAGCAGAACCCAGGATGGTGCAGCTCAAACAGGGAGGGGTGTCTGCCATTACTGAGTCACTCGACCCCTATGGAGCTACACTGCCACTGCAGTCCTGAATGAACAACGAAGCTCACAGCTCAACACTTGAGCTCCTATAAAGTACAGAATATCTCCTCAAGTATAAAGTACAGACAGTCTCCTCAAGCAGCTCCCTGACCCCCGTATAGTCAAAGAGTCACATCACAAAGGACTGATCAGACTGACATTTGGCGGGCATCATTCAGGGACAAAGATAGCAGAAGAAGAATCTGGTAGCAACCCTCATGGTTCTGCAGCTGCTACAGGAGTTCCCCAGGCAAGCAGGGCCTGGAGTGGACCTCAGCAGTCCTACAGAAGTGGGGCCAGACTGTTAGAAAAAAAAAAAACTAAGAAAGAGAAACACTTCATCATCAACAATCTGGACATCCACTCAGAGACCCAATTGGAAAGTCAGCAACCACACAGATAACAGGTGGATAAATCCACAAAGATGGGAAGAAACCAGCGCAAAAAGGAAGAAAACAACTGGAACCAGAACACCTCGCCTCCTACAAAGGACCAGAACTCCTCACCAGCAAGGGAACAAAGCTAAATGAAAAACGAGTGTGATGAAATGACAGAATCTGACTTCAGAAAGTGGGTAATGAGAAACTTCTGTGAGCTAAAAGAACATGTTCTAACTCAATGAAAAAAACTAAGAAACTTAAAAAAAGATTTGATGAAATGATAACAAGAATGGAAAACTTAGAGAGGAACATGAGTGAACTGCTGGAGCTGAAAAACACAACACGAGAACTTTGCGAAGCATGCACAAGTTTTGACAGCCAAATTGATCAAGCAGAAGAGAGGATATCAGAAGTTGAAGATCAACTCAATGAAATAAAATGAGAAGCCAATATTAGAGAAAAAAGCATAAAAATGAATGAACAAAGTCTCCAAGAAATGTGTGACTATGTGAAGAGACCTAATCTACATTTGATAGGTGTACCTGAATGTGATGAAGAGAATGAATCCAAGCTGGAAAATACTCTTCAGAATATTATCTAGGAAAATTTCCCCAACCGAGCAAGGCAGGCCAATATCCAAATCCAAGAAATACAGAGAACACCATAAAGATACTCTGCAAGAAGAGCAACCCCAAGGCACATAATCGTCAGATTCACCAGTGTTGAAATGAAGGACAAAATGCTAAGGGCAGCTAGAGAGAGAGAAAGGTTGGGTCACCCACAAAGGGAAGCGCATCAGACTCACAGCAGATCTCTCGGCAGAAACCCTACAAGCCAGAAGAGAGTGGGGGCCAATATTCAACATCCTTACAGAAAAGAATTTCCAACCCAGAATTTCATATCCAGACAAACTGAGCTTAATAAGTGAAGGAAAAATAAAATCATTTGCAAACAAGCAAGTGCTCAGAGATTCTGTCACCACCAGGCCTTCTCTACAAGAGCTCCTGAAAGAGGCACTACACATAGAAAGGAACAACCAGTACCAGCTATTCCAAAAACATACTAATGGCTAAAGAGCATCAACAAAATGAAGAATCTGCATCAACTAATGGGAGAAACAGTCAGCTAGCATCAAAATGGCAGTATCAAATTCACACATAACAATATTAACTCTAAATTTAAATGGGCTAAATTCCCCAATCAAAAGGCACAGACCGGCAAACTGGATAAAAAGCCAAAATCCATTGGTGTCCTGTATCCAGGAAACCCATCTCACATACAAGGATACACAAAGGCTCAAAATAAAGGGATGGAGGAAGATTTACCAAGCAAATGGAGAGCAAAAAAAAGCAGGAGTTGCAATTCTCATCTCTGATAAAATAGACTTTAAAGCAACAAAGATCAAAAGAGACAAAGAAGGACATTACATAATGGTAAAAGAATCAATACAACAGGAAGAACTAATAATCCTAAATATATATGGACCCAATATAGAAGCACCCAGATATACCAGGCAAGTTCTTAATGACTTACAAAGAGACGTAGACTCTCACACAATAATAGTGGGAGACTTTAATACTCCACTGTCAATACTAGACAGATCAACCAGACAGAAAATTAACAAGGATATCCAGGGCTTGATCTCAGACCTGGAACAAGCAAACCTGATAGACATTTACAGAACTTACCACTCCAAATCCACAGAATATACATTCTTCTCAGCACCACATCAAACCTACTCTAAAATTGACCACATAACTGGAAGTAAAGCACTCCTCAGCAAATGCAAAACAACTGAAATCATAACAAACAGTCTCTCAGACCATAGTGCAATCAAATTAGAACTCAGAATTCAGAAACTAACTCAACCTCACAGCTTCATGGAAATTGAACAACTGGCTCTTGAATGTTGACTGATAAACAATAAAATGAAGGCAGAAATAAACAAGTTCTTTGAAACCAACGAGAATGAAGACACAACATAACAAAATCTCTGCGACACATTTACAGCAGTCTCTAGAAGAAAATATATAGCCATAAGAGCCCAGATGAGAAGAGTGGAGAGATCCAAAACTGACACCCTATCATCAAAATTGAAAGAGCTAGAGGAGCAATATCAAAAAAACTCAAAACCTAGCAGAAGACAAGAAATAACTAAGATCAGAGCAGAACTGAAGGAGATAGAGAGAAGAAAAACCCTTCAAAAAATCAATAAATCCAAGAGCTGGTTTTTGAAAAGATCAACAAAATAGACAGACTACTATCCAGATTGATAAAAAAGAAAAGAGAGAATAATGAAATAGATGCAATAAAAAACGATAAAGGAGAAATCACCACAGATTCCACAGAAATTCAAACCACCATCAGAGAATATTACAAACAACTCTATGCACATAAACTAGTAAACCTGGAAGAAATGGATAAATTCCTGGACTCTTGTGTCCTCCCAAGCCTAAACCAGGAGGAAGCCAAAACTATGAATAGACCAATAACAAGATCTGAAGGTGAGGCAGCAATTAAGAACTTACCAGACAAAAAAAGCCCAGGTCCAAGTGGATTCACAGCCAAAGTTTACCAGACACACAAAGAAGAACTGTTACCATTCCTTCTGAAACTATTCCAAATAATCCAAAAAGAGGGAATCTTTCCCAAATCATTTTATGAGACCAACATCAACCTGATACCAAAACCCAACAAGAAAAGAAAACTTCAGGCCAATATCCATGATGAACATAGATGTAAAAATCTTCAATAAAATACTGGCACGCTAATTGCAACAGAACATCAAAAAGCTTATCCACCACGACCAAGTAGGATTAATCCCGGGGATGCAAGCCTGGTTCAACATACGCAAGTCTATAAACATAATTCACCACATAAACAGAACCAAAAACAAAGACCACATGATTATCTCAATTGATGCAGAGGTCTTTGACAAAACTCAACAGCCCTTTATGCTAAAAACCCTCAATAACTCGGTATTTATGGAATGTTGCTCAAATTAATAAAAGCTATTTATGACAAACCAACAGCCAATATCATACTTAATGGATAAAAACTGGAAGCATTCCCTTTGAAATCTGGCACTAGACAAGGATGCCCTCTTTCACCACTTCTATTCAATATAGTACTGGAAGTTCTAGCCTGAGCACTCAGGCAAGAAAAAGAAATAAAGGGTATTCAAATAGGAAAGGAGGAAGCCAAATTGTCTCTGTTTGCAGACGACATGACAGTATATCTAGAAGAAGACCCCATCGTCTCATCCCAAAAACTCCTGAAACTGATAAGCAACTTCAGCAAAGTCTCAGGATATAAAATCAATGTGCAAAAATCACAAGCATTCCTATACACCAATAACAGACTTAAAGAGAGTCAAATCAGGAACGAACTGCCATTCACAATTGCTACAAAGAGAATAAAATACCTAGGAATTCACCTACAAGGAATGTGAGGGACCTCTTCAAGGAGAACTAAAAACCACTGCTCAACAAAATAAGAGAGGACACAAACAGATGGAGAAACATTCCATGTTCATGGTTAGGAAGAATCAATATCATGAAAATGGCTATACTGCCCAAAGTAATTTACACAATCAATGCTATCCCCATCAAGCTACCAATGAAATTCTTCACAGAACTGGAAAAAAACACCTTGAACTTCATATGCAACCAAAAGAGAGCCCACATAGCCAAGTCAATTCTAAGCAAAAAGAACACAGCAGGAGGCATCACACTACCAGACTTCAAACTATACTACAAGGCTACAGTAATCAAAACAGCATGGTACTGGTACCAAAACAGAGATATAGACCAATGGAACAGAATAGAGGCATCAGAGGCAACACAACATGTCTACAACCATACAATCTTTGATAAACCAGACAAAAAGAAGCAATGGGGAAAGGATTCCCTTTTTAATAAATGGTGTTGGGGAAACTGGCTAGCCATGTGCAGAAAGCAGAAACTGGACCCCTTCCTGACACCTTACACTAAAATTAACTCCAGATGGATTAAAGAGTTAAACATAAGACCTGGCACCATAAAAACCCTAGAAGAAAATCTAGGCCAAACCATTCAGGACATAGGAGTAGGCAAGGAATTCATGACCAAAATATCAAAAGCATTGGTAACAAAAGCCAAAATAGACAAATGGGACCTAATCAAACTCCACAGCTTCTGCACGGCAAAAGAAACAGTCACTAGAGTGAATCAGCAAACAACAAAATGGGAAAAAATCTTTGCAGTTTACCCATCTGACAAAGGGCTGATATCCAGAATTTACAAAGAACTCAAACAAATTTACAAGAAAAAAGCATACAAGCCCTTTCAAAAATGGACAAAGGATATTAACAGACACTTTACAAAAGAAGACATACATGAGGCCAACAAACATATGAAAAATTGCTCATTATCACTGGTCATTAGAGAAATGCAAATCAAAACTACCTTGAGATACCATCTCATGCCAGTTAGAATGGTGATCATTAAAAAATCTGGAGACAACAGATGCTGGAGAGGATGTGGAGAAATAGGAACACTTTTACAATGCTGGTGGGAGTGTAAATTAGTTCAACCATTGTGGAAGACAGTGTGGTGATTCTTCTAGGGCCTAGAAATAGAATTTCCATTTGGCCCAGCAATCCCGTTACTAGGTATATATTCTAAGGAATATAAATCATTCTACTATAAGGACACATGTACATGAATGTTCATTGCAGCACTGTTTACAATATCAAAGACCTGGAACCAACCCAAATGCCCATCGATGATAGACTGGACTGGGAAAATGTGGCACATATACACCATGGAATATTATGCAGCCATCAAACACGATGAGTTCATGTCCTTTATAGGAACATGGATGAATCTGGAGAACGTCATTCTCAGCAAAATGACACAAGAACAGAAAATGAAATACCACATATTCTCACTCATAGGTGGGTGATGACCAATGAGAACACATGGACACAGGGAGGGGAGCCCTACACACTGGGGTTTTTTGGGGGGAATAGGAGAGGGGACAGCGGTGGGGGGAACTGGGAAGGGATGGCATGGGGAGAAATGCCAGATGTGGATGAGGGGGGAGGAAGACAGTGCATCACATTGCCACGTGTGTACCTATGCAACTATCTTGCATGTTTCTGCACATGTACCCCACAACCTAAAATACAATAAAAGAAAATGTAAAAAATAAAAAATAATAATGAATAAATAAAAAGGCTAATCTAATTTTAATAGCAGTACCAATTAGAGGCCAGAGAATTTAAATACCAATTTCAGGAAGTTAATTTGATGTACAAAAAAGTCTGATATTTAATTTATTCTTTGTCCCTGAAATCATAGATATTAATAAGCTCAATTTGGGACCAACTTGGAGATTAATAAATAATTTTACAGTTCTCCAACTTTCCACAAGTTTCAAGATATAAAGAAAGACCATTAAAAAATAAATTGGCTTTATAGAGAATTATTCTTCATACACCATCCATTTCTGAATACAGATAGTTCTTTTGAAATTCAATGTGTAGATCAGGTCCAAATAAATAAGTTCATAAGTCCTTAGAAAATTCTTTTATTTACCAAATAATTAAAAATTTATTTATTTAAGAAATATAAACTGAGCATCTACTATGAATGAGGCATTGTGCTACTTGCTGGAAATGCCGTTATGAATAAACCAGAAACAGACTCTATCATCAGGTTGCTTAGAGTCCAGCAAAGTCATTTTATATATTCTACAGTGAGGGAAGAGAGTAAAAGGTTTTTTTTTTTGTTTTGTTTTGTTTTTTTTAAAGAATGCTAGTCCAATTCAATATTTTCATGCCTACAGCCTAGAACTCTGTCTGGTTTATCTTAAGAACATGGTAAATATTTGATTAATGACATCTACCTGGATCATATTCAAGCCATAGTAATGAGACTTTGCTTTTGTAATTTATTGTATTATTCATACTAAATTGTATGAAGAATTGTATTATTCTTCATACAATTTAGTAACAAGAATTAAAAAATATAACACACCAATCACAATGAGAAAAATAAAGAGTGACAATATCAAGTAAAATGATAACATTATTAAACTAAGGTGATATGGTTTGGTTGTGTCCCCACCCAAATCTCATCTTGAATTTTAACTCCCACAATTTCCACATGTCATGGGAGGGACCCAGTGGAAGGTAATTGAGCAACGGGGTTGGGTCTTTCGTGTGATGTTCTCATGATAGTAAATAAGTCTCACAAGATCTAATGGTTTTAAAAAGAGGAGTTCCCCTGCACAAGTTTTCTCTTTTGGCCTGCTGCCATCGGTGTAAGTCGTGACTTGCTCCTCCTTGCCTTCTGCCACGATTGTGAGGCCTCCCCAGACATGTGGAACTGTAAATCCATTAAAGCTCTTTCTTTTGTAAATTTCCCAGTCTCGGGTATGTCTTCATCAGCAGTGTGAAAACATGCTAATACATAATGTGATGGAATTATGTACACTAGTGAAAATGAGTGAACTTTTTCCCAGTCAATGGTATGACTGAATCTCCCAACCGTATGTTTAAATGAAAGCAGACAGACAAATAAATGATGATAACTGGCAAATCTATACAATGGTGTTAAGAGTCACAATACTGAGTCCTTTAGAAAAAAATGATAATGGCTAGAAAAGCACAAAAAGGGACATGTGGGTACATTAATTTTCTATTTCTTATCAAACTTGTGGTTCCATGGCATATAACCTTGAGACAATCTATAGAACTGAACATTGTGATTTTTGTACTTTTTTTCGTATGTATGCCATATTTCAATAGCAGTTCACTTTTCAAAAGGGCAGGTTTTCTGAAATAGGGTAAGAAACTGTTTTCATATTTTGTAAGTTGAAAAAGAAACTATATTGAAATCCTTTTTAGGAGGTAGAATAAGATGACAGTAGGATCAATTCCTAAACATTGATTCTTAAAAAATCATAATTTTGCTACAGAGAGGCAAAAGAGAAATGAGGTCAAAATTCACATGACTAAAATATGGTCTTTAAAACTACACTGAAATGCATACTTAGCAATATATTATTCATTTCTAAATATAAGTGAAAAGTAAATGCACTTGATTGTAGTAACTGTGAAATATATATACATTGAAATAACATGATCTTGATCTGGAACCATGTTTAGTCTTTCTTGTTTCATATACCAAAGCATCTGACAAAAGAACAAAGCACCGCAATGTCTTCATAATTACCTTGTTTATTTTTTAAAATATAGTGTAATTAGACTTTTATTCTTTACAAAACCACAGATTTGATAAGTTAATTGCCCTCTGGTTTTATCTTAATGAAATATCTAATTAATTTAGGAACTTACTTTTATCCATGTTATATTTTCATTTGCATTAGCCTAAAGTCCAAATAAGCCTATCACTAAAGTGAGAATCATTATTTGTCCATAAAATAGAGAAGTGAGAAAAAAAGGACATCAAGTAAAAGAGAAAATTATTTAATGCAATAAAGTATCTTCTATTACTCATTTTTATCGGTTTGTTTTTGTTTTTCCAGGAACTTACAGGGCCTAGGTTACAACTTAGAGTGGGCCAGAGAAGTAGTGTTTTTTCTTATTTCATCAGATCTGAAGTTGATTCAGATTACCGAGTCTCAGGAGAATGTAAAAGGTCAGGAGTACAAAATGCAAGCCAGTGTAGAAGAAAACTGAGGATATCCAGGGGTTTCAGTAACTTAAGCAGTCAGGGAAAAAGGCATCCCTACACTCAGGTTTAAATATAAAATTTCAACTTTCCTATAATTTACCGACTTTTGTTTGCTTTACGGCAGATGCTATCAATATTCTATTTCAACAATTTTGTGACCAATGAGTTTTCAGAAATCTTTCTTTCAGACATTACGAGCAGTTCAGAAATAGAGGAATAGGATGAACAATGGGCCACCAAAGATGGTATTTTATAAAAATTTATCATGAAACTTATGGAGAGGCAAACATTTGGACATTTGGAAATCTCTAAAATGACTTTTTACACATGAATGCAAAAACAGAATGATGTTTTAAATAAATGATAGTAGGCATCAATTTCATGCTGATGTTATCCAACTGATTATCTTTCTAAATTTTAATTTACTTAATTCTATTTTTGGTATGCTATACATGACTTTCAGCCAACTGTCCAAATCTCATAAAAGATACTAAAAAAACTATGGCTGTTAATTAAAGCATTAGTGAGAGACAATATTTGCAGTTACAAAACACATATAATTTCTAATATAGAAACACAACTTATGTATAGTTATTTTAAAATTTGTAATATAGAATTACATAGGTAATGAAATAATATCATTTAATGGCCTGCTAATATGTTTCTCTGGTACTGCAGGGTTTACAGATTGTCCAGACTTCCTAGACCAATACAATCAGCTCCTCCTACTATTTCTAAATTCATCTGTGATGGAAACCACAATGTAATTTATTATTAATTGCAGTTGGTTCTGGTTTAAAAATTCAGTTCTAGTATTTGGACCTCAATGAAGGAAGCAACATTGTATTGTGATTGAGACTCTGAACTCCACAGCTAAATAGCTTGATTTCATACCCCAGCTGTTTCTGTCACTATCTGTGTGGCCCTGTGTAATTCATTTATTCTCTCTGTATCTCGGTTTCCTCATTTGTAAAGTGGGCTTGCTAAAAATAATTCCATCTCATAGAGTTATATAAAAGTAAAATTGATTCCTCATTGCACAGTTATAAGGTGCTTAGAATCAAGCCTGGCATATCTGAGTATTAGTATTACAATTACAAATTTTAAAAGTAATTATATAGCTCCATTTCCCACTTTATTTCCGTTCTTTCTGGGACAAAATCAGTGCCCTTGTGGCTTCCTCGTCTCTCTAGAGCTGCAATTCTTTTCCTTTAACTTTAAATGGGTAGGCCAGGCTCCACTATGGTGCATGTGATATACACAGTTGGCCACTAAATTGGGTCTCTATTACACTCTGTCACCATGTTCTTTCTGTTTCAAGAGCCCTATAATTCCTTTTTTAATCTCCCACACGTTATCTGATTTGCATGATTTACTGATCTATTATGTATTTTATGCTGCCAAGTAAATCTATTGATCTATCTGCAATCATTTTTTTGAACACTCTCTACATGACAACTACTGAGCTAAGTGATTTATTCTTATTCAGTCCTCACACTAGCGTTTAGGGGGTAGAAATTATCATTATACCTAGTTTACAACTTAGAAAAGTGAGGCTTAGAGAAGTTAAAAAATGTGCCCAAAGTTATACAGCATGTGTTAGCTAGGCAAAGATGGCATAAGAACAAATTTAGCAACTATGTGATCAAGATTTCCCCGGAAGAGGAAAGCGGATAAGTCTGAAACAGAGGCAAGTACCCTGTGGTCTTTGATTCCCCTTATGGAGAAGCCCGCCTTTCAAATCTTCTCGTCCAATCATTACTAGTGTTTCTACACTAATGATGAGAATCTACCATTGTATTTCTGGGACAAAAAAAGGATGGCAGGAGCTGCTTGAAAAATTCCAAAGACATATAAAAAGCTATTTTTCTCATCATAAGGGTGTTTAAGATTGTCGAGTTGTCACTTTTAATAGGTAATTGTTATATCCCAGGTCTATTTAAAAGTTAAAATTGTCATCAGACTACCAACTAAAGAAGTATGCTAAAACTATTGAATTGATTAGCAATCCAATTTGTTTTCTTAATATACATGAAGTACACTTCTAAAAATACATGACAATTGCCTACAAATTAAGCATTATTCTCATTTTAACATTAAAGAGAGCTTTCTTAAAGAATAACTTTTTATTTGCATTTCACTAATTGAATGTTTTAAAATAGTGTTGACAAAATCGTGCTTTTGTTTGTATATCTAGAGTCCATACTAGCCAGCTCATGTAAAAAGGAGAAAATGATTGTTGGTAGATTGTGGAATATAATGTGTTATTCAGAAAATAGAAATAAGCTCCTAGTCAGGGTAGTGAAGAACAAGGCATTGTATTTCTAAAGCCCTAAAAGGAATGAAATAACAAAGTACTTAGAAGAAAAGAGTACCAGTATAATTTGAAACACTTAGGGGAAAGAAAGAATTTGAAACCTTCTTACACTTCCCTCTTATATCTGAAAATCGGTTAAAATGTATTATAAATTCACCTTTGTATTCATGCCTGAAAAACAAATTAAATTATAATACATAAATCCAGGTAAAACAGCCCAAGAAGGGAGTAGAAAGTTTGTCATTTGTTGTTTGCTGTCTCAACTCAGAATATGCAGCCTCAAGGTGCATCAAATATCATTCCTCATGGATATTTTATCCAAATATCCATCATTTTGGATTAAAAAAAACTCATAGAAATTAACTATTCTCTGAAGATTTCAGAGTCATTTAGGTATGCATAATAAATATATGCCTGGCAATAATCTAATGCATAATAACATAATTAAATTATTCCAAAGCCATTTTATTATAGCAACCTGGCAATGATACACCCCAAGTCTTTTAGATTTCTCCGGTACCTTTATTGTATATCCCACCATATTTGGCACACTTCATCGTATGTTTTTAAAGAAATATTGATGAAATTTGCTTTATTTTTTTCCAGAAGGAATTAAATTACTAAGTTTTATTCACATGCAAGGATACTGTATTCTCTTATTTATCTAAATAAAAATTCCAGATTAGGAGGCAGAGCAAGATGGTAGAATAGAAAGCTTCATCAACTGTCCCCATCATCCCCTACAAGAACACCAAGTTAATACCAAACATATGGTGAGCACTCATAGTGCCTGGTTTTAACTTCATATCAGTGAAAGAGGCACTGAAGAGATAGGAAAAAATAGTCTGGAATCACCTCACTGATGCCAACCCCCCCACCCGACTCCACACTCCCGGCAGTAGCAGCAAGGTGCTCAGAGTATCTGGGCACTAGGGGAGATAACCCAACCACTGCAAGGCATTGAACTCACTGCTGTGCTGTTAGAGTAGGAAGGAAAACCAGATCAAATTTAGCTGATGTCCCCACACAGAGGGAACATTTAAACCAGCCCGAGCCATAAAGAAATCACTAAACCTAGCACTATCACTCCACCTGTAACAGCAGGGTGCACAGCTCACAGAGCCAAGAGAGATCTCATCTTTCCACTTAAGAAGAGGAGAGGGAAGAGCAGGGAGGACTTTGTCTTGCATCTTGGATACTAGCTTATCCACAGTCAGAGTAATGAGGTCTCCACTCTAGGCCCTAGCCCTCAGATGACACATCTAGACACACCCTGAGACATAAGAAAAGCTGCTGCCTTGAAGGAAAGGACCCAGTCCTGCCAGCATTCATCACTTACTAACTGAAGAGCCCTTGGTCCCTGAATAACCAGCAGTGATACCCAGCTACTACATCAATGGCCTTGGGAAAGTCTCTGAGACTTGATGAATTTTCAGGTGAGACTCAGCACATTATCAGCAGTGGTGACTATGGGGAAAAACTCCTTCTGCTTCAGAAAATCAGGGGTAAAAGTAAAGGGGATTTTTGTCATGCATCTTAGTTAACAATACCATCACAGCAGGGTATAACACCAAGTGGGCTTTTGGGGATCCTGATTCTAGGACTTGACTCTTGGATGGGATTCCTGGACATGCCCTGAGCAAGAGAAGAGCCCACTGCCCTGAAGGGTGAGTCCCAGGCCAGGAAGCATTCACCACAAGCCAACCTAAGAGACCTTGTGCCTTAGGGGAACATGGATGGTAGTCTGACAGTATTCCTTGTGGCCTGGGGTGGCAGTGGCTACAGGGTGAGGCTCCTCTGCCTTTGGCAACAGCAGGGGTAAGGGAAGAGTGGGAAGGATTGAGTCTTGTGGTTTGAGTGCCCACTCAGCCACAATGCAATAGAATACCAACTAGACTTCTAAGATATTTGACTCTAATCCCTGATTCCCAGATGATACTTCTGGACTCATCTGGGGCATGTGGGACCTTGCTGCCATGAAGGGAAGATACATGTCTATCTGACTTTGCAACGTGCTGATTGTACAGCCCAGGGGCCAGGGAGATGGTACATCAGGCCTCTGTGAGACCCAGTGCTGTGCTGGCTTCCAGCCTAACCCACTGCAGTCATAGTGGTGGTGGCCACAGAGGTGCTTCTGTCACTCCACCCCAGCTTTAGATGGCTCAGAACAGAGAGAGAGAGAGAGAGAGAGAGAGAGAGAGAGAGAGAGAGAGAGAGAGACTCTGTATGTTTGAGAGAATGTAAGGGAAGAGAAAGAGTCTCCGCCATGGAATCCAGAGAACTCTATTGGATACTGTTCAAGGCCATTAAGGTGAAACATCTCTCTAAGTCTGCAAGAACAACAGTATTACTGGGTTTGGGGTGCTCTTTAAAACAGAAATAGCTTAGATCACAAAACCCAAGTCCCTGAAAATATCTGGAAAGCCTTCCCAATAAGGAAAGCTAAAAATAAGCCCAGCGAATGAACACTACAGTAAATACCTAACTATTCAATGCCTACACATGGAAGAACATCTGCTGGCTTCAATGTCATCCGGAAAAGCATAAACACACCAAATGAACAAATAAGGCACCAGGAAGAAAGAGAGGTTCTGAAAATCTCCTGAATAAATAGAAATATGTGATCTTTCAGACAGTGAATTCGAAATAGCTATGATGAGGAAACTCAAAGAAATTCAAGATAACAGAGGGAGGGAATTCAGAATTCTCTCAGATAAATTTAACAAAGACATTGAAAAGACTCAAGCAGAAATTCTGAAGTTAATAATTGCAATAGGCATACTGTAGAATTAATCAGAGTCCTTTAATAGCAAAATGGATCAAGCAGAAGAAAGAATCAGTGAGCTTGAAGATAGGCTATTTGGAAATACACAGTCAGAGTATACAAAAGAAAAAAGAAAAAAAAAAAAACTATGAAGCATGACTACAGAATCTGAAAAAAAAAAAAAAAATGTAGCCCCAAAAGAGAAAAGTTAAGAGTGATTGGTCTTAAAGAGGAGGTAGAGAAAGAGATAGGAGTAGAAAGTTAATTCCAAGCAGTAATAAGAGAACTTCCCAAACCTAGAGAAAGATTTTAATATCCCAGTACAAGATGATTACAGAACACTAAGCAGATTTAACCCAAAGAAGACTACATTAAGGTATTTAATAATCAAAATCCCAAAAGTCAAGGATAAAAGAGGATCCTAAACCTAGCAAGAAAAAAGAAACAAATAATGTATAATGGAGCTAATGCATCTGGCAGGACACATTTCAGTGGAAAGCTTATGGCCAGGAGACAGTGGCATGAAATGTTTAAAGAGCTGAAGGAAAAAAAACATCTTTTACCCTAGAATAGTATATATGTCAAAAACATTCCTCAAACATGAAGGAGAAATGAAGACATTCCCAGACCAAAAAAAAAAAAAAAAAAAAAAAAAGCTGAGGATTTCATCAATACCAGAGCCACCCTACAAGAAATGCTAAACAGAGTAAGTACTTCAACCTGAAAGTAAAGGAAATTAATGAGAAATAAATAATCACTTGAAGGTACAAATTCAATGGTAATAGTAAGTACATGGAAAAACACGAAACATCATAACATTATTACTGTGGTCTGTAAACTAGTTTTATCCTAATAGACTGAATGATGGACTAACCTAAAGTTATAAGTACAACAACCTTTCGAGACATGGTCAGTAGAATAAGATATAAATAGAAACAACAAAAGTTTAAAAAGTCAGAGGACAGAGTTAAAGCAAGTTTTTATTGGTTATCTTTTTCCTTGTTTACATAAATAGTGTTAAAATGTTATTGAGTTAAAATCATTGCTTACAAGATGGCATTTGCAAGCCTGCTGATAATCTCAAAACAAAATAACATATAATGGAAACAGTAAAAATAAAAAGCAAGGCCAGGTACTGTGGCTTGCCTGTATAATATCAGCACTTTGGAAGGTGGGTGGATCACCTGAGGTCAAGCATGTAAGACTAGGCTGAACAACATGGTGAATCCTCATCTCTATTAAAAATACAAAAAATAGTCAGGTGTGTGGCACACACCTATTTTCCCAGCTACTTGGGAGGCTGAGGCATAAAAATCACGTAAACCTGGGAGGTGAAGGTTGAGGTTAGCCGAGATCAAACCAATGCACTCTAGCCTGAGCAACAAAGTGAGACTTTGCCTCAATAAAAAATAAAATAAAATAAAATAAATAGAAAGCAAGAAACTAAATCATATCACCATAAAAAATCATCTTCAGTAGAGGAAGATAGAAAAGAAGAAAAAAACAAACAACAAAAAAAAGGAATTAAAAAAAAAAACACACAAAACAACCAGAAAACAAATAACAACATGGCAGGAGTAAGTCCATACTTATCAATAATAACATTAAATGAAATATAAAAACATTAAATGAAATATAATATCCTCTCCAATCAAAACACATAAACTGTCTGAATGGATGAAAAAAAAACCAAGAATCATTGATATGTTGCCTGCAAGAAACACACATCACCTGTAAAGACAAACATAGAATAAAAATGCAGGAATTGAAAAAGATATTACATGCTAATGGAAACCAAAAATAACCAGGAGTCCCTATACCTAAACAAAATTAATTTTAGGATGAAACTATGAGAAACAACAGAGAAGGTCACTCAGTAATGAAAAACGTGTCAACTCAGTAAGTGGATATAGCTATTTTAAATGTATATGCAACCAACACTGGAGCATTCACAAATAGAAATAAAATATTATTAGAACTAAAGAAATAGAAAAGACTCAATACAATAATAGTTGGAGGTTTCATCACCCCATTTTTACTATTAGACAGGTCTTCTAGACAGAAAATCAACAAACATCACACTTAATCTGCACCATATACCAAAAAGATCTAACATATATTTACAGAACATTTCATCTGAGCTGCAAAATACACAATCTTTTTCTTAGCACATGGATCATTCTTAAGGCTAGACCATATGTTAGGTCACAAAAAATGTCTTAAAACATTAAAAGAATTAAAATAATATCAAGCATGTTCTCCAACTACAATGGAATAAAACTAGAAATTAATAATAAGAGGAGTTTTGGAAACTATACAAATACATGAGAACTAAACAGTATGCTCCTTAATGACCAGTAAGTCAATGAGAAAATTAAGAAGGAAATTAAAAACTATCTTGGAACAAATGATAATGGAAACATGGCATGCCAAAACCTGAGACACAGCAAACGCAATACTCAAAGGGAAGCTTATGGCTATAAGTACTTACCAATAACGAAGAAAAAATTCAAATAAGCAATCCAACAATGCATCTTAAAGAACTAGAAAAGCAAGAGCTAACCAAACCCCAAATTAATAGAAGAAAAGTCAAAATAAAGATCATAGCAGAAATAAATAAAATTTCTATAAAGCATACTAAAGATCAATGGAACAAAATGTTGTTTGAAATTTAAACAAAGCTGGCAAAACTTTAGCATAATAACTATGAAAAAGCAAAGAGAAGACCCAAATAAACAAAATCAGAAATAAAGGAGACATTATTAATGGATAATACAGAAATCTGAATGAACATTAGTAGCTACTAGGAGAAACTGAATGTGAATAAAATTAGAAAATCTCTAAGAAATGGACAAATTCCTGGATATATACAACCTACCAAGACTGAACCAGGAAGAAATCCAAAACCTAAACAGGCCAATAAGAGGCAACTTGTTGAAGCTATAACAAAACATCTCCTAGTAAAGACAAGCCCAGGACCTGACAGTTTCACTGCTGAACTCTACCAGACATTTAAAGAAAATCTAATGCCAATCCTACTGAAACTATTCTGAAAAGTAGAGGAGGGAATACTTCCAAACTCATTCTATAAGGTCAAAATTACCCTTATACCAAAACCAGAAAAATACGTTATCTATCAATAAAAAGAAAAACTACAGGCCATTACCTTTGATGAATGATATTGTCTTACCCCATTTAATATAGGTTATATCCAAAATACAGGCAATAACAAATTCTGGCAAAAATGTGGAGAAGGGGGGGAACCCTCATACACTGTTGGTGGAAATGTAAATAGGTAAAATCATTGTGTAGAACAGTTTGGAGGTTTCTTACAAAATTAAAAGTTGAGCTACCACACAATCCAGCAATCTCCCTGCTGGATAGTTATCAAATAAAAGGAAATTAGTATATTGAAGAGGTATCTGTACTCCCATGTTTGTTGCATCACTGTTTACAATAGCTAATATTTGGAAGCAAACTTAGTGTCCATCAACAGATGAATAAAGAAAATGTGGTACTTACACTATACAGTACTATTCTGAAACTAAAAATAATGAGATTCAGTAATTTTCAATAACATAGATGGAATTAGAGATCATTATGTTAAGTGAGGGAAACCAAGTATGTAAAGACAAATGTCACATGTTCTCACTTATTTGTGGGAGGTGAAAGTCAAAACAATTCAATTCATGGACATAGAAAGTAAAGAACGGTTACCAGAGGCTAGGAAAGGTAGTGGGATGGCTGGATGAGTGGTAGGGATGGTTAAATGGTACAAAAAATTAATTAGAAAGAATGAATAAGACCTACTCTTTGATAGAACAATAATGTGACTAGTCAATAATAACTACACATTTTAAAATAACTTAAAGAATATAGTTGGATTGTTTGTAACTCAATGAATAAATGTTCGAGGCAATAGATATCCCATGTTTCATGAGGCACTTATTTTTCATTGTATGCCAGTATTAAAACATTTCATGTACCCCATAAATATATATACCTACAAGGTACCCAAAAATTAAAAATAATATGAAAAATTTTAAATGTAAATGAAAATTTTAAACTAATTTTTACAGTTTACAGAATTTTCAACACATTTTCACACTTTACAGAATATTCAGGACACTTGATTTCAGGGAAAGATATTTAGTACAAGTATTTTGTAGCAGAATTAGTCACTGTTTAAAACTTTTGCAGCATGTTCAACACTCTGGCTTAATTCCATTATAGCAACTTTTCCTATAACTCATTTTGTATTTGGTTAGTTTTTCAGGGAAAGCCAGCAAAGACAGCTATTTTCTCCTAATTCCACTACCACTCTACTCTAATCATCCTACTCATCATTTAACGGCTGTGGCATCAATTCCATAATTCTATGTTTTTTGTTTTTGTAGCCATTTTGTCACAGAAAATATACATGACTTTACTTTTTCCACAGTCCCTAGAGAAAAATGTTTCATAAGGAAGCCCAGTTCTTTTATCCTGTTTATCCAGGATGTTGTGAAGGTAGAGAAGGTGAAAAAAAATGCTCCACTAGAGGTTTTGAATTCCTGGAGCTGATGACCATCACTGTTTCTGCACAGCTTAGTTGTGTCCTAGTTTATTTTGAGCTAGTTCTGAACCCCTAGACAGTGCACATTGGCTTGAGGTGTTTCCTCTGCTGGGTGGGGGTGGGACTCTTGCTAGTGGCAGCAGCATCAGGTATTTTTATTCTCTGACTTAGGAGAATGCATGCTTTGGCATTCTTTGTCCTGGTGACAGGCTCCCTGATCTGCTGGGCCATCTGTTTCCTGGTGTGCAGGGTGCTGTGTGGCCTCAAGTGCTGTTAGCAGCCAAGCCAACACTGACTCTGAAGCCCTTTGGGTAGATGTGGGGGATGTTAGTGAGGCCCCCAGAATACACAGATACAGAAACTATCGGACCCCAGGGAAAACTGAAACACAGTTTGGCCCTGCTCTATAAATGGTGCCATGCTGTAACAGCTTGGTTTTTGTGGCTAATACACAGCATGAATTTCCTCTCTGGAACAACGTAGTCCCATGTATTCCAGTCAGCTCACAATACTACTAAGTTCAGAGCCTCTAAGGGTCGAGGGCCTTTCCTGTAACTAGGACCGCAGGTGTCTATGGTGGAAATACGAACTGCTGAGGATCTCTGGCTTATAATTTCTCTATAATGGAAGTCCCTGATGGCTCCATGCCAATCCAGCAAGTTGCCTTGATCCGTTGTGTGTGTATTCTGCCATCTCCTGCTTCTGTGCCTCACATTGTCCCTGTAGCTTCCTTGGTAGTTTCCAGCATTCTCCCCTAGATGCTTTATTTTTCATCTGGTTATCTACTTGCTGTTTTGGTTCTTTTTTGTAGAGGGAGTAAGACCTGGACACATGTAGTTAGCTGTCTTGATCTAGAATATCCTGCTTTTATAAGTAATATTTGCCTATACATTTCTTCTTTCTTTCTTGTTTTTAATTTACAAGGAGGTTTAATTGGCTCACAGTTCCACCTGCACAGTAAGCACATGCTGGCATCTGCTAGGCTTCTGGGGAGGTCTCAGGACAGTTAGAATCACAGCAGAAGACAAAGGAGTAATAAGCACCTCATATGTCCAGAGCAGGAGGAATAGAGAGTGTGCAGGGAGGTGCTACACACTTTTTTTTTTCACTTTTTGAAATATTTTATTGCACTTTAGATTCTGGGGTACATGTGCAAAACATGCAGGATTGTTGCAAAGGTACATACATGGCAATGTGATTTGCTGCCTCCATCCCCCCATCACCTATATCTGGCATTTTTCCCCATGTTATCCCTCCCCAACCTCCCTACCCCCCGCTGTCCCTCCCCATTTCCCCCACAACAGACACCAGTGTGTGATGCTCTCCTTCCTGTGTCCATGTGTTCTCATTGTTCAACATCAACCTATGAGTGAGAACATGCAGTGTTTGGTTTTCTATTCTTGTATCGGTTTGCTGAGAATGATGGTTTCTAGATAGATCCATGTTCCTACAAAGGACACAAATTCATCGTTTTTTATGGCTGTGTAGTTTTCCATGGCGTATATGTGCCACATTTTCCTTGTCCAGTCTATCATTGATGGGCATTTTGGTTGGTTCCAGGTCTTTGCTATTATAAACAGTGCTGCAATAAACATGGGTGTGCATGTGTCTTTCTGTAGTCCCAGCTAGTCAGGAGGCTGAGGCAGGAGAATTGCTTGAACCTGGGAGGCGGAGGTTGCAGTGATCCAAGTTTGTGCCACTGCACTCCAGCCTGGCACCTGGTGAGAGAGTGAGACTCCATCTCAAAAAAAAAAAAAGGAGAAGAATTTATAATCCTCTGAATATATACCCAGTAATGGGATTGCTGGGTCAAATGGAATTTCTATTTCTAGGTTCTTGAGTAATCACCACACTGTCTTCCAAATGGTTGAACTAATTTACACTCCTACCAACAGTGTAAAAATATTACTGTTTCTCCACATCCTCTCGGCATCTGTTGTCCCCTGATTTTTTAATGATTGCCATTCTAACTGGCGTGACATGGTATCTCAATGTGGTTTTGATTTGCATTTCTCTAATGACCAGTGATGATGAGCATTTTATCATGTTTCTTGGTCTCATAAATGTCTTTTGAAAAGTCTGTTCATGTCCTTTGCCCATTTTTGAATGGGTTTGTTTGTTTTTTTTCTTGTAAATCTGTTTTAGTTCTTTGTAGATTCTGGATATTAGCCCTTCGTCAGATGGGTAGATTGCAAAAATTTTTTCCCATTCTGTTGATTGCCAGTTCACTCTAATGATTGTTTCTTCTGCTGTGGAGAAGCTCTGGAGTTTAATTAGATCCCATATGTCTATTTTGGCTTTTGTTGACAATGCTTTTGGTGTTTTAGTAATGAAGTCCTCACCTATGCCTATATCCTTAATGGTTTTGCCTAGGTTTTCTTCTAGGTTCTTATTTTTTACAATATATTTATTATACCAATTAACAATTGTTCCATCAGTTCTACTAATTTTGTTTAAATTGTTATAAATTTAATATGTTGCTTTTCACATTTGTATTTGCATTTCCCAGTTTATTATTATTTTCAACTGAGTTTATTATCAGAAGTAGTATTCTGTTAAACTATCAATTTAAAAAAAAAAACGTATAATTTGAGGTGTTTTCGAATTTCTATGCTTAAATACCCACCATGACAGATGTCAGGCAATCATCATCACTCTATTCAGAGTTGGAAAAAGAAGCATAGTCAAGTATGAAAAATGGGTACAAATGGCTTCCATCACACAACCAGATTATATACACTAACACTTAAAGTAGATTGAGAAGAGAGAAGGCTAGGCATGAATTTTGCCCTTCCAGTGATTTGGAGAGGGGGAGGCAATCAGCCTTGGGATGAGAGTCCCTATCTATCACAGGATCCAGTAAAACTCACATCCCTTTGCTTTTACTCCAGCAGACAATTTCTCTCTTCAGATAGTCATCATTAAATTCTTAGAAATATGAAGGCTTTAAAGAAAACAGTCACCTTAGTTTGCATTATTCTATCCCAAAGATAAAAGGGAGAATACAAATTTGTAGAAGGGGAGCTCAAGTACAGTCTTATCAGCCAGGTGTAAGAGTCATGTAGTTATTTGAAAAAATAATGATTGTATGAGATGCATCCAGAGCTAACCTTCAAAGCTTCCCCTTCACTCAGTGCTATTCTCACTGCTGCCCTCAGATGTGTTTCATCCTAGGATGCAACCAGGAATCCTTTCCCCACCTCACCAAACACACACACACACACACACACACACACACACACACGCAGACACACACACACAGACATATACACATATACACAGACACAGACACACACACACACACACACACACACACACACACACACATTCACAAGAAACTTTCCCTCTCTCTTTCTCTGGTTCAAGACTGAGATTTGTTCTTGTTGTCCAGACTAGAGTGCAATGGTTTGGTCTCGGCTCACTGCAACCTCCACCTCTCCGGTTCAAGTGATTCTCTTTCCTCAGTCTCAGAAGTAGCTGGGATTACAGGAGCCTGCCACCAGGGCCGGCTAATTTTTGTATTTTTTGTAGAGATGAGGTTTCACCATATTGGCCATGCTGGTCTTGAGCTCCTGACCTCAGGTGATACACCTGCCTCAGCCTCCCAAATTAATGTGATGACAGGTGTAAGCCACCACACTTGGCCCAAAACCTTCATTTTTCAAATGTTTCTAACATTCTGTTGTTTTCATAAGTAATTATTATCTCATATGCTTTTTCTCTCTCATTTACTTAGATTCATCAATGTTGATCCTGAGGGAATAAACTTGCAAATCTTCAAAACTTCTCCCCAGAGCATCCTATCATGTATATATAGCTAGACTACTGTGAATTCCACTCTGACATGGATTCGACGCAGGGTACATCTCTGAACATTATATATGATTTATCTCTCTTATCTACTGATGGTTTTTCACTATATGAATATTAACAAAAGTTTAAAATTCAACTAAAAGACAAAGAATTAAATCAAACTTATCTATTTAGAATAAAAAAAGGATAATCATGATTGCCATAAGTGAGGAAAATAAGGAGAAAATCACCTTTGAATTCTTCTTTAACAGTATTTGCCTTGAAATTGCCTGTATGTTGAAAAGAAAATAACATATAGAAGACTCAAATTTAAATCAAAATAAGCGTTGCAGCATAGTTTTTCCAAAATATCTTGTGAGTAAATCCCTTACTAATTTAACTATGTATCTAGAGATATGTGGCTATTGGCACAACTGAAATTATTTATAAAACTGAAACATCTGAGGAAAATAATTATATTGCCCATATGCATGAAGATCCAGGCTTTGTCTTTTATGTAAAAGACAATTTACTAGAACTTTTAAGAATCTTGAGATTAAGCACTAACAATGTGTACAGAATCACATTATGGAAGGTTGGATGTAAGAGCTCTTCTCTGAAATTTCTCACAAATTTGAAAAGTGAATAGTTATCTTATAGGGTAACAAAGTGATTTAACTCCTTGAATAGAGCTGCATGTAAAATTGTTAAAATTGAGACATCTGTATATCAGACTATTTTCTTAATATTTATGAGAGTAAAAAGTATATTTTAAATATATTTCCTTGCATAAATCATGCACATCCTTTTAAATAAGAAAATAGATGTGGTATTTAATTCATAATAAATCTTATAAATATGAATTAATACATTTAGTAGAGCAGGAAATAACGATTTAATTATATAGAATTAGAAAAAGTGAAAAATATTCAAGAATCTGAAGATTCTCAAAGGTGTGTTTACATTATATTGTCTTCGCATCTATAACACCACATATCCCTAGTAATAAAAAAAAATACTTTTATTTGCAAGTCAGTGATGAAACAGTTCCCTCTCGGTGAAAACTACTCATTCACTTCTATATTTTCAATTTCTAGTGCAATTGGGCAGAGCTAATTAACTATTTCTTATCAATTTATTCGACACACCTAACACTAAGGGGAAAATGGGTAATTAACAAATTGAAGCTATTACCAAGAAAACGAGCCCACTATTTGTAATTTCCATTCTAAAACCATGTCTGTGTCATCAAAATATAGATTTAATATTTCTAAAACAAAAGCATTAATTAGCATAACTTTTATTTTGTAAGCATCCAAAGGTTGCCAAATCTAACCACTTATAATTTTATTTTTAAACTCTCAAAAGTTTAAATATATCAGCTTGCTGAAACACATATCAAATATTTAAAAGTGTATTAAATTATTCCTTTGAAAGTGTAGGATTTACATTTTTAAAATAATTCATTTGGCCACAGATTATAGTACTTTAAGATTAGTGACTATCACCACATGTGTTTCATAATTCAGTAACTTTCTAATCTTATTAAAACATCATTTTAGACACCATTTCACTCAGGTGTTGCTTCACTTCTAGTCTTCATAATCTAAAGTACAATATTCATGTTAATTTTAAAAAATGTCAATTAATTTTCATGAATTCTAAATATTCATTTTTCATCTGTCATTTTAAATAAAATTATTGCTTGAATGAACTCCACCTATGAAAATAAACTGATTGGTCTCATAAAATGATTTGGGAAGGGTTCCCTCTTTTTGGATTCCTTTGTAAGGACATGGATGAATCTGGAGAACATCATTCTCAGCAAACTGACACAAGAACAGAAAAAGAAATACCGCATATACTCACTTATAGGTGGGTGAGAAAAATGAGAACACATGGACACAGAGAGGCGGTCTACTATACACTGGGGTCTATTGGGGGGAATGGGGGAGGGACAGCGGGGGGGGAGCTGGGGAGGGATAGCCTGGGGATGAATGCCAAGTGTGGGTGAAGGGGAGGAAGGCAGCAAAACACACTGCCATGTGTGTACCTATGCAACTATCTTGCACGTTCTGCACATGTACCCTAAAACCTATAATGCAATAAAAATTAAATAAATAAATAAATAAATAAAATAAAATAAACTGATTGCTCATGTGGTTTATTTTTAATATGCACAAAAGGGCCAAAATGTCAGATACTTTCTAATACATTTTAGTCACATTTTTTACATTAAACATAAAATATATTAGACTAATCAATTCTGTTTTCTACAAAGAAATTTTCCTATATGGAGGATCTATACCTCCTATTGGTGAGTAGAGATCACTTTTTTCACACTAAATAGGAAACAGTTTTTTTTTATAAATCAAGCAATTCTTCTTCACAAAGGTGTAGACCTGGTTTACTAGACTCATCTGCATCCACAAAACACATTTTAGAAATACAGAAACATACTCTGTCTAACAGTAGAAAAAAAAAGGCCGGGCACGGTGGTTCACGCATGTAATCCCAGCACTTTGGGAGGCCAAAGCGGGAGGATCATGAGGTCGAGAGATCAAGACCATCCTGGTCAACATGGTGAAAACCCTGTCTCTACTAAAAATACAAAAAATTAACTGGGCATGGTGGCACACACCTGTAGTCCCAGGTACTCTGGAGGCTGAGGCAGGAGAATTGCTTGAACCCAGGAGGAGGAGGTTGCAGTGAGCCGAGATTGCGCCATTGCACTACAGCCTGGGTAACAGCGAAACTCTGTCTCAAAAACAACAACAAAAAAATGAAACCAGTAACAATGACAAACAGGCTGATTAACCTTTTCCACAGGCAATGCCCAAACATGCTTCTAGTGCCAGTAAGAACAGTTTATTATTGAATTCACAGCTTCATAGAAATGACAAGTTTTAGAGCATGGATAATATCATACAAAGATAAAAAAAAATTCAGTATTCCCCTTTGATTTTTGCTTCCTTCATTCTAGAGATTCTATTCATTTTTTATACATTAAATAATGTTTGTGAAATAATGTAAGCTTCACAGAAACAGTATTTTTTCATTGCAACACATTAAGTCATAAATCTTCAAAAAGTGGTCTAGCCTCTATAGCACTAGAGGGAAAAGCTTCCTTAGAAAGAATTCTATTCTCTTGCTTAGTAGCCAAGAATATCAGCACTTATATGCATGATGTTTCATAAGCACTGATGAATAATTCTGGAATTACTGAAGTAAAATTATAATAATTTCTCAGACTATCATAAGCTTATGTTATTTGCTTATGTATCATAGAAAGTATTACTTGTAAAAACTCCATATGTTTAATGACCTAAAATATCTATATTTACTTCAGGGTGTTTTAGTGCTTGAAATTTATAATGAAAAATTAAGTTTATAATAAGACAAATTTATTTCAAAATCTAATAGAAAACACATTAGTAAAATACTGGCAAGGATTGCAATAAAGAACAATACAGTAATTCTTCTATGACTTCAAATGATTAGATAAGCATAGTATAAACATAAGAATCATCATGCCAGTAATACTATATGGTGTTAATCTGGAAGTTTTGACTGATGCCCTAAAATACAGATAAGATATCAAAGTGAGATGAGAAACAAAAATGCAAATTTATCAAGGAAATCAATTAGAACCACTTAGTTGGTTGTAGAAAGAAAATGGAAAATATGGTTGTAGAAAGAGTTGCTACTTTGCTCTGAATTCCAACCCTTACAATTAGCCTCTCACCATAAGACTGATGGAAAAGGCTACAGTGAGACAGCTTAGGATGAGTGATACTTGGCTCTCATATTTAATGGGATCCTTTGGGGTGGCATCTGACACTTAATGCCTGAAGAATCTTTTTGTTTGTTTTTGTTTTGTTTTGAGATGATGTCTTGCTCTTTGGCCCAGGCTGGAGTCCAGTGGCACAATCTTAGCTCACTGCAACCTCTGCCTCCCAGGTTCTTCAAGCAATTATCTGGCCCAGCCTCCCATATAACTGGGATGACAGGTATGCCCCGCCACACCTGGCTAATTTTTGTGCTTTTAGTAGAGACAGATTTTTGCCATGTTGTCCCGGCTGGTCTCAAACTCCTGACCTCAGGTGATATGCCTGCTTCAGCCTCCCATAGTTCTGGCATTACAGGCATGAGCCATTGTGCCCTGGCTGTAAGGCCGGTTGCCTTGCCGGGAGTCAAACCGACACATTCAGCACTCTCCGTGCCTGATAACTGCATCATCACCTGAGCTCATTATCTGGCTTCCCCACAAAGCTTCTCCGCACCCGCCTCCACATACCATGTCCAAGCCCACACTCAGCACTAAATTATCCATCCAACCTCCAGCCCACTGTTAAAAAACCCTACAGAGAAATTTTTTTAAAGAAGCCCCACTGTTCCCTGCTCAACAACAGCCTGCCCCATATGGCCCCAGCAGGCCTGTGTACCCAAAGTCCTGCCCACCTACCAATAGCAACTACTTCCTACTTTAACTTCATGTACTTCCTGCTCCTCAACAGCCAATAGAAATGCCTTCTCTTTGTTTCCCCTGCAGTCAATCAAGGCCCATTTACCCAAGGTCCCGCCTACCAACGGCAGCTACTTCCTACTTTAACCCCATGTACTTCCTGCTCCTCAAAAGCCAATAGAAATGCCTTCTCTTTGTTTCCCCTGCAGTCAATCAAGACCCATTTACCCAAGGTCCCGCCTACCAATGGCAGCTACTTTCTACTTTAACCCCATGTACTTCCTGCTCCTCAACAGCCAATAGAAATGCCTTCTGTTTCCCCCACAGTCAATCAAAGCCCATTTACCCAAAGTCCCGCCCACCTACCAATGGCAGCTAGTTTCATGTACTTCCTACTCCTCAACAGCCAATAGAAATGCCTTCTCTTTGTTTCCCAGTAACCAATCAATTGCCTGCACACCACATAAAACCCCACACCCTGAACAACCCTGTGTGACTTCTCTGGCCCCTCTTGGACCACTGAGGTTGCCCAGGAGCTGAATAAATTGGCTTCTCACTTTTTTATACCTGCCTCAGTTTCCTTATTTTACCTCGGCAATAAATCTAACACTGGCTAAGCCTGAAGCATCTAACACTATTTTCTGCCACCATTGGAATATGGTAATACATGAAACAGAGGTAGAGACAGAGAACAAGAGCAAGAGACGAAAAGAGAGAGAGACATTTTAGGAACTAACATCATCAACAAAATGGCGAATTATATTTCCAATGGACTGAGATTGCTATACCCGAAGCACCACACTCTTGAGTTTGCTGAGAGTCCGTTTAATGCCAGCCTCTGAGAATCAGCTAGTGCTCTAACCAATCTGCCCAGAACAAAAAGCAGTCAACATTTTTATACCCATGTCCATGGGTTAGGGGGTGAAAGCAAATTGTTACAGTAGCTGAAAGAGCAGGTTAGGGGAGGGGACCTAACAACAAAGATTCTATTTAAAGTTGTTTGTCAAGCGGGATGTGGGGTAGGCAGTTACACAGCTGCAGGTACAGGATGCATGGGCCAGCGGGCCCTGTTTCTCGGAAAAGAGGTTACAAAATATCAGGTGCCTCAGGCTACAAAGTTTCAGGAACAGAGTGCCCTACATAGCTCACTGTGGTCAAAATGGAGTCAACAGGATTGCTTAAATTGAAGTCACCATAGCCAGCCTAGATTATCTCAAGATGAATCATGTAGAAAATAATTATATATTTAAAATTTTATGATTAGTTCCTAAAGATCTTCAGATAACAGGAAACAGAAAATTCCTCAGGAGCTGAGGAAAGAGCAGCAGCTAGAGTATAAAATCTGTATTGTCTGAAATGGATGCTGTGGGTAGAGAAGAAGGTAGAAAACCTCTAAAAAGACATAAAACTTCCTACCTGAGAATCAGTTTTAAATCTTCCCTAAGATTAGTGTTTAAACTATTACAAATTAAGGAAGTCTCTATTTTCCCCTAGTTAATATCCATGTTCTGAACCCTGGAACAGTCAAAAGTCATGATAAGCAGGCCAGAAGAGGAAATTATTCACAAACGTCACCACATCTGCTATTAGCATAAATACATCCCACATGAATATGACCCATCAGGGAGAGTGAAGAATGTTTAAATCAAAACCAAATTGTGGTTATAATTAATTCATAAAACTGGAGATTTACTTAATTGAGACTTATTTTTGGATTTAAAATGAGAGTAAGCCTATTCATTATTTTAGAGTAACTATAAAAGTCATTATTCCTCCCAGAGATTTTATGCATTGTCATAACGAAAATTCTGTCTACTAAATACATTTTAAATGGTAAGAAGGAAAGAATAATAAAATTGCTTTTTTTATATCCCATGAATCAAGTTTATTGAATGTACACCTGATAAGAAAATCACATCTGTATTTTGTATGTATCAAAATACACACAAATATTTTTGAAGATAAAAATATTTTTAATAATGCAAGAGTTTTCTCTCCCAACTTTGTGTTTTTAAAAATTATGGTCAGCAAACATTGAAGACAAAGATCCTATGTTGTTTCTACTATACAAGACAACTTAAAATCTGCTAAATACAGCCATACTGTTAGGAAAACCTCCAGGCAACAGAAGTGTTCACTATAGAAGCAAAGTATAATTAGAGGGAGATACAATCCACTCAGATGCTCTTCAGAATAACCTGTAGGAGTCAAAGGACCTTTTACATTTATGCATATATATATATATATATATATATATATATATATATATATAGAGAGAGAGAGAGAGAGAGAGAGAGAGAGAGAGAGAGAGGAGAGAGAGAGAGAGAGAGAGAGAGAGAACCATATGTATTCTATATGGTTTCATAGCAGCAGCTATAAGTACTCAGGCCATATAAAATAATGAATATCACATACAACTGTAAAACTGTAAACTTTATAAGAGCAGTGTTGAAGTCCTGTTAATCACTTATTTTCTATATTGGAGATTATAAAAACTACCCTACTCTTTTGACATCTCATTTCAAAAACAACAAATTTGTCATTGAAGCAGAGCTACAAAGTCAAGTGTATTGATATCTCTGTTGACACCGCAGCATGAGAAGCTATAAATATTACATTTCAATATTAACTTGAAAGTCCAACTCATAATAAAGATAAGTCACTTTTAGTTCACAGAAAATAATAGACAAGGGAATTATATAACATCCTATATAATTAAAAATTGTATTAAAAACAAAGTTGCTTAAATTTCTACTTTTCAACCTTATCAGCTTTCCCCATATTCGAATTTTTCAGCTAATAAAAATAAATTTATCCCCAATATTCTTCTGAAACTGTTCTTGACAAGATCATTGTTCACCTCCACTGCTCAATTCTTACTTTTTATTGTACTCAAGTTCTGAGTGATATTTATTACAGCCGGCCGTTGTCTAGTTCTTTAAATACTTTCTGCACTTCATCTCCAGTTCACCTCATTGATCTGGTTTTCTATAACACTTTCACTCCTTTTCAGTTTCATTTACTGAATTCTTTTCTTCCCAATCTCTCTTCTCAGTATCTTCTCTCATACTCGGTGATCTCATTCATTCCCTAAGTTTAAAAGCCATCTATACTTTAATACCTTCCAGATTACAACTATAACTCTGACCACTCTCCTAAAGTCTTGACTCACATATCCTAGTGCCTGCTTGACATTTCCGCTTATGTGACTAATAAGTATTCAAATATTACCTGCTTAAAGTTAAAATACACATTTTTATCTCCAAATACGGTATTTCCTTTTGTCCAGATGCTTGGTCAAAAAACTCTGTGCATCTTGAATCGTCTCTATCTCACATCAAATGCATCATTAGATCCTCTTGCTTTTCCGACACAGGTTCTAGTCAATATCCTTTGTTGCCTATACTACTGTTAAAGTCAATTTACCTGTCTGTTCCCACTTTTATTTTTCCAGGTATAGTATTCTTCTCCATGGAATCTAAGTGATATTTTGAATATGTCAATCTTATTGTATTCCTTCTCCATTTAACTTCTCCAGGTTTTTTAATACACAAAAGATAGTATCTGACCACCTTACAATGGCTAGGCTACCTCATCGTATGAACTAGCACACAAAAATCTCCTTACTTTTTATCTCTATTTTCCTTGCACGATGCCATTTCAGTCAGACTGCATTCTTTACAGTTCTTTAAACACTTTACAAACACCTACTTCTGGTTTCTCAATTCTTTCCCACATACTGACATGGCATGGCACTTCCTATGGTGTGAATGCATCCCCTACAACTCATGTGTTTGAAAATTAATCCTCAATGGAGGTCATGAGGGCTTTGCCCTCACAAACAGAACAATGCTGCTATAAAAAAGGGCTTATGGGATTGGGTTCCCTTTTATTCCATGTGAGGACACAGCATCAGTCCCATTTTGTTCTTCCACATTTCATCATGTGAGGATGCAGCAGGAAAGCCCTCAGGAGACAGCCAAGCCTGCTGGCACCTTGTCTTCATCTTTCCTATCTCTAGAACAGTAAGAAATATACTTCTGTTTGTTATAAATTACCCAGTCTGTGGTATTCTGTTACAGCAGCAGACAAAGACAGTGCCAATTAACACTTTATTCAGATGTCTGCTAAAATGTCACTTCATAAGAAAATCCTCTTCTGACCTATTTTATTAAAATTCTGACTCATATTACATTCTGTTCTAGTTATCTGCTTTATTTTACTTCTTAGCATTTATCACCATCTAGTATTATATGTTATACTTCCTTGTTTATTGCCTGAGTACTCCTTCTAAAATGTCAGCTCTGTTAGGGAAAAGACATTGTCTTTTATTCACTGCAATATAGTATCTAGCAGAGAGGTGGTACTAAAAAATGTATTAAGCAAAGGAATGATTACCACATATGGTATCATACCGGAAAAGTGTTAGTGCCACAATGTGAAGAGGGTTCAAATATTTATCTTTAGAGTGATGTAATGACAGTGAACGTGTGTCAAAATAATTGAGTTAATGGAATAGATAAATAAAATTTCTTCCATTTTAAAAGTTAAAAACATATGTAGATACATAAAAATAAATTGAAGTTAGAAATATATACTAGGTAAGCTATATGTCAAATACACATGAGCTTAACTCAAGTTAAACGAGACATCTATCTACAAATATATGTTTAATGTATACTTATATTTATTACTGTATATTCTATAAATAATAATTATATGTGTGACAATGTAATTAATATATATTTCTTTTTATTTTATTTTTATTTATTTATTTATTTATTTAATTTTTATTGCATTACAGGTTTTGGGGCACATGTGCAGAACGTGCAAGATAGTTGCTTAGGTACACACATGGCAGTGTGTTTTGCTGCCTTCCTCCCCTTCACCCACACTTGGCATTCATCCCCAGGCTATCCCTCCCCAACCCCCCCACAATGTAATTAATATATATTTCTAACTTCAATTAAACTAATACTGAAACATAGAAAACGGTTTTTAAAAATTTCTACAGAAAGTCATATATTGAAATATTACCATATTAAGTATTCAAGAGAATGAGAAAACAGATCTGATATTTATCTTAATCTCATAGAGAATATATCATAAGTCATACTAAGGGGAAATAAGGACAATCAAATGATATGAAAAGTCAGCAAAAGTCATTATGGTGACTATGATTTTTAACCTACTATCATTAATAATAGACTATGTTAATAGTATATTGCACTTTGAGATATTTGCCAATCATTAACAAATGTAACCATTTGCAAAGTCACATCTCTACAATTTCAGTGATATTTAAAGAAATATAATTCTCATTTCAATATTTGACAAATTTATTAAATTTCACTATAAATATATATTTGAAAACCTCCTTTATGATTTCTAATCTAATAATTTTTTTTCCATTTCAGCTACAATCACTAAAATGATACACAGAAAACAATGTAAAAATAAACTAAAATTCAATTATTTGTTAGCAAATAATGTTAATTTATACATTAAAAAAGACAAATTTAGAAAAATGATGGAAATATTAGAGTCTGATTCAAAAATGAAATGCCCCAAAGTTACAATTTGTAGGTGTTACTAGAAGGAATATTAGTTTATAAAGATGTAATTCAATAAGAAATCATATTATTAAAAATAATAGCATGCTTCATGGATAAATGAGGACAATGTAATCATAGCTATATTAGCTTATTTCATTGGCATTACAATTGTGATAAATTTATCTAGTTTGTACTATCTGTATTAGCCATAATTTATAAATGAAAAGACGTTTTTCCATGTTTTTATGGCTTGATAGCTCACATTTTTATCACTGAATAATATTCTGTTACATGGGTGTACCTCAGCCTATCTATTCACCTATTGATATCCAAAAAAAAAAAGGGGGGGGGAAGGAATTTTAACTACTACATAGCTCCATAACAAAGATTTAGAGGTAAATCATAGACATAGAAATATGAAAACTTAAACTGAAAAAATCTTCATGACCTAAGCATAGGCAAAGATTTTTTAGAACTCAAAAAATATGAATGACAAAAAGGGATAATTTTATGAAAAATAACTTTTTGATCATCAAAAGACAACACTTATATTAGTATTTTATTGTGATATATAACCACTTACCATAAACTTAGCAGCTTAATATCAATTTACTAAGTTACAGTTTTGTCATTCCAAATCTAGCATGAGGTATTTGGTTCTCTACTAAGTATATCACAGTGCTGAAATAAAGGCATATTCTGTATTTATTTCTTGTCTGTTGGCTCTGGGGGTAAAACTGCTTTCATGATCATTATTATTGACAGAATCCAGTTCTGTAACCGTTAAGACTGAGGTTCCTGATTTCTTGCTGACTGTCAACTGCTAGAAGCCATATATGGCTTCCTTACCACATGATATCTTCCATGAGTTTCTGACTTCCACTTCTGTGACTAGCTGCAGAAATATCTCTGCTTTTAAAGGGATTAAGGTCTGCTTGCATAATATCCCTAGTTTCAGGTCAACTGTTTCTTATTAAATAACATAGTCACAGAGGTTTAAAATGATCAAATTCACAGTTCAGGAAGCTATATATCAAGTAAGAAGGTATAGGGGCCGGGCGTGGTGGCTCACGCCTGTAATCCCAGCACTCTGAGAGACCGAGGCGGGTGGATCACGAGGTCAAGAGATTGAGACCATCCTGGTCAACATGGTGAAACCCCGTCTCTACTAAAAATACAAAAAATTACCTGGACATGGTGGCATGTGCCTGTAATCCCAGCTACTCAGGAAGCTGAGGCAGGAGAATTGCCTGAACCCAGGAGGCGGAGGTTGCGGTGAGCCAAGATGGCTCCATTGCACTCCAGTCTGGGTAACAAGGGTGAAACTCCATCTCAAAAAAAAAAAGAGAGTATAAGCAATCTGTGACTATCTTAGAATTCTGCTCACCATAATCCACAATCTGATCCCAAATATTCATGCCCCTTACAAATAAAAAAAATAGCCACCCCTTTCCAAGTTTCCCAAGGATATTATCCCATTATAGCATAATGTTGAGTCCAACATTGTATCCTAATATCCTTGGCTCAAAAGTAAAAATTTCTCATCTAAGTTATTTAAAATGGATCTCCTGAGAATGTATTCATTAAGTACAACTCCTGTGGTATATTTTTTCTGAAAGTGTACTTTAAAACTAATTGAATAATTTGTTTGTTGCAACATTCCCAGTACACAACAATGGGATAGCCATATGACAATAAATATAGATATTTAAAATAAAGAGAGAATAGTTCAAAAAGAGAGAAAGTGGAATGTAAAATGAAGTCACTGTTCCAGAGTAGTTTTGTAATCCAACTGGGCAAACTAGAGTCAGAGTTTCTAAATCAGGGTTGAGTCCTGGAAATAATCTTCTAAGGCTGTCATTATTGGCCTCTGGGATTTCAGCCACATCCTTGGTGCTCTGGCTTTCACCCCATGAGTCATGTTTCTATTTTCATGAAAAGTGGCAAATATATATATATATGTGTTAAGTTGAATAGCTGAATACCTTGTAAGTAAAGTTTTGCAGGTTTTATGACCTACATTTTTTTTTTAAATTTTTATTGCATTTTAGGTTTTGGGGTACATGTGCAGAACGTGCAAGATAGTTGCATAGGTACACACATGGCAGTGTGTTTTCCTCCCCTTCAGCCACACTTGGCATTTCTCCCCAGGCTATCCCTCCCCAGCTCCCCCCACACTGTCCCTCCCCCATTCCCCCCAATAGACCCCAGGGTGTAGTAGACCCCCTCCCTGTGTCCATGTGTTCTCATTTTTTCTCACCCGCCTATGAGTGAGAATATGCGGTATTTCCTTTTCTGTTCTTGTGTCAGTTTGCTGAAAATGATGTTCTCCAGATTCATCCATGTCCTTACAAAGGACAAAAACTCATCATTTTTGATTGCTGCATAATATTCCATAGTGTATATGTGCCACATTCTCCCAGTCCAGTCTATCATCGATGGGCATTTGGGTTGGTTCCAGGTCTTTGCTATTGTAAACAGTGCTGCAATGAACATTCGTGTGCAGGGGTCCTTATAGTAGAATGATTTATAGCCCTTTAGATATATACCCAGTAAAGGGATTGCTGGGTCAAATGGAATTTCTATTTCTAGATCCTTGAGGAATCGCCACAGTGTCTTCCACAATGGTTGAACTAATTTACACTCCTACCAACAGTGTAAAAGTGTTCCTATTTCTCCACATCCTCTCCAGCATCTGTTGTCTCCAATTTTTTTAATGATCGCCATTCTAACTGGCGTGAAATGGTATCTCAATGTGGTTTTGATTTGCATCTCTATAATGACCTCTCTGTCTCTCTCTTTGAGATAAGATCTTTCAGCGTTACCCAGGCTGGAGTGCAGTGCGTGGTCTCGGCTCACTGCAACCTTATGTTCAGTACATCCTGACTCTGTTCTCACTGATGGAACCCTGTTGGCCTTATGTGGATTTCACAGGGGATGACTCTTAGACAAAAACCACATCTGCAGGTGATTCTCAGATAGTCATTTCTCTACTTTTTGCTTCTGCTGACATGGCTAAGGGACAATGCCTGTAAACTTCCTACAGTCTCTCAAGTTAGATTGATAAGATCTGTGAGGAGGCATACCTTTGATCTTTTTTACGTCATGCTTTTGCATGCAATTTTAATGCCTTTCACCATCAGGGTAGGCTGAGAATTTTTCAAATCATCAACTTTTGTTCCTTTTTGTTTATTTGCTCTTTTCTATATTGACCTCTTTCCTTTCAGTTTACTTAAGCAGCAAGAAACCAGGGAATGTCCTCAACACTTTAATTAGAAATCTCCTTAGCTCTATATCCAATTTTTCTTTCACAAGTTCTGCTTTCCATATAATTTCAGGACACATTTGACCAAAGTTTTGGCAATCACATAAAAATACCTTCTTTTTTCTAGTTTCCAATAACATGCTCTATATTTCTACTTGTGGTCTCCACATCATTCTTAAAGTTTAGAATTCTAATAAATGTATGTTAATAGTTTTTTAAGGCTTCTGTTAAGACAATCCAGAATTTTTCTTTAAGATTCTCTCTTCCTTCTGACTTGAACCAGCACTATCTGTAATGTCTCTATTTCTACTAGTAGTCTGTTCAAAGAACAATAGGCTTTTAAATAACACTCCTTAAAAATTTCTCAGCATTCTTCCACTGACCAATTCTAAAACCACTCCTACATTTTATATTTTGTTATAGCAGTACCCTACTTCTAGTACAAAATAGGCCTATTTAATTATTAGAAACTTTTTAATACTAACATAGAAGCTTTATTTTTTTATTGCTACATACTTAGAAGCTTGAACCAACATCCATTTATTGACTCACACTTACACAGGTCAAAAATTTGACTCTGTGGCTGAGTTCTCTGCTTGATATACACATAGCAGAAATCAAAGATTTGTTGGACATAGTTCATGCCTAGAGGCTTTGAGGAAAATTCTGCTCCCGAGCTCATTCTTCTTGTTAGCAGAATTCATTCAAATATGAGAGCAGGACTAATGCTTCCTGGCTGGCTATCAGCTGGGATGGCTTTAAGTAACTATACTGCCTACATTATTTAACACTAGTAGTCTCCCTCAACTTTCAAGCCAGCAATGGAATGTCCAATCTTTCTCATTTGTTTTTTTTTAATTTTACTTCCTCTTACTACCATCTTGAGGAAAATTGTGTGCAAAAGTTGCTTTTAAAAGACTTGTGATTAGGTCAAGTACAGCCAAATTAGATGGGATTTTACTTCCCTGATGATGTTAATGAGAGTAAAATTTATCAAATTCAGATTTCTGGAGATTATGCAGGGATTGTACACTAGGGAAAAAGGTATAAAACATCTCCGTGGTCATCACAGAATTCTGCCTAGCAAACAATTTTAAGGAAAATAATAGACAATCCATAGACCGGAAAAACTGTGCAGCACATATACATGATAGAAGAGTCATATCTGAAGGGTATAAGGGCATTCTAAAAGTCAAGAATAAAAAAAATAAACAACTCTCTAAAAATGGGCTGAAAAAAGCTTCAGAAAATAAACATAAAAAAACTGCTTAACATATTTAGTTATCAGAACATTGCATATTAAAACTACACTGAAGTACCATTTTATGCTTAATAAAATAACTGCAGTTGAAAAGAATTAAACAAATAATATTTAAATGTGGTGAAGATATGCAGCAACTAGACATCATGTTATTTATGGGAATGCAAAATGATATATCCATTTTGGAAAACTGTTCAATATTTCTTTATGAAGTTAAATATACATGTTCCCCATGACCTAACCAATTCCATGCTTGGTTGTATTAACTCAGGAGAAATGAGAATATATGTTGAGAAAAATACATTTACAAGAATACTCATAGCAGTATTATTTATATAAAAGAAAAATGGAAATGAGAAATGCCAATTGAGAATAAATTATAATTATGTAATAGAATGTTAGGCAGTAATAAAACCTGAATACAACAGAATAAATGAATCTTAGAACATTCTAATAACATTCTAATTACACAACTTTCTAATAACATACAAGTCAAACACAATGAAAGTGCATACCTTATCATTCCATTTATATAAAAAACACAAAATTTGTCTGCAGCGATAGAAATCACAAAGCAGTTACTTTTTGGGAAGTGGAATTGGGTTGGAATTGCCCAAAAAAAGGTATACAGAAACATTCCAGGATAAGAAAATTATTCTTTCGGTTGATTCAAATAATGTTAATGAGAAAATAGAAACTTTCACTTAATTTATATTTATGTTATTTATTGAAATGAACACTAAGATCTGTGACTTTTATTGTATAACCATTTCACCTCAATAAAATATATAATAAAAATAATAGATCTATATTATGGATACATATCTAGAGCATAGAACCAGATGAAGTGTTATCTAAGAAAAAATAGTTTTCTGTAAGATCTCTTTAAAAACTAGAGTTTTTTAGAATTATCCATTTAGATGGTATTGTCTCAAGTTTTCAGTTTGTAGATGCAATAGGGAACATACAAATAGAGTATTACTGTTATATACACATTACAGAAGATTTGCTACTTATACATAAAATATATTTGTGTGCAATCATTTCTTCCTATACTGATAGGTGTTTTAAAAATAATTTCCCACTTTATAAAACTGCAAAAATATATGAAAGGAAGAAAAAAAGTATATATATAATATAGAAGAAAATATATATTATATATTACATACGGTATATATAGAAGAAAATATATATATTACATAGATGTAAAGGTTTTCTTCTAAAAGTGTTAAACACTATTTTTTTTTCTGCTTGATAATATCTGTATTGTTAGGAGAGTTTCAGTAGTACAATTGCAACAAATCCTAATCAGAAAAATAAGTAAACTCTGAGACAGAAATTGGTAGCATGTAGTCTTTGGTACTTTGATGCTAGAGGTTGTGATACTCAGGGACAACTTTTATGATAAGAACTGAAACATTTAATGTTTTTTAAAAGAATCATAACAGGTTTGGACAGTTAACTTGGGAGACTCAACCAGAATATTTGGAGAGCAACAATTCATCTACCTCAACAAACCTTGGGAATGTACAACACTCAAAAATTCAATTATTCAATAGTTACTATATTATTTTTGTGAGTTTCATATAAATGGAATAATAAATTATGTACTTTATTTGTATTTTACTTTATTGTCTTTATAATGTGTTAAGATACATTCACACTGTTGTATCAGTGTTTCATTCATTTTTATAACTGAAAAATAATGACTCAATATTATGAAGGTAGTAGCCACAATAAGTCAATAAATGAATAAGATAAAAAAAGTAGAAGTAGTTTCCTCAGGTAACATGTTTTTTCTTGCTGAACCATGATGTTGTTCATTATTCAGAGATTCCTTTTCAAAAAATGATTATAATGCTAATCTCTCAGTGAAATCCCTCATAAGATGCATTTATATTACCTTCATAATACATATCAATATTTCCAAGATTTCAATTACTTTGTCATACATATGTCGTATATTAGTGTACATTGAACATTATATCTGTTATGCATTATTGTGTAAATTAAGCTCATGCTATGTGCTGTGGGTTGAATTGTGTCCTGCAAAAAGATAATTTCTAACCCTCAATCTCTATGAATACTATATTTGGAAATAGGGTCTTTACAGATACAATCAAGGTCATACTGGCTTAAGATGGGTCCTAAATTCACTAACTGCTGTCCCTATAATAACATTATGACAAACCCATAGCCAATATCATACTAAATGGGCAAAAACTGGAAACATTTCCTTTAAAAACAGACACAAGACAAGGATGCCCTCTCTTACCACTCCTATGCAATATGTATTGGAAATTCTAGCCAGGCCAATCAGGCAAGAAAAAGAAATAATGTGTATTCAATAAGGAAAAGAGGAAGTTAAATTGTCTCTATTTGCAGAAGACATGATTATATATATGGAAGATGCATCATCTCAGCCCAAAATTTCCATAAGCTGATGAGAAACTTCAGAAAAGTCTTAGGACACAAAATCAATGTAAAAAAATCACAAGCATTCCTACAACAGCAATAACAGAGAGCCAAATCATGAGTGAACTCCCATCGATAATTGCTAAAAAGAAAATAAAATACCTCGAAATACAACTAAAAAGGGATGTGAACAACCTCTTCAAGGAGAACTAGGAACCCCTGCTCAAGGAAATAAGAGAGGACACAAACAGATGGAAAAACATTCCATGATCATGGTTAGGAAGAATCAATACCATGCAAATGACCACATTGCCCAAAGTAATTTATAGATTCAATGCTATCCCCATCAAGCTACTATTGACTTTTTTCACAGAATTGGCAAAAAAAAAAACCCTCAAATATGGAACAACAAAAAATAAAATGATTGCATAGCCAAGACAATGCTAAGCAAAAACAAAAACAAAAACAAAAACAAAAACAAAGCTGGTGGCATCATGCTACCTGACTTCAAACTATACTATAAGCATACAGTAACAAATAAAGGATGATACTGGTACAAAAGCAGAGATATAGACCAGTAGAACAGAACAGAGGCCTAAGAAATAATGCCACACATCTACGACCATTTGATCATGGTGCCAACCACCATTGCACATGTATTCCTATGTAAGAAAGCTGCACATTCTGCACCTATACCCTAGAACTTAAAGTATAATTAAGAGAGAGAGAGAGAGAGAGAGAGAGAGAGAGAGAGAGAGAGAGAGAGAGAGAGAGATCTGGAGACAAAATGTAACAAAAACTAGCAAGGGAGAAAGGATTCCCTATTTAATATATGATGTTGGGAAAGGAAAACTGGCTAGCCATAAGCAGAAAGCTGAAACTGAATTCCTTCAGTACACTTTATACAAAAATTAACTCCAGATGGAGAAAATATTTAAACATAAGACCTAACACCAAAAAACCCTAGAAGAAAACCTAGGCAACACCACTCAGGACATAGGCACGTATGAGGACTTCATGACTAAAACATCAAAAGCAATGGCAACAAAAGTCAAAATAGACAAATAGGATATAATTAAACTTAAGAGTTTTTGCAAGGTAAAAGAAACTATCATTAGAGTGAACCACCAACCAACAGAATGGAAAAATATTTTGCAATCTACCCATCTGACAAAGGGCTAATATCCAGAATCTACAAAGAACTTAAACAAATATATAAGAAATAAAAAACAAGAAACCCCATCAAAATGTGGGCAAAGGGTATGAACAGACACTTTTCAAAAGAAGACATTTATGCAGCCAATAAACATATTTAAAAAAGCTCATCATCACTGTTCATTAGAGAAATGCAAATCAAGACCACATTGAGATACCATCTCAGGTCAGTTAGAATAGCAATCATTAAAAAATCAGGTGACAACAGATGCTGGAGAGGATGTAGAGAAATAAGAATGCTTTTACATTGTTGGTGGGAGTGTAAATTATTTTACCCATTATGGAAGACAGTGTGGCGATTCCTCAAGGATCTAGAAATAGAAATACCATTTGACCCAGCAATCCCATTACTAGGTATATACCCAAATGATTATAAATTGTTCTATTATAAAGACACATGCACATGTATGTTCACTGTGGCACTGTTCACAATAGCAAAGACTTAGAACCAATACAAATGCCTATCAATGATAGACTGGATAAAGAAAATGTGGCACATATACACCATGGGATACTATGCAGACATGTAAAAGGATGAGTTTATGTCATTTGCAGGGACATGGATGAAGCTGGAAACCATCATTCTCAGCAAACTGACACAAGAACAGAAAACCAGGCACTTCATGTTCTCACTCATAAGTGTGTGCTGAACAATGAGAAAACATGGACACAGGGAGGGGAGCATCACACTGGGTTCTGTTGGGATAGGGCTCTAGCAGAGGGATAGCAGGAAGTGGGGGTATAGGAGAGGGATAGCATTAGGAGAAATACGTAATGTACATGACGTGGAGATGGATGCAGCAAATCACCATGGCACGTGTATACCTATGTAACAAACCTGCAAGTTCTGCACATATACCCCAGAACTTAAAGTATAATGAGAGAGAGAGAGAGAGAGAGAGAGAGAGAGAGAGAGAGAGAGAGAGAGAGAGAGAGAGAGAGAGAATCTGGAGACACAGAGATGCAAAGGATAGATGACCATAAGAAGATACAAGCAGAAATTGAAATGATGCTTCTACAAGCCAAGGATCATTGCCTAAAAAACCAGATGGCCTTCAATAACCAGAAGTGAGGAAGCTGAAAGGGAATTGTTATTTAGAACTTTCCTAAGTCATACTGACCTTGCCAAAAACTTGATTTGAGATTTAGCCACTAGAACTATAATAGAAAAAATTTATGTTGTTTTAAGACACTAATTTGTGTTAATTTGTTAAATGAACCTTACATTATCTGACTTCAAACTATATTACAAGGCTATTATAACCATAATAGCATGGTACTGGTATTTTAAAGAAAGGCACATAGACCAGTGGAATAGCATAGAGGACCTAGAAATAAGGCTGCACATCTACGACAATGTGATCAAAAACAAGCAATGGGGACAAAACTCCTTATTCAATAGTGCTGGAATAACTGGTTATCCATATACAAAAGATTGAAACTGGACAACTGTTTAACATAATATACAGAAATTAACTCGAAATTGATGGAAGACTTAAATGAACCCAGAACTATGAAAACTTTTCAGGATTACCCAGGAAATATCTTTCCAGACAGAGGAACTGGCAAAGATTTCATGACAAAGTCATCAAAGGCAGTTGCAACAAAAGCCAAAATTGACACATGGAACCTAATTAAACCTAAGAGCTTCTTCAGAGCAAAAGAAACTATCAACAGAGTAAAAACACAACCTAGAGAACAAGAGAAAAATTTTGCAAATGATTCATCAGACAAAGGTCTAATTCCAGCATCTATAAGGAACTTAAACAAATTTACAGGAGAAAATGAAACAACCCCATCAAAAAGTGGGCAATTCTCGAAAGAAGACAAATATGCAGCCAAAAATAATATGAATAAAAGCTCAATATCACCGATCTTTAAAGAAATGCAAATCAAAACCACAGTGAGATATATTTTACACCATTTAGAATGGCTATGATTAAAAAGTCAAGAAATAACAGATGCTGGCAAGGTTGCAGAGAAAAGGGAAAACTTACACACCGTTGGTGGAGTATAATTAGTTCAATTATTTTGAAAATCAATATAGTGATTCCTTAAAGAGCTAAAAGCCTAACTATCATTCAACCCAGCAATTCCATTGCTGGGTGTATACCCAGAGGAATATACATATTTCTACCATAAAGACACATGCATGTGAATATTCATTGAAGCACTATTCACAATAGCAAAAAAGCAACCTAAAGACCCGCCAATGAAAGATTGGATAAAGAACATCTGGTACATATACACCTTGGAATACTGTGCAGCCATGAAAAACAAGATTATGTTCTTTTGCAGAAACATGGATGGAGCTGGAGGCCGTTATTCTTAGCAATTTAACATAGGAACAGAAAACCAAATACAGCATGCTCCAACTTATAAACGGGAGCTAAATGATAAGAACTTATGAACACAGTGAAGGAAGCAACAGACACTGAGTTCTACTTGAGGAGGGAGGGTGGGAAGAAGCAGAGGAACAGAAAAGATGAATATTGGATACTGGGCTTAATACCTGGATGATGTTACAACATGCACAACAAACTACCATGACACATGTTTACCTATGTAACAAACTTTTACATATATCCACAAACCTAAAATAAATCTTTAAAAAATAAACTAATGTATGTTTCTTATAAAAACTTATTGTTGTCTAAATAATTAGGTGGAAATAACCTATACCTTCTTGTATTTGAGTTTTTTTCTTACTTTTCCTTACATTTAGCCATTTTGTGTAAAACAATCTCGAAAGATTATATTACTATTATTAAAATCTAAATTTGAATGAATTTCTACTATTTTTTCTGTGATTCAAAAATATCACCTATGTGAGGTGGCTTATACCTACAATCCCTACCTCTGGAGTGACTGAGGTGGGGGATCCCTGATGCCCAGGAGTTCAAGACTGCAGTGAGCTGTGATAACACCACTGCACACCAACCTAGTTAACAGAGTGAGATTCTGTCTCCAAACACACAAACAAAAACTAAAATATATGTACATTTATAACTAACATATACTAATCATAGAAACGCTTTTGAGCAACAAAATATCCTATGTTCATTTCCTGTCACATTTACTTTCCTCGGAGAAGTAATTTCACTAAATTTTCACTTGAAAGGTCAGTAACCATTTATTGTAAGACAGGGTTTGCTCTCTGTTGTCTTAGGTGAATTTCACAGAATTTTATTAACTTGTTAAAATTTGGATTTAAGATAATAATTTAATTGAATTAAAGGCCACAATGAAAAGAGTTAAATGTCTAACAAAATATATACACATATATATGAATAGGTAAATATGTATAATATATATAATATATAATATAATATGGTATTAATATAATATATAATATAATATATATATTACATATTATATTATATAGTATATAGTATAATATATATTATATAATATATATTATACACCCACACCCACACACACACACACATTTGAGGCAGGGTCTCACTCTGTCACCCAGGCTGGAGTCACTTACTCTTTATAAAATACGAATTATTTTATTAAATATGATTATCTAGTGCCCTGTAATATTAATAGGTTATTAAGAAGGTCAAAACAGTTAAGACCATTACTCCTAACTTGTCTTGTTAAACCATAGCTAAATTTTGAGATGATGTTTAGAAACATGCTTCTTGGGCTTTATATTTTACATTATTGAATAAAGCAAATTACTTTGGATGGGTTATTTCCCAAATGATCTAGTTAGCTACCAGGACACTATAGTCATAGCTTATAACTCTAAGTTCAGCAAACTGTGTGACCTCTGAACAGATAGATGCTCAGGTAAGAAATGGCTAAATGCAAATCTAAATTGGCACAACTAGAAATCAGTGAGCAGTGTGATAGTTAATACTGAGTGTTGGCCGGGCGCGGTGGCTCACACCTGTAATCCCAGCACTCTGGGAGGCCGAGGCGGGCGGATCACGAGGTCAAGAGATCAAGACCACCCTGGTCAACATGGTGAAACCCCGTCTCTACTAAAAATGCAAAAAATTAGCTGGGCATGGTGGTATGTGCCTGTAATCCCAGCTCCTCAGGAGGCTGAGGCAGGAAAATTGCCTGAACCCAGGAGGTGGAGGTTGCGGTGAGCCGAGATCATGCCATTGCACTCCAGCCTGGGTAACAAGAACAAAAGTCCGCCTAAAAAAAAATAATAATAAATACTGAGTGTTGGAGAAAAGTAATGTCTGTTCATACATCTTATACACGAAAGGATAGGATCAAAAACTCTCCCAACTAAAGAAATATTACTGGGATGTAATCAGCATAAAAATTAGAAATTGTGACAAGTTAATAATTTCCCTGCAATTTATTGATCTAACAGTTCTTTATTCATTGCCTTTTTATAGAATGATTTGTAATATTATTTTAAAGAATCATTTATGCATTTCAATATTTTCTGAACATTTTACCTGTGTGTTTTTCTGCTCCCCAGACCATTTTTGTACCTGAATTATTGAAACAGAAAATAACGTCTCAGCTACTGAGTACTAGAAATATAAAACATTATTAAAATTGTCAACTTTATGAAATTAGTTAAGCTTAACTATACAATTATGAGACATTACAATTATCATTGTCATATGTTTAAATGGTGTATTTGGATAGTTTTAGTTATTACAATAAAATAATTATATAACTAACAAAGATGAACAAAACTATATGGCCTATACGAGTAAACATAAGAAGCCATGGTTTATATATAAATACCAGAAATTGTGTTCTCACTGTAAGTAGTAAGCAAAAATGTAAAACCGTTAAATCTTATTCTAAGAATGCATCATTTTTGCCACTCATTCAAACTTCAAAACTTAATTCAACTATACATTACATCACCAAGTAATTTTTAGCAGAGCAATTACGGTATGGCCAGTAGCAGCCTTTCTAACATAACTGATTTAAAAATATATAAACATGAATAATAATATTAACAAACATTTAAAACATATTCTTAGAATGTGTACAATGAAAAACATATGCCTACAAAGGCATATGACTTGTATATGTATAATGGGCTGCAAATATATTACCTTCCAAGGAGAAATGAGCATATTCAGATTACATATTTAATATAAAAATTTATTATTATCTTTAATTACAAAAGCTCATTTGAAATAGTAAAATCATTGGTTGAAATTTCTTTGTTAAAAGATTCTGATTTAAAAGAATTATTTTCCTCTTTTGAAATACCATAAAAATATCTTCATAGTTCACTTTAGTTTTTAAGAGACAGTACCACAGTTTAGATGTTCAGGTTAGAAGTGGATGAAATAATATTTTTCTCAATCTGACATATGCAATTTAAATTAATCGATGCCTACACCCTATAAATTACTGTTGGTGAAGCACTGTGAAAAGAAAATTGGCCTGAGATATTTATTTAACTACTCAGATAGTAAATACCTGCTGTCATCTATCTATTTCTCAAGTGTTTTGGCTTAAGTTATCCTGACTAAGATCCAAGACAGTCGTAAAGTTTATTTCAGAAAGCAGTGAACCTAAAAGTCTGCATTAGAAAAATTGAACATAACGCCAATTGGTAAAATAATATTTGAGACTAAAAATTTATCAACCCTCACATTTCACCTATGATATATTTTGAGATAATTAAATGAATTAAAATAGGCAAAAGCAAACACGAGCAACAAAAGTTAAAACATAAAAATAACATACATTAAATTACGTTTTCCCTTTGCACCGATTTGCCATATAACTTAATTTGATCTCCGTGGAGTCAGATAATATTCCTCTCTTAATCTTCCTTTAGCAATTACAATAACTGAGCTTGCCAATATCACCAAATGAAGTGAACCAAAAAATTGGATTGCCTCCACAATAGTTTACTCCTAAAGTAATATCTATTACATGACTACTTGGAAACTGTTATCAGAAATAGCATAAGCTGCAAAACTTTCACAGTTTGGATAAAGAACTGAATTTAAAAACTAGATGTCCTTAGCTTTTTTCATTTTTTTTTTCTGTGTGCCTGACATTTATTATGCAGAAAACTGCTTTATCAAATGTCACCTTGAAAAAGTTGCTTAAGTTCTCTGTCCTATATAAGATCAAAGTCAGCCCCTATTTATAACACAGAAGTGTGAGAATGTGCTACTGTGTTAATGCTTTATGTACTTTGAGCTCCAATGACAAAGAGAAACTTGAGTTTATGGGCAGATTTCCAACCATGCTTTTTCAGAAGGACTTAATAAATTCAGTGCCCTACTAAAATGTTTCAGGAAGTAAAATATTACATATGTCGAACCCTGATTATTTTATCTATAGTGCTTTCTCACACTATATTCTTTATAAAGTGGCAGGCTAGAACACACTGCTTCAAACTAAAGATTAAAAAATTTCCCTTCTTAACAATCTGATGTACTTCACATATATTGAACCTAGTGTTCTCAGAACTTCCTTTTCAAAACTCTCAGAGAGGAAAGTGAGACAGAATTACTTAAAGCCTTCATGAAACCTAGAAATGCTCATGATATACCTTCCCTCTTTCAAAATGACTTCTATTACCCTACAAACCATTCTGATTTTCAGCTGAAATGTATAATCAAATCAATGAAAACTTCAAAAGAACAGATGACCTTGAGATTGTAACAAGGAACCAGACTACCTTGCACGTTCTGCACATGTACCCCAAAACCTATAATGCAATAAAAATTTAAAAAATTAAAAAAAAAAATTCAACCTTTATACTCAAACTTGTTTCTTACCCTGAAAAAAGAAGATGTCAGTTCTCATCACAAGGTTTGTCACCAGGAAAAATGTCTGAGGCTTTCAACAGTTTTCAGTTTTCAAGACCTTGCCTAGAGATGTCGACAGTTTTAGTTTACTCACTTCTGAAATGTTCCCAGTGAAAATAATATTTTAAGAGACCAGGTTCCTAAAAAACATTTTTCTATTTCTTGCAAATGAAGGAAATACTTGATATATGGGCTTCAAACAGAACAACATTTCATGGGATGCTTCCTGTATCTCCCATGAAGTGGATGACACTTCTACTCCTTGATCTGTAACAGTGATGTCAGTGGGAAGAGTTATTGTGAAATTCTTTTACAGCAATCCAGCACCAAATGAGACAGGCTACTCATTGGATCCATATGGAAATAAATGACAGAAAGTTGTACAGTGAATTTCTCAGCAAGGGGCCAGTCAGAAAGAAAGCCTACAAAATCACTCTGAAGTCAGTGCCTTCTACTTTATCCCAGAATGAGCAGTCAGGCACATGCAGAAGCTGAGAGGGAAGTATTGAATAGCTGTCTAAGTATTTTGCAGGTGTGTCTTATAGAGGACTGAAGACTATTGAAGATGAGGATAGCAAGTATTCTTACTCCTGACCTGGGTGAGCAAGAGAGAGAGCAAGGACATCAAGGTCCCTATTATCATTTGCCTATACAATTTTATAGAAAGGCTCTTAGAAATCTGAGGAGATGGAGCAGATGAATATGCTACATTAAGATGGTGAGTCCAAAGATGTTTCAGCTCACTGGAGATTCAAGTGAACAGATCCTGTTAACAATCTAAAGTGCTGTAGAGAGCATAGGGAGTGGAAAGTGCCCTTGGTACCAAGATTAATAAACTGAGGCATCTGGCTTAATTTAAGCACTGGCAAAACAGAATCAAAGCATCTATTTAAAATGAAAACCTCAAACAAGCAATGGAGATAGTAAGAAAGAAGTCTTGGAAAGGAAATGGGAAAATGTGAAAGTTTTTCTGCAGGTATATCATTTTAAAGGGCTCTGTGGAAAACTGACCAGCTGAAGAGTCTGTGTCTGCATCAGTACTGCTTTTGAGGGGGAACCTGTTGGATTCCTATTATGACTTTGTCATACAGAAACCACTCAACCATTATTATTTCCAGTATTTATTCCATTCCTTTCTTCTTTCTTCTCCATCTTGTATTCCCATTATATGTATATTGCATATTCTTTATTGTTCTGCAGTTCTTAAATACTCTGTTCCATTTTTTCTCTATTTTCTCTTTGCTTTTCAGTTTGGGAAGATTTTATTGATGTATCTTCAACATCTCTGTTCCTTTCCTTAGCTGTGTTCTATCTACTAACAGGCTTATCAAATATCTTCATGTCTGTTATGTGTTACTGATTTATAACATTTTCTTTTGATTCTTTCTTAGCATCTCCACATTTCTGCTTATGTTGATCATGTTTACATTAGAAATCCTAGCATATTAAACATGATCATTTAAAATTCCTGCTCTGATAATTCCAAAATTTATGTCATACCTGCCTCTGGTTCTGATGCTCAGTTTGTACCCTTAGATGGTGTTTTCAGCTTTTACATGTTTTCTAACTTTTTGTTGAAGCCTGGACATGATGTATCATGTAAAAAGACCTGAGGGTGAAGTTTTATGTTTATCTGAGTAAGAATGAAGGTGTATTTATTTATTGCTCCAGGTGTCAGAAGCTAAAATGTCTTCTAGTGTCTGAGTTATTCTTTCCCCTGCAAATGTGTTAAAGTTTTTTCTGGATACAAACATCTGAGTGAAATTTGTGTGCCAAAGAAGATTCACCTATTCAGTTTAGAAAGATAAAATTAAATATTTTCCAAAGTAAGTGTACTGGTTTAAACTGAAACATGTGAGTATCAGGTAACTATTGTCCTAAAATGTGTGTATATTATTTTCTTAGAGTGTATAAGCAGTAAGACTTCCCAGTGAATCACAACCTCACCAACCCTTGATATTTTCAGATATTTTAATTCTAGCAATACCATTCTTCTTGTTGCCCTGCCCCCTTCAATTACGCCATTTATTACCCTCATTTGTTTGCTCAATCTGCTTGCTTTATTCAGAGTTCCCATAATCCTTCTGCCATTTACACACTCTCAGCCCTCTATCTCGTCTCTTTCCTTGGATAATCCCAACATTCTTTAAGAGTATATATAACAAACGCACTTCATCTTTTCCTACAATGTAAATTACCTTCCTCTGAATCTATAACAGCCATGTTTGTCTTGCTCTTATATCTGCAGGTCTATTCTAAATCTACCTGTACAAACCAAAGTACAGATAGAGCTATAGGTTGATATAAGTTTGGGTGAATTTAGTAAGTATTTTTTTCTTCTGTTATTATTAAGAAACAAGAAGACTTAAGAGGCAGGATTGTCATAGAAGGATGAAATTGCAAGTAACTTGAAAGATAATCCCTTCAACTTTCCCATTTATTTTAGATCACCTTCATCAGCATCCTTACCAAGTGTTACCATTGATTCCCATGAAATGACTATAAACTCTGACTACCCTTCCCATTCTTAGACCACTCTACCGGCAGATTTGTTTTCTTCTCACAGGGTCCTGAAATCTCTCTCTTGCTGTAATGTTAACTCATTGATCTCAGATTAAGCCCTTGGGTCATTCATTAAACTATCATCTCTTCCAGCCTTCTATAATAATTGCTTACCTGTTCTCTTGGTTGATTCATGTATGTTTAACACCCACACTAATTTTTACTTTCCTTTATCCTTTGAGAAGACTCGATTTTTTTTTTTGTTTGAAAAATTGCTTTAAAACAACTTTTGTAAATACAATCTGATAAAAGCATAGTTAACATTTGAATCATGCAGCTCAGAAATCAACAATCCAAAGGTGGATATTTAAATATTTTAATTGCCATTACTGAAGTCTCTATCAGAGATCTTTTTTTTTTCTTAGCAGAAATGTTAGAAAGTGCTTTTCTTTTTTTTGCTGTTGTTGTACTTTAGTTTCTGGGGTCCATGTGCAGATCATGCAGGATTGTTGCATAGGTACATACATGGCAAGGTGTTTTGCTGCCTCCATATTCCCATCACCTATATCTTGTATATCTCCCCATGTTATCCCTCCCCAACCTCCCAACCCCCCACTGCCCTTCTTCTCCCCACCAAAGGACTGCAGTTTGTGATAATCCTCTCCCTGTGTCCACATGCTTTAACTGTTCAACACCTGCCTATGAGTGAGAACAAGCGGTGTCTGGTTTTCTGTTCTTGTGTCACTTTGCTGATAATGATGGTCTCCAGATTTATCTATGTCCCTACAAAGGACATGAACTCATTGTTTCTTATGGCTGCATAGTATTCCATGGTGTATATGTGCCACATTTTCTGTATCCAGTCTATCATTATGGACATTTGGGTTGGTTCCAGGTCTTTGCTATTGTAAACAGTGCTGCAATGAACATTCGTTTGCATGTGTCCTTATAGAAGAACGATTAATAATCCTTTGGATATATACCTAGTAATGGGATTGCTGGATCAAAAGGGATTTCTATTTCCAGGTCCTTGAGGAATGGTCACACTGTCTTCCACAATGGTTGAACTAATTTACACTCCCACCAACAGTGTAAAAGTGTTCCTATTTCTCCACATCCTCTCCAGCATCTGTTGTCTCCTGATTTTTTAATGATCGCCATTGTAACTGGTATGAGATGGCATCTCGATGTGGTTTTTATTTGCATTTTGCTAATGACCAGTGATGAGCATTTTTTCATATGTTTGTTGGCTCCATAGATGGTTTCTTTTGTAAAGTGTCTGTTCATATCCTTCACCCACTTTTGAATGGGTTTGTTTTTTTTCTTGTAAATCTGTTTTAGTTCTTTGTAGATTCTGGATATTAGCCCTTTGTCAGATGGGTAGATTGCAAATTTTTTCCCCATTCTGTTGGTTGCCAGTTCATTCTATGATTGTTTCTTTGGCTGTACAGAAGCTGTGGAGTTTAATTAGATCCCATTTGTCTATTTTGGCTTTTGTTGCCAATGCTTTTGGTGTTTTAGTCCTGAAGTCTTTGCCTATGCTTATGTCCTGAATGGTTTTGCCTAGGTTTTCTTCTAGGTTTATTTTTTATGGTGTTAGGTCTTATGTTTAGATCTTTAATCCATCTGGAGTTAATTTTAGTGTAAGGTGTCAGGAATTGGGCCAGTTTCTGCTTTCCGCATATTGCTGTATTGCTGTCCAGTTTTCCCAACACCATTTATTAAACCTGGAATCTTTACCCCATTGCTTGTTTTTTTTTTCAGGTTTGTCAAAGAACATATGATTGTAGACATGTGGTGTTGATTCTGAGGCCTCTCTTCAGTTCCATTGGTCTATGTCTCTGTTTTGGTACTAGTACCATGCTGTTTTGATTACTGTGAACTTGTACTATAGTTTGAAGTCAGAAGCACGATGTCTCCAGCTTTGTTTATTTAGCTTAGGATTGTTTAGGCTATGCAGACTTTCTTTTGGTTCCATATGAAATTTGAAGTGTTTTTTTCCAGTTCTGTGAAGAAGGTCATTGGTAGCATGATATAGATAGCGTTGAATCTATAAATTACTTTGGGCAGCATGGCCGTTTTCACAATATTGATTCTTCCTAACAATGAACATGGAATGTTTTTCCATCTGTTTGTGTCCTCTCTTATTTCCTTGATCAGTGGTTTTTAGTTCTCCTTGAAGAGATTCTTTACATCCTTGTTAGTTGTATTCCTAGGTATTTTATTCCCTTTGTCGCAATTGTGAATGGGAGTTCACTTTTGATTTGGCTCTCTGTTTGTCTGTTTTTGGTGTATAGAAATACTTGTGATTTCTGCACATTGATTTTGTATCCTGAGACTTTGCTGAAGTTGCTTATCAGTTTAAGGAGATTTTGGGCTGAGAATGGGGTCTTCTAAATATACAATCATGTCATCTGCAAATACAGACAATTTGGCTTCCTCTTTTCCTAATCAAATACCCTTTATTTCTTTTTCTTGCCTGATTTCTTGGCTAGAACTTCCAATACTATATTGAATAGGAGTGCTGAGAGAGGACACCCTTGTCTAGTGCTAGATTTCAAAGGGAATGCTTCCAGTTTTTGCCCGTTCAGTATAATATTGGCTGTGGGATTGTCATAAATAGCTTTTATTATTTTGTGATATGCTCCATCAATACCTAGTTTATTGTGGGTTTTTAGCATAAAGTGCTGTTGAATTTTGTGGAAGGCCTTCTCTGCATCTATTGAGATAATCATGTGGTTTTTGTCTTTGGTTCTGTTTATATGATGAATTATGTTTATCCACTTGCGTATGTTGAACCAGTCTTGCATTCCCATAATGAAGACTACTTGATCATGATGAATAAGCTTTTTTATTTGCTGTTACATTCTGTTTACCAGTATTTTATTGAAGATTTTTGCATCATGTTCATCATAGATTTTAGCCTGAAGTTTTCTTTCTTAGTTGCATCTTTACCAAGTTTTGGTATTAGGATGATGTCGGTCTCATAAAATGAGTTGGGGAAAATTCCCTCTTTTTGTATTGTTTGAAATAGTTTCAGAAGGAATGGTACCAGCTCCTCTTTGTACGTCTGGTAGAATTTGGCTGAAGACTCATCTGAACCTGGGCTTTTTTTAGTTGGTTATTTACCAAGCATTTGGAGAGCAAAAAGAAAAGCAGGGGTAGCAATCCTAGTCTCTGATAAAACGGACTTTAAACCAACAAAAATCAAAAGAGACAAAGAAGGGCATTACATAATGGTAAAGGGATCAATGCAACAATAAGAGCTAACTATTCTAAATATATATGCACTCAATACAGGAGCACCCAGATACATAAAGCAAGTCCTTAACAACCTACAAAGAGACTTAGACTCCCACACACTAATGGTGGGAGACTTTAACACTCCACTGTCAATATTAGACAGCTCAACGAGACAGAAAATCAACAAGGAAATCGAGGACTTGAACATAGATCTGGACCAAGTGAACTTAATAGACATTTACAGAACTCTTCACCCCAAATCCACAGAATGTACATTCTTCTCAGCACCACATCACACTTACTCTAAAATCAACCACATAATTGGAAGTAAATCACCCCTCAGCAAATGTAAAAGAATGGTAACCATAACAAACAGTCTCTCAGACGGCAGTGCAATCAAGTTAGAACTCAGGATGAAGAAATTCATTTAAAACTGCACAACTTCATGGAAAATGAAAAGTTGCTCCTGAGTGTCAACTGGATAAACAATGAAATGAAGGCCGAAATAAAGATGTTTTTCAAAACCAACAAGAATGAAGATACAATGTACCAGAATCCCTGGGACATATTTAAAGCAGTGTCTAGGGAAAATTCATAGCAATAAATGCCCAAATGAGTAGCAAGGAAAGATCTAAAATTGGCACCTTATCATCAAAATTGAAAGAGTTAGAGGAGCAAGATTAAAAAAAAAACTCAAAAGCTAGCAGAAGACAAGAAATAACTAAGATCAGAGCAGAACTGAAGGAGATAGAGACTTCAAAAAATCAATAAATCCAGGAGCTTGTTTTTTGAAAATATCAACAAAATAGACAGACCACTAGCCAGATTAATAAAAAAGAAAAGAGGAAGAATAAAATAAATGTAATAAAAAATGATAAAGGGGACATCACCACCGATTCCACAGAAATACAAACTACCATCAGAGATTACTACAAACAACTCTATACACACAAACCAGTAAATCTGGAAGAAATGGGTAAATTCCTGGACACATGCACCCTCCCAAGCCTAAACCAGGAAGAAGTTGAAACCGTGAATAGAACGTGCTTTTCATTGGTTAAATGAGTGGTTTTCCAATCAGGTGCTTGCATAGAAAGATTCCATAAGCTCTACTACAACTATGTAAACTTATTAGAAGAGTATGGCAAGCTCTGGAAAATACTGTTGAGGAACCTTGAATCTTACTATGTAAGTGTTCTTCTACCTCACAGAGCATTCACCTCCAATGACTACAGAATCTTTCGGTCTGGGACTCAGAATTTGTATCTGCATTCTGGAGAGAGTCTTTCATGAAGGTGCTAATGAGAGTCTCTAAATACAGATGTGAGACCACCTCTGATCTAAAAAAAATGGTCAACTTGATTGTGCCACATTACTCCTAGTTTTAACAACTGGAGATTCTAAATAATCAGACAGTTTTATATGGCAAGATTGCTTTTGTCTGTCTGTTCACACCACTGCCTATTTGTTTGTGTGTACATTTGTTTGCAACAAAACCTGATACTAACTTACAATTCTCCCATGTGATTTTTTCTTTCTTTTTCTTTTCTTTTTTCTTTTTTTTTTTTTTTTTTTGTTTTTACCTGTTATTACTAAGTAAGCCTTATGATGATCTTAGTATCACAAGAACTGAGTAAGGAATAAGTCATTGAATAATCTCAAAAGAATTCTGTCTAATATGCAAGCAGCAGTCAGATGGAGTACTAGATGTATCTATTGTGAAACAATCTTACAGATTAGTTTGTTAGTAACCCACCTTTTCTCTAACAAGGCCATTCAATGGATTTTCTAGTCTCAGGGTCCCCAGACTTATAGGTATGATCTATTTGAGGATACATTCGTTAATCACAATTATTTAATGTATACATAGTTATTATATGGAGCAGCAGATTTGTAGACATGCTTACAGAAAAATACACACTAAATGTATTAAGGTAACCAAGCCACTTTTTTTGTGTGTGAATTATACTATGGAGCGATAATAAAAAATAGGTCTACACAAACAAGCAGGAAAATTGCTCAGAAAACTTCAGGGACTTTTCTTTCAAGAAAACATGTGTTTGTTTCTATAGTATTCTACCCCTCCCTCAAGAGTGCTTTACAGCCTAGAGACAGGAGAAAAGCTCTAGATAAGATGGAAATATTTACAGTAGGGTACTTGAGGAGATTTACTATTTTCTCAGCAAGCATACCCTAAAATTGAAGGCAGCTGTATGCAGTGTCATGGCATTGCAGTGGGCAAATAAGAGAATCTGTGTTTCTAAGGGGTGGAATTCTAGGCTGCTCATTAAGGATTGTCACTTTTATATGAATGTGAATCAGTTCAATTCAATAAGATTTATCTTCTAATACCAAAACAGTTCAATTCCTATTTAAATAATCTTACAGCAAGGTTCATCTGAAATTCCTATGTGGCCCTTTCAGCCTTCAGACTGCCTAACTCTCCTTTATATTTCTGGGTATATTTACTTATAATACAGTAATTGCATTTCTTATCTTTAAAATGAGGCAACTGTGGGAGATAAGGTTTATATAAAATGTATTAATCACCCTTGCAGTATTTAGAAACATTTTAGCATATGTCAAGCCTTGTAAATCCTTTAGGGGTATAATTATGTCATTATCTTCGCATTTTGAATCATATCCCATTACTTTATTATTTGTTTCTCAAAAACCGGGGTCTCATCATATCACAGACTGATCACTTTTGTTGTAGTTTATGTCTATAAAATATGACGGAAGTAGAGCAAATAACAGCTGATTAACTTAAGGTAGGATGTTCATTGATTTCTGTGGTTTGACCTATACCCCCTCCCCATATTTGTCTTCTGAAAACACAGAGAGATGTTTCTATAGCCCACAGAATGGTGAACACTTACAACACAAAATGAGTAATGCAATAAGAGTTACATCTATAGATTGACTCTGTTACTTGTTTTGACACACTTATATTTTGAATTTCTAAATAATAACCTCTAACTTAGTGTAATAAAATGTTTCTTTACTTTCATAGCATAAAATGCTTTCAAATTTAAGCTCCTTATTATTAAGAAGCTAGGCAGGAAGAAATGACCACCTAGAATTCTCTTGTGATAAGCACTGATAGATGACAGTAGTCAGTCACTTTAGGTTGCAGCAACCCTCTAGGGGATAGCTGTGCCTTGGGGTGGTTGGGAAGAATCAACATGGAAAGAAAGTTAATTGCATAGAATTCTAGAAAGATGCCTCTTTTATTCTTGTCATCATAGCAATAAATATATTAATGAGCAAATAGTATACATAAGCACTAATTTTTAGGAGGATGTAATCTCCATTGATATGCATTTACAATAAAAAGCAAAGGAGTATTGTAAATTATATGGCCAAAGTAATTTTATAGGTACTGATAATCAGAGGCCAGCAGGTAGGCAAGTAAACATGGCTCTTCTTTTTATAGTTTGATTGTATTTGAAACATGGAGGTTATATTGGGTAACACTCATGGGAACTAGAGACATAGAAGTTTTAGAGGAGCAGCTGACAGCCTACTAATTATCAAAGATTTATAGCAGGCCAGACAGAGAGAAGCTGGCACCTTCTAGAAATATCCATAATGTGTTTTCTCCTAGTAAGTGTAAAGGCATGGCAAATAAATAGTTTCTACAAATGTTGTTCTCTTTTAACAGGTGTTATAAATAGTATGTTTTCATTTACAATGTATTTTTCAACCATAGTGTAAATGGCTTTTGCACTGTGACTTGGTTATATATTCTTTTCATTTATTTTTTTTTTCCTTTTTAAGGGGCTATAAATTCTTTGGTTTTCCTACTTAGGTGCATTAGCTCTCTTTTTAACAAAACAAAGTCCAAATCAATATTCACATGAATAAAAGCTGATATATGAGAATAATGAATTTGAAACCAAAATAAATGAAACGCTGCAGTTGTAAGAGGGATTTCCTTTAACAATTGAAACTAAAAAAGCTGAATTGATATTTAACCTTCTATTTCTACCACTAGTTTGAATATTAATTGCTTTCAGAGCTACAGTTTATGTCTTAATAAATGATTTCCTATTACTGAAAATCACACGGCCAATCTGTTTGAATATTTTTTTTTGGTAGAAAAATATATTCCTCTAGAGTCAAACAAGTTGCAATGAGTATTTTTAGTTGAAAATCACCTGCCATGATGGTTGCAAACAAGGGTACAATGGAAAGGAGGCAGTGTCTGATAGGAAGCCATTTACAACCAAATGGGCATGACCATCTAGATGGGATTTTCTACATTTATATCTGAAGTTGCCACAAAGATAATCCTGAAAATTAAGTGAAGTATTAGAATGAGTTATGGTAAAATGAAATTATGCCAAAATTACTAAAATCTAATGAGTACATCAGCATTGCTCAGAAAAAAAAGACATTACTGAGTTTCATTTTAAGTGAGCAAAAAGAATTAAGTACTCAAGTACTCTCCCTACATCTCTTGATCATTAACAAATTGTTACTCTCTCATTTGTCTTTCTTCTACCAGCAGAGCGGATAGTAAAATGGTTATGATGAATGTATTTTAGTAAACAAAAGGATAGAAAGTACATTAAACTGGAATAACAAAGACAGGAGCAAAACATCAGATACTGTTCTTTGTTATTGCATTTAATTGCACTGGTTGAAGATGAAAATGGCAGAAAAGAGGTATATTTGATAGACTGAAAAAGTTGGCAAAAATTATCATAGCTGTACAGTACAAGCAAATTTTAACAGCCATAATCTGTTTAGTTTATCTTCTGAACTATCAGTTTTGAGTGTTCTAATCAATGACATGTGGCCTAAATATTTGCTAAGACATATTGTGTTCAACTTGAGGGTAGTGATATTTTAAATTATTAATCGGAAATTTTAAAATCTTATTAAAAATCCTAAAAACTCTAATTTTTAGTTATTCTTAAAGAAATGGAAGGTTGACACTCAAACCTCAATGTGCCAGGAGATTACTAAAGGATGCTGTATCACTTAAGACATGGAATTTGTTCCCTTGGTTGCCATAATTCCCATACACTTCTATTGTTTCCCATCATTAAGTATATGGGAATTATGACAACCAAGGGAGCAAATCCCATGTCTAAATTATACAGCATCCTTTAGCACACATTATCTTTTTCATACTATTTGCTCCTTTTTATTTTGTAACAGAAGCATATAATATTCTGTATTTGTTTCTTAGGGCTACTGTAACAAAGCACTACAAACTGCACTTCTTAAAATAGAAATGCAGTATCTCACAGCTTTGGGGGCTAGATGTCTGAAATCAAGGCATTGGAAGGACCATGCTTCTTCTGAAACCTGTAGGGAAATCCTTTCTTGTCTCTTCTGGTTTCTGATGAGTGGCTGGTAATTGGCAGGCTTTGGTTTGCAGCTTCATTGCTCTAATTTTTCTGCCTCTGTCACCATATGGTGATTTATGCAATAATTCTATTTCCAAATAAAGTTGTATTTTCAGGCTCTGGAAGTTAGAAATTTAACATATATACATACGTACGTGTGTGTGTGTGTGTATGTGTGTGTGTGTGTGTGTGTGCATTGTAATCAGCGGGAGGGGAGGAAGTGGGATAATTCAGTCCACAACAGGTGAGCATCTAGCATGCCCCCAACAAAGTTAGGTCCTTCTCACATGCAAAATACATTCACTCAACATCTCCAAAAGTCTTAATTTATTCCAGCTCAACTCTAAATCTCATATAAACATCATCTAAATCAGGTGTGTTTGAGATTCAGCATATGCTGAATCCTGAGACAAACCAGAAAACAAGTTATAGAAATAGGACAGACATTTCCTTCCCAAAAGGGAGAAACTGGAAGAAAAAAAAAATGAGTAGCTAGTTTAAGCAAGCTAGCAATAGTGTAGGGCAATTTTCCTTAGTTTTTTTTTCCCTTCTCCTCGTTCTTCTTCTTTTTTGATATAGAGCGTCACTGTACTTCCCAGGCTGGAGTGCAATGGTGCAATCTTGGCTCACTGCAGTCTCAGACTCTTGGGTTCAAGCGATTCTCCTGACTCAGCCTCCTGAGTAGCTGGGATTATAGTGATGTGACACCCACCATGCCCAGCTAATTTTTTGTATTTTTAGTACAGACGGGGTTTCACCATGTTGGCCAGACTGATCTCAAACTCCTTATCTCTGGTGATCCACTTGCCTCTGCCTCCCAAAGTGCTGGGATTAGAGGGGTGAGCCATTGAACCCTGCCTCCATTCAGTTTTAGGGCTTAAGAATAATTATTCAGCCAGGCGCGGTGGCTCACGCCTATAATCCCAGCACTTTGGGAGGCCGAGGGTGGATCAAGAGGTCAAGAGATCGAGACCATCCTGGTCAACAAGGTGAAACCCCATCTCGACTAAAAATACAAAAATTAGCTGGGCATGGTGTTGTGTGCCTGTAGTCCCTGCTACTCAGGAGGCTGAGGCAGGAGAATTGCTTGAACCCAGGAGGTGGAGGTTGTGGTGAGCCGAGATCGTGCCATTGCACTGCAGTCTGGGTAACAACAGCGAAACTCCATCTGAAAAAAAAAAAAAAAAAAAGAAGAAGAATTATTCATTGCCTAATGTGCTTTTGTTCGGCCCCAGAAGGATGGCCCTGCCAGCTCAGTTCTAGGCAGCAGCACTACCCTCTAAAACCTAGGAAGTTTTGGTATCCCAGGCCTTTGAATTGGTAGCTTTGTTTTAGAGTCATTTTTCCTTAATTGTATCCCATTTCTGCTTCTTTCGGCCCAAGCTGGCAGTGTTTCTGCTGATATAAAATTCTCCAAATTTTTGTCAGCCTCTTGTGCAATGCACTAGGGACCAAGACATCAGGCAAGGAGGTCCTTCACAGACCTTTTCTGGAAAACCATATCATTGTTCCTGGCTTCTGCTGAGTGACTGCTTAGACCTGTAAGTCATACACCTGATCTCCGTAGCAAATGTTTTTCTAGTCAAATTCATGGCACTGTTTCCAAACTATACTACCTGGATAGGGTGCACCTTTTCCAAATCAAATTCTGCTTTATTTTTGCTGAACAGTTCCTTCAGTTTATTTCCTCACGTTTCACTATAACCAGCAAGGAGAAATTAGGCTGTGCCTTCAATATTTGCTTGGAAATTCTCTCAGCTAAATGTTCAAGTTTGACCTGGCATGGTGGCTCACACCTGTGATCCCAGCACTATGGAAAGCGAAGGCAGGTAGACCACTAGAGTCCAGGAGTTTGAGATCAGCCTGGGCAAGATGGTGAAATCCCATATCTCATGAAAGTACAAAAATTAGCTGAGTGTTGTGATGCACACCTGTAGTTCCAGTTATTCAGAAAGCTGAGGCAGGAAGATCACTTGAGCTTATGAAGCCCAGGCTGCAGTGAGCCAAGATCATGCCACTGTACCCCAGCCTGGGTGACAAAGTGAGAACCTGTCTCAAAAATAAAAGAATGAATGAACAAATGAATAAATACTCAAGTTCATTGTTTACAAGTTCTCTGTCACTTTTTAACAATTATTCCCCTAGTTTCCAATAACATGTTCTTCATTTCCATCCCATCTCTCAGTAGAATTACCTTTAACATATGTAATTCTTCCAACAGATTCTTCAATGCAATCTAGGCTTTTTCTATTATGCACCTAAAAATCATTCCAGCCTCTACCCATGATCAAATTCCACAGCCATTTCCACATTTTCTGGTATATATTATAAGAGCACTCACAGTTTAGAAATCTAAAACCAAGGTGTCGGATTAGGGGTTTCTTCTACTCCACTATGATCACATATTACCTTAACTATATGATGACACTGTTTCCAAATAAGGGCACATTCTGAGGTACTGGGGTATGTAGGACTTCAACATATCCTTTCTAAGGGGATGTAATTCAGCTCATAACAGTTTCAATACCTGTATCTGTATCAAAAGTAAAAAAAAAAATTAAAAACCTATGATAGACTGAGACAGCTGGTTTATTTTTCTTGAACGTTGTCCAGTTCCCACGTTCATATTTCTTGCCTGGTACCTCTAGGGATTCAGTATAGTGGACTCAAAATGAGGCAGTCTTTTATGATGGGACATAGATTATATTGATATATATAAATGTAAACTCATGTGCATTGTTTCAGGCTTATATATAAACAAAAATGATCTATATTCTAATCATAGTTACTTTCCACAATGAAATATTACTACAAATGTTACATATGCATTCTAAGATTTTCTAAAATGCTCAAAAAATTTCAATGCTTATCACAAAATCAGAAATAAGTTCAGGGATTATATGTAATCTTCAGATAAAACAAGACTTTTCTCAACTAAGAAAAATGGAGAATAATACCAAATGCTAAATGATTTTGATATTCTTAATATTATTCCTTAAATATTAATATTTTTTCCAATTAATGTAAAAAGAAGTTTAAACTATCAAAGTAAAGATACCCAAATGTCTATTTAATGCACTTAAAGACTTTTTACATATAAAAGCAAAAACAAAGCATGGGGTGAATTGTACTGGCTTTTAAATTTTATATATAAAATAATAATTAAGAAAAATGGTACATTTGCCATCATGATGTCAGAGAGTGAAAACAACAAAAAATCAGACCTCTGAACAATTTAAGTTGTGGAAATTTAATCTTCCTTAAATATAATTGTAATGAGTCTTTTCAGAATCATTTAGTATTCTCCCCAGTAGTCTCCTTCTTGCCATGATCACTATTACTATATTTTAATATTGGTGTTAGTTTTCCTCATAATCAAACAGACAGATGATCAGTTAGTGCCCAGAATGATATTAACATTGAGGGTCTTCTTATTTTACCTTGAACACTCCCAAAAATACAAATCAAATAGGTCACACAAAAATACCTAACCTGGGAAATGCTTGTGCTTTAAAGATATACATAGCTTATGAAGGTGATGATTTCATTTGCACATTTTTCCTAATAGGCACAAAGGGCTTTCTTTACCAGTCTGAACTTCTGGGACTCCTTATTTACTTGTATGGCAAATAACCATTTTTTAACAAGTCATAAAAGACCCATTGATATGCAACATTGTAGTATCGCCCGCCAGGATTAAACTTCCAAATAAACCTCAATTGCAAATGATTTTATACATATTACTTTTGTTTTCTTCCCCTCATCTCACATCTCATGTTTTTTACTGACATTTTTATCTTAGATTTGGAGTCCAGACTTCTAGACCTGATCTTACACACCAGACTCATTTTACATCATGCTGCAAAATCCTGAGGTAGTTACCATGTTTTTTCCAATGGCTTGCCCCTCTCTAATATTTCTCAGACATAAATGAAGAAGCCTTTTTTTTTTTTTAATAAACTGCCTATTTCTTTAAGAAAGTATGTTTAGAAAACTTCTGAGACATTAAAACAGCCTGCTTTAGGTGTATCAAGTTTTGAAACTTAGAAAATTTGACGTGTCTTCTATGTAAAAAACAAAAAAGAGGCAAAGTTACAGTTGTCAAAGTAAGTCCAAAAATTACTATATAAATTAAAATTAATAGCCAATTCTATAAAATTACAAATTTTGAACACCAGAAAAATTTTAATTTCACCAAGTAACTTTCTCATTTAACTCTAGAAAACATTTTTCGTATATTTTGTTTCTATTCTCTTCTGAACACAATGTCATTTGATGACGATTTCATAATAGCACTGTCTCTACAAAAATACAAAGTATAATTCAGTCTTTCTTCTAGCATGGTTGATTAAAACATTTATTATTAGTTAATATTTAGAAAGTTTTCTTTCAGCTTCAAACTTGTCATTGGAAATGCTATGGAAATTCAAGGATTCTTTCTAAATTTGTCAAAATTTCTTTTGAGTTTCTTTAAGTATAAACTTTAAGATTTCAAAATTTATTTTCTTTGTACTTCCTTTTGCAGTGTCTAGTCTTAAATACTTTTGGGAGTGACCACCAATTGTAGATTAAATCCTTGTCCTTGTTAATAGGTTTTTTTTTTTAATTTTTATTGCATTTTAGGTTTTGGGGTACATGTGCAGAACGTGCAAGATGGTTGCATAGGTACACACATAGCAGTGTTTTTTGCTGCCTTCCTCCCCTTTACCCACATTTGGCATTTCTCCCCAGGCTATCCTTCCCCAACTCCCCGCCCCCCGCTGTCCCTTCCCTATTCCCCCCAATAGACTCCAGTGTGTATTGTTTGTTTTATCAACATCATTGTCAGCATTTTGTGGCATTCAAACAGAAAATAAGGCTCTGGAAAAATAAAATTGAATAATTCATTACAGGATGGAGGAAAAACATAGGTGCTAAGGCACAGCCAAGCAGAGGAAAAGAGGGAGGTTAAAAAGTATGGGTGAAACTCCATCTCTACTAAAAATACAAAAAATTAGCTGGGCACGGTGGCGCATGCCTGTAATCCCAGCTACTCAGGAGGCTGAGGCAGGAGAATTGCCTGAACCCAGGAGGTGGTGGTTGCAGTGAGCCAAGATTGCTTCATTGCACTCCAGCCTGGGTAACAAGAGTGAAACTCCATCTTAAAAAAGAAAACAAAAACAAAAACAAAAAAACAAAAACAAAACAAAATAAAAAGTATGGGTAAGATAGAAGTGGGCAATTAAAATAAAAATATATGTGGAGCTGGACAAAAAAAATGGGCTATAGTGACAAATTCTGGAAGTGAGTAGGAATATATATATATATATATTCCTATATATATATATATATATATATATATATATATTTTTTTTTTTTTTAACAGACTATCACTCTGTCCCTGCTCCAGGCTGGAATGCAGTGGCATAATCATAGCTTGCTGCATTCTGAAGTTTCTGGGCTCAAGCCATCCTCCTTCATCAGCTTCCTGAGTAGCTGGGACTACAGGGACATGCCACCATGCCTGGCTTTTATATATTTATTTATTATTTATTTCATTTAAAGAGATGGGGGTGTGTCCCTCCTTGTTACCCAGGCTGGGCTCAAACTCCCACCTTCAAGTTATCCTCCCACTTGCCTCCCAAAATGCTGGAATTAAGCCCTGAGCCTCTGTGCTTGGCCCAACTAGAATGGTTTTAAAATAAAAGGCCTGATGATGGATCACTAAACATGAGACAGATAATGTATATTGCTAAGATCATTAGCATTAATTTCAAATAAATTGAGGTTTGACTATTAGTGTTGCTTTATTAGCCTGTGAAACCTTATTAGCAATTACTGAACACAGAAGTAACAGCAGCATGACACACATGTCTACTACATCTAAAATACTTCTAGAGCTAACTTTGTTTCTCATCAGTTGGGTTCCCAAATCACCTGTGGCTATACCAAATACCCCTATTAAATAAAACCAGGCAAAGTTAAATGGGAAAGGAAGACTTATTCATAGATATTACAATAGGGAGAAAGACTATAATGTAGTATGAACTCAATTCCTTTGAAACAAAGGGGTAGGAGAGTTTTTAAGACCTGAGATGGAAAAGATCATAGGCCATCTGTGTTTGCTAATTGGCTTGCCCAAAAAGAAAAGTAAATTTTCTTGTTTTCTCATGTGCATATTGATCATCTTGAATTCTTTTTCATATGCATTTTTCATCCACATTTTTTGCTTAATGTTGCTATTATGCAGAATCATTTTAAAGGCTTTTATTTAAGGTTATAGAAAGTATTTTACACATATTGCAGATGTGTAAAAAGTTTTTATTATGTTTCATTCATTGTTTAAAATGGGGTTTTGTTTTCATTCCATGTTTTAAAATCTGAATATTAATTCCATCTTACTGTATAGTACCTATATATTATTTTTAACTCTTATTTTATTTCTGAGCTAAAAAGGAACATATGTCTTGGTCTACTCAGGAATTTCTCAAATTTCAGTACCAGATTTTTTAAAAACATAATTATTATCAACAATCTATCAACTTAATATTCAGCATTTAATATGAGTTTTTAGAATAGTCTAAAACATCCCTATCTTTTCTCATATTAGTAAACTTTCAAACTCTCTCATAGGTTTTATGTTTTCACATAACAAATCATGCAGGAAAATAAAATTAATCTCTTGGTTCACTATTTCACTGAAAAGATTGAACACTTTTGGTGCACCAAATACCCTTTTAGTTGCTGGGAATAAAGTAGTGAAAATAGACAAAACAGAAAAATTATTTAAGTCCTCATAAGCCTTCTAACAATGGGGTAACAGAAAAAAAATAGGTGAATTAAAATATATATATATATATATATGTAATCTTTAAAAACACATGCATTTTAACGATGTATAGTAAATGTATAGAGATATATGTCACAATAAAAGAACACTAGTGAAACAATAAAAGTAAGAATAGTTCACCATAATGAGATCAGTGAGGATGGAGAAAAGTTTTCAGAATGTGCAGTGAAGAAGATTTGCTGAAAATTCTTATTGAATTCAATGTAGAAGAATTCAAAATGTCACAAACCTTTTAGACCAAGATCTTGAATATATAGAGATGTCACTTCCTGAAATGAGGAAGATTTTAGATGAAATGGGCTTGTTAAGGAGCAGATAAGGGCTTTGATCAGAACCTTTGAAGTTTGAGATATTGCTCTATGCTTATGTGAAAATACAGATCAGGCGGCTCGATATAGAAGTTCACAGAAAATATTTGGGCTGAATATATAATTCCAAAGCTATCACCATATAGATGATATATATGCCACATGCTGATGTGAAATTGCTAAGTTAATTATGCATACTGATTTTCTGGGTTTTCTATGTCTACCTAAAAGAGGAGAAAAATTAGTAGTGGAATTGTGAAGACAACAAGTGACAGAAAAAACAGAGTATAGTGTCCTAAAAGTGAAATAAGGAAAACATATCTGGGAGGAAACAGGGATCAACAGTATCAAATTTTGCTAGTATATAGTAAATTTTGAGAATTTACCAAGCATTTAGCAAATGGAGGTTATTGGTTACATTACCAACAGCAGTTGCAGTAAAGTAGCAGGGAAAAATTTTGGTCTGGCAATGTTCAAGAGAAAATGGAAGAATAGAAATTGGAGACTAAAAGTCTATTTCAAAGTAGTGTGATTTAAAAGTGGAGAATAATGTAGTTGGTCTGTAGAAGGAATATAAGGTCAAAAAAATTTGTTTCAAGGCAATTACATGTGATGTTGCTGGCTGGGTTGATTCAGTAGAGATTTAAAAATTAGGTGATCCAGAGAAATATTGAAGAATGTCTTGGAAAGGGATGGAATTTAGTGCATAGTCAAGGAGTTAGGCTCCTTAGTAGTAACAAGAGGAAAGGCTGAGCATATGGGCTTAGCAGCATGTAGGTGAGTATAAGTAGTTCTTATGTTCTCTTGTAGTTGTCCTATTTGTTTTCAGAGATAGAATACGAAAAATAATTAACTGAGAATTAGAATGGAGAGATAGTATTGGTGTTTTGTGAGAAAAGAATAAGATAACAAATAATAGATGAGAAAATGAAGCAATAGAAATATTATAAATAAAGCAATATAAATATATTATATTGTCTGTTGGGATACACTAGAAGACAATTCAGCACTTACATATTTATTCAACAAATGAGTATTGTGCCTCTTCCAAATTCTAAATGCTCCTGTAGGCACTTGTGATATAAAATTAAACAAAAGAGAGTATTGATGTTATAGAGCCTAGGATAGTTGTTATAAATTTTAAATGAGACCAACTATAATTTTCTTCAGATAGGTTCTGTTTGGTAGGTTTATTCAAATAGAAGGAACATAGAATTAACCAGAATTGAGATTGTGCTAGACAGTGACAGGTAATGAGGGTAAATGGAAAAGAATGACTTTAATCATGGAATGGAATTTTAGATGTTAGAGAGTGAAGATATTAATTTGTGAGATACACAAGAATCAGCAGTATTGTTGCAGATTCATATAAAAGTCAAAACATTTCTCAATCTGGAGCATTAGAGAAACTAGGTTAGAATAAAGTGGTATTTTTAAAATAATTAGATTCTTAGTTTGAGATTACAATAGTAACAATAATTGATATGGCGTGCAGGGATTCTTGATATTTTGTGAATTGTAAGAAATTAAAGCAGATCACAAAGCCTCAGCATGGGTACTGAGGTTTCATATTTTTTAGGTGCTCCACAGATGACTCAAATTTACAATCAGAACAGAAAACCTATACTATTCACAATTGCTACAAAGAAAATAAAATACCTAGGAATACAACTCGCTAGGAATGTAAAGGACCTCTTTAAGGAAAACTACAAACAACTGCTCAATGAAATAAGAGAGGACACAAACAGATGGAGAAACATTCCATGTTCGTGGTTAGGAAGAATCAATATTGTGAAAATGGCTATACTGCCCAAAGTAATTTACACAATCCATGCTATCCCCATCAAACTACCATTGAATTTCTTCACAGAACTTGAAAAAACCACCATGAATTTCATATGGAACCAAAAAAGAGCCCGCATAGCCAAGTCAATTCTAAGCAAAAAGAACACAGCGGGAGGCATCACACTACCAGACTTCAAACTATACTACAAGGCTACAGTAATCAAAACAGCATGGTACTGGTACCAAAATAGAGATATAGACCAATGGAACAGAACAGAAGCATCGGAGGCAACACAACGTATCTACAACCATATTATCTTTGATAAACCAGACAAAAACAGGCAATGGGGAAAGGATTCCCTATTTAATAAATGGTGTTGGGAAAACTGGCTAGCCATGTGCAGAAAGCAGAAACTGGACCCCTTCCTGACACCTTACACTAAAATTAACTCCAGATGGATTAAAGACTTAAACGTAAGACCTGACACCATAAAAACCCTAGAAGAAAATCTAGGCAAAACCGTTCAGGACATAGGAGTAGGCAAGGACTTCATGACCAAAACACCAAAAGCATTGGCAACAAAAGCCAAAATAGACAAATGGGACCTAATCAAACTCCACAGCTTCTGCACGGCAAAAGAAACAGTCACTAGAGTGAATCAGCAACCATCAGAATGGGAAAAAATCTTTGCAGTTTACACATCTGACAAAGGGCTGATATCCAGAATTTACAAAGAACTCAAACAGATTTACAGAAAAAAAACAAACAAGCCCATTCAAAAATGGGCAAAGGATATGAACAGAAACTTTACAAAAGAAGACATACATGAGGCCAACAAACATATGAAAAAGTGCTCATCATCATTGGTCATTAGAGAGATGCAAATCAAAACCACATTTAGATATCATCTCACACCAGTTAGAATGGCGATCATTAAAAAATCTGGAGACAGCAGATGCTGGAGAGGATGTGGAGAAATAGGAACACTCTTACACTGTTGGTGGCAGTGTAAATTAGTTCAACCATTGTGGAAGACAGTGTGGCGATTCCTCAGGGACCTAGTAATAGAAATTCCATTTGACCCAGCAATCCCATTACTGGGTATCTATCCAAAAGACTATAAATCGTTCTACTATAAGGACACATGCACACGAATGTTCATTGCAGCACTGTTTACAATAGCAAAGACCTGGAACCAACCCAAATGCCCAGCGATGATAGACTGGACTGGGAAAATGTGGCACATATACACCATGGAATATTATGCAGCAATCAAAAATGATGAGTTTGTGTCCTTTGTAAGGACATGGATGAATCTGGAGAACATCATTCTCAGCAAACTGACACAAGAACAGAAAAAGAAATACTGCATATACTCACTCATAGGTGGGTGAGAAAAATGAGAACACATGGACACAGAGAGGTGGTCTACTATACACTGGGGACTGTTGGGGGAAATGGGGGAGGGACAGCGAGGGGGGGCCTGGGGGGGATAGCCTGGGGATGAATACCAAGTGTGGGTGAAGGGGAGGAGGGCAGCAAAACACACTGCCATGTGTGTACCTATGCAACTATCTTGCAAGTTCTGCACATGTACCCGAAAACCTACAATGCAATAAAAATTAAAAAAAAAAAGAAAAAAGAAAACCTATACTAGGGTATGATCAATGAGAATGAGTGGCTAAAGTAGGATGGCCTTCAAAATCATTGGAGGATCTGAGAGACCAGAGAAAGTTTAAGCTACATATCAACCAGGATTTTAAACTTGACAGTATTTATAGCAGCACTAGTGTTGGAGAGTGATGGTGATCCAAGAACTCTACAGAAGAAAGACTGATTCAAAGTGGCTATTGAGTGAATACGTAGTTGATGGCATGTGATTCCAACCGGGGTGGTTCTGTTTTTGTTCTTGAGAAACAATGGCTTTGAGGTAGCAATGAGGAATTTAAAGATTCTTTTTATCTACTGCCAATCCAGAGGTTTGAGGGATGTGGGCAGATAAAATAAAACAAACCGTAATGTAAAAATAACAAAAATATATGTCATAAGGAGGCTGCAGGGGAAATAATGCTTGACCTCAAGGAAGAGCCAAAACTTTTTTTTTTTTTTTTCATTAAACTGATGACATTTCATAAGTTCTAGAAGGCACTTGGTGGCATTCCAGAATTTAGGGAATCTGAGAGTGTGGTCAGAAAACAGACTACTCAGAGCTCAATAAAGGTGGGGGATGGAATGAGAGTTACACCTCTATGGTGACAGATACGTACATGGATAAAAGGGCATAATTGTTCCTGGTGTCAGCCACTTATGAGTATAAATAAACTTGTTTTGTTTTTAAATAATAGGCATACTCCCTAGAAGATCTGATTTTTATGTTAAAGCTTAACAAGCAAATTAAATTAAAATTTAAAGTGATTACTGTAAAGAAATTACATGGAGATTTAGATAGTGTCCAAAAATTACACATTTAAACTATTTTCCCCGAGCCATAACCTCTCAGCCAAGTAATCCAGTGGTTTCTGTAATTGGTTCAAGCTCTGATAGAGACTTCAGGCTCTTTTCTGTTAATAAAGATAACATTGTCATTTCTCCTCCATAAGTAAAGCAGCCTTTGTTGTCAGTGTTTAACAGTAACTGTGACATATAAACCCTCCCCTGTGCCAAACATTGCCTTGAATAGTGATTAGAAACATGGCTTTCAGAGCCCTGAATACCTAGATTTAAATTCTACTTCTGCTACTCCCTAACCATGTGACCATGAGCAAATGACTCATTGTCTAGTTTTCACCTTCTTTGTTTATAAAAATGGGCCACCCTGTTGATAATTTTATTTGCTGTACAGAAGTTCTTAAGTTTAGTTAAATCCCATTTGCCAATTTGTGCCTTTGTTGTGATTGCTTTTGGTATCTTCATCATGAAATCTGCCTGTGCCTATGTCAAGAATGATACTGTATAGATTATTTTCCAGGGTTTTTATAGTTTTAGGTTTTGCATTTAAGTCTTTTATCCATCTTGAATTGATTTTTGTATATGGTGTAAGAAAGGGTCCAGTTTCCATCTTCTGCATATGGCAAGCTAGTTCTCCCAGCACCAATTACTGATTTGGGAATCCTTACCCATTGCTTATTTGGTCAGCTTTGTCAAAGACGAGATGGTAGTAGGTGTGAGACCTTACTTTGGGGCTCTATATTCTGCTCCATTGGTCTATGTGTCTGTTTGTACCAGTACCATGCTGTTTTGGTTACAGTTGCCATGTAGTATGTTTTGGGCAACAAGATGCCTCCAGCTTTGTTAGTTTTGCTTAGGATTGCCTTGGCTATTTAGGCTCTTGCTAGGTTCCGTATAAATTTTAAAATAATTCTTTTTCTAGTTCTGTGATGAATGTCATTGGTAATTTCATAGGAATAGCATTAAATCTATAAATCACTTTGGGAAATACTTTAATGATATTAATCCTTCCTATCTATGAACATGGGTGGTGTTTTCAATTGTCTGTGTCATCTCTGATTTCTTTGAGCAGTGTTTTATCACTCTCATGGTAGAGATCTTTCACCTCTCTGATTAGCTACATTCCTAGGTATTTTATGCTTTTTGTGGCAATTGTGAATGGGATTGTGTTCTTGATTTGGCTGCTGGCTTGGCCGTTTTGGTATATAAAATTTCTAGTAATTTTTGCACACTGATTTTTTCCTCCTGAAATTTTGCTGAAGTTGTGTGTCATCTGAAGGAGCTTTGGGGTCAAGACTATGTGGCTTTCTAGGTATAGAATCATGATGTCTGCAAACAGGGATAGTTTCACCTCCTCTCTTCCTATTTGAATGTCCTTTCTTTCTTTCTCTCAACTGATTGCTCTGGCAATCAGTTTTTCTGAGAAAAAGAAAGGACTTCTAAGACTATGTTGAATAAAAGTAGTGAGAAACGGCATAATTGTCTTGTGCTAGTTTTCATTCAGAATGTTATTGGCTGTCAGTCTGTCATAGATGACTCTTAGTGTTTTGAGGTATGTTACTTTAATACCTAGTTATTGAGAGTTTGGATTTTTTATTTTGAAAGAAACTTTGCAAGATAAAGTTTCCTGTTCCCTTTCCCCAGTTTTCCCTTGTGTTAGCACCTTAAATAAATACAGCAAATTGGCAAAACTAATAAATTAACAATGTATGACATTGTCAACTAAACTATAGACATTATTCACATATCACTAATTTTTTCCCTCATGTCTGTTTTGTGTTTTGGCTCCAAACCTGAATCCCCCATTGTACCTAGATGTCTTATCTTCATGAGCTCCTTGAGCCTGAAGAAATTCTTCAGTCTTCTGTTGTCTTGCATGATCTTGACACTTTTGAAGAACACTGGTCAGGTGTATTGTAGAAAGTCTTCAATGTGGTTTTGTCTGATGATGTCTAATGATTAGATTGAGAGGTGTTTTGCTCTACTCAGTGCATCCTATCAGGGATAAAACAATCTTGATTATAACACTTGGGTAAGGTGGCATCTTCCAGGTTGCTTCACTGTCAAGTTATGATTTTCTCCTTTGCAATTAATAAGGTTTGAGGTTTTCCCTCATAAAGTGGTGTTGAATTTTATTGAAAGATTTTTTTCTGCATCTATTGAGATAGTAGTATGATTTTTGTCTTTAGTTTCATTTATGTGACAAATTACATTTATTGATTTGTGTATGTTGAGCTAGACTTACATCCTGGCAATGAAGCCAGGTCATTGATCATAATGAGTTAGCTTTTTGATGTGCTGCTGGATTCAGTTTACAAGTATTTTGTTGAGGATTTTTGCATCAAGGTTCATCAAGAATATTGTCTAGAAGTTTTCTTTTTTGTTGTGTTTCTACCAGGTTTTGGTATCAGGATGATTCTGGCCTCATAAAATGACTTAGGGAGGAGATCATCCTCCTCAAATGTTTGGAATAGTTTCAGTAGAAATAGTATACAGACAACCTACAAAATTGGAAAAATATTTGCAAACTTCATTTGACAAAGATCTAATATCCAATATCTATAAGGAAATTAAAGTTACAAGAAAATACAAAGAACCCACTAAAATGTGGGCAATGGATATGAATAGACACTTTTCAAAAGAAGACATACATGTGGCCAATAAGCATATGAAAAAAAAGCTTAATATTACTTATCATTGGAGTAAGGCACATCAAAATCACCATGAGATCCTTTCTCACACCAGTAAAAGTAGCTATTTTTTAAACTTTTATTTTAAGTTCAGGAGTACCTGTACAGGTTTGTTACATAAGTAAACTTGTGTCGTGGGGTATTGTTGTTATACAGATTATCTCATCACCCAGGTATTAAGCCTAGTACTCAATAGTTATTTTGTCTGATTTTCTCCCACCTCCCTCTCTCCACCCCTTAATAGGCCCCAGCATATATTGTTCCCCTTTATGTGTCCATGTGTCTTATCATTTAGTTCCCACCTGTAAGTGGGAACATGTGGTTTTCTGTTCCTGCATCAGTTTGCTAAGGATAATGGCATCCAGATCTATTTATGTTCACACAGACACACACACACACACACACACACACACACACACACACACACTGATCTGATTCTTTGTATGGTTGTACAATATTCCATGTTGTATATGTGCCACATTTGCTTTATCCAGTCTATCATTAATGGACAGTTAGGTTGATTCCATGTCTTTGCTATTGTAAATAGTTCTGCAATGAACATATATGTACATGTGTTTTTTATAATTCAGTGATTTACATTTCTTTGTGTATATACCCAGTAATGATATTGCCAGATTAAATCATATTTCTGTTTTTAGGTTTTTGAAGAATTGCCATATTGTCTTCCATAATGGTTGAACTAATTTATACTCCCACCAACAGTGTATAAGCGTTCATTTTTATCTACAATGTCTTCAGCATCTGTTATTTTTGGCTTTTTAATACGGAATGGTCGAAGAGATTGTAGAGAAAAGGGAATGCTTATACACTGTTGGTGGGTGTGTAAATTAGGTCAACCATTGTGGAAAGCAGTGTAATGATTCCTCAAATAACTAGTAACAGAACCACCATTTGACTCAGCTATCCCATTTATTGGGTACATACCCAGGGTAATATAAATCATTCTACCATAAAGACACAGAGACATGACTGGGCGCAGTGGCTCAGGCTTGAAATCCCAGCACTTTGGGAGGCTAAGGCAGGCAGATCACAAAGTCAAGATATCAAGACCATCCTGGCCAACATGGTGAAATCCCGTCTCTACTAAAAATACAAAAAAAAAAAAAAAAAAAAAAAAAAAGAATTAGCCAGGCATGGTAGCACACGCCTGTACTCCCAGCTACTCAGGAAGCTGAAGCAGGAGCATCACTTGAACCCAGGAGGAGGAGGTTGCAGTGAACCAAGATCTTACCACTGCACTCCAGTCTGGTGACAGACAGAGACTCCATCTCATAAAACAAAACAAAACAAAGCAAAAAAATAAAGACATATGGACATGAATGTTCATTGCAGCACTATTCACAATAACAGAGACATGGAATTAACCTAAATGCACATCAGTGACAGACTGAATAAAGAAAATGTGGAACATATACACTGTGGAATACCATGTATTCATAAGAAAGAATGAGATTATGTTTATTTTTGGAAACATGGATGGAAAGGGAGGCCATTAGGGTTAGAAAACTAATGCAGGATCAGAAAACCAAAGACCACATGTTCTCATAAGTGAGAGCTAACTGATGAGAACTCATGGACACAAAGAGAGAAACAACAGACACTGGGCCCCACTTGAGGATTAAGGGTAAGAGGAGGGACAGGAGACAAAAATAAATCTATTGGGTACAAGGCTTAGTACCTGTGTGATGAAATAAGCTGTCCAGCAAACCCCCATGACACAAGTTTACCTATATAAAAAACCTGCACATGTTCTCCTGAACCTAAAATAAAAATAAAACCAAAACGGGTCACTGTAATAATTACTGAATGCTGAGATTATGAAAATTAAGGAAAAAAACCTATGTAAAAGCAAATATGTAGTACGCACTACTTATTTAATAAATGTTATCTTTTTTTTAATCTCTTTCTCCTCACAATACTCCTGTGATGCAGATGTTATTAGAACTTTATCAATAAAGAAACTGAGGAAATACAGCTAACAAATGACAGGGCCAAGCTGGATCCCTGTCTCTTCACACTGCACTTTACTTATTTTTAGTTAGCACAGTAGTATATTACCTCCTCTCTCAAGATTGACTCACAGGCATAGAGGACAATGAGGGCACTGGCCTACAACTTCTCCAACAAGGGTCCCTTAAAAAATGCTCCTCATCACTGGTCATTAGAGAAATGCAAATCAAAACTACATTGAGATACGATCTCACACCAGTTAAAATGGTGATCATTAAAAAATCTGGAGACAACAGATGCTGGAGAGGATGTGGAGAAATAGGAACAGTTTTATACTGTTGGTGGGAGTGTAAATTAATTCAACCATTGTAGAAGGTGGTGTGGTGATTCCTCAAGAACCTAGAAATAGAAATTCCATTTGACCCAGAAATCCCATTACTGGGTATATATACAAAGGATTATAAATCATTCTATTATACTGACACATGCCCACAAATGTTCATTGCATCACTGTTTACAATAGCAAAGACTTGGAACCAACCCAAATGCCCATCGATAATAGACTGGACAGAGAAATTATGGCACATATACACCATAGAATACTACGCAGCCATAAAAACAATGAGTTCTTGTCATTTGTAGGGACATGGATGAACCTGGAAACAATTATTCCCAGCAAACTGACACAAGAACAGAAAATCAAACACCACATGTTCTCACTCATAGGCAGTTGTTGAATAGTGACAACACAGGACACAGGGAGAGGAGCATCACACACTGGGCTCTGTGGGGGGAAACTAGGGGAGGGACAGCGGGGGGTGGGGAGTTGGGAGGGATAACATGGGGAGAAATGCCAGATATAAGTGATGGGAAGGAAGGCAGCAATCCACACTGCCATGTGTGTACCTATGCAACAATCTTACATGTTTTTCACATGTACCCCCAAACCTAAAATGCAATAAAATATATTTTAAAAATTTAAAAAAAGGAACCAAGAGTTAGCATATGGAAAGAAACTTCTGTGTTCACCACCAAATCAAGACTTGGCAATAACCCAACATCCCTTTAATCCTCATTCTTCAGAAAACCCAGAGGCACAGAGTCATACATTCAAATTAATTTCTAGGATAACTATATATATAAAATTCATAATATATAATAAATAAAAAATATATATAATACATATATACGTATAATATATAATGTATTATATATATTATGTATTATATATATTATGTATTTATATATTATGAATTATATACTATATATATAATAATATATATAAAATAAAATTCATAATATATAATAAATAAATATATATATAAAATACATATATATATTATATATAATGTATTATATATATTATGTATTATATATATGTAATGTATATATATAATATATACATTACATATATATATTATATATAATGTATTATATATATTATGTATTATATATAATGTATAATACATAATATATATAATACATTATATATAATACATATATATGTATTTTATATATATAATATATAATATATAATGTATTATATATATTATATATAATATATAATACATTATATATAATACATTATATATATTATATATAATACATTATATATATATTATATATATAAAATAGTTTCTAAAGGGACACTTATCTGCTAAATTCAAATAATCATCCTGGTATGATCTCTACTAAAAATAAATAACATAGACTGATTTTTTTTAACTGTAGATTCCAAAGATTTTGTAATATGAAGAGTTGCAAAGCAGCTTTGCTGCTATGTTAGAATATTGGTTATTTGCTTCAGCAGTAGCTGTTTCATAGAAATCTATCTGGGAGAACAAAATAATAAAATTAACCTAATTTCATCCATATTCAGCCTAGCTTATCTCTTCATATATTTAATAAACTTATTTTTAAATAAATTAGATAAGTTTCAACAGTTATGTTGTCTTACATTTTCCTTTCTAAGCATCATTCAAATTAATTTTTGGGGGAATATGAAAATCTGATTCCTGCTTACATTTATTTTTAGAACCAGTTGTAAAGGAATAAACAAAACTAAACAAAACCTGATCTGATAAATTTTATAGCTTCTCCGAAAGAGAATATTTTTCTTTCATACATAATGCAGAAATTCAATTGTAATAAGACTGTGAGTATAGTATAATGACTGAGAGCCTGTTGCTCTGACGTGGGACAATCCTAAGTTGAAAGTATGACACTATCACTAATTTAAAGTCTCTTGGCTTTCATTTCTGCATCTTTAAGATGATAATAATATAATTAACTCATAAAGTTGTTGTGATGAGTAGGTAGAATAATGTTTTAATATAGCAATTACCATATGATGACCACTCACTATTATTAACCATGAGTTGTAGTAGGGGTTGAAATGTTTTTATTAACAATAGTCTTTCTGGTTTATGGCTCTAGATTGGGAAAGAATGAGTCCCCACAAAACTGCGGCACAAAATAATTTCACATCCACCCTCTCAGAAGTCTGAAGCCAGTGTGACTCACCCTCAGTGATCTCAGGGTCTGCATTTGTGATATAAGGTGCATTTTATTTGTTGTAATGCTGATACTTTGGTCTTTCTTTTTTCTATATTTGTTGCTCTGATCAGAAGTAATTAAACAAAACCAAAACCAAAAATGCGAGTTTGGAGAATGCAGGACAGGTTGTGTTGTAAAATATGCAGTCTATAAAGCCATATCCAAAGCATATCTAGTTTACAAAAAAAAAAAAAAAAGTATGACTAGAGGACATGCCTACATCAAAGACACATTTAGTGCTTACAGATTTGGTCAGTGGGAAGGAGTGCTTACACTGTCCTGGGCACAGGACTAAGCATTGTGTACTGCTTACATGTTTTAATGCTAGAGGAAGGTTCTAATGTCCCCTTAACAAAGAATGAAGATGAGATTCAGAGAGGTCAAGATAAGGAGGACGAAGGTCACACAATGCCTGAGTAAGTATCCTAAACTGCCTCTTCTTGACACCAGATACCAAGTCCCTTTCTCTGTGCCATGCTACCTGAAAATTTTCTAAAAATAAAATCTAGGCAAAACCATTCAGGACATAGGAGTAGGCAGGGATTTCATGACCAAAACACCAAAAGCATTGGCAACAAAAGCCAAAATAGACAAATGGGACCTAATCAAACTCCACAGCTTTTGCACGGCAAAAGAAACAGTCACTAGAGTGAATTGGCAACCAACAGAATGGGAAAAAATCTTTGCAGTTTACCCATCTGACAAAGGGCTGATATCCAGAATTTACAAAGAACTCAAACAGATTTACAGGAAAAAAACAAACAAGCCCATTCAAAAATGGGCAAAGGATATGAAGACACTTTACAAAAGAAGACATACATGAGGCCAACAAACATATGAAAAAATGCTCATCATCACTGGTCATTAGAGAGATGCAAATCAAAACCACATTGAGATACCATCTCATGCCAGTTAGAATGGCGATCATTAAAGAATCTGGAGACAGCAGATGCTGGAGAGGATGTGGAGAAATAGGAACACTCTTACACTGTTGGTGGGAGTGTAAATTAGTTCAACCATTTTGGAAGACAGTGTGGCTAGTCCTCAAGGACCTAGAAATAGAAATTCCATTTGACCCAGCAATCCCATTACTGGATATATATCTAAAGGACTATAAATCATTCTACTATAAGGACACATGCACACGAATGTTCATTGCAGCACTGTTTACAATAGCAAAGAACTGGAACCAACCCAAATGCCCATCGATGATATACTGGACTGGGAAAATGTGGCACATATACACCATGGAATATTATGCAGCAATCAAAAATGATGAGTTTGTGTCCTTTGTAAGGACATGGATGAATCTGGAGAACATCATTCTCAGCAAACTGACACAAGAACAGAAAAAGAAATACCGCATATACTCACTCATAGGTGGGTGAGAAAAATGAGAACATGTGGACACAGAGAGGGGGTCTACTACACACTGGGGTCTATTGGGGGTAATGGGGGAGGGACAACGGGGAGTGCTGGGGAGGGATAGCCTGGGGCTGAATGCCAAGTGTGGGTGAAGGGGAGGAAGGCAGCAAAACACACTGCCATGTGTGTACCTATGCAACTATCTTGCACGTTCTGCACATGTACCCCAAAACCTATAATGCAATAAAAATTAAAAATAAAATAAAATAAAATAAAATTACTAGGGTTTCTTAAAATAATGGTAAACATCAAGTTTAGCATTTCCTGTAAATGTAAGTGTGTATATGAAATTAAATAAACAAAATGTGACATTTTTGTAGGTCAAGTTACCAAACATTGGTAGCTATCTATAATTCAATCAAAAATATATTTAAGAATCACTTTTTTTTTTTAATTTTTATTGCATTGTAGGTTTTGGGGGTACATGTGCAGAACGTGCAAGATAGTTGCATAGGTACACACATGGCAGTGTGTTTGCTGCCTTCCTCCCCTTCACCCACACTTGAGGATCACTTTTATTCTCATTAATTTGAAGACATTTAAAAATATTTCCAAAGTAAATTATATAGTGGATTAATATCTTCATTATTTTTCATGTGACATAATTGAAAATGTGATTATATCCCTTTAGCATAAAAAAAAATAGGGTACTACTTTTCATAGTTAAAGTTCAATTAAAACTTTACCTTTTTATCCAAAGAGATTATCTATGTATATATATGTCAGGTTTAAGATTGAAGGGAAATTAGCACAAATGAAATAATATTTAAAGAAGGAAGAGAAGCAGAAATGTTCAGTGAGAGCTGGCTAGCAGTTATGGGACATAATACAGTGTTTGTGAGCATATGTTGATAAAATTGTAATATTAATTCTTTTAAGATATTCTCTTTTCCTCAAGTTGTGTTACATCTTATTATAAATGGAAAAAAAGATGGATGTTATCAATATTATCCCATGAACTTGAAAAATAGAACCTAATGATAAAGAACTTGTTGAAATTTTTTACCTTAATGAATAAACAATTATTATGCTTACAAGTTTATCAAGAAAAACATCATAAGCTAAAAATATGCCTTCTTGTGATTCTGCAATAAAGGAATGGAGATGAAACACATAAGTCCTTTATATTACACATTTATTATATTATAAAAATTATTATCATAGTATAAATAATTATTATAGTAGCAGTAGGAATATCATTATTACTACTATCTTCTAGGCAGTGGCGTGGGAGCAGTAATGATCTCCAACTTTTTGTATGTTTTATATTAAAAGACAGTGTAGGATATCTACCTAAATTTATTGTGTCTCTTATATTTGTGAAAATCTCAAGACAGTAACACGTGCTGTGGCACATTATCTCATTAATGGATCAATTCTTTTGGCAGCAGAATATGTTCAGTTATCCGCAAACGTGATCTCCTATTTCTGCTAGAGAGAACACTGTGTGTGCTCCGAGCTTGATAAGAAATTAGACATATAAACAATCTATTTGCATTATCTCTTCTTAATGTAATGTATAATTTAACTCTCCTGAAGTTTCTCTCTTAAAATACTATTGACTTTCTTAAAGGGCTGGCGATGGAAAGAGAAAAGTCCATGTATCCAACAATTAAATCAAGTGCTGAAGAGCTGTATTCCTCTAGTACCTTTGAAACCTTTTAAGTCCATAAAAACCACTTTAGCAAGGGCTTGAGTTACTTTTCTTTACAAAGATTCTCAACTTTTGATTTCAAATGTACTAAGACAGAATCCAGGTTAATTCAGTCACAGCCTTATTGTGTCCAGATACTTTGTTTCACAAATCATAATATTTAGATATGTAACTATAGATTTTTTAAAAGAACAGATACAAATAATAGGATCTTTTTATTTTAATATATATTTTAAAACATCTGAGTGTATGACTGTTTTAGCATAAATCAGTGTTATATCACTTCACTCATTACTTCCATTAAGTGGATGAAATTAAATGTTGGGAATGAAAATATATTCCTCATATTTATATTAATTATAATCAGAAACACGCTTCGTTCATCTGAGTAGCATTTTGTTCTTGATCTATACAGATAGCTGAGCATATGGCCCCTCATGTTGCTTGGGATCCTCTACTCAGGTAACTTCAGGACCTTCATTGACAAAATTACCAAAGAACATCCCACAAGAGCCATTTATAAAAATGCATAGTGACAAGTTAACTCAGAACTAGCATCTTAACAATACTATTAGTGGGCTTTAAAATATTAGAGAAACATTTATACAATGCAGGATAGAGTAATATGATCTAGTGTTTGTATGAGAATCCTTAAAAGGTTTTATTTAAAATGGAAATTGAGATGATGATATTAATATGAGATCTCCATTAATCTTTAACTGACAGTTATGATAGCATCTAATCAACAGAGAGAATTAACTGGGTGGGGGACATAGTTTTAAACACAGGCATATAATTTAAGTCACAATTGGGTAGAATAATGCAATATTTCAAATTTCTTAGGATCAATTCATCTAGTATATGCTATAACTCTAAAAATAAAATTATCAGTAATTCACAAATTTCCATTCCACAAAATGCAGATAATATTTCTTAAATTTTATGGAACAGAATAATCATCAACTAAATGAATAATTTTAATAAAGGCAAATACAATATTGTGCAAAGGAATATAATCCGTCTTCCCAATGGTATGTATTTTAAACCTTTATTACAGTATATAATCATTTGAACATTCAAAAGCAATGTATTGAGTATCTATACTCTAAGCACTATAAATATAGAGATTTATATGTATATTAAAGGAATTCACAGGCCCTAAGAGTGATAAACAAGCCAGACATTACGATATTTCATGATAAGTAGCTCAGCTATTTTATGCATGGATGCTATCAGACCACAATAGTTGGTCATGAAACTCAATCTGAGAAAGAAACAATTCTAGAATTATATGCTAAAAATGAGTCAGGTCAGATGATTAAGAATAAGGTCTAGAGTAAAAGGAAAATATTCTTGTAACAGAGGGTAGCATACATAGTAGAATTATTCAAATTATATGTCTTCTTTTAGTAGAAAATATAGGTCAGAAATTTTGTAATTTTTATTTTATTCCTCTGATACAGTAAGATCCTCATGTACAGTTAATATGACATACAGATAATTAAATGAATTAAATATTACATCAATTGATGCAATTTATTTGCCACTGAATGTACACAGTTGCAAAAACTGCAGATACATCCTGAATATGACACAAATTGAAAGCAGGTAAGTTAACAAATAAAGCCTAATATATGAAAGATATGAAAGCAGAAATAAAGCAATGAAGAATAATACTGTGTTAAATAAACCTGAGTTTTTAGAAGAGATGTTTTCATATTTCAGAACAAAAGAGTTTAAAGAAACAAGGAAAATCATTTGAGTTGAAATAAAACAGAAAGTGAAGTAAAATTGCCATGTGAGAATAGAGATAATATAAATGTATTTCTGCTATCAGTGACAGTACTACGGTAGCATCGAACCAATGTTGAGCAATTTAAATGGATATGGAAAAGGACAGGGAGTCTCAGCTGCCAGACAGATCATTGTCATTAACATATTAAAAAATTAACTGGACACAGGGAGGGGGTCTACTACACACTGGGGTCTATTGGGTGGAAGGGGGGAGGGACAGCAGGGGAAGGAGCTGGGGAGGGATAGCCTGGGGATAAATGCCAAGTGTGGGTGAAGGGGAGGAAGGCAGCAAAACACACTGCCATGTGTGTACCTATGCAACCATCTTGCACGTTCTGCACATGTACCACAAAACCTAAAATGCAATAAAACTTTAAAATAAAAAAAAATTAACTGGAAAGCTAAAGATTAGAATGAGCTACTCTCCTGGAAAACCACAGCATGAGAAATTCATCAACCCAGAGTATAAGTTAAATGCTGTAATAAAAGGAATGACAAAGAAAACATAATTAATTCCTCAGCTCCCATTTAATTTCTGACTACTCTGTCTAGAAGAAAACTCATAAAGCTGTAAAGGAGAGAAAAAATTGGTGTAGGACTTGAGTTCCAAGAATAGAGAGCCCTAAGAAAGAGACACACTGATTTAAATACTCTGACTTGGGCAAATTATATTTCTACAGGATTGTTGGAATGTAGAGATGAGATAACCTGAATTGATGCCAATGATCTAAGCAGTGAGTAAGGAACGAGAGAGCAAAATGGAGGAAAATAATCCTGATTAAAACAAAAAGTATATTCAAATACAAATTTTAATATTTCCATTATAAAACAATTTCTTACTGGGCAATTTTAAATATTCTTCTCTTTTCAGAAATTTGCCAACATGAAGAGAAGCCAGCTAGATTTTATCCTGAGGTTGTCATGAAAACAATTGTTTTTTTAACTGTTTTACCCACTCACTTCTCTGATCACCAATGTTTTTTGAAGGTTTTCTTCATGCTGACAAGGGTAAGGAATTTAAAATTTCTCAAAATACAGAATTGTAATTCATGTGAAGTTGTACATTCGGGTTCAATCAACCAACAGTAAGTATAAACAGTTTTCTAGTCTTGGAGGTGAGAGTGGATATACTAAAAAGAAGAGAATTTTGGCAATGCATATTTGTTCAAAGGCCACTACTACATGGTGAAAATTTTAAACTCAGTTTATATTAGAGATAATTGTTTGAGATTTAGCCCAAAGAAGAAGTCCTCAGGGGTAACATGACAACTCTTCAAAAAAGTAGAGGGCTATCATGTGGAAAATGGGGGAAACACAAGATCTAGAAACCGAAAGGAAAAAGGACATTTGGTTTGTTTAGAATTGAAAACAATACATAACTCTTGGTTAAGCAATTCATGTATAAATGAGATTACTTACTGATGATTTTTGGTGGTATCTATGCATAGCATACTGGTCAAGTTTAAATGATCTCTCATGTTATTTTTTAATCTAAAGTTAAAATATTTTCCATATCATGTTACAATTTTATAGTATTTTTATTGTTCTTATGTTTAAAAGTTATTTAGATAAATAGTGACAATAAGTGGAATGATTTCAAAGGTTTTTATTATAGAACATTCATTTAGAATTATATAATATGGGAAATATATAACGACAAGAGCAAATAATTGTTAGATTGGTTGTTCATATTTTGTCTGTGACAATGGGTTTAAAGAATATAAAGGTGTATTCTCCTAGAATAAACAGACAAATCCACTCCTATTAATTTTTAATTGTTTCATAAACATCAAAAATAAATTGTGACACTTTCATAACAGAGGAATTTTTGTGATAGTAAAGTTTGTCTTTTGGATATTTTAGGAATTCTCATCATCTATGTTTCAGATAGTATATGTTATCCACATAGTTTCTTCTTTCATTGCTACAGTCTTTGAAAATTTCCCTTGTGTGTCATTTTACTTTCTGTTTCCTACTGTCACTGAAACAGCTTCTCCACTGGTAAGTAGCATTTTTCACAATTTAATTTTATGATGGATATTGGTGCTTTGTTGGTTATTTTCTGTTAAATAAACAAAGTCACTAACTTTTATCTTTTTGATGTTAATTATATATGCTGAATTATTTCAATAAATAAAATTTCTACATAGTAATTTTAAGGATTTTCTAACATATTGCCTATGCTCCCTTTGAGGGCTAGTATTAAATATTATAAATAATATTCTCAAGAATATGAAAGGTATTTTAGTTATGGTATTACAGAATATAAAAATCCTGATATAGGCTTTTATCTTCCTACTCAAATATCCTTGACTAGAAAGAGCAAAAAGGAAAGCCATCTGATTTTTCCCTCCTTTGAAGTGATTTTTTGAGCTCTAACCAATAATTTCTGCTGACATTACATTGTCAATACTGCGTAATGGGTCACCTCCTGCTGCAAAAATTGTTCAGAGATCAGGAAACTTATCTAGACACAATGTCAGTCCAAAAAAAAATGGATAGTATCAGTAAGAAGGAAGAAATAAGTTAGTATTGGGGTTGGGATAAAAAAAAAGAAAATAGTGAGTATTGTATATGCAAGTAAGTGCCTGCCATAATATTAGGGAACTCAAAATTTCAAAGAAAGCAAGAGTATATGAAGTTATTTTTTTGAGAGATAGGCCAGAAGAAAATCTTTCCTTGGAAAGTTTTCTTGCATTCAGTATTTATGGTGACTATAGTAATTGCTCTTTAATTCAAAATATTTTGTTCAAGAAGATATAAAAGCATACAATCAATTCAATAATATTAATTCAGCTCTTACATGAATAAAATAATTTTGGCGGAAACTCCTTAAATAATTGTCATTGTTCCAGGTACAGTTCATCTCAAAAATAAAATTGATACACGTAAAACAAATAATAACCTAGGAACTTATGTCATAGAGGTGCTTATAATACTCTATCAAAATATGAAAGAACAAATAATTTATCATCACTTGTTTGAGGGAAGGTAAGATAAATTGAAAATAATGTAAAATCAAGGAGCATAAAAATTTTTCAAAGGGGTCAACGTTTTATGAAATTTGGTTGGCAGAAACCATTCAGTTTTCTAACAGATACATGTAGACATGGTTTTAGAAACTTTTTAAAAGAACCTTCATGATGGTAACTTCACAAAATAGATTTTATGTTCGGTGTTCACTGATGCATTAAATTCCATAGTCTCTCATATCTCCATAACTTAGTTTGCCATAATTAAAATTGAAGACACTTCTGAAAATCTATATTATATTATCATAGTATTGAAATTAATGATGCCATAGAGAAAATTACAGTGTAAGACTAGCCAATGATTCAAGGGTTGTGAACTTGCTTAATAGAATAAGTCAACTTTCATATTGGAAAGCATATAACACTAAATGATATCAAATGGACATATGAACTCTCCAGCTGATTTTTCCCTCTTTAAAGATTTTACTATTGTTCACCCTTCATCTTACAGATTGACATTCCTGTAATCAAAGCATTATTCATTCATTTAATAATTAATACATTGGGAGCATCAGAGGAAATTTTTTTCACTGTATCCTGTGATCGAATTTGATCTAAAGGATTAAAAAAAAGACTCTGTCACTTTCATTATTGAAGATTTTTTTTTCAGGCATTGCTACTTTTTACTTGTATACAAGCAAATAAAAATGAAATAGTTAACAACAATTATCATTCAAAAGATATCCTTAAAGATTCGTATTCATTTTAAAATAGGAAAAAAGCAACAGAGAAAGAAAAGAAAGGAAGAATAAAAGAAAAGAGAAAAATTAAAATGTTTTGAATTTTGAAAAGAACAAAAAATAATAAATATCATGATTATATAATATTTTCTCAATATAAAAACTAAGTGACATATAGGCCAAATGACACCTAGATATTAGATTATTTTTATTCAACTGTAAGGGATTAATTTCAAATAATACTCTATAATGGAAAGTAATACTACAGTGAGCAAAGAATATGTTACATTAATTAAGGTCTATTTGCACACACCCTTTCAGAGACTTGAAAAGAAGGAAGCTCACCACAGACCAGAAGAAGCTATCCATATAACTGCTTGACTTGAGAATCTTTCATTACTCAAACTCCTTTAAATTTAATTCAGCTACAGTTTTTCTTTTAACAACTTATAATCCTGTTTCAAACAAAAATATTTTCATTCATGACGGGGTTAGTGTGTGTGTGTGAATAAAAGAATGTCTAGTGTAGTGAAGAAAAATAAGTTTTAGAATCAGAGGATCTAAGTGCCTGCCCTTAGTAAGTGTAATATAGAAGGGATAATGCGTATCTACTGTATTATATATAGCTGTGGCCAAGTATGCCTTTTTAACACTCTCATTACTTTTGTGGTGCAATGGCTATTTAATAGCACATGTCATAGACTCTTCATGTTCACATACATGGCCTTGCCCTTATTACATATCCTGCTAATGTAGTCTACAAGCACAATTTGGCCTCAATATTTCTTTTGTAAGAAGGAAGCTAACCTTTGTTTGATGTCCATTTACTAGAAACCATCCTATATGCATATATATACATAATGTCTTCCTAAAGTATTTGTATAATGCCATAGTTATTATTAATTCCCTTTTATTTTTGAGACAGAGTCTCGCTTTGTCACCAGGCACCAGTCTGCAGTGCAGTGATGCAATCTCAGCTCACTGCAGCCTTCCCCTCCCAGGTTCAAGCAATTCTTCTGCCTCAGCCTCCCAGGTAGCTGGGACTACAGGCACAGGCCACCAGTCCCACCTAATTTTTTTTTTTGTATTTTTAGCAGAGACAGGGTTTCACCATGTTGGCCAGGATGGTCTTGATCTCTTGACCCTGTGATCTGCCTGACTCAGCCTCCCAAAGTGCTGGGATTAAAGACTTGAGCTACTGTTCCTGGCCATTAATTTCAATTTTTAGCAAATAAAGTAAGGCTAAGAAAAATTTACTTTTTAAAAATTTTCTGTCTCTCTCTCTCACACACACATACCTGAGTGCTCATGCACACACACACAGAGACAGAGTGGAAATCTCGTGGAGTTCTTCTGATGTTTGCATCATTATCTTGACCTAAATGCTGATCCTTCACCAGTTTTATAATATGTGCATTTATTGTCATTCTGGTCAAAAACAATATTTAAAATTTTACCATGGATAGTATTTTTCATGTTTTCCAATAGATAAACATTCTTTTCACTGTGTACATGCATATAAATGATTACTGTTAATGAGAAATATATCAAAATGTGAAAAGAGGATGATAAGAATGCTTTTTCTCAGGGAGTGGGGAAGATGGCACTGTAGAAGTAACTCAGGATTGCAGCTCTCAGTGAAGATGCAGAGGGTGAGTGCATGCCGCATTTCCAGACAGATCTTTGTTGCCTACAGAATGGGGAAATTCCCAGGTGTAGGAGAGAAATGGGATGCCAGCACAGCTGTTTCAGCTGGTGCGGCCATTTTGGCCGGTGCTGCAGTGCAGCGGCACTCTGCACAAAATGCACTGGTCCGGGTGCCCTGTTAAACCAGCAATTTGAGATTTGGGAGGGCAGATTAGCATATTCATCTGATTAAATGGGACTTGGACAGTGAGCCAGGCTTCCTGGGAAGAGAACTGTGAGCCAGCTCCATGGGTCACTAAACGGGTTATCAAACAGATCCCGGTGCCCTTTCAGCAGGTGACTGAAACACCTGGGAGAGAGTCAACCATTCAACTTAAAAAAAAAAAACAAAAGGGCTCTGAGGCAGGGAACCAGGTGATCAGGCTCAATGGGTCCCATCCCCACAGGAACAAACAAAATGGCAATTCAAAATGCTTGGGGTTGAGAGTTTCATGGTGGGCACAGCTAAACCCAGGATGGTGTAGCTCAGTGGGAGAGGGGCTTATGCCATTTCTGAGACATTCTGCCCCTACTGAGGTACTCTCTCATTGCTGATGCAGCCTGCCATTGCCGAGGCAACGCACCATAACAGAGAGACTCCACTAACAGGGCACAGCCCATGAGAGCAGGGTGGAGATCATAATAACAGGGTGGAGCCCATGACAGTAGGGCGGAGCTCACAGCAACAGGGTGGAGCCCACAACAGAGGGGCAGAGCTCATGGCAGCAGGGCAGAGCCAACAGAAGAAGGGCAGAGCCCACAGCAGCAGGGCAGACCCCACAGCAGCAGGGCAGAGCCCACGGCAACAGGGAGGACACCACTGCAGCAGGGTGGAGCCTCGGCAGGCAAATAGTGACTAAACTGCCTCCTAGCTGGGCAGGACAGTGCAACAGATACTTATAAATAAAGCCCTAACTCCTCGAGACAGAGCATCTGAGGGAAAAAAGGGGTTTTATGAGTTCTGCTGCAGCAGACTTAAACGTACTTGCCCAGAAGCCCTGAATGAACAACAGAGCTCACAGCTCAGCACTTGAGCTCCTATAAAGTACAGACCGTCTCCTCAAGCAGCTCCCTGACCCCTGTATAACCAAAGAGTCACCTCAAAAAGAACTGATCAGACTGATATTTGGTGGGCATCATTCTAGGACAAAGATAGCAGAAGAAGAAACTGGTAGCATCCCTCGCTGTTCCACAGCTGCTACAGGTGTACTCCAGGCAAGCAGGACCTGGAGTGGACCTCAGCAGTCTTACGGCAGAGGGGAAAGACTGTTAGAAGAAAAACTAAGAAACATCAACAATCAGGGCCTCCACTCAGAGACCCAAATGAAAAATCAGCAACTACACAGACAAAAGGTGGATAAATCCACAAAGATGGGAAGAAACCAGCAAAAAAAGGAGAAAAACACCCAAAACCAGAACACCTCACCTCCTACAAAGGATCAAAATGCCTCACCAGCAAGGGAACAAAACAGGATGGAAGATGAGTGAGATGAAATGACGGAATAAGACTTCAGAAGGTGGGTAATGAGAAACTTCCGTGAGCGAAAAGAACATGTTCTAAATCGATGCAAAGAAACTAAGAAACTTGAAAAGATTTGAAAAAAGTTTTGAGGAAATGACAACAAGAATTCACAACTTAGAGAAGAATATGAATGAATTGAAAGAGGTGAAAAACACAACACGAGAACTTCACGAAGCATGCACAAGTTTCAACAGCTGAAGTGACCAAGCAGAAGAAAGGATATCAGAAGTTGAAGGTAAACTCAATGAAATAAAATGAGAAGCCAAGATTAGAGAAAAAAGCACAAAAAGGAATGAACAAAGTCTCCAAGAAATGTGGGACTATGTGAAGAGACCTAATCTACATTTGGTAGGTGTACCTGAATGTGAGGAAGAGAATGAATCCAAGCTGGAAAATACTCTTCAGGATATTATCCAGGAAAATTTTCCCAACATAGCAAGGCAGGCCAATATCCAATTCCAGGAAATACAGAGAACACCACAAAGATACTCTGCAAGAAGAGCAACCCCAAGGCACATAATCGTCAGATTCACCAGTGTTAAAATGAAGGAGAAAATACTAAGGGCAGCCAGAGAGAAAGGTCGGGTCACCCACAAAGGGAAGCCCATCAGACTCACAGCAGATCTCTCGGCAGACACCCTACAAGCCAGAAGAGAGTGGGGGCCAATATTCAACATCCTTAAAGAAAAGACATCCAACCCAGAATTTCATATCCAGACAAACTGAGCTTCATAAATGAAGGAAAAATAAAATCCTTTGCAAACAAGCAACTACTCAGAGATTTTGTCACCACCAGGCCTACTTTACAAGAGCTACTGAAAGAGGCACTACATATAGAAAGGAACAACCAGTACCAGCTGTTCCAAAAATATACCAAATGCTAAAGAGCATTAACAAAATGAAGAATCAGCATCAACTAATGGGCAAAACAGCCAGCTAGCATCAAAATGGCAGTATCAAATTCACACATAACAATATTAATCCTAAATGTAAATGAGCTAAATGAACCGATCAAAAGACACAGACTGGCAAATTGGATAAAAACCCAAAACCTGTCGGTGTGCTGTATCCAGGAAACCCATCTCACATACAAGGATACACAAAGAATCAAAATAAAGGGATGGAGGAAGATTTACCAAGCAAATGGAGAGCAAAAAAAAGCAGGAGTTGCAATTCTCATCTCCAATATAATAGACTTTAAAGCAACAAAGATCAAAAGAGACAAAGGACATTACATAATGGTGAAAGGATCGATACCACAAGAAGAGCTAAAGATCCTAAAAGTATATGGACCCAATACATGAGCACCCAGTTATATAAGGCATTTTCTTAATGACTTTCAAAGAGACTTAGACTTCCACACAATCATAGTGGTAGACTTTAACACTCCACTGTCAATATTAGACAGATCAACCAAACAGAAAATTAACGAGGATACACAGGGCTTGAATTCAGACCTGGAACAAGCAAACCTGATAGACATTTATAGAACTCTTCACCCCAAATCCACAGAATATACATCCTTCTCAGCACCACATCACACCTACTCTAAAATTGACCACATAATTGGAAGTGAAGCACTCCTCAGCAAATGCAAAACAACTGAAATCATAACAAATAGTCTCTCAGATCATAGTGCAATCAAGTTAGAACTCTGAATTCAGAAACTAACTCAGAACTGCACAGCTTCATAGAAACTGAACAACTGGCTCTTGCATGTTGATTGGATAAACAGTGAAATGAATGCAGAAATAAAGAAGTTCTTCAAAACCAACGTGAACAAAGACACAACTTACCATTATGTTTGGGACATATTTAAAGCAGTATCTAGAGGAAAATATATAGCAATAGGTGCTCATATGAGAAGAGTGGAGAGATCAAAAATTGACACCTTATCATCAAAATTGAAAGAGCTAGAGGAGCAAAATCCAAAAAACTCAAATCCTAGCAGAAGAAAAAAAGTAACTAAGATCAGAGCAGAACTGAAGGAGATAGAGACACAAAAAAACCTTCAAAAAATCAATAAATCCAAGAGCTGGTTTTTTGAAAAGATCAACAAAATAGACAGACCACTAGCCAGGCTGATAAAAAAGAAAAGAGAAAACATCCAAATAGATGCAATAAAAAATGATAAAGGGGAAATCACCACAGATTCCACAGAAATTAAAACCATCATCAGAGAATATTACAAACAACTCTATGCACATAAACTAGTAAACATGGAAGAAATGGATAAATTTCTGGACACCTGTGTTTTCCAAAGCCTAAACCAGGAAGAAGCCAAAACTATGAATAGACCAATAAGAAGGTCTGAAGTTGAGGCAGCAGTTAAGAGCCTACCACACAAAAAATTCCCAGGTCCAGATGGATTCACAGTCAAATTCTACCAAACACACAAAGAGGAGCTGGTACCATTCCTTCTGAAACTATTCTGAATAATCCAAAAAGAGGGAATCCTTCCCAAATCATTTTATGAGACCAACATCATCCTGATACCAAAACCTGGCACAGACTCAGCAAGAAAAGAAAATTTCAGGCCAATATCCATGATGAACATAGGTGCAAAAATCTTAAATAAAATATTGGCAAGTCGATTGCAACAGCACATCAGAAAGCTTACCCATCATGATCAAGTAGGATTTCTCCCAGGGATGCAAGGCTGGTTCCACATATGCAATTCTATAAACGTAATTCACCACATAAACAGAACCAAAATAAAAACCACATGATTATCTCAATTGATGCAGTGAAGGCCTTTGACAAAATTCAACAGCCCTTTATGCTATAACCCCTCAATAAACTCGGTATTGATGGAACATATCTCAAAATAATAAAGCTATTTATGAGAAACCAACAGCCAATATCATACTGGAAGCATTCCCTTTGAAAACTGGCACTACACAAGGATGCCCTTTTTCACCACTCCTATTCAATATAGTACTGAAAGTTCTAGACAGATCAATCAGGCAAGAAAAAGAAATGAAGGGTATTCAAATAGGAAAGGAGGAAGCCAAATTGTCTCTATTTGCAGACGACATGATAGTATATCTAGAAGACCTCATCGCCTCAGCCCAAAAACTTCTGAAACTGATAAGCAACTTCAGTGAAGTCTCAGGATATAAAATCAATGTGCAAAAATCACAAGCATTCCTATACACCAATAACAGACTGAAAGAGAGCCAAATCAAGAACGAACTGCCATTCTCAATTGCTACAAAGAGAATAAAATACCTAGGAATACAACTTACAAGGAATGTAAGGGACCTCTTCAAGGAAAACTACAAACCACTGCTCAACGAAATAAGAGAGGACACAAACAGATGGAGAAACATTCCATGTTCATGTTTAGGAAGAATCAGTATTGTGAAATGGCTATACTGCCCAAAGTAATTTACAGAATCAATGCTATCCCCATCAAGCTACTATTGACTTTCTTCACAGAACTGGAAAAAAACACCATGAACTTCATATGGAACCAAAAGAGAGCCCACATAGCCAAGTCAATCCTAAGCAAAAAGAACACAGCCGGAAGCATCACACTACCAGACTTCAAACTATACTACAAGGCTACATTAATCAAAATAGCATGGTACTGGTACCAAAACAGAGATATAGACCAATGGAACAGAACAGAGGCATCGGAGGCAACAAAGCATATCTACAACCATAGAATCTTAGATAAACCTGACAAAAACAAGCAATGGGGAGAGGACTTTCTGTTTAATAAATGGTGTTGGGAAAACTGGCTATCCATGTGCAGAAAGCAGAAACTGGACCCCTTCCTGACACCTTACACTAAAATTAACTCCAGATGAATTAAAGACTTAAACATAAGACCTGGCACCATAAAAGCCCTAGAAGAAAATCTAGGCAAAACCATTCAGGACATAGGAGTAGGCAAGGACTTCATGACCAAAACACCAAAAGCATTGGCAACAAGAGCGAAAATAAACAAATGAGAACTAATCAAACTCCACAGCTCTGCACAGCAAAAGAAACAGTCATTAGGGTGAATTGGCAAACAGAATGGTAAAAAAATTTTGCAGTTTACACATCTGACAAAGGGCTGATATCCAGAATTTACAAAAAACTAATCAGATTTACAAGAAAAAAAAAAACAAACCCATTCAAAAATGTGCAAAGAATATGAACAGACACTTTACAAAAGAAGACATACATGAGGCCAACAAACATATGAAAAAATGCTCATCATCACTGGTCATTAGAGAGATGCAAATCAAAACCACATTGAGATACCATCTCACACCAGTTAGAATGGTGATCATTAAAATCTGGAGACAACAGATGCTGGAGAGGATGTGGAGAAATAGGAACACTTCTACACCACTGGTGGGAGCGTAAATTAATTCAACCATTGTGGAAGACAGTGTGGCGATTCCTCAAGGACCTAGAAATAGAAATTCCATTTGACCCAGCAATCCCATAACTGGGTATATATCCAAAGGACTATAAATCATTTTACTATAAGGACATATGCACACAAATGTTCATTGCAGCACTGTTTACAATAGCAAAGACGTGGAACCAACCCAAATGCCCATCGATGATAGACTGGTCTGGGAAAATGTGGCACATATACACCGTGGAATATTATGCAGCAATCAAAAATGATGAGTTCGTGTCCTTTGTAGGGACATGGATGAATCTGGAGAACATCATTCTCAGCAAACTGACACAAGAACAGAAAATTAAACACCGCATATTCTCACTCATAGGCGACTGTTGAACAATGAGAACACATGGACACGGGGAAAGAAGTGAGTACTACACACTGGGGTCTATTGCGGTGAATAGGGGATGGACTGCGGGGACGGGGAGCTGGGGAGGGATAGCATGGAGAGAAATGCCAAATGTGGGTGAAGGGGCAAAAGGCAGCCAAATGCACTGCCATGTGTGTACCTATGCAACTATCTTGCATGTTTTGCACATGTACCCCAAAACCTAAAACACAATAAAAGATAAAAAATTTGAAAAAAAAATGCTTTATCTGAGTCTATGAATATGTTAAAATTTTAAGAATATGTTGGTTATTATATCTGACAATAAGATGGATAATTTAAGTTAAAAATATATACTTTTCTATTTCTCTATTTATCAGTTTATATAAAAACATATTCACATGCATGCACATATATGTGTAAGAATTATATATGTATATATCAATATGTCATGTATATACACATATGCATATGCAGCATGTGTGCGCATGCTGATACACAAATACACACACACAGACACATACAAAGGGAAGACAGATTAATTTAGTCCCAATATTAATTTAAATATCTAGAATAGCAGATTTTACAAGTACTACAAAAAATAATTTTAGTTTTGCTTTTTAGGGCATCATAATAAATAGGAAAAGACAACAAAATTATCGCTTTCAAAAATATTTAAAATGTGTTTGCCTTGTTAAGATTCTCCAGAAAAACAAACCTAATGTGTGTATGTGTTTGTATGTATGAATGTGTTTGTGTATACACATAATAATGTGAGCCAATTCCTTAAATTGATATACATGTACACACGTGTGTGTTTTATATTATACACACATATATGTGTGTTATATTATATGTCCACACATATGTATGTATTATATGTGTGTACATGTGTGTAGATATTATACATACATATGTGTGTACATATATTATACATACATATTTGTGTACCTATATATCAATTTAAGAAATTGGCTCACATTATTATGAAGACAAGCAAGTTCCATGGTCTTCAGTATGAGTTGGAGACTGAAGATCATGAAAACTGTTGTTTTATTTCCACCTGCGTGTGAAGATATGTAATCCAAGAGAGCCGATCAAGTTTTTCTAGTCATAAGGCCCCAGACTTGAGACCCAGGAAGAGCCAATGCTTCAGTTAAGTCCAAAGGCAAGAAAAAAAGCCAACACCCCCACTTGAAGGCCACCAGACAGGAAGAATTCTTTCTTACTAGATGAAGAATCAGCCTTTTTGTTCTTTTCAGGCCCTAATCCTTACTCTGAAGCCTACTTTTAATTGAAGAACACTTCGATATCAAGAGAACTATATTAACAACCAAAATTGCTTTTCAACATGATCTGGTAGATAGAAGAGCTGGCTACAGTTTTTCAGTCCTTCTTATGTTTATATCCACTTAATGTGGCTTTTGCTTTTTTGCATCAGGTGGTAGGGTTTCCTTTTCCTTCCCTTTAATTTGGCTTGACGATGTGATTGACTGGCAACAAAATACAATATAAATGACAGTTTGCTAATTCTGAGCATAGAGCTGCTTCCATTCTTTACTCAATTTTGTGCAGTTGCTACTGAAAAAAAAAATTTAGCTGACCTGCTGGAGAGTGAAAGACCACAGAGGGCACAAACATCTGCCCAGATAAGGCCAGCCCAACTGCCAAATCACAGAAGCCTGAGTTAAACAAATGGTTATTGAACCCCTACATTTTGGATTGCTTAGTCACATAGCAAAAGCTAACTAATATACATGGTCAATATCCTCCTGGCAAAGGAATAGTACATTAGTTTATCATGTAGGCAATCTGAATTTACTTACACTCTATATAAAATTAGTTGGATTAAAACTATTTAATTGTGAGATGAATTTCATTTCACCAAAGTGTATTAGACAATCACAGGTGTCAAGTCAGTTTTGCCTCTTTCAAATCTAACTTAACATGAAGATCCATTGTGGTTTTAGTCTTTAGTGAGCTCTAGCTTTCTGATGCTGCCATATAAGCATCCTGAGACTTTGATTATCCAACTTACTTTTGAAATAATCACTATAAAACTAACTCCTGTATAATTACTTTTTACATTAGAATGCAACACAGTTGTCTAAGACAGGGGCCAAGGGGCTGGTACAGATATATGGCCTGTTAGGAACTGGGCCACAGAGCAGGAGGGTGATCAAACATTATGGCTTAAGCTCTGCTTCCTGTCAGATCCGCGACCACATTAGATTCTCATAGGGGCATGAACCCTATTGTGAACTGTGCATGTGAGGAATCTAGGTTGTGCACTCCTTATAAGAATGTAATGCCTGATGATCTGAGTGATCTGAAGTACAGCAGTTTCTACCTGATACCACTGCCTCCACCCTAACCCTCACCTCCATGAAAAAATTGTCATTCACCTTTCAGGAAACTGGTGCCTGATGCCAAAATGGTTGGGGACTGCTGGTCTAAGTGGTCTAAAGGAAGAAAGAAATTCTTCTGCATAAAACATTTGGTATATTTTTACGTAGACCTAGTGTAAGTCCAGATTTGCAGTGCTTCATATAGTTCCCTTTTTTGTCTGTAAATTCTATACGTGTGTGAGTATATGAGTGCATCAAATAATGAATAATAATATAAAACAAATTGCCTTTCTTATTGTCTAACGTTAATTAAAACCAAATGTCCTTTCCACAATGCAGCTAATGTGCTTTAATTATTCTGTATTGTGCAGATGTGACAAAAGGGAACATGCAATTATTAAGGGGAAAAAGTACACATTGTACCAATAATTGTCCACAATGTGAAACAGTATTGCTTTTCCCCTGTGAGTAACTTGAATACTTGCCAAATCATCCACTCTACACCATTTAAATAATGTAAATTATTCTTTCACAGTAATATGTATTTAAAATTACCTTTTTATTGAGTTTAATGAAAACATGTTCATTTCCATTTTCCTTCTTTCCATAGTGTGAAGTAATACTAAGCCATAATATGTTTTTAATGTTTTCTACTGGCATAAATTTTAATCATAAAAATGTGTGTTATTATACAAACTATAGAGCTTTGGAAGTAGTAAGAATTAGATTTGAATGCTAATATTTTCTATTTCAGCTTGAGCACATCTCTTACCTCACTGAGATTAATTTTCTTGGGGTAAGAATATCTATACCTACAAGGATGTTGGATGTGAAGGGGCTGATGAAGAGATAACAGGTATAAGGTGGCCAAGTCACAAATAACCTTTCTAAAATGCTTAATGATTAAGAAATAGAAATAAAATCCATTAAGATAAACTCAGATTCTCAGGTATCTGAATTATTTCTCAGCTTCTCACTGTCTTAAATTATCTTCCTTTGTCTTTACAATTATTTATTTTATCATTGAACCTTTACTTTGCTTCTAAATAGTGAGATTATATGAGAAATACTTGAATAATATTTCTCACTCAACTAAATACTGACATATCAGAAAGAAACTCTAAATAAAATAGAAGCGCTCCTGAAAGACAGCTACTATCTCCATTAGACTTTTTTCTCTCCAAAGGAGGAAGCTGATTTTCTCTAAAGTGATGTTGAAAAGGATAATTGAAAGAAGACCCTGAAACACCTACTACTTTTCAGCCCCATTTTGGTTGTAATGTTTCTGCAGCTCTCTGTTCCCTTACTTATTTTTCAGTATCCTGAAAGTCAGTTGTCAACTCTGGAAATGTTTTTTTGATTCTGATGTAAATTCTCATGGTGGTTTTGAAGATACAGGCTGTCCTAGTTAATCAATTCATTATTCTTGTGGGAAGTATTTGTGGATCCCCAGTTAGAATCTGGTTTATAGCCATCGGTTTACAATTACTTATTCCCATCAATGAATTATTTCCTGTTTAAATATTTAAAGTGTTTTCTGTTTTTTTTTTTTTTTGTACTACACCCTGACAGATAAAGTTTCAAAATGTTTTTGAAAAGGCAATGTGTTTGCCCAACATAGTGGGACTGTAGGAGATAAATGAGGATAGAGAGGTAGGTTGGATTCAAATTAAAGGGACTGTTCAATGTATTGGTAAGGAATTAATTAAAAAAATTGTGACAAGCCACAAAAGGCTACTGAACATAGAGGTAGCATGATCAATGTGTGTTTTAGGAAAGTGAGTCTAGAATCTGCACACGAAGTGAATGGAAGCATGCCAGACTGAAATCAAGTGGTCCAATCTGATGGGACTTGTTGAAACTGGCATCACCCATCATGAGATCAAAGAAATCTTTTGAGATAACATTTCTTTCAGAAACAAGAGGCATAAATTGCTTTCAAAACAGTTAAAAAGACTTCAAGAAGAAATTTTTTATTTGATACTACAGCCAACAGTTGCCATTTTACTTAACACTTTAAAAAATTTATATAAGAGAATTTATATAATAAGCAAAAGCTTAGAAAAATCACTGCTCTAGAAAAACTCTCACACAATACATATGAGATCTGGATATTCAATGTAGCCTTGTTTGTAGAAAAAACTTAAAATGTCCATCAATAGAGGAGTATAAAAAATTGTAATCTACTCATACAATAGAATGTTATAAAATATTTAAAAAGGTGAATTAGATATATAAGGATCAACATGACACAATCTAAAAAGAGATAAACATGGTTTACTAAAAAATGTAATGCAGAGTATAAAAACCAGATTATTTGTACAATATTTAAAAACCACCAAAGCAATACTATATGTCATTTATGAATACATATATTTGTAATAAAAATATCTAAAATGAATAGGAAAGATATTCTGCTTACTTCTGAAGAGGGAAAGAGGGTAAGGAGGTAGGGGTAAGGAGAACTGTCCTGAAGCTGTCTTACTTTACTTCCCATTTTAAGAACTTGAGTAAATATGGCAAAATGTTGATGTCTATTAAATTTGGTTTGTAGAGATGTGTGTTATATATATGTAATTATCTGTTGTTAAAATATTTCAGAAATAAAGCAAACATTAAAAAAATTTTAAAAAGAAATATCTATAACAGGCATTTTAAAAGATGCATTATAGTATGATGTTCCAAAGAGAAGAAATACATTTTTATGCTGCCAACATGGGCATGGAAATATGTAAATAAATGAAGTATGAGATACATATATCAAGTATTCTCTCTGACAGAGAGTTCTTGGCAAATACGTCAGTTCTTAAAGCTTCAGCATATCAGCTGTCCTGAATAAGCCAGTAGAGCATTTGCAGAATCAGAAACTATTCAAATATTTTCCAGTAATGAAACCAAGTGCCTGACCTTTCATAAATCCTTGGTACACATTGATTTTCTTACTTTCCAGTATCCCTACAACACAAAAAGACTCTGATATGCCAGGTCAAAGCTAGTCATATTCTGAGTCCATAGGTACATATATTTTGTCTATAGAGTATCCACAACTATATGGCCATTGACCAAGCTGACGTAAGTGTCATAAAAAAAATAAATACTCCATGACACTTCAGGAAAAAGGAAGAATTATATAAGTCTAACCAATCCTACTGAAACTCATCCTAAAATTTAAGAAGGAAAGACTCCTCCCTAACTCATTTACAAAGCCAGCATCATTTTCATAGCAAAAACTGGCAGACACACAGTAAAAAAAGAAAACTTCAGGCCAATATCCCAATGAACATAGATACAAATATCATCAACAAAAACTAGCTAACTGAATCCAGAAGCATATCAGAAAGATAATTCACCACAAACATGTAAGCTTTATTCCTGTGATGCAAGGTTGGTTCCCCATACAGAAATAAATGAGACCCACTGTATAAACAGAATCAAGAACAAAATAATATAATCATCTCAACAAATGCAGGAAAAGCTTTTGATAAAATCTAACATCACCTTGTGATAAAAATCCTCAGCAGATTAGGCAATGAAAGAACATACCTCAAAATAATAAGAGCCATCTATTACAAAACAACAGCCTACATTATATTGAACAGGGAAAAGCTAGAAGCAGTCTCATTGAGCACTAGAACAAGACAAACATGCCCACCATGCCTATTCAATGTACTATTGAAAATTGTGGCCAGAGCAATCAAGCCAAAGGAAGAAATAAAAGGCATCCAACTGGGAAAAGAGGAAATCATACTATCTTTCTTTGCTGACGACTTAATTCTATGCCTAAAAAATTCTACAGACTCTGCCAAAAAGCTCCTTTACCTAACAAAAACTTCAAAAAATTTCAGGATACAAAATCAATATGCAAAAATCAGTTGTATTTCTACAAAGTGATAACATTAAAGCTAAGAGCCAAATCAAGAATGCAATCCAACTTAAAATAGTCACAGAAAAAATAAGGTACCAAGGAATATGGCTAACAAAGGAGATGAAAGATGTCTATAAGGAGAACTACAAAACATTGCTGAAATAAATCAGAGATGACACAAATAAATGGAAAAATATCCTATGCCCATCGGTTAGAAAAATCAATATTATTAAAATGACCATATTGTCCAAAGCAATTTACAGATTCAACACTATTCCTAATAAATTATCAATGTCGTTTTTCACAGGATTATAAAAAACTATTCTAAAATTCATTTGGAACCATAAAAGAGCCTGAATAGCCACAGCAATCTTAAGCAAAGGGAAAAAAGCTGGAGGTATCACATTACTGAACTTCAAACTATATTACTAGGCTACAGTAGCCAAAACAGCATGGTACTGATGGGAAAACAGACACATAGGCCAAAGGAACACAAAATTCAGAAAAAAAGTCACATACCTACAACAACCTGATCTTTGACAAAATTGACAAAAATAAGTGATGAGAAAAAAAAGTCCCTGTTCAATTAGTGGTGCTGGGAAAGGTGGCTATTCATATGCAGAAGAATGAAACTGAACTGCTACATTTTCACCATGTACAAAAATTAAGATAGATTTAAAACTTAAATGTAAGATCTTGAACTATAATATCCTAGAAGAAAACCTAGAAAATACCCTTCTCTGTATTGGTCTTGGCAAGGAATTTATGGTTAAGTTCTCAAAAGCAGTTGCCACAAAAACAGAAAGTGACATATGGGACCTAATTAAACTAGAGCTTCTGTGTACAGCAAGAGGAATTATTGAGAAAGTAAACAGACAATCTACAGAATGGGAGAAAATATTCACAAATGATGCATCTAAAAAGGCCTAATATTCAGAAGGAATTTAGGTGCATCAATCCAACAAGCAAAAACAAATAACTACAAGGGGGAAAAAGACATGAACAGACACTTCTCAGAAGACATACAAGCAGCCAACAAACATCCAAAAAGGAATTCATCATTCCTAATCATCAGAAAAATAAAAATTGAAAACACAATGAGGTGTCATCTGAAATCTATCAGAATGGCTTTTGTTAAAAGCCAAAAAAATAACAAAACTCGTAAAACTCAAGGAGTTTGGCGAGGCTGCAAAGAACAGAACTAAGTAAATTAGTTCAGGCACTGTGAAGAGACGTTTGCAGATTTCTCAAAGAACTAACATTAATTACCATTCTACCCAACAATCCCATTACTGTGTATATACCCAATGGAACATAAGTCATTGTACCAAGAAGAACAAGTACCCATATGTTTATTGCAGCATTATTCACTATAACAAAGACATTGACTCAACCCAATTGCCCATCAATAATGTCATGCCTAGTCCCAGGTTGCAGCCATGCTGGGGTTTGATGATAATGGTGGATGAATGGTAGATACCTGAAAGAACACTCTAGGATGCATAGGCAGATGCAGTATGGTTTTATTCGGCAGCTCTCTTATCAGCAGTTCATGCACATTAGCTGTCTCATCAGCAGCTCACTCACAGTGACCCTCTCTGTCTTAGCCATCTGCTCTGGCTCTGTGGTTTCTGCTGCTCCCACACACAGCTAAATGACTGGCTCTTTCTCACATGGTCAGCAGCTTCATTTTTTCCCTCTCAGTACACAAGCTGAGCCATGTCCTGGTTCCCCACTGTCTGTCTGCAAGATAGACTGCTCTGGCTCTCTCTTTTTCTCTGGGTGTGCCATGAGCCAACCCTGTACAGTGTCAGAAGAGCAGTTATAGCCTTTACAAACAATAGTGGCTCTGAGACAGGTATGAACTTACACAAGCAGGTTATATAACAAGTGGAGTTATACGCCTGTGCATCAATCCCACTGAATTATGCAGGAAGTTTATCTCAGCCTATTCTTGACCAAAGCACATGATTCTTACACAAGGTGTATTGGATTAAATAAAATGTAGTACATATACATCATAAAATACTACACAGTTATACAGAATAATGAAATCATTATTTTTTGCAGCAACATGTACACATCAGGAAACCATTATCCTAAGTAAACTAATGCAAAAAGAGAAAATCAACTACCTCATGTTCTAACTTATAAGTGGGAGCTAAACATTGTGTACACATGGTCATAACAAGGAGAATAACAGACACTGGAGAATACAAGAGTGGGGAGAGAAGCAGGGGGTAAGTTGAAAAAACTATCTATTGAGGATAAGAATTTTGGAAGATGACAGAATAGAAACATTCAAGTAAGCAACTCCCAGTGAGACCAATGCAGAAGACAGGTGATTTCTGCATTTCCAATTGAGATAACCAGTTCATCTCATTGGGACTGGTTAGGCAGTGGGTGCAACCCACGGAGAGTGAGCAGAAGCAAGGTGGGGCATCACTTCACCCAGGAAGTGCACAGAGCTGGGAGACTTCCCTCCCTTAGCCAAGGGAAGTGGTGGGGGACTGTGCTATCCACCCCGGGTACTATGTTTTCCCCAGTAATTTTTGCAATCCACAGATAAGGGATTTTCTTGCGAGCCTACACCACCAGGGACCTGGGTTTCAAGCACAAAATTGGGCAGCTGTTTGGGCAGGTACTGAGCTGCAGGAGTTTTTTCATACACCAGTGGCACCTGGAATCCAGTGAGACAGGAGAACACTCCACTTCCCTGGTAAGGGGCCTACCAGGGAGAAAGTGGTCTTGCTCAGCAGGTCCCACTCTCAGGGAGTACAGCAAGCTAAGAGTCACTGGCTTGAAATTCTAATTGCCAGCAGAGCAGTCTGGAGTTGACCTGGAATGATCCAGCTTGGTAGGGGGAAGGGGTGACTGCCCTTACTGTGGCTTTGGTAGGTGTTTTTCCAGTGCTAATGAGACTGGAAGGTTTGGACTTTGCAGTACAGCAATGCATCTGTGGCCAGACTGCTTATCTAGAGTCTTCTTCACTGGGCAGGGCATCTCTGCAGGAAATCCAGCCCCTCCACTCAGGGACTTACAGACAAATCCCTCATCTCCCTGGAACAGAACACTTTGTGGGAGAGGTAGCTGAGGTCACAACTTCAGTGGACTTAATCTTTCCTGCCTGCCAGCCTTGAAGAGGTGCTAATCCTGACAAGGGGAATTCCTCCCAGCAGAACACACCAGATCTGCTAAATAAAATACTGTTTCCTCAGGTGGGTTCCTGATGCCTGTGCCTCGTGACTAGGAGAGACCTCCCAACAGGGGTCAAAAGACACCTCGTTCAGGAAAGGTAGGTCTGGCATCAGGCCAGTGCCTCTCTGGGACAAAGCCTACAGAAGAAGGAGCAGGCAGCAATCTTTGCTGGTGATAGCCAGGTAAACAGGGCTTGGAGTGGACCTCCAGCAAACTGCAGCAGACCTGCAGATGAGCAGCCTGACAATTAGAAGAAAAACTAACAAACAGATAGCAACAGCAACAACATCAACAAAAAAAGACACCCCCACATAACCCCATCCAAGGTCATCAGCGTCAACGATCAAAGGTAGTAAATCCATGAAATTAGGAAAAAACAGTGCAAAAACACTGAAAATTTCAAAAACCAGAATGCCTCTTTTCCTCCAAATTATTACATCTCCTCTCCAGCAAGGGTCTAAAACTGGAGAGAGAATGAGACTGACAAATTTACAGATGTTAGCTTCAGAATGGGGGTAATAATAAATTCCTTTACGATAAAGGGACATGTTCTAACCCAATGCAAAGAAGCTACAAACCTTGATAAAAGGTGAGAGGAACTGCTAACTAGAATAACGAGGTCAGGGAGGAACATAAATGACCTGATGGAGATGGAAAATAGAGCACGAGAACTTCATGAAGCATGCACAAGAATCAATAGCTGAATTGCTCAAGCAAAAGAAAGAATACCAGAATTTGAGACTACCTTGCTGAAATAAGACATGCAGACAAGATTAGAGAGAAAACAATAAAAAGAAACACACAAAGCCTCCAAGAATATGGGATTTTGTGAAAAGACCAAATCTATGATTGATTGGAGTACCTGAAAGAGACAGGAAGAATAGAAACAAGTTGGAAAACACACTTCAGGATATTATTGAGGAGAACTTCCCCAACCCAGCAAGACAGGCCAACATGTAAATTCAGGAAATAGAGAGAACACTACTAAGATACTCCATGAGAAGATCAACCCCAACACACAAAATCATCAAATTCTCCAAGGTTGAATGAAGAAAAAAAGGTTAAGTGTCACCAGAGAGAAAGGTCAGGACACCTACAATGGGAAGCCCGTCAGACTAACAGTGGATCTGTCAGCAGAAACCCTAGAATCTAAAAGAGAGTGGAAGCCAATATTCAACATTCTTAGATAAAATAATTTTCAACCAGAATTTTATATCTAGCCAAACTAAGCTTCATAAGGGAAGGAGAAATAACATCCTTTCCAGACAAGCAAATGCAAAGGGATTTCATTACTACCAGGTCTGCTTTGCAAGAGCTCCTAAAGGAATCACTAAATATAGGAAGAAAAAAAACTGGTACTAACCACTGCAAAAAAACACACCAAAATACAAAGATCAGTGACACTATGAAGAAACTGCATCAACTAATGTGCAAAATAATCCAGCTGGCATCAATGACGACAAGATCAAATTCACATATATCAATATTAACCTTAATTGCAAAAGGACTAAATGCCCCATTTAATAGAAAGAGACTGCCAAATTGGATAAAGAGTCAAGACCCATCTGTGTGCTATATTCAGGAGACCAATCTCACATGCAAAGACATGCATAGGCTTAAAATAAAGGGTTAGAGGAATATTTACCAAGCAAATGGAAAGCAAGAAAAATAAAAATAAAAAACAGGGATTGCAATAGTAGTCTCTAATAAAACAGACTTTAAACCAACAAAGATTAAAAAAAAGAAGAAGAAGAAGGGCATTACATTATGGTAGAGATCAATGCAATAAAAAGAGATAATTATTCTGAATATGTATGCATACAATACAGGAGCACCCAGATTCATAGAACAAGTTCATAGAGACTACAAAGAGACTTAGACTCCCACACAATAATAGCAGGAGACTTTAACAGCCCAATGTCAATATTAGACATATCAATGAGACAAAAACTTAACAAGGATATTCAGGACTTGAACTCACCTCTCAGTCAAGTGGAGTGAATAGATAGCTACAGAACTCTCCACTCCAAATAAACAGACTATCTCATTGCCACATGACCCTTATTCTAAAATTGACCACATAACTGTAAGTAAAACACTCCTTAGCAAATGCAAAAGAATGAAAATAACAAATAGTCTCTCAGATCACAGTGCAATCAAATTAGAACTGAGGATTAAAAAACTCACTCAAAACCACACAACTACATGGAAATTGAACAACTTACTACTGAATGACTTTTGTGTAAATAAAGAAGTTAACACAGAAATCCTAAATTTAAATTGACTAAATCCCCCAATCAAAAGATACAGCCAAAACTCATCAGTATGCTGCATCCAGACCCATCTTACATGCAAGGATACACAAAGACTCAAAACAAAGGGATGGAGAAAGATTTACCAACCAAATGGAGAGCAAAAATAAATAAATAAATAAATAAATAAATAAATAAATAAATAAATAAATAGCAGGAGTTGCAATTCTCGCCTCTGATAAAACAGATTTTAGAGCAACAAAGATATAATGATAAAAGGATCAATGCAACAAAAAGAACTAATGATTCTACATATATACGCACCCAATACAGGAACACCCAGATACATAAGACCTATAAAGAGACTTAGATCCCACACAATAATAGTGGGAGACTTCAAGATCAATATTAGATAGATCAACAAGACAGAAAATTAATAAGCATATCCAGGAGTTGAACTCAGATCTGGAACAAGAAAACTTAATAAACATTATCAGGACCACATTACACCTACTCACAGGTTTAAATGAAATATTGGTTGGCCATTATTAAGCACAATTACTAGCATAAAAGAGGTTTGCAATACCCATTTTTAGAATAAAACAACACTCCCATTCTCTCTCCCTCTTTCTCTACCTCTTTCTTCTTCTTCATTCTTTTTTTTCTTTCTCTCTAAAAATAAAAGAAAGAAAGAAAAAAAGAAAAAAAGAAAGAAAGAAAGAAAGAAAGAAATTAACACAGATATCAAGAAGTTCTTTGAAACCAAGGAGAGCAAAGAGACAAGGTACCAGAATCTCTAAGACACAGCTGAAACAGTGTTAAGAGGGAAATTTATAGCACTAAATGCCCACAGGAAAAAGTGGAAAATATCTAAAATCGACAACCTAACATTATAATTAAAAGAACTAGAGAAGCAAGAGCAAATAAATTCAAAAACTAGAAGACAAAACAAAAGAAAGAAAAGAAAGAAAGAAAGAAAAAGAAAAAAGAAAGAAAGAAAGAAAGAGAAACAAAGAAAAAACACTAAGATCGGAGCAGAACTGAAGGAGATACTCAAGAAACTCTTCAAAAATCAATAAATACAGGAATTGTTTTTGAAAAATTAACAAAATAAACTGCTAACTAGAATAATAAAGAAAAAATCAAGAATAATCAAATAGACACAATAAGAAATGATAAAGCAGATATCACCACTGACCTGACAGAAATACAAACTACCATAAGTGAATACTATAAATACCTCCATGCAAATACTAAAAAATGTAGAAGTGGATAAATTCCTTAACATATGCAACCTCCCAAAACTAAACCAGGAAAAAGTTGAATCCCTGAATAGACCAATAAACAATTCTAAAATTGAGGCAGTAATCAATAGCCTATCCATCAACAAAAGTCCAGGAACAGACAGATTCACAGCTGAAATCTACCAGAGGTCCAAAGAAGAACTGGTACCATTCCTTCTGAAACTATTTCAAACAATAGAAAAAGAGAGACTTCTCCCTTACTCATTTTGTGAGGCCAGCATCATCCTGATACAAAAGCCTAGCAGAGATACAACAAAGAAAAATTTCAGGCCTATATCCCTAATGTACATCAATGTCAAAATCCTCAATAAAATACTGGCAAACTGAATCCAGCAGTATATTAAAAAGCTTATGCAATACAATAAAGTTGGTTTCATCCCTGGGATGCAAGGCTGGTTCAACATACACAAATCCATAAACATAATCCATCACATAAACAGAACCAATTAGAAAAACCGCATGATTATCTCAATTGATGTAGAAAAAGCCTTAGATAAAATTTAACACTGCTTCATGCTAAAAACTCTCAATAAACTAGGTATTGATGGAATATATCTCAAAATAATAAGAGCTATTTATGACAAACCCACAGCCAATATCATACTGAACGGGCAAAAGCTAGAAGTATTCCTTTTGAAAATTGGCACAAGAAAGTGATGCTCTCTCTCAACACTCCTATTCAACATAGTATTAAAAGTTCTGGCCAAGGCAACAAGGCAAGGGAAAAAAATAAAACATATTCAAATAGGAAGAGAAGAAGTCAAATGGTCTGTTTGAAGATAACATGATTATGTAGAAAACTCCATCTCAGCCCAAAACTCCTTAAGCAGATGAACAACTTGGGCAAAGTCTCAGGATACAAAATCAATGGGCAAAAATCACAAGCATTCCTATACACCAATAATAGAGAAACAGAGAACCAAATCATGAGCAAACTCCCATTCACAATTGCTACAAAGAGAATAAAATACCTAGGAATAGAACTTAAAAGGGAAGTGAAGAACATCTTCAAGGAGAACTACAAACCACTGCTCAAATAAAATAGAGAGGACACAAACAAATGGAAAAACATTTCATGCTCATGGATGGGAAGAATCCATATCGTGAAAATGGCCATATTGCCCAAAGTAATTTATAGACTCAGTACTATTCCCATCAAGCTACCACTGACTTACTTCACAGAATTAGTAAAAACTACTCTAAATTTCATATGGAACCAAAAAGAGCCCATGTAGCCAAGACAATCCTAAACAAAAAGAACAAAGCTGGAGGCATCATGCTACCTCACCTCAAACTAAACTAGAAAGCTACAGTAACCAAAATAGCATGGTACTGGTACCAAGACAGTATATATAGACCAATGGAACAGAACAGAGGCCTCAGAAATAATGCCACATATCTACAACCATCTGATCTTTAATAAACTTGACAAAACAATCAATGGGGAAAGGATTCCCTATTTAATAAATGGTGTTGGGAAAACTGGCTAGCCATATGCAGAAAACTGAAACAAGACCACTTCCTTACACCTTATACAAAAATTAACTAAAGACAGATTAAAGATTTAAATGTAAGACCTAAAAACTGTAAAAACCCTAGAAGAAAACCCAGGCAGTACCTTTCAGGACATAGGCATAGGCAAAGACTTTATGACTAAAACACCAAAAGCTATTGCAACAAAAGCCAAAATTGACAAATGGAATCTAATTAAACAAAAGAGCTTCTCCAAAGCAAAAGGAACTGTCATCAGAGTGAACAGGCAACCTACAGAATGGGAGACTATTTTTGCAATCTATTTATCTGACAAAGGACTAATACTCAGAATCTACAAAGAACTTAAACAGATTTACAAGAAAAAAAAAAAAAAAAACAGACAACCCCTTCAAAAAAATCGGCAAGGGATATGAACAGACACTTCTCAAAAGATGACATCATCACTGGTCATAAGAGAGATGCAAATCAAAACCACATTGAGATACCATCTCATGCCAGTTAGAATGGTGATCATTAAAAAATCTAGAGACAACAGATGCTGGAAAGGATGCAGATAAATAGGAACACTCTTACACTGTTGGTGGGAGTGTAAATTAGTTCAATCATTGTGGAAGACAGTGTGACCATTCCTCAAGGACCTGGAAATAGAAATCCCATTTGATCCAGCAATCCCATTACTGGGTATATATCCTAAGGACTATAAATCGTTCTACTATAAGGACACATGCACACGAATGTTCATTGCAGCACTGTTTACAATAGCAAAGACCTGAAACCAACCCAAATGCCCATCGAAGATATACTGGACTGGGAAAATATCGCACATATACACCATGGAATATTATGCAGCAATCAAAAATGATGAGTTTGTGTCCTTTGTAAGGACATGGATGAATCTGGAGAACATCATTCTCAGCAAACTGACACAAGAACAGAAAATGAAATACCACATGTTCTCACTCATAGGTGGGTGAGGAAAAATGAGAACACATGAACACCGGGAAGGGGGTACTACACACTGGGGTCTATTGGAGGAAATAGGGGAGGGACAGTGAGGGGGAGAGCTGGGGAGTGATAGCCTGGGGAGAAATGCAAAATGTGGGTGAAGGGGAGGAAGGCAGCAACACACACTGCCATGTGTGTACCTATGCAACTATCTTGCACATTCTGCACATGTACCCTAAAACCTAAAATGCAATAATAAATAAATAAATAAATAAATAAATAAATAAATAAAAAAGATGACATGTGGCCAACAAACATGAAAAATATCTAATCCTTACTGATCATTAGAGAAATGCAAATCAAAACCACAGTGAGATACCATCTTATGCTAGTCACAATGGTGATTATTAAAAAGTCAAGAAGCAATAGATGCTGGCAAAGCTATGGAGTAATAAGAACCCTTTTACACTGTTGGTTGCAGTGTAAATTAGTTCGACCATTGTGGAAGACATTGTTGCAGTCCCTTAAGGTCCCAGAACCAGAAATACCATTTGACAGAGCAATTTTATTGCTGGGTATATACCCAAAGGAATATAAATCATTCTATTATAAAGACACATGCACATGTATGTTCTTTTGCAGCACTATTTACAATAACAAAGACAAGAAATCAATCCAAATGCCTATTGATGACACACTGAATAAAAAAAAAGTTATTTATATATATATATATATATATATATATATATATATATATATGGCTGCATAATCTTCCATTGTGATATATATCATTATATATATATGTGTGTGTGTATATATATATACACACACACATATATATATAAAATAATGATAATGACATATATGTGTTTATATATATGTATATGTGTGTGTATATATATATATATATATCACAATGGAGGATTATGCAGCCATAAAAAATAATGAGATAATGTCCTTTCAGGGAAATGGATAAAGCTGGAAGCCACTATTCTCAAAAAATATGAGAACAGAAAACTAAGCAAGATATGTTCTCACTCGTAAGTGGGAGTTGAACAATAAGAACACATGGACAGAGAAAGGGTAACAACACACAGTGGGGCCTCTTGGGGGTTGGGAGGCAAGGGGAGGGAAATGGTTAAGACAAACACCTAATGCATGTGAGGCTTAAAACCTAGATGACGGGTTGATAGGTGCAGCAAAGCATCATTGCACATGTATACTTATGTAACAGACCTGCACGTTCGGCACATGTACCCCAGTACTTAAAGTAAAATAAAATAAAATACAAACAACAAAAATACTACCTATTGGATACCATGCTCACAACCTGGATAACAGATTCATTTGTACTTCAAATGTTGCATCATACAATATATCTTTGCAACAAACTTGTACTTACCCCAATTCTAAAATAAAAGTTAAATCAAATCAATAACATATAAATAATTTAACAAAGTAAATAAAATTTTGAAAATAAAAAAAAATTATCAGAGATTAAGAAAAAAAAAACCCTTGTAAATAATATAGCATTTGATCTTGGCCTCAAAACAAATAAATGGAAGTGAACTTAATGGAATTAGTATAAAGGCAGGAAAGTAACAGAATACAGAGACAGTGAAGCAAAGATTTAAATATAGGAGAACAAGGAATACCATGTAAGAAATCTTTGTTTACTTGGTGAACTATAGAAATTTTTAAAAAATATTTTTGTAAAGAATCAATCAAATAAATAATTTACAAAAATTTCTGCTGTATAAATATCATTCCCAGATTGGGCATGGTGATTAACACCTGTAATCCCAGCACTTTGGGAAGACAAGTAGGGCTGATCACTTGAGCTCAGGAGTTTGAGACCAGCCTGGGCAACATGATGAACCCCCCACCCCAACTCTACTAAAAATACAAAAAAAAATTATCCTGGCGTGGTGGCACCTACCTGTAGTCCCAGCTATCCAGGAGGCTGAGGTGGGAAAATTGGTTGAATTGGAAGGCAGAGGTTGCAGTGAGCTGAGATCATGCCACTGTACTCCGGGCTGGGTGACAGGGCGAGACTCCATCTCAAAAATGAAAATAATTTTAAAAATTCAAATAACATTATTCCCAAATAGAATTCCTCAGAAAGGTTAGTTTAATTTTGCCTGATTGGGTTGTCCTATGCCAAGGTTTTCAAAATTTATTTCTTGCCAAAATTGACAAAGTTGGATATACTATAATTATGAATGCCAGATTTCTGGCTTTAAGAAAAATCGGAAGGCATATAAACAGGAAGCATGGCAAGAAGCTCTGAAAACAAGCAAGAAGATGAAAGGGAGAGCAGCCTGCTTGGCCTTGCCTCTTATCTGTTGAATTCCAGTCATCTGTTTCAGATGGCCTACTCAGAGTGTGATCATCTGCTCAGTATTTTGGTTCTTCTTTGTGAAAGGAGTATCAGGTACATCTAGTCAACCATCTTGATGCTCCTCCTTCAAAATAATTACCTTTTTGATATAATATAAAGTAGTTTAGCCAAATGAATGTCTGTATCTCTGTATAATTTACCTAAATGAGTGCCTACTTGATTAGGCAAATACCGGTCCTTGATCAAATATCAGGAGGTTTTTGAAAGTTTGGAATTATATAGCTGAAACGTGTAGAATACCATAATTTTGACACCGCTGAGCTCATGTGATTTCTTCCTGACTAACTCCAAGGTAAAGTCAAGAAAAAGGCAGACATAAAAGGACTCAGCTGGGCATGATATTCCTGCTGGCTGCAAAATCAATTGCTGGCACCTGAAGTGAGAAAAGAACGAGAAGCGATTTCCATATCTCAGAGAAACTGAAATTAAAAGTGTCTGAATTTTGCAACTTTTAACTTGGTTAACCATTGGTTAACTTGCACCAACTATTTACATAGCTTTTGGGAGAGGCATATATGCTTAAGGATAACTATTTACCTGATGAAATAATTTCATACAATACACCAAACCTTCAGCCAATAAAGTAAAATAATTTAGTGTTAAAGCCATTGCTCAGTGTGCATGTAAACTCTGTACAATTAAGATTTTATGTTACTTTGGCTGACAATATCAGGAATATCTCCCTTATAATCTCTGATGGTCCTCACTTAAACAAACCTATGCACACACATTAACCTTATACAAAAATTAACTAAAGATGGAATAAAGATTTAAATGTAAGACCTAAAACCATAAAAACTCTAGAAGGTATCTATTCGCTCCACTTGACCAGACAGTGCCTTTCAGGACATAGGCATAGGCAAAGACTTCATGACTAAAACACCAAAAGCAATGATAACAACAGCCAAAATTAACAAATGGGATCTAATTAAACTAAAGAGCTTCCGCACAGCAAAAGAAACTATCATCAAAATGAACGAGAAACCTACAGAATGGGAGAAAAATTTTGCAATCTATTCATCTGACAAAGAGCTAATATCCAGGATCTAGAAGGAACTTAAATTTACAAAAAAAAATAAAATAAAAAAAATTAAAAAAAAACACAAAAAACAACCCCATCAAAAAGTGGGCAAAGGATATGAACAGGTGCTTTTCATAAAGAAGATATTCATGCAGCCAACAAACATATGAAAAAAGCTCATCATCATTGGTCATTAGAGAGATACAAATCAACCACAATGAGATACTATCTCACACCAGTTAGAATGGTGATCATTAAAGTCAGGAAACAATATGAAAATGGCCATACTGCCCAAAGTAATTTACGGATTCAATGCTATCCCCATCAAGCTACCAATGAACTTCTTCACAGAACTAGAAAAAAAACACCTTAAACTTCATATGGAACCAAAAGAGAGCCTGCATAGCCAAGTCAATTCTAAGCAAAAAGAACAAAGCTGGAGGCTTTACACTTCCTGACTTCAAAGTATACTACAAGGCTTCAGTAATCAACACAACATAGTACTGGTACCAAAACAGAGATATAGACCAATGGAACAGAACAGAGGCCTCAGAGGCAACATCACACATCTACAATCATCTGATCTTTGAGAAACCTTGTAAAAACAAGCAGTGGAGAAAGGATTCTCTATTTAATAAATGGTGTTGGGAAAACTGGCTAGCCATGTGCAGAAAGCAGAAACTAGACCCCTTCCTGACACCTTACACTAAAATTAACTCCAGATGGATTAAAGACTTAAACATAAGACCTAACACCATAAAAACCCTAGAAGAAAACCCAGGAAAAAACATCCTGGACACAGGCATAGGTGAGGACTTCATGACTAAAACACCAAAAGCATTGGCAACAAAAGCCAAAATAGACAAATGGGATCTAATTAAACTCTAGAGCTTCTGCACAGCAAAAGAAACAATCATTAGAGTGAATTGGCAACCAACAGTATGGGAAAAAATATTCCAATCTGCACATTTGACAAAGGGCTAATATCCAAAAACTACAAGGAAATAAAACAGATTTACAAGAAAAAAAAAGCCCATTCAAAAGTGGGCAAAGGATCTTAACAGACACTTTTTAAAAGAAGACATATATGAGGTCAACAAACAAATAAAAAAATGCTCATCATCACTGGTCATTAGAGAAATGCAAATCAAAACTACATTGAGATCCCATCTTATTACAGTTAGAATGGCAATCATTAAAAAATCTGGAGACAACAGATGCTGGAGAGGAGGTGGAGAAATAGAAACACTTTTACACTGTGGGTGTGTAAATTAGTTCAACCATTATGGAAGAAAGCGTTGGCGACTCCTCAAGTACCTAGAAATAGAAATACCATTTAACCCAGCAATCCCATTACTGGATGTATATATATACAAAGGATTATAAATTGTTCTATTATAAAGACACATGCACACGAATGTTCATTTCGGCACTATTTACAATAACAAAGACTTGGAACCAACCAAAATGCCCACTGATGATAGACTGGACAGGGAAAACGTGGCACATATACACCATGGAATACTATGCAGCCATAAAAAATGATGAGTCCCTGTCATTTGCAGGGACATGGATGAACCTGGAAACCATTATTCTCAGCAAACTGACACAAGAACAGAAAATCAAACACTGCATGTTCTCACTCGTAGGTGTGTATTGAACAATGAGAACACATGGACGCAGGGAGCGGAGCATCACACACTGTGGGGGAGAATTAGGAGAGGGACAGCAGGGGGTGGGTATTTGGGAGGGATAACATGGGGATAAATGTCAGATATAGGTGATGGGGAGGAAGGCAGAGAACCACATGGCTACGTATGTACATATGCAACAATTTTGCATGTTCTTCACATGTACTCCAAAACCTAAAATGCAATAAAATATTTAAAAAAAATAAAGTCAGGAAACAATGGATTCTGTAAAGGATGTGGAGAAATAGAAATGCTTTTTGGTGGGAGTATAACTTAGTTCAACCATTGTGGAAGACACTGTGGTGATTCCTCAAGGATCTAGAACTAGATATACCATTTGACCTAGCAATCCCATTACTGGGTATATACCCAAAGGATTATAAACAATTCTACTCTATGGTCACATGCACATATAGGTTTATTTGTGGCAGTATTCACAACAGGAAAGACTTGGAACCAACCCAAATGCCCATCAATGTTAGACTGGATAAAGATAAGATGGCACATATACACCATGGAATACCATGCAGCCATAAAACAGAATGAGTTCATGTCCTTTGCAGAAACATAGATGAAGCTGTAAACCATCATTCTTCACAAACTAACACAGAAACAGAAAACCAAACACCAAGTGGTCTCACTCATAAGTGGGAGTTTAACAATGAGAACATATGGGCACAGGGAGGGGAATATCACACAACCTGGCCTGTTGAGGGGTGGGAAGCAAGGGGAGAGATAGCATTAGGAGAATACCTAATGTAGATGTTGGGTTGATGGGTGCAGCAAACCAACATAGCAAGTGTATACCTATGTAACAAACCTGCATGTTCTGCACAAGTATCCCAGAACTTAAATTAAAAAAAGAAAAATCGCTTTAGCACAGTGATCTCGTCTTCTAAAAAATATAACCCTATAAATCCTTAAGACTCAGGTAATTTTATTAGCTGCTGCTTCTCTCTAAGTAAGTACCAGGAGGGAGATGATGGGGAGAAGGAAGCAAAAGTACTATTCTGTCTTCTTTTGAACATTTTCCCTCTCATTTGGCATGTTTCTACTCATTTTATATTTTCTGTTTATGTCTTAATTGATAAAACCAGCTTCCTTAGAATAATCAGCACAGAATTCTTAACCAGGTTTAAAATGTGTCCTCTGAGAAAATATTCTTTCTAACACAAAGAAAAACAAACAAAAAAAATATTTTGAGAAAGGCCTATGGTGACGACATACTGTATTCTGACATTTCCTCATCTTCTTTGGAGATTCAATTCTGGACTTTAGGAATCTTAAATTATTCCTCTAAATCACAGACAAAGCAAAGTTCAGTGAGGCAGTATTCCTCATTAAGAAACAGTTAACTCAGTAATGTTCTGGGCCAACTGAAGAATGAAGAAAAGTAATTTAAAGGAGCGCAGGATCTGTTTTAAGAATAATCATTTGTTCACCATATAAAATGAATAATTTAGATTGCTGTTAGCCACAATTATTATAGGTGGGCAAAGGCAAATGGAAAATTGTATAATTTCATGGATGCTAATTGTAATTTAATTGAGAAAGAGAAATTCATGCACTTTCTGAATTAAACTATAATGTTCAGATGCAATTTATTTCATTGCTTTTGAACACATGAGAGTTTTAAATTGCATGGTGATCTATTTTTTCTAAATTTTAAAATTTTTATGGAAATTATGTCAATATACCATACATTCAGCTTCAGCAAACCATGGTCAATATCGTTTTATCTAAATCTCCTATTCAGCTACATCAACCACCTCACCCAGATTATTTTGTACAAACCTTATACATTCTATCATTTAATCTGTAAATTTATATATTGGTTTATCTTTATGTTCATTTTTAATGTAAACTCTGAGTGCTTCTCCTTGTTTCCCTAAATAGCAAAAGCAAAGAAAATAACTCAAATCTACTAACATATAGCCATTCTGTTTTTCTTTCTTATTGCATATATTTAAGGTATATAATATTTTGATATATATTTATCTAAAAAATTAACTATAGTTAAGCAAATTATTCTATCCATCACCTTCCTTTATAAACACAACATTGTTATTGTTGCAGGAAGTTTTTGGTGACGTAACAGTACTGAATGTATTTCAGGTTATCTCAAATATTTGCAATCATTATTATGACTTTTTAAATAAAAGAACTCAATGCATGTTTGTTGAAAGAGTTAAGACTAATTGGCAGGGTGCAGTGGATCACATCTGTAATCCCAGCACTATGGGAGTCCAAGGCAGCTGGATCACCTGAGGTTGGAAATTGAGACCAGCTTCACTAACATGGAGAAACCCAGTCTCTACTAAAATACAAAATTAGTTGGGTGTGGTGGCACATGCCTGTAATCCCAGCTACTCAGGAAGCTGAGGCAGGAGAATTGTCTCAGTCTCAAAAAATACAAGACTATATTTTATGCTAATTGCTCTCACAAAATTCATATCTATATCACATGTGACTAATCATTCATAATATAAAAACTTTATAACAGTACCTACCACATGGTAGTATAAGAAAATGTGCTGGTCATTAGAGAGTTGCAAATCAAAACCACATTGAGATACCATCTCACACCAGTTAGAATGGTGATCATTAAAAAATCTGGAGACAGCAGATGCTGGAGAGGATGTGGAGAAAGAGGAACACTCTTACACTGTTGGTGGGAGTGTAAATTAGTTCAACCATTGTGGAAGACAGTGTGGCGATTCCTCAAGGACCTAGAAATAGAAATTCCATTTGACCCAGCAATCCCATTACTGGGTATATATCCAAAGGACTATAAATCATTCTACTATAAGGACACATGCATAGGAATGTTCATTGCAGCACTGTTTACAATAGCAAAGACCTGGAACTAACCCAAATGCCCATCGATGATAGACTGGACTGGGAAAATGTGGCACATATACACCATGGAATATTATACAGCAATCAAAAATGATGAGTTTGTGTCCTTTGTAAGGACATGGATGAATCTGGAGAACATCATTCTCAGCAAACTGACACAAGAACAGAAAAAGAAATACCGCATATTCTCACTCATAGGCGGGTGAGAAAAATGAGAACACATGGACACAGGGAGGGGGTCTACTACACACTGGGGTCTATTGGGGGGAATGGGGGAGGGACAGCGGGGGGACTGGGGAGGGATAGCCTGGGGATAAATGCCGAGTGTGGGTGAAGGGGAGGAAGGCAAAAAAACACACTGCCATGTGTGTACCTATGCAACTATCTTGCATGCTCTGCACATGTACCCCAAAACCTATAATGCAATAAAAATTTTAAAAATTTAAAAAAATAAAATTAATTAATTAATTAATTAATTAAAAAAAAAAGAAAATGTGACAGTGCATGTTGAGCATAAAGCACAAGGGCCAAGAACAAATTAATATTTGAATTTAATGTTAGTATTGTTGTTTATTATTGAAAGTGATTTTGTAACAGTAACCACAAAGCAATTAGGATCTGCAAACTTTTCTGAGACAGACTTGCCTGCCTTATTATTTGTGGAGAAAGAATCATCCTAAATTACAAAAAATAGGGCTTGAATTGATTTATTTTTACTTACTAGTATCCAAACTAGTCTTGATTAATTATATTTTAAACTATAAAAATACAATCTTTTGTTTTATTTCCTTAGTCTAGAACCTCCAAATACACTGGATAACAACTATGCAGACATTCAAAATGTGATGACTAATAGCTATGGCAATCTTCCCTCTGAAAATCTGCCTAGAATCCCACTATTTACAGAGCCAGTAATCTTTAGTCTTTAAAAGTTCTAAACTTGACATGTAGGAGTATCACATTAGGAAAGAAAGAGAAATTGCATAGAGAAGTGTGAGGGTGAATTTAATTTATTATTAACAAGAGTGCATCAATTAATCAAAAATAATTATTGAGACTGTTAAATGTGTAGCTTCTGTTAGATATTTCAGTGGCTATGAGGTAGCACAAACCATTTCTCTTCTGTAAGACACCAGCAATCGAGTTTTGTAAGAGACTGTAAGTTGGACAGCAATGTAACACTACCTAATTTACTGTTAAAATACTAAAACTTACTTAAACCTATAGAAAATATATGTAGTATAAAATATATATATATATATATAATTTTATCTTTTTATATATAAGAAAGAAAATTTATAAAATGAGAGAAAATAAAACTAGGGATACACACAAACATATACTTACATATGCATACACACACACACACACACACACACACACACACACACACACGAAAGTAAAATTATAAATGGATTCGCAATAAAAATCAGTAGTTCTTAATGAAAGTATGGTCAAGATTCATCCCCAGATACTATAATAGTGTAACTCAGAATTAGATACTCAAGAAATACTTTTAAAAAGATCTAGAGAAAATTTTGATATTCATCATTTGTTGAGTGACAGTAATGTCAAACTATAATGTATGTAAAATATAGAATGCAATATTATCTCCTACAGAAGTGGAATGTTATCTTATGCCCCATGGTTCCCCTGAAAGGACCCACCTCCGCTGGCAATCCAAAGCTATATAAGTGACTTGCATATATCAAGCACTTATTTTATATTTAAATAATTAACTTTTATTTATAAAACAATGAAAGAGAAGTGATATTTAAATGGGTCTGTTAAGTTGAACAGAGGTAAGAAAATTGACCAAATCATTATTCACAGAAGATTACAGAAAAAAAATTATAAGGCAAATAGGAGAACAAAAATGTGAGGCTGAAGTTTATTCCATGAGATATATTGAATTTAGGTGAAAGCTAGAATGTGTGGACTCAAGGTAGGGCCAGAATAGAAACATACATGGTTTCCATGTATGCATATGTAGAGAAAATGGAGTCTTGTCTCTATCAAAGAATCAATGTTTTTATTTTATAATTTCAACTAATTGAATATTTCATAGTAACCTATAATCATATTTTGTGACATCAAGTGTCTTAAAATGTTGAAATTTAATTATTTGTTCAGAGGCCGTTTTAGCTCAGTGTGAAAAATATGCATTGATAAGTGACAAAAAAATCAAGACTTTAGATTATTTCACAAGACAATATGCATGCAAGTACATGCTATTATTATCCTTTATATATGGATTTTAGCTCCTTTTAAAGAGACATACAGCCTATCACTTTCTTGCCTAGACCCTGGTCAACCTTCCAGCTTCATTTCCAGACATGCTCCATTTGGAACTATATCCCTTAGAGCAGTCCACACCTTTCCTGCTTCATATCTTGGCTCTTGAACTTCATTCAGTGAAACATAGCTTTGTATTAACAAATAGCCCATCTTTCTACTACTTGAACACACGCTTTTCAGCAAGCATTTTTGTCTAACTACTTTAACTTATCCTTTGATCATAACTTCAGTGGAACTCATATTACTCAACATTTATTTTAAAATATCTAGTATATGCTAAATGCTATGCTAGAATTTGGAGTTAAAGCTGTAAAAAACATGTAAGTTTTTTTATCCTCATGGACGTTAAAATCTAGAAATAATAAATCTACACATGTAATAATACATTTATACTTGAGTTAGGTTTTATTGATAAGAAGGTCATGTAAAATATTTTCAAACCTTCCATGGAATGCTTAGCTTCCCTCTTCAAAGTTGACATATTCTGTTTCCTTACAGGTGTACAATCTTTTCTGGGGCAGGTAAAACATACTGAGTGTAGTGCTTCATCTCTGGCAGGTCTTGAATGTCTGTTTAAGTATATAAAATGATCACCCGTTAATCACCAGTAACTTGATTTCCTGGAAATTTTGTAATAAAAATATTTATACCTATAGAAAAAAACTTAGCAGATAATACATTTATTTCCACTTAAGTGAATTTTTGCTTTTCAACTGAGGCCTGAATTGAAAAACATTTCTTCTCTATGCTATGCTATTTTCTTTCTAAATGAAACTATAATCAAAGAATGGTTTACACAATTCCGCAAATATATATGCCCTGAGCATTTTAGAAGCAAAAGCATGTCACGACATTGTAATGTCTGAACATTAAAAAAAAATAAATATTATTTGGTTTATTGCCTGAGGTGTTAAAAACAAATATATGAAACACCATGAATGAACTCTAAACATTTATTGAAGTATCTTCACTGATTGTGAAACCACATTGAAAGAAACCACAAAATGGGCTTTACCATAATTACAAAGTCTGTTTAGGGTTGCCTCCAGATATCACCTACTAACTGATAGAGAAAATGAACATCATTGTATACATTTACATAGTTTCCTAAAAAGTCAGTCCTAACCCTCACCATGTCCACAGGTTCACAAAGGCATGCAGTCAACTGTTAAGGAATATACATAACTCAAAAAGAAAAAAATGTTCTCCACACTCTGAAGAATCCACAATGTTTCACACAAAAAAGCCATAAAAATTATTTCAGTCTTCCATTAGTTCGATCCAGGCAATCAACTCCTGCTCTGCTTCATATTGGGTTAGCAATCTTTATGAACATATCAGCCTTTCAATTAGTGTCCTAGAAGTTTTCTCTCTAATTCAATGGCATGATATCCAAAGTTATCAGATACCTGCATTCAAGAGTTCTTTTAATGAACTTCCCAAAGAAGCAAACCCTGGACTGTATCTGAGTATAGTCACTTTCTGAGAAAAATCTAAGCAAAAGAACTCTTGTGGATGGCAGAAGTCTTAAGACAACCATAGTTAAAGACACAGTTGACATGGGAATTTGGTTGTTTCTGTGACGTGGAGCAATTTAACATAATTGTTATGACAACATATATTAAGGCATATCCGGATTCTCATAAAATCCTGGAACACATATTAACAACACAGCTATATTAATAGAATCCAAAGGAAATTAAACACCACCTCAGATTTGGTAACGTTTTCTCCATAATTTTGATGTAATGAATGAGCCTAGTATGTCTCTCTTGGACTTTAGGGAACCCAATATCCAGAAAAGTTTCGTTTGAGGTCAAAAGCAGTGAATGTAAAGCTTGAAATTGTACTCTCAAAAATTTTGCCAAGTTTCAATGCTTTAAGACACTTGATATCATATAATAGTATCACAAGTTACTATGAAATAGTCATTCATTTAGCCAAAATCATAAAACAAAAACATTTACTCTTTGATAGAGATGAGAATCCAATTACCAAACAATAATGCCTTATAAAGACAGCATGAGGACAACTAAATCTGTCTTCCCCCTTCCATTTTCCCAACACTTTACTCAAAATGGAAACAAAAATATTTTGTCCCATACTAATATGACACAATCATTTTGATCAAAGGAGAAAATAAAATGTTACTTTTGTATGTTATATTTTTAATGATAAACCTAATTTTAATAAACTTTATAAGCAAATATATATAATTTTAAACAGATTGACCATAAGTTGAGTTTTCCATAAACCTTTTATAACCTTTTCCAGTTTTCTATTGAAGAGCAGATTAATATTCCAAAAAAATCCTGGTTTGCTGTCACAGGGGCCCAGACACTGGTCTTGCATTAGTGTGCATTTTATGTTAATGTTTAATTAATAAGAAAGCTCTGAACTAATTTAATCTCTCAAAATCGGTCTTTAAAGTTTCAAATGCCCACATTCTAAGCCACTATACTCTCTGGGCCTTGAGGGATTGAATGGTTTTCATTTCTGGCCTTGTGTTTCATGAAAAGTTCATTTGAATAGTCACCTTCTCCCAAATCTAAAGATAAGGCTTTGACTGGGGTTCAATGTTCAAGAGTAATCAGGAGTAGCTGCCTTTTTCAGAACCGGGAGTCAAAGCCCTGTAACTTAACAGCAGGATTACTTAATAGGACATTTATACTGCAGAAAGTCTTATCATTCTCTCTAACATGTCACAAATTAAATCACTGTGATCTGAAATCCAGTGGTTACTGCCAGTAGCACTTCAAATTACTGTATTAAAGTGGCTAGTTTACTCCCTGTATATATTTCATTGCTAGCACGCTAATAACAGAACTGACCAAAGCATCAAAAACATGATAGGTCCCATGTTAAACTTACAAAAGCAAGACCATTGATGTTTTTCTTCATCATTTAAAAAAACAGTAAATGCAAACATCAGTTGTGGAAGTTCAGTATGAGGATAAATAATCTTCTCTCATTTAAATATTATACAAATAAACAAAGAAAGGTGAGAATAAGCACACAGTAATTTCTTTTCAGCTATTTTAAAAGAGCATCATTACACTTTTCCAAGATTGGTTTCAAATACAATACTGGCAACTGATTAGGTAACTTCATCAGAGCAACATTTGTATATATTTGTTTTCAGGTATATAAACAAAGGCCCAACAGTGATAGAAGGCTTCAGATAAAACAAAATAACTAGAAAATCTCACGTCTTTTTGTTTTTAAAATCACTGCTAAATCCAAGTGAATATCACTTAATTTTAATAATGGTAAGCACAACTATGTTAGTTTGAGAGAAATCCTCAATCAATCTAATTTCCTTAAGGATAAGATCAATCTTTCCTAAACATTAAAATTTTATACTCATATCACAGTTTTTCCTTGTTAAAGGAAACATTCTGTAGCCTACTGAAATTATTGATTGAATTAAATTACCTTGGAAGTAAACACCATTAAACATTTTTACTCTCACATACTTTTCCAAATAACAAAATATATAATGTACAATTTCTGTACTGAACTTGTAATAATAAGTGTTCATTTATTTTTTGCTAGAAGACTTAAAGCACACATAGCTCTCTAGATCATCACAGGTAAGCAAAACCAACCAAATTTTAAATGACCTTCTCTGTCAATTTTTGGAGACTAAACAAAGGTAGCTTAGAATTTTCAGATAAATAGAACAATGTGAATTGTTGGAAATGCATAGGAAACAAAAGGACTATTCATAGAACCAAATAAAATAGAAACAAAAAAAAAAAACATCAAACATCAATGGTATATCTATCTATCTATTTATCTATCTATCATCTATCTATCTATCTATCTATCTATCTATCTATCTATCTATCTATCTATCTATATAGATATAGATATATAGATATATATCATAAGGAGAACAAACATCATATCAGTTCACCTCAGAGGCCACAGTATAACTCAAAGTGTTAAAAAAAGACTAATTAGAGTAATTTTTTATTGAGACATGATTTAATGTTGTTAAGCCCACCAAGACTGCTACACATATTGTCCAATTAAGAAATTCATTTTAGGTATGTGACCAGTAAGTACTTTAGTGGTGCTAGTACTATTAATGCAGAGTAGCAAACCTAGTGTGAAGCGACACAAGCATGTATGTCAAATTTGGATCTATGCTAAATCTGGCTTCATGCTTACTTATTTTAAAACAGAATTGCCAAGTTAGAAATGCATTTATTTACAATAGTTATGATTTTACCTTCATCAAGTCTAAGAACTTTAATTATGAGCAATGTTAATTAATCAAATATCTTCAATTTTCTAACAGATTTTAAAGAATATTTTATCTAAACTTTCATCTTTCTATTTTCTCTGTATGTGCCTGAAGATAGACACACAGAGAAATAGGACAAAACTATATATGTCTAATGCAGACAATCTGTAATATGCTTGAACTATCTGTCTTGTCCTAAATTTTCTTTCTTTCTTTTTTTTTTAAAGTCATTTTACATTAGGATAAAAATTTACCATACAAGAGCCTTTCTCATACAAAATTATTCTCTTTTCTCTATAATCTTCTTTCCAACACCATTTATTAAATATGGAATCCTTTCCCCATTGCTTGTTTTCATCAGGTTTGTCAAAGATCACGTGGTTGTAGATTTGTGGTATTATTTCTGAGGCCTCTGTTTTGTTCCATTGGTCTATATATCTCTTTTGGTTTCACTACCATGCTGTTTTCATTACTGTACCCTTGTAGTATAGTTTGAAGTCAGGTAGCATGATGCCTCCAGCTTTGTTTTGTTTTGTTTTGTTTTTGTTTTTGTTTTTGTTTTTGTTTTGCTTAGGATTGTCTTGGCTATGCGGGCTCTCTTTTGGTTCCATATGAGGTTTAAGGTGTTTTTTGTTCCAATTCTGTGAAGAAAGTCAATGGTAGCTTGTTGGGGATAGCATTGAATCTATAAATTACTTTGAACAGTATGGCCATTTTCATGATATTGATTCTTCTTAACTATGAGCATGGGATGTTTCTCCCATCTGTTTGTGTCCTCTCTTAATTCCTTGAATAGTGATTTGTAGTTCTCCTTGAAGAGGTCCTTTACATCCCTTGTTAGTTGTATTTCTAGGTATTTTATTTTCTTTTTTAGCAATTGTAAATGGGAGTTCACTCATGATTTGGCTGTTTTACTGTTATTGGTATATAGGAATGCTTGTAATTTTTGCATATTGATTTTGCATCCTAAGAGTTGCGTATCAGCTTAAGGAGATTTTGGGCTGAGATGATGGGGTCTTCTAAATATACAATCATATCATCTGCAAATAGAGACAATTTGGCTTCCTTTTTTCCTAATTTAAAATCCTTTATTTCTTTTTCTTCACTGATTGCCCTGGCCAAAACTTCCAATACTATGTTGAATAGGAGTGGTGAGTGAAGGCATCTTTGTCTTATGGGAACTTTCAAAAAGTGCTTACAGTTTTTGCCCATTTAGTATATTGGCTTTGGGTTTGTCATGAATAGCTATTATTTTAAGATCCTTCATAGGGACATGGATGAATCTGGAAACCAACATTCTCAGCAAACTGACACAAGAACAGAAAACCAAACACCGCATGTTCTCACTCATAGGTGGGTGTTGAACAATTAGGACACGTGGACACAGGGAGGAGAGCATCACACACTGCGGTCAGTTGGGGGGCTAGGGGAGGGGCAGCGGGGGGTGGGGAGGGCAAGGAGGGATAATGTGGGGAGAAATACCAGATATAGGTGATGGGGTAATGAAGGCAGCAAACCACCTTACCATGTATGTACCTATGAAACAATCCCGTGTGATCTGCATATGTACCCCAGAACCTAAATTACAATTAAAAAAAGAAAGAAAAGTAGAAAAAGAGAAAAAAAATTTCCATCTATTTGCTGGAAGATATTATCAAATACAGAAATATCAAGTAGAGAGCTGGAACTTCCTAGACTACTGCACAGTATTATTCTGATTTTTTTCCTTCAAGCCTCATAAGCATTAGTCTATTATTTGTTGAATTACATAACTTTATCTTAATTTACTCTCTCATTTTTGTGGAAGGAACATATCTCAATAAACCATATTAATGTGCATGATATGCAAAAAAAAAAAAAGATTCATTCTAGTTATTTGAGAATTTTTGAGAGTTTTTAGAATAAAGCACTGTTGAATTTTGTTGAAGGCTTTCTCTGCATCATTTGAGATAATCATGTAGTTTTTGTCTTTAGTTCTGTTTATGTGATGAATTACGTTTATGTTATGCATTATGTTTATGTTGAACCAGTCTTGCATTCCGGGGATGAAACCAACTTGCTCATGATGGATAAGCTTTTTGATGTGCTGTTGGATTCAGTTTGCCAGTATTTTATTGAGGATTTTTGCATTAATGTTTATCATGGAAATTGGCCTGAAATTTTCTTTTTTAGAAGTGTCTCTGAGAGGTTTTGATTTCTGGATGGTGTTGGTCTCATAAAATGAATTAGGAAAGATTCCCTCTTTTTGCATTGTTTGAAATAGTTTCAGAAGGAATGGTACCAGCCTCTCTTTGTACATCTGGTAGATTTCGATTTTGAACCCATCTGGTACTGGACTTTTTTTGGTTGGTAGGCTATTAATTGCTGCCTCAATTATAGACCTTTTTATTGATACCTTCAGGGATTCAATTCTTGGTTTAGTCTTGGGAAGGTGTAAGTTTCCATGAATTTATCCATTTCTTCTATATTTACTAGTTTATTTACATAGATGTGCTTGTAGTAATCTCTGATGGTAGTTTGCATTTCCGTGGAATAGGTGGTGAGATTCCCTTTATCATTTTTCATTGCATCTATTTGATTCTTCTTTCTTTTCTTCTTTATTAGTCTGGCTCACTGTCAATCTATTTTGTTGATCTTTTAAAAAAACGAGCTACTGGATTTATTTTTTTTTTAGAGTTTTTGTCTCTCTATTTCCTTTGGCTCTGCTCTGATCTTAGTTATTTCTTGTCTTCTGATAGTTTTTGAATTTGTTTGAACTTGCTCCTCTAGTTCTTTTAATTGTGACCTTAGGGTGTCGATTATTTAGGGTATTTGGTGGAAGAAATTTCCAAGCAGCACTTTTCAAAAGTGACTTAAGTGCTCCAAAGCGACTTAGGTGCTCCAAAGCATTCAGTTTTGTGCATTCACCAACAGGGGATTTGAAATTGGAACTTATGTTTAAAAGGAAAGCAGAGATTAAATGTTTGGAAAATTTGCAATCTGACTTTGTGAGAGAAAAGTAAAACCCATTTTCTGAGCAGAAATTCAAGCCAACTTCATAAATTTGCATAATTACCAAGGAGCCAAATGTTTAACCAAGACAATGGGAAAAATGTCTCCAGAAGATGTCAGAGGTATTCATGCTGCCTTGCCCATCACAGGCCTGGAATCCTAGGGATAACAAATAATTTCATAGGCCAGTCCCAGGGCTTTACTGCTTTGTGCAGTCTCAGGACTTAGTGCCTTGCATACCAGCAGTGGCTAAAAGGGGCTAACATACAATTCAGTCCTTTACTTCAGAGGGTGTGAGCCCCAAACCATGGTGGTTTACATACGGTGTTGGGCCTGTGGGTTAACAGAAGTCAAGAATTGAGGTTTATAAACCTCTGCCTAGGTTTCAGAGGATGTATGGAAGCACCTGGATGTCCAGATGAAAGTTTGCTCTGAGGGTTGAGCTCTCATGGAGAACATATGCTAGGGCAACGCTAAAGGGAAATGTGGGGTTGGAGCCCCCCACATGGAGTCCCCACTGGGGCACTGCCTAGTGGAGCTTTGAAAAGGGGGCCACCATCCCCCAGACCACAGAATTTTAGATTTATCGACAGCTAGCACAATGTACCTAGAAAAGCCGCAGACACTCAACCCATGAAAGCAGCCAGGAGTGGGGCTGTGCCCTACAAAGCCACACATGTTGAGCTTCTCAAGGCCATGGGAACACATTTCTTGCATCAGTGTGACCTGGTTGTGAGACATGGAGTCAAAGAAGATCATTTTTGAGCTTTAAGATTTGACTGTCCAGCTGGATTTTGGACTTGCATGGGGCATATAGCCTCTTTATTTTGGCCAATTTCTCCAATTTGGAATGGGCATATTTACCCAATGCCTTTACCCTCATTGTATCTTGGAAGTAACTAACTTGATTTTGATTTTACAGTAAGTAAAAGGATTTGCTTTGTCTTAGATGAGACTTTGGACTTGGACATTTGGGTTAATGCTGAGATGAGTTAAGACTTTGGGAGACTTTATAACCTGACCATTGTGAATATTACATCAGCTCTTGGAAAGGCATGTTTGTTTTGAAATGTGAGAAACTGAGCTCTGGGAGGTACTAGGCGTGGAACGATATGGTTTGGCTGTGTCCCTACCCAAAATCTCATCTTGAATTGTAATCTCCATGATTCACATTATCCCCACATGTCAAGGGAAGGGACAAGGGAGAGGTGATGGTTATTATGGAGGCAGTTTCTCCCATGACATTCTCAAGAGAATGAGTGAGTTATCATGAGATCTGATGATTTGATAACCATTTAGTAGTTCCTCCTGCATTCATTTTCCTTCCTGCTGCCTTGTGAAGAAGGTGCCTTACCTCCCCTTTGCCTTCCACCATGATTGTAAGTTTTCAGGGGCCTCCCCAGCCATGTGAAACTGAGAGTCAATTGAACCTCTTTCATTTATAAATTACCAAGTCTCAGGCAGTTCTTTATAGCAGTATGAAAACAGACTAATACAAATATGAAGAAGAAAGATAGAGGCACAGATTGGAATAAAAAATAATATGTTGCTTTCTTATACTTGAGATGCCCATGTCATAAGAAAGTAAAGATATGAAGATGCCACTGGCATTTCATTACATATTTTGAGCACACTGAAAAAAATCATTGCTAGAAATATAAATAAATATATACAAAGAAATGATGTATGAGAAGGTAGACTAAAAACAGGAGCTACACAAATCCAAAGTTTTTGTGTGGATAGAAAGCTAAGAAACATTGCAGTATTGAAATAATTAATTGGAATTAGGGTATACTTAAATTTTATATATGAAAAAATTATGTCCTAAATGACTTTCAGAACTTTCTAACTATCCTTTCATGGTTACCTGTGTCATGTTTCCTTATCAATATCGTCAAAGCAGTACATAACCTGCCTACTAGATAATGTTAATAAATAACAAAAATTATTTTTTGGCTCGGACAGTCAAGGTGAGCAGATCATCTTAGGTCAGGAGTTCAAGATCAGCCT